>CM062805.1:1183976608-1184576608 GCA_031772625.1 Pinus tabuliformis | reverse complement strand
CTTGTCTGAAATGATGCTCCTCGGTATCCCAAAGTGCTCCCAAACCTGTCCAAAGAACAAGTTTGCTTCTTCTTGCCCACTGGTGGTCTTTTTACAGAGCATCAAAACACACATCTTGCTGAACCTGTCAACTACTGCGAACATGTAGTCATGTCCCTTCCTAGTTGTTGCTAAACCCCCCACAAAGTCCATGGAAATGCTTTCCCAAGGACGAGTAGGTACAAGTAAGGGATGATATAGACTTTGTTTCCTATTGCTAGGCTTGCTGGTACAACAAAGCATGCATCCTCTTATGAACTTAGCTACCTGCTCTTGCATCTTGGGCCAATACACGTACCTTTGCAAGTTAGCCATGGTCTTCCCTACAGCAAAGTGCCTTGCTACCTTGGAGGCGTGAGCCTCTCTGATCAGATGTGTTGCACCCATTTTTTTCAACTTTTCACAAGGAAGCAGGATCCAAAGTCTTGAAGAAATTTTTTCAAAGTCAAAATCATCAGCCGACAGTCTGTCATGTCATTGTAAATCGTTTTTGCAAGTTTGTAATGTAAATGATGTTAGTAAGACTCTGTAATTATGTAACAACCTAGGTAAGCCTACGATTTTGGTGATAAATTTTCATCCTAAGTGGTTTTTCGTCTCACTGATTATCTATGTTTCTAAACATGGGTGATCGATAAAGTTTTTCTCTGGAGTCTCGCCCCAAAGCTAGGGTCGAATTTATCGTCGAAGTCTTAGGCGAGTCCTAGAGTTTTAGTCGAGTCTTTTGTAAGAGTGATTTGGGAATAATTTAAGCTAATTGGCTAAATTATTTTATTACATATCACTTGGTCTACTAGATCATCATCATATTGTGTCACAGAATTGGATTGATATTATGAGGGTCTATAACGAACAACCATTCCCCCTTTGAGTGTTGAATTTGTAAAATATTATGTAAAAAATATTTCAGTGCATGGTCCCTCATATTTAGACGCCATGGCTAAAATATTTGAGGGTGGAAAAATAATTATCCTCTCATTAGTCAATTAATTAATTTTTCTAGCAATTATTTTTTGTAAGCTTGGAAGGACTACATCTTCATCATGTTGGGAAATCCTAGGAGTTGGCAGTTTCAATGATTTCCCTTATTATGACATTAACTTGTGATGTTTACATTATTAGTATTAGATTTCTTAATTATCTTTTCTTATCATCAAGATTAATGCCAAACAATAAAAGAAGAGAACGTAGGATATAGGCATGCTGCCAGGGCAAAACCCCCCTCGAGGGGAAAACTTAGTCACAAATTCTTCCTTCAATAGATTCAAAAGATGAGACGACCAAGACCCTATCAATCTAGATTTGTGACTACCTCCATCAAGTCATCCTCCTTTCATTGTGTTTGCATAGCGAGGTTCATATCATTGTGATAGCACTGAATACTTGCTACACCGAAAACATCATTACTATAGGACCACTGAGATCTTCTCACTGTGAAACCTTCTCATTGTGGTGTCAACGAAAACTTCATCACTATAGTGGGACCGAACTGTAGTGGCATTGTGATGGCACTGAGATACATCACTAGAATGTGGAAGCACTAAACTTTGGCAACCCTGAACTTGTTGGAGCACCAAACTGTGATCCCTGTACCCTATCTGAGCTCCTGTACATATATCGAAAGCGTATCCTTGAAATACCTTGTCCGAATTTATGTGATCACCGAAACTTCTCTGAAATGCAAGAATTGAGCCGACATGAGTATATGAATAGTGTGTCTTTAAGCTGACATGATCTTTACTTAATAATTATTCTTTTGACGCTGACTTGAAGAGGTAGTCTTGAAGACTTTGTTGAAGAGGTTGACTTGATGGAGGAGTCAAACAATAAATGACTTTGACAATTAACCTAAAACCTACAATGGAGGCTTGACCTATAATTGACCCAAGCATGAAACCCATGCTTTAATAAGTCAGTTCATTTTAATAATAAAATTCTTTTCACTTTGTTTTTGACATTTAAATCACATTTTGACTTCAAGTACAATAATGAAGACCGAACCTAGTTACATTTTCCAACACTCCCTCTTAACTAGGGATGTATTCATATTTACATATAACGAAAGAGGTACATGGAAGATCTCAAACCACATCATCTATGAAGAAGTTTAGGCACCGCAATGCCATGGACTAGATTCCTGACCAAGGCAATCTATCCATTGTTCTCTCAATAATTTAGGCACTGCAATGCCATGGACTAGATCCCTAACTAGGGCAATCTATCTGGGTGGGACTAAGATGGACTCAAGCTTTCAACCTCTTTAGGTATCATCAGGCTTACTTGCTAACCACCAAACCAAAGACCCAAGTGTGTATCCAGAAACAAAGCTCTATAATCAACACCACCTTTTCCAACTTCAGGACCTAAACATCAACACAAAGTGCCGACTAGATGTCCTTCTAGGCAATGCTTCGCTCACAAAGCCTCAACACTCCTTGAACCAGCGGATCAAGGATAACCAACCTCTCCCAATCAAATTGATTGGTAACCAGTATGCTATCAAAAAACCATTCGAGAGATTCCCATGTACAAACACAACCCCAATCAATAATATACTTTCATATATACATAATCAAATACAAACCTCCGGGGTCTTTCAGACAACTTGATGTTATTTCTCAACTTTTCATAGTAGGATTATCGATCGAATCTCTGACAAAAGATTCCTCAATCATACACTTTCCTTTCCTACTTCTCATGAAGCAACATATCCTCTGAAATTCATTCTTCAATCAAAACCAAGTTATGCCCTCCCTCTCAACCAGGGTGCATCTCTTTATCTAGACTCCCTCTTAATCTTAGTGAGATCAACTTCTTCTTTTCGTCATAGGATAATCTTTCGTGGCTTCTAACCATTTTCATCAGACTTATCATCATCCCCATCATGCTTATCACATCAATGAACATCTTCACCATATTTAAGATTGTGTACATGCACAACTTAGATTGCAAGTGCAACCAAATCTATAGCAACATGAAGTTAGTCATATCAGAATTACGGAAGCATTTCAATCTTACATATATCAGATACCCAAACTTAAACAAGAGACACATTCTCTTCAACATCTTGCTAGGGACTTTGTCATAAACCCTAGAGTACTTCATAGCAACTTTCATTCCATCTAGGGTTTCAATATTTCTTTCAAAGGTGTGACATATCCTACTACAACATATAGAAAACCCTAGAAACTATTCAAACAAATATAGATCTACAAGGCTTCTAACAACTTTTAGAATTCATATGTTAGACTTTCCACTAGGGATTCATACAAATCCTAGATTTCATACAAAATAATTAATCAAAACCAATCACAGCTTAGTCATTAACACGACCAACTTCCACTGGGGTTAGTTGCAAACCCTAGATTTTCAATCAAATATCAATCCCAACTAAAATTCGAATTTCAACAATCTTACACAAATCTCAAATCATCATATTGTCATCATACATCAAAGATTTTTACTTCTACTAAGCTTCAACTCCAAAACCCTAGAATTTCACAAATACTATCATCTTAGAAAGACAAACTTTGACTAGGGCTTAGTTCCAAACCCTAGGATTCATGACCACCGACAAATAGGTCATCTTAGGACTACATCATCATGCATAGGCATTTCATATCATGTGTTAGTCAAACCCAACTTCACAAAGATCAATAAGAGTTAGACATACAACAAACTTGATTAGACTAGGGTTTGATCAGACAAACACACACATACCAAGGAAATCATTTCTAAGACATTATAAGGGTCTTGCTTACACATTACACTAAACCTTGATGGGTTAGGGTTTCAATATAGGAACATAGCAAACCCAAGATTACCAATATTTTAAAGGTTCAGGATTTTAGACTTTATCATTCAACCCTAACAAGTTAGGTTTTCCTGATCATACCAAAATCCTAAACATGACATCATCAATAAAAACTTCAAATAACATTTCTCAATATCCCTAAGTAGTTTAGGGTTTTAAACATTCACATTAGCATACCCTTAGGTTAGGGTTTTCTAGAGAACTTGTCTAGGGTTCTATAAAATTAGTTAAGAATAGGAGTGGGGTAGATTTATCAAGTGATGAATCATCCAGAATAAGAATCAATATGATTCACTATAGCTAGACACAACAATGTTAGTAATAGATTGTCAAATGAATAAACATTTATTATAAAGAAATCAAAGTTTTGTAGTTTAAGGCATACCTTTGTTTCTTGGAAAATCTTATCTTGGGTGGGAATGGTGATTAGTATTTAATATAATCAAAACTAAATGAGTACTTGAAATAAAAAACTGAAAGGGAATGAGATACTTATCTTTGGGGGTTGTTGGGGGCTCCCTCCAAAGCTTGAGAGATACCTATAAACTTATAAAACAAATGAAAAAGTCTTTTCCACAAACATTCTAAAACCTATAAATTCTAAACATAAAAAATATAAAATAAGATATCTAAGGCTACAAGCAAAGGACTTAGTAGTGTAAGTTCCTTATGTCAGATTCTTCGGGTTTGGCTTTCTTTAGGTCTTCTTATTTAGCAAAATTTGCTTGATCTCTTTCTGTCTTCTTGTTTCTTGGATTGTTGGGGCAGTCACTCCTGTAGTGACCCTTCTTTTGACATTGATAGAATTCTACCTTGGACATGTCAACTTTCTTCCTTGGTCTTGACTCTTTTCAATTTCTTTCCTTTATGTTGAGCAATGTAGGCATTTGAAACATCTTCAAAATTGGCAACTAATGAGATCCTTAATTCTTCCTGACTGCAGGAAGTCCATAGTTTTTCAAAAGTGGGAGCTTCCTTCCAACTGTTAAGATCTGCAACAAATGCACCCCAAGTAGGTGGCAATCCTAATAGAGCAGTGATCACGAGTTCTGTCTAGAACAATTTCATCAATGGCCAAAAGATCATCCCTGATTCTTGCTATCTTCACAAATAAGGAGGCCACTATGTCTTCTTTAATCATCTTTGTGGTCCTTAGCTCATTTTTAAAACTTTCTACTTGACCAATGTTCTTAATAGTGAATAACTTTGACAAAGCTTCATGCATTTCCTGACCATGATTGATGTTGGCTATGAATGGGACAAGGCTGTCCTTTATTCCTTCTACCATTAGAGGCATGACTACCAATTCTAGTTCCCTGAATTTTACTTTGTTAGCATCACTGGAGTCTTTTGTAGGCTTCTTTACTTTTCCTTTGACCAATTCTAGAACCCTTTTTTTTTCAAGGATGAGGTCAATCCTTTTCTTCCAAGATCTGTAGTTTGAGGCTCCTTCAAGTTTGTTCTCTCCCTTGATTGTGTTAGACATCTTCCTTGATTGTGTTAGACTTCTTCCCTAAAATAACCCTTTTGAATGGTTCCTTGATTAAGTGCTTAAGATTGCCTTTTTCTTCATTCTTCACGAAAACTCTAATACCATGTTGGGAAATCCTAGGAGTTGGCAGTTTAAATGATTTCCTCTATTATGACATTAACTTGTGATGTTTTCATTATTAGTATTATATTTCTTCATTATCTTTTCTTATCATCAAGATTAATGCCAAACAATAAAACAAGAGAACACAAGATATAGGCACGCTGCCAGGGCAAAACCCCCCTCGAGGGCAAACCCAGTCACAAATTCCTCCTTCAGTAGATTGAAAAGATGAGACGACCAAGACCCTTACAATCTAGATTCGAGACTACCTCCATCAAGTCATCCTCCTTTCATTGTGTTTGCATAACGAGGTTCATATCATTGTGATAGCATTGAATACTTGCTACACCGAAAACTTCATTACCGTAGTACCACTGAGATCTTCTTATTTTGAAATCTTGTCACTGTGGTGTCAACGAAAACTTCATCACTGTAGTAGCAATGTGATGGCACTGAGATACATCACCGAAATGTGGAAGCACTAAACTGTGGCAACCTTGGAGGCACCGAAATCTAATCCCTGTACCCTATTCGAGCTCTTGTACATACACCGAAACCTTATCCCTGAAATACCTTGTCTGAATCTTTTTGATCACCGAAACTTCTCTGAAATGTGAGTTCTGAGTTCATGAAATGCGAAAATCTTAGCCGGGTATATATAGTGGTTTTCCATCTAGAAATGAGCCGACATGAGTATATGAATAGGTGTGTCGCTGTATTTAGGCCGACATGATCTTCACTTAATAATTATTCTTTTGAGGCAGACTTGAAGAGGCAGTCTTGAAGACTTTGCTGAAGATGATGACTTGATGGAGGAGTGAAACAATAAATGACTTTGACAATTAACCTAAAGCTTAGAATGGAGGCTTGACTTATAATCAACCCAAACACGAAACCCATGTTTTAATAAGTCAATTCATTTTAATAATAAAATTCTTTTCACTTTCTTTTGACAAATAAATTACATTTTGACTTCAAGTACAATAATGAAGACCAAACCAAGTTACATTTTCCAACACATAATGTCCAATATATCACCCCGATCGGGGCGGGGAATTGAACCGGTGTCTTCACATCAAGGAGTGCCTTAACAGAGCACCCGATCACCGTCTATCCAAGACCCCGTGGACTGGCAAAAATAAAATAAAATCCTAAGCCAGAAAATTAATTAATTTAGAGTCAAAATTAAAATGTTAGAGAAATTAATTTCTTTAAGTGGAAAAATTCATGGGTCTAAAACAAATTAATTTTTGGAGGTCCCCCACCAAGGGAATATTGGAAATTTAAAGAAAATTTGGACCCCTGGACCTTGTTGGTTTAGTCAAAGTCAAATTTTTGAGGAAATTAGCTCAAAATAATTACTTTTGAGGTAATAAAAAAATATTTTAATGAGGAATTCGAAAATTCCTCAAAAATAATTATTTTCGACGACAGAGATTAAAAGTTGATCAAGGATTTATCGACGACTGAGATTATTTTGACGGGGATCAAACCAGCTAGCCTTTATTTTCCACTTGGAGGGATTTCTCTATAAAGAGAAAGCATTATGCTTCTATTAGACAACTAATCTTGTGATGATTTGGATCTAATGTAATTTTGTAAACGCTGATGTGAAGTCACTGTTCTGCTGGGAACATTTGAATATCATAATAAAAGACTTTGGGGTACAATTCATGGTGTCTTTGTCTCATTGATCTGTGGTATGTGCTGGGTATGTGCATTCCTATATTGTGCTTTAATATTATCTGAATCGTTATTTCATTTGTAGATGATAGGAATATTCTATTGGTAAGTTTTGGGCTTATCTTAGGTAATTCAATTTATTATATGTTCTAACAATTTTTCTTGAGAAAATATATAGAGTTTGCAGGTTCCCTGACCCTTGGGCTCCAAGTTCACAGACTGTGGGTGAAGGTTGACATTGTTTAGACTTTGAATATTTTATATGATTTTCCTACTTCGCTAAGGCTGTGGTTGAACATCTATTTTTCGAAATACATCTAGCTGCTGTGATAATTTATTTAAAAAATATCATTCCTTAAAATCTTTCAACCATTGTACATTTCTATAATTTGTAAATAGATTCTGTATAATAATTTTGTAAATAATTTTTATTTTCTAACCCTTGTTTCACTGTTGGGTTTGGAGTTTTGAATTTTTTTGTATATATTGGGGTTTTGGGCACTTGTAAATTTATTTATGCAGGTGAGATTGAAGAAGAATTGTTGGATTAGTGCTAGATCTAGGCCCTTCAGGGTAAGATCTAGCCTCTAGATTTATTTATTTATTTATTTTTGCAGGGCCAACAACTGAAGAATTTGTAGTGAAAGTGAAGATTTGAAGCAAAATAATTTTTCTGGCGAGGGTTTCAATTTTTTCAGGCCTTCTGGGCCCATTGTCCCCCTTAGCCCTAGTCGTTTTTCCCCTGAAGCCTCAACTTCACCCTTTTAGCCCTTGCTGTGGGCATTTTTGGCCTTTTCAGGCCTGGCCGTAAAGCCCAGGGCCCAGCCTTCCCTCCTAAGCCTGCCACAAGCCTAATTAGGCCTCGATCTACCCTTCGTCCCCTCTTCTCCCTTGCCGCAGCCTTGTTTAGGCCTTCCCTTCCCCTCGACTGTCCTTTCTGCCTCCGTTCAACTTTCTCCTTCCTCTGTAGCCCCATCTTCCTCCTCCTTATCCCTCCGTCTCCCCTTCTTTCCCCTTTTCTCCTAAGCCGCAACCCTCTCAGGGCTTGTGATAGGCCTCCAAGGCCTTTTTCCTTATGTTGTAGTTGTTGGCTTGATGGGCCCTGACCGAGGTTCAACGTTAATTAGCCAAGAAATCCCTACACTACTGGCCCTTTTGGAATCAATCCGTGGAGCGCGGATTGAAGTCTCACCTGAAGTAGTATGGGGGGATGTAGTTACCAAGTTTCCGCATCCTGAGATGGCAGTGATGTTGCTTTATACCCTAACCCTTCCTTTGCGCAGGTCAATAAGCCTTTTAGGGCTTATCGATATACTTCCCTTAGTCATCCTCTAGACCTCCGCGAAGGTCTACGACTGTCCTTCGCGTACCCTAAACAGGTGATTCAGGCACTTACATGCCTCTGTAATTACTCTTACTGCTGTATTTACCCAAATTAGCTTAATTAGTGGATAACTTCAACATGCATTATGATTATCTTCACGTAAATAGATATTCCTACTTGCGTTCATATAACAAAGTAAAACACATAGATTCGCGCATCAATACAACATTAAATCATAAACCCAGTATTCAACATAACATAATTGCATGCATTCATAACAGAAGTAAAATAGCTCATACACAGGTAATTCCAGAATAATTCTCTTTATTGATGTTCAGATCTCCTTTACAGACTCTAACTACCCTGCGCACACAACTGCAGGGGTTCGCGCACTCAACTACGGACTTCTACCGTAGGCCTCTGCGCACACAACTGCAGAGCTTCTTTCCTACGCTAAGACTCTTCGCTTTTAGCTCTCACAGATCCATTACATCAATGACTCTTGAAAACATATCGGAACTAAAAACTAAAACTGCCTTAGACTCTTCTAAGACTTCCCTTTTTATACAATCCCATGGTCCGCAGACCAAGGGTGGATCTCATAAAGTCGACGCAAGTTACATAAACTAAGGGCAGAAACCGTTGATGACTCTTTACATCTCCATGCTCCGCGGCCACAAAATGCGGAGACTTTACATTCTTTATACAAAATTTGGGCCTTTAACCCCAAAAATTGGGCTCTCAACCCCAAAATTGACCCTAGGGGATCCGTTCCCAACAGGCCTCCAACACAAATTTGGTGACTCGCCCCCGAGTCACTTTGCTGGCAGAGATATCTTGTCACGAAGACCTCCCATTTCCACTTGTACTACTGCAACTGCGGCGGTACAGATATTCAGGAAGACTAGGATCAACGTGGTGACCATATTTTCCTTCAACACATCTAAGCTTTGCTGACACTCTTCATTCCAACAGAACGTAGCATCCTTCTTTAGCAGCTTCTCCATTGACGCGGTGATCTGGGCATAACTTTTGATGAACTTTCCATAGTATCCTATATGCCCCAACATTGCATGCAACTGTTTCACACTTCTGGGTGCCTCCAAATTAATTATAACCACGATATTAGCAGGGTCTACCATCAAGCCTTGTCTGCATACCACGTGACCCAGCAAGATCCTAAAAGGGACATAGAACAAGCATTTCTTCAAATTGAGTGCGATTTGGTACCTCTGACATGTATCCAACATTAAGCGTAGATTAGCTACGTGGCGCTTTACCAACCTAAACAATGTCCAATCATTGAAGTATACCTCCAAAAACTTGTGAATGAAGTCCTTGAACGCTGCAATGACTACACGCGAAAAGATCGCTGACGCATTCTTTAGTCCAAACAGCATTACAATATACTAAAAGCATCCCCATTCAGTCACGAAAGTCGTCTTACTTCTATCCTCTGGCGCGATCTTGATCTGATGGTACCCCAAGAACCCATCCGTGAACGAATATGCCTCCTGTCCTCCTACATTATCCAGCGCCTCGTCAGTGAACGAAGTTGGAAAGGGATCATGTACGCAAGCGTCATTCAACTTCCTAAGATCTACACATATCCTTATTTCATCCTTCTCTTTCTTGTCCTGAACGACTATTGGGATCACCCAATTAGACTCTTCTATCAGTTCAATAATACGCATCGCAAGCATTTTATCCAAATCTAAGCGGACCCTTTCTTTATACTTCGGATTGAGGCGGTAAGGCCTCTGCTTGATCGGCTTTGCGTCCAGTTTCAGTGTAATTTTCATAACCTCCAGGTCTCCTATTATCCCCTTTAGGTCTGACAACTTTGTAGGGAACAGGTCCTGGTATTCGCAGAGCAATTCAATGACCTTATCTACTGTTGCGTTATTCCTGTAGTCCCCAATTTTTGCAAACTTCGGCTCCGCCTCTATCCCAATGTTCACTTGTCTTGTTTTTAGCGGCGCGGTGATATCTAGATTTTCAATCTGCGGTCCTTCAACTTCACGGTGACTTTTAGTCTTTAGGATGTTAATGTTCCTCAAGTTGTCGTCCTCTTCTTCGACAGTCACATTGTAGCACTCCAGCGCGTGGCTCAGCTGGGTGGTCCAATGCGGTTGAATTAAAGTCCAAGGGATCCTGCGGTATTCTGAAGATTGCTGCCTTAACTTTCTGCAATGCCTTGTTAATACTTTCAAACTCATCCTGAAATCTAAACGTCATCAAGAATCCTTGTCGCAACACGTCCCATTCTTCAGTGCCATGGCCGAGCTCTGTTTCTAAGTACCAGTTCATCGGTATTACATCCAAAGTATGACAAAACAGATGCACCCATTCAGTTTGAGGCACTTGTGGGTGATCAAACCGCAATCTCATCATCTTTCTGTACACGCGGCAATCGTAAAAAATATCCTTGTGTGTACCCCACCATCTCGCAGGCATAGCACGCAGTGCCCAATCCAAGGCTTGGAAGCAATGCTTCTCTTGCACTTCCCTTTCGAATGTATCCAAAAAGTTATCAACATCAGATAAATCATCATAGTAAGGCAGATTTCTTACCTCTGACCATACACAACGCAACGACTTAGTCATCATATTGCAACATAGTGTAGATACTTCATGTAGTCGGTTCTACCAGTGTTCCAACTCCTCATTTGAATCTGAAGTGCAGGAGCTTTCGCGGTCCCATGCAATACGTCCATCCGCTATCAGATTCACCCAATCCTGATCTCGCGTCGTTATCTTATAAATCTGGTCCAAATCATCATCGCTTTCATAATCGCGGATCGGTTCAATATAGCGCGGTCCTTCTGCAGGGTCCAGGGGCACTACTACGCAGAGCGATTTCTTCTCAAATATCATCTTCCGCTTCTTCAAATTGATTACCCCATTCATGTCAGTGGCCCAATCGATCCCAAGGAGCGCAGGGTAGGGATTGCTGTCATCCACAATCTCTATCACTTCAAAATCAACCAATGCGCTCGCGCCCTCAATATCAACTGTCACTCCCTGCAATCTTCCCATGGGGATGATTTTCTGTTGATTTGCCATTCTTAACTGAATTAGAGACCACTGCAACGCATGTCTCCCCATCCTCTCCCAGGTATATTTAGGCAAGACATTTGCGTCTGACCCCAGATCCAGAATTATTTGATCCATCTCATATTCTCCTATCTGTGCAGTGAGTCTCATCTCACGCCCCATCCTTGCCTTATGCATACCAATCTTCCTGACTATGTGCGGTCCGTCAGGAGCGTTTTCTTTCCCGGCACACTTATTTATCAGTTCCTGTAGTCCTTTCACAACCTTGCTGTTGCGCA
Source organism: Pinus tabuliformis (assembly GCA_031772625.1). Classification (NCBI taxonomy): domain Eukaryota; kingdom Viridiplantae; phylum Streptophyta; class Pinopsida; order Pinales; family Pinaceae; genus Pinus; species Pinus tabuliformis. The sequence continues at coordinate 1,184,564,819 of CM062805.1, read as the reverse complement.
ACAGCTTCATATAAGTCTCCAAGAAAGTAGTAAGCATGGAGGGTCCATCTCTTCAGTTGGCTTACCTGACTTCTTGAGGTAGAGGCCTTAGCGAAGCTTTTCTTTGCTTCCATAAATGTTTCTTGTGTGCGCTTCAGATCAAACTCGACCTCCTTTTCTAGAGCTTTGCGGACCCATTCACTTTCTTCAAGCTGCTTGCCCTTATCTTGTCCAGTCGTCATCAGTGTTTTCAAAACCGTTTTTAAAAACCGGTTACCAGTCTAACTGGCCGGTTAGCAAGGCCGCCGGTCTAAACCGGCCAAAAAACTTGGTTGGAAAGGCCATTTCGCCATTTTTTTGCCCTAACTGGTGAAAACCGGCCGGTTTAGGACGGAACTGGCCGGTTTGTATCAAACCGGCCGGTTCCGTCCTAAACCGACCGGTTTTAGGCACGCCCACTGTAAAGTTAAAAAAGCATATGTTTTACTGTGTTTTAGGGGTTTTGGGGGGAAACTAAGGGTGTTTCAACCCTAACAATGTTGGAAATTAATGGTAATGTTAAATTCTTAAAGTAAAAGTGATATTTCCTTTAATTTTCATTTTTATCCTTTTACTTAAATTTTTAACATTACCATGAAATGAATCAGGATGTTTGAGAGTGGTTTCGACCTCATTGGATTTCATATGGAGAAACTAGAATTTTAGATTTCACTCAAAATTCAACAGACTTAATGGTTTTCAGGATTTCATTGTTTGGGGGTAAATAATAAATGCAATCGGAGCTCCAAATGATGAGCAAAACTCCTGATCTAGATCCCATTGTGTTGGACGATATTGATCCAACATTAGAATGGGTGGAGGAGACTAAAGAACCTGTGCTTGAGGCTGATTTTGATATCGACATGGCTTTAGCAGGGGATGAAGCAGATTATGTGGTGGCATCAGAACCAGGATCAGTAGCGGCATCAAGGAAAGGCAAAGAACCAATGGAAGGCACTAGTCATGCAGGTCGACAAACTCGTGCTTCCATTAGGTCCACTTCTATTGTCATTGGTGGCATTGATACCGAGGTTGCATATCAGGTTGAGGCATGCTCAGCCTCTGAACCAGATGATGTCTATGTAGCTCCTGATGATGATCCTGTGTCTAGTAGTGGTGATGAACTTGATGATTGATCATGTGTACACCGTAGACTTGTAGTAGGCCAATGGCCTCATAGCTTGCAGCATTGTTTTTGGACTTTATAGGCCATTTAGAGCCTCATTTCTTATGTATTTTGCTATTTTGTCGATGATATGTATTGCACTCGGTGCCATTTTGATATATTCACCTTTACATGGTATATAAATGAACAAACTTTGCATATTTTGTCTCTATTGGCTTGGAATCATGGTTTTACATCTTAAAAATAGTTTTGTTTCATTAAAAATTAATTATTTAATGTATTTTTTTAAAACCGGTTCATTTAGACCAAACCAGTCCCGGTTAGACTGGTTCCGGTCGGTAAACCAGTTGATTAGGTGGACCGGTCCGGTCACCGGTTCCAGTTTTAAAAACATTGGTCGTCATTCCACTCCGCAGGACAATATTTACTTTGGGATCCTCTTCGCGAGGCTCAACCCTCATCATCTACAGGTTCTGAGTCAGCTGTGGAGGTTGCACCCCCTTTTCACGTATCTTAGCCAGTAATACCAAGCAATCTTCAGTTGCGTGGTCAAACTGAGTACAATAGCAGCATGACAGACGCATTGGATTCGGGCAGTCTTGTGCGTAGTGTCCTGGTCCTCCATAGTTGTAACAAATGACCTATCCCCTACCTCTACCAGGTCCTCCTCCACCTCGGCCTCGTCCGCGCCCTTGATATTCGCCTCGTGCTCCCCCAGCGCCTTGGTCTAGAGGCCGGTTTTCTGCCTGCACCCTATATGTGGGCGTTCTATCCATCATTAACTTGTAACTACGACAATTGCACTCATCATGACCCACCGATTGATAGAAGTTGCAGAAGAGCTGTTGCGATGTCTGTACAAATTTCTGCAACAAATGGCAATTGTCTGTCACGTGTTTTTCGACTACCTGACAAATAGCATACCATAGCACGGGCCCTGCACTTGGCCCTGCTGAAGCTTCCGACCTCAGAGGCATTGGTCCCCCTGCTGCAACATAATTTGCGAAGACTGCGCAATGATCTTTGTCATGCCCCTGGCTTTTGCATTTCAGGCACCAAACTTCTTCGCGCACCTCTGGCTGAGCTGTTCTATCTTTCTTCAGACTCTGCATTTCTAGGCAAAGGTTTTGTAACTGTGCATGAATCTGCTGAACCCCCAAATTAGCATCTTGCATCGGTGTCTCATGCAATCTCATCGCAATTTCCAGAGCTTCCGCCCGGGTCCCAATCTTTTGCTGTGATAGCGCAACCCTTAAATGAGGCAGGAGCGAAGCCACAAACCATTCGCGGTGCTGCCCATCTGTCAGATTCATGTTAGCTTCGCGAATTGTACACTTCAATCTCTGATCCAGATCCTAGGGTGTCTTGCCAGGCTTCATCATGATCTCTTTGAATCCCACAATTGATTGCGCTTCAGACTTAGGTCTACTGAATTCCTTATTCAGCGCAGTTTGAATATTTGCCAACGCAGATTTGGGTTATCAATGCAGTACTTAATGTACCATGTTAGAGCGCGTTCCTGCAAAGCACTAACCAACATTGCTTTCTTCATTTGATCATCTGTGATACCCTGAGCTTCCCGTTCGCAATGAACCAAAACTGGTCCAAATCCTCATTTCCCAAGCCCTTGAACATAGGTAGCTTTACGGAGTTCGCCATACTGAACAATGGCAGAGGTGGTGGTGTTGTAGGCGAAGGTGTACGCGACGAAGGTGAAGATGGAGGCAGTGTGGGTGGATGGGGTATTTGCGGGAACCCTTGCTTTATCAACTGAACAACGCTCTACGGAGAAGCCTGTGCTGCTTCCTTGTCGTCACTCAAAGGAGGTTCAATCAACGGGCTATATTCAGGGCCTGTTTTCCCTCTGTTCCTGAAGGTCTTTCCACTTCGCGTAGCCCCAAACATCAAGGTAGCTGCATAACCCGCTTTTCACACAAGAGCATCTTAATCCAGGTATTTAAAAACCTTAAATACTTACCTCGCAACCCCTTGAAGAAGCGACACTTTGCTTCGTTGTAATTGACCGAGGTATCGACCGCGAACTTAATATCAGCCAATGATACGATCGAGCCAGTGACAGACATCGCGTGTGATCTTATCTTCAGAGGCTTCTAATCTCCGCACTAACTCCAGGGTCTAGGCTATTGGACCGTCAAGATCTTGTGTATCTCGTGTATAGATATCTATCCAACCACTGTTCTTTCGTCAATCGCGGATTCCTGTTCTCTTGTGTCGCGAATTCGTGGATCGTTCTATCCAACCAGTCTTCGATCTTCTTCTTAGTTGGATTCCAATCATGCGATATCATACATCTCTTTATGCAGATCACGGTCCCGACAATGGAACCATTTGTTGGCTTGATGGGCCCTGACCGAGGTTCAACGTTAATTAGCCAAGAAAATCCCTACACTATTGGCCCTTTCGGCATCAATCCACAGAGCGCGGACTGAAGTCTCACCCGAAGCAGTATGGGGGGATGCAGGAACCAAGTTTCCGCAATCTGAGATGGCAGTGATGTCGCTTTATACCCTAACCCTTCCTTCGCGTAGGTTGATAAGCCATTTAGGGCTTGTCGATATACTTCCCTTAGTCGTCCTCTAGACCTCCATGAAGGTCTACGACTGCCCTTCGTGTACCCTAAACAGGCGATTCAGGCCCTTACTCGCCTCTGTAATTACTGTTATTGCTGTATTTACCCAAATTAGCTTACGTAGTGGATAACTTCAACATGCATTATGATTATCTTCGCGTAAACAAATATTCCCGCTTGCGTTCATATAACAAAGTAAAACACATAGATTCGCACATCAATACAACATTAAGTCATAAACCCAATATTCAAGATAACATATTTGCATGCATTCATAACAGAAGTAAAATAGCTCATACATAGGTAATTATAGAATAATTCTCTTTATTGATGGTCAGATCTCCTTTACAGACTCTAACTACCCTGTGCACACAGCTGCAGGGTCCGCATACTCAGCTGCGGACTTCTACCCTATGTCTCTGCGCACACCGCTGCAAAACCTCTTTGCTACGCTAAGACTCTTCGCTCTTAGCTCTCACAGACCCATTATATCAATGACTCTTGAAAACATATCTGAACTAAAAACTAAAACTGCCTTAGACTCTTCTAAGACTTCCCTTTTTATACAATCCCATGGTCTGCGAACCAAGGGTGGATCTCATAAAGCCGACACAAGTTACATAAACTAAGGGTGGAAACCCTTGATGACTCTTTACATCTCCGCGCTCTGCGGCAACAAAATGCGGAGACTTTACATTCTTTATACAAAAATTGGGCTTTTAACCCCAAAATTTGGGCTTTTAACCCCAAAATGACCCTAGGGGACCCGTTCCCAACAGTAGCCCTTGTGGGGCTTACGACAACCCCTTGTTGGATCTCCTCCCTTAACACATGCCCTAATTGGCCTTTTCTTCCTTGCCACTGGCCTTCTTGGCCTCTAGCCTTAGCCGCTATCCTTTCTTGGACAAATTTTGGCCTTGATCCCTTTCCTTGGCCTTGTCCCTTCTCTCTTAACCCTGATTCCTTGCCTCATTACCCTTATTTCATCTCTGATTAGTCATTTATATTTCTGGAGTGATTTTTGGTGGGGTTTTGCAAACGAATTGGTTGAGAATTTGTGTTTTCAAGTGTCATAGCTCTTGGGAAAAAATTGGCAAATTGGGCAAGTGATCTTCAAGGCCTAAGGCCTTTGGTTTGACCTCTAAACCCTTGTTCATTTTATTGTTTTGCTACAACAGTCAAATAATTTAATAATAGTGATATAACATTCATTCAAGTGACCAAAAGTCAACTCATAATTTGCTTGACATGCTAAGGAATTAATTGCATACAATGGGCATCTCGCTTTTGAGTTAAATTACATGATCTTGGTGATTGTCAGTGTTGAATTTCCATGACCTTGGGTCTAGGTTAGAGTCTTAAAATCACTGATGCTACCAAACCAAGAATCTCAACCATAAACTACTTTGCACAGCGGAAATATAAAGCAGTAAATCAATATGCACAATGATACACAATTTTAAACAAAATTGTACAATAATGTACAATCACCAATCTTCGTTATATTAATCCAAATCTGATAAATACAACAGTGTATGGTTATAAGATACAATGACAAACTTGGCTGCAACACTTCTATGTTGTATCTTGTCTTGTCGGTCTGTCGCACCCATACTGCTCACTAGTAGTGCCTTAGTCCATCAAGTAATCTACACATCGAGACTTCAAGAGGGCTGCCTCCTATCACTGCTGCAAGTCACATATGCTACAATGAACACGGGCTCATCAACTGCTCTCTAGGTAGCTCTAATTCCCGAGCTCCAATTTGCCAGGCTAGCAACAACTTTTGTCTATCAAAGTGTTGCACTTTGGCACCAAAACTTCACCCAATCTCGCACCAACAAAGTCCTTCTTGTTTGCTGCTCTAGGGCTACTTTGGGCAGCCAACTCGCTGCCCTCCAACCAACTCTATGACACCCAATATCGTCATTGTCGATTCTGCTTCTAAGATGACACTTCACCACCACGGAATGTCATCTACATGGAACCAACAGGCTCACAAACATTTGTTCCAAACTGGTCAACAATCTTTGACCCAACACATCTCCAAAACACTGTTGTTACCCACTGCTTTCTTGCTGCTCCTGCAATTCTGGTTAGGGCACAATATGCAGCCCTTAACCTCCACACAGTCAGCACCTAAGCCCTTTAATGACTACGGTTTTCTTTGGAGAGAGCCCTCCACTGCCATGCTGCTCCTTTTAGCCTTGTTTGACCCCAAACGCAACTCTTAAAGGCAGCCTAGCTGCTGGCTAAGGCCTGCGGCCTAGCACAGCAGCTGCTGTAGCTTACAACCCCCTCAAAACTCTAGCACACAACCTTTAAACAACGCCGTCCTCCTATTCTCCTTGGTCTAGACAACCCTTCAAACTGGCCCTAATCCGCACTTAAGATCAGCCCAACAACCTTGTCTTAGCCCACAAACAATCCGCTGTCACCTACAACAATTCCACGCCGTCTAGGGCAGACTTTCCCACGCTGATCCAATTCTCCTCTCACTACAGTTTGGCTCCACTTGTGTCCTAAAATCTGAGCCCTAGAATAGCCCTTAGATAGCCCTCAAAAAACCCTTTCTCACCACGCTGTCACCTATAGCAAACAGAGAAACCCACGCTGCCTTCTAGCCCTCCTCATGCTGTCCCTTTGACTCTTCTTCTCCACCAAAAATTTCAGAGCTATCCTTGAGATGTATTGACACCAATGGATGCTTAAAATGACTCATTACGCTTCATATTTATACACATGAAGGCCCAACGTCACATTTGAAGTGACACTTATCAAGTCGACCTACTTGACAATTAATTAATGATGTCAACTTAAAAAATTCATATCTCTCTAACGATAAATCAGATTTGGACGATTTTCGATGTGTTTGAATCGTCTTTACAAGCACTATCATTTGTTGAAGGAAATGTAATTAGGGTCGGTCTTCATAATTGTTCTTTTGATATTTGTATTTATTCAAGAAAAGAAATATTATTTTATAATATATGTCAATGAGTTTCTTGCTCATTAAAATATGTCTAGCACATGTTAAAGTGCTATAAGTGAGTCAAATAGTCAAAAGAAAATGTTGAAGACCTTAAGGGTATGTTGCACCATCTATATGTTTGTATAAGAGTCAAAGAATAACCCTCCAAGCAATCTCAAGTCTCCTCCAAGCATGTGACATCGCCAAAGAAGCCATCCGTAGCAAAGATAGCAAGTCGGCCTTCAAGTTGGCCTAAAGGAGGGACAATCCTCTATATATAGAGGCTGTCCACTCCTCCAAAGACAACACATTCACATCTTTGAAATATGTGAAGTAAAGAGGCAAGTTAAGGGTAACGAAGGATGAAGAAGAGGTCTCCAAGTGCAGTGAAGAAGAAGGATACATAATCGAGCCTAAGAGCACTGTTCTAGGGCTAGTTACAACCACATGTGCGAGGAAAGAAAGGTTGCCTCTGCAGTTATGACAACAACAACAAATAGTCAACCATCTCTCATTGTTTGGGGTTAAATCTAGGCCTACAAGGCCTCCTACTCAAGCGTAGAAGAAGGGTACTCACGCGAAGGAGAGAAGGGTATACAACATCAAGTAAACCTCCCACACGTGTGAGAATCTAGGGCTGCTGGACAGTCACTTCAGTGTACACCTACATGTCAAGAAGGATCTCATTTGAAGGAAGGTGTCTACATAAGTGAAGGATATCTCTAAGTATAGAAGAGAAGCATCTCATCTAGAGCAAGTGCAACAAGACCTAACAACAGTTGGAAGGAGGATGAAGTGACGGGAAACAAAGTGCCAAAAGAAGGAAGCGCTGGGGAACAAAGGGCAGAAAGGATGAAGGACTTGACTTGTGGTTGGAGGACATTCTAGTCAAGGGTCTAGGGTTTGGCATTGATCAATAAGAAGCTTCAATAACTGAAACTTACTAAAGGGTTTTCCTTTCAAGAGAAGAGAGGTTTTGGCCCTGGAAGAGAGCCAACATCTTGTGTTCTTGTTCTTATGATTTTGGTAGCAATTTGACGAAGTACACACACATGCATTAATAATAAGAAGAAGAAGATTAAGCTAACAAGAAAAGTAAAAAGACTCCACAAATTGTTATCAAGTCAAGAAGAATCACAACACATAGAATTTCCCTTGATTCTTCAACATCATCCTCATCCATCACATGCCGTGAATCCATCATGGTTTTGCCCCAAAACACGATGGGTGCCAAAACCCCACACTTGGGTTCCAAGCCCACAAGTTGCCCTTGTGGCGCTTTGTCCTCCAAACCTTGAACCTTATGGCTTGGAGTACCTCCCAAGCTACATAATTCAACACTCCCTCTTAGCGAAGGAGGTACTTCCAAGACTAGGAAATATCTCGTCATCATCATCACTGCTCGCAACACTTGCCCAACTCTTGGTGCTCACAATCGCAACAATCCCTGTACAATGAACTATGCCCTTCTCGGAAGTGTCACTGTCACTACTAGAAGCAACCTGCTTCTTCTTCTTATCCTGTAACATCTTCCACTCTTTCCATGATTCCTTCTTGGCAGTTGTAAGAGCACCCTTACTCACCATTGACCACATGCTCTTCTTGGGTTGCAGAATCTCCCTTGGAATCTGCAAGCTCCCTCTCGAACTAGGCTCCTTCTGAGTCTCTGGAACATGGACCTTCTCGGGAAAGTGTACCTTCTTCTTGGGAACCTGTGCCTTCTCCTTTGAATCCTGCTCCTGCATCTGCACCTGCACTTGTTCCTGATTCTCTGGAACTTGCACTTGCACCCGCACTTGTTCATGCTTCTCTGGAAACTGCACATGTTCCTGGTTCTTTCCATGATCCTTAGGCTTGGCAGTTAACCTATAGAGACCATGCTCTCTAACTCCGAGTACAATCCCATTGGACTTAGAGCCTCTAAGCTTGAGTCTTGCCTTCCCATCCTAGAACAAGACCTCAAACCCCTTCTCCATCATCGAGACAGATAGCACATTATATCTGAGTCCTGGTACAAACAGTACATCCTGGACCCGCATCATAAGTCCTGTCTCCATTTTGAATGGAACAGCACCCGCTCCTCAGATCTCCAACTGACTCTTGTCGCCCAACACCATGTGCAAGTTCGAGTCCCATCCCGCTAGAGTCTCAAAAATATCCTATGACCCTGTCATATGCTTCATCGCACCATTGTCCATGTACCATCCATCCTCTTTGAGAGTACTTTGCGAGAAATGAGAAATCATAGCAAAATCCTCCTCTTCGTCTTCCAATCTTCTAGTGAGCTCATCCATCTCTTCTTTATTGGCAATGAGGGCGACCTACTTTTCTTTTCTTTTCTTATCATCTCCCTTCTTCTTCTTCGGACATCTTGACGAAAAATGACCCATCTCGCCACAGTTGAAACACTTGACTTTACTCAAGTCCTTCTTTTGCTTACCCTTCATTCGCGATTCAAGTGCCACGTCATCATTTGAAGCTTTCTGCTTCAGTTGAAGGTCTTTGTCTTGTAACTCTTCTTGAATTTCTTGAATGAAGTCATCCCACAACCTATCCCAGTCTGGAAGCTTCTCCCTGGCAACGATTCCTTTGATGAAGGGCTTCCATTCCTTGGTGAACCCTTTCAAGGAAATCCTTACCATATCTCCATTTGAGACAGTCACACCGATGGCAGCAAGCTCATCTTTGACCTGAGACAATCTCGTCAGATACGAGGTCACGCTTTCACCCTTTAACATCTTGGTGGACTTCAACTTATCCTCCAATACCAATACCTGGTTCTCGTTCTTATTCTGGAACAAATTTTGAAGAGACATACACATCTCATGTGCGGTATTCTTCCCAAACAAATGAGGTATTAGGGCATTCTTCACACCATCAAGGATGATCAATCTCGCTCTTGCATCCAAATCTTCCCATATTTCCAGCTCCTTAGGGTCGGTTGGCTTCTTGATCTCTTTCTCGGCAAAATTCCTGATCCTGTTGACGTGCAAGACCAACTTGATCCTTTCCTTCGAAGGAGTATAGTTGGACAACCCTTCCAACCTGTACTCATACCAGATACTTGCCTGCAACTTTGACATTGTAGTGAACCCTTCACTCACATTGTGACCAACTCCCTCTCACGCTGTATGTAATGTTCCAAAATAGGAATACAAGTGATATAAAGCAAATAATTTGTTCAACAAAATATAAAAACAAAATATACATTAAAAACCCATGGAAATGAAGGAAATAGGGCACTGCTAAGCCATTTTATTACTTCTTTGAGGGAAAAATACAATGGACAATAGAATGGTGTACCTGGGCTTGTCTCAATGGATAAGCATGACCAAACCCAGGTGAGAAATGGCTGAACCGATGACTGCTCCAACTGCTGCACCAATCTGCACTGTGCTGCCCAGAAAACTGCCTTTTATGCTAAGTTCGAATGGCTGGAAGGTCCACTTCTTGTGCTCATAAAATTATAAGATTTGAGCCTCGGACTATTTGGCCTAAACCTAGAAAAACCCACGAAGGAATTTCGCTGGTTTAGACTTCTGAAATTTGACCTCCAAGGAGCCCAACTTCAGCTGCAACTGCAAAACTCGGCTTGCTGGAATTTGCCTGTAAATCCTCCCAGAAAATGTCCCAAAGTGTTGGGTTGACCCCTACTACAAATCCCCTGACTTCCCGGATGGGCTTCCAGCCTATAGCACCTGCTCCTAAGCCCCACGAAAATGCTGGATTGGCCCTCTGCGCTGTCCCTAAGCCTAGTAATTTGAACTGTTGGGATGTTGGCTTTGCTGGCTTCAAAACTCTCAAGAAATGCTGGCCTATTGCTGCTCTCCCAATCCTCTGACTCTCTCGGCAGATGGATGATCAATGGTGGCTCCAACTCCTCCTGCATATTCTCCAGGTAGCCTAGAAATACGCACTCCCTATATGTGGCTGAATGGTAGTGCTGTAACACACTCCTGAATCTCCTAAAAAGCTTATGGAACTGCCTCCCTAGGGCAGGTACGAAAGGTCCCCCGAAGGAAAGGTTGAATCTCCCGCTTGAGAGATTCGTTGCTAAACAACATGTTGACTCAGCGAAACAACAGAGGGAACAATCAAGTAATTTCGATTTGCAAGGTGTAAGAATGAATCCAAATGAGAGCTCCCTCCTCCTTTTATCTCATTGGGCCTTCTTTGCCCCATGTGGGCCCTTCCATCTAGATATTTGAATTCCCTCCAAGCCATTCGAATGGCCTAGTTCAAATTCACATGTGGGTGGCCCCCACAAGCCACTAGCAGCCAAATAAAGTCGAATTTCCTCCTAAGTCCCTAAGTCAAAAATGCCAAGTTCTTTTCCTTAGCCAAAATTGTGTAGCAACACCCTGTTACAAATGTATTTGAGAAGGGGCACGACACTGTACTTTGTTGTGCACAACTATGATTTACTTACTTCCAAAGTAGCTTAGAATTCGAGGCAATCTGGGCACTTTAACTGAAACCCTAATTGCAGACTTTGACACAGGCTTCTTCTCTACATTGACCAGGTTTGATTGCTCCAAATTGGACTGTTTTGGGCTCATCTTAATCAGCTAGGGAGGCCGCATTAATTTCTCCAAGAGCGAGCTCTTTTGGAGACTATTTTGATTGTTGACTCAAGTCTGGTTAGGGAACACTTTGACTACATTTAACTGCTGCTGACTTAGGCAGATTTGCAGAGGGATCAGATTTGACTTTTTGTTTACTCCATCTCTTTCTCTCTTGTCTTTGCTTTGGATAGTTGCATGGCATATTGACAAACATGGATATTGGATATTGGTTTTGGATATTGGCTAGTCAAAGCTTGACTTTGACTCTTGGATAATGTACTCCCTCTGCTGAACATTTGAATACAATCTAATAGAATAAGATTTGCAAAGGGTTTCCCCCCTTGTGGGGTTTTTCCCTAGTCATTGACCAAATATTGTCTTTTGTCTCTTGGCTATTTTTCATTGTGCATTTGTATAACTGTTCTATTTGCTATTCCTCTACTGTCACTAGTTAATTGAAGAACTGAAATTGTAGTTTGGATGCTATTGGAAATTGTTGAAGTAATAGTTGCAGCATAGAACAATTCTCGATGAAAAATTAATGAGAGAGAGAGAGAGAGGATAGTGTGTACTCTTCTCTAGGTCACATCTCATTGCAAGAGTGAATACAATGTTAGTTTTTGTAGCATCAGATGTGTTCTAGCCACAACATTTGGTGGAGAGGCTAGAATACATGAGATCTCGAAAATCCAGAAACCGTTGTTGGAAATTCCATCTAGAAATGACTTAATTAGATTATTAACCAATTTTTAAACATTTCTTAAGTCTAAACTTAGGGAATATGGTTAATTAATCAGTATTAATTAAGTTAAGGCGATAATCATCTAGAAACTCGCACAGATCGGTCCACAAAGGATCCTAGCCATTGATTAAGTTTTAATCTTGGCCGTTGGTGCTCCAACAGAGGATTATAAGAGGAGATTGATGTGGTGATGGAGAAATCATCTGAGAGCACCAAAAGTTCGATTTCTTGGCAGATCGATTTCTAGAGTAGCATTAATCAGTTGTTGGAGAGAGCCAGAGATCGAAGCAGTGAGTGAAGGGCAGGGACAGTGAGGCTGGAGGAATTATTCCAGATCCAATGCGTGTATTTGCAGAGAGGCAGAAGAGCCATAGAGTAGCTGACGCTGGGGCAGCGCAACAACTTCTAGAGGCAAGTTCGATTCGCTATGAGGGAAAGACGTCTTCAGTTCCAGAGGCTGGGAAGGAGTCCTAGAGTGCGGAGAAGCACCTTTCCAGCAACAAAGGGCATAACGACTTCATCAGAGACCAGTCAGAGGCTTGACGTCAAGCAGGCCGCGCAGAGGTTGATGCAGAGGGTCAGAGGGTTGAGTTTCTGAAGGCAAGTTGTGCCGGGGATTCCCTGTGGGGTGAGGAAATTCCTCACTAGATTTTTTGCCAGTATTTTTCTTTGTAGGATTGCCAGATTTCGGCATCCAGTTGTACTCAAAATTTCTCACTGCTGCATAATAATAAAACCCTCAGTTGTTGCACCGGTTTTCCCAAGTTGGGTTTTTCCGGGGACTTTTGTCCAAAAATAATTGTGTTAATTTTATGTGTGCGTGCTAGCATTTCTCAGTTTCGAGCACATTAATTTTCTGCAGAATTTTATTTGTGAAGGATGCAGTGTATTTATTTCGAAATTTGCCATGGTAGATAAATTGTTAATTAATTAACAATTAGGAGAAATAATATCAATCGCTGTAATAAGGTTCCAGTTTGGAACTTTCACATACAAGTGATTAAATGAATATATATGACTAAAAAGGCTCTCTTCTTTATGCATATGAGAGGTAAGGGGGCAACAGTATAATGTGGACCTTTAACGGTAAGTTTCGCTGGGTGAAACCCACGAGATGGAGGTTCAAATCTCATTGAGTATATGGCCTGTTGTGTCTTGGCCAATGTTCCACCAAGACTTCGGGACGGGGAGACGCGGGTGCGGGGAGACGCACAAGGGGGACGTGTGGGAGTACCCTCAAATTTTAGGGAAATTTAGTGGGGGATAGGGGGACATCCGGGTATGTATGTTTTTTCCTTTTTAATATATATATATATATTTCAAATTCATATTCAATAATGAAAGCATAAATACAATGATACATACATAATTGAATTAAATAATGAAATACATTGATCCATACTCATCATCCTTACTAATACATACATGATTCATCCATAGACCACGAGATTCAATAATGAAATACTCCAATCCATATTCATTATTCATTATTCACCATTCTAGAATCTACATTGATTTAAAAATTAAATTCATCATTCATAATTCTAGATTCTAAATTGATTTAAAATTAGAATTCATCATTCATCATTCTAGAATCTAATTAGTACTAAGCAAAATAGACTATAATAGACACTGAAATCTGAATACTGGAATAGTAAATTGATATAACTAAAACTCAAAAACAGTGGAGTGATGGGTCTAAAAGTCACTCTAAAGTACAAAGAGGGCTTGGTGCTCTTCATTAAATACAAATTCCATACCCTTGTACATGACAAAATGCAATGGAAACATTGCAATCCATCGAATCCTGAATTCCTGAAAAACTGTTAAGTCTGCTGGATTTTGAGTGAAATCTAAAATTCTACTTTCTCCATATGAAATCCAATGAGGTCGAAACCACTCTCAAACATCCTGAGTCATTTCATGGTAATGTTAAAAATTTAAGTAAAAGGATGAAAATGAAAGATAAAGGAGAATGTCACTTTTACTAGGTTTTAGTAGGGAAATATGGTCAAATGCTAGGTTTTCCTTGTCATAAATCATTGTTTACAAGCAAATTTAATGGGGGATGCATAACCCATATTGAGGGGGGACGCCCCTTTTGCGGAGTTGCATTTCCCACACTGGGGAAACGTCCCCCTCTGTGTCTCCCCGCGTCTCCCCAAAAGGGGGACGTGGGGAAACGTTTCCCCAGACGTCCCCCTGTCCCAGGTGTGAAGGGTGTGCGCACCTGACCCTGGGGGACGCATCCCCGTGGAACACTAGTCTTGGCTAGAAGAGTAGGCGACCCCCGAGCGGACGTCTCGGCTCTTGTTGAGGCATAAGTTAATTGCTATTGTGTGCGGCTTGCAGGCTGTTACACCTAGCCTAGGTTTATTGTGGCAGCCAGCTGGATTTGATCTTGGGCCTATTCAGGATAACTATCACTAGTTACTGATTATTCTAGATTAAAAAAAAACAATGTAGTGTGGGCCTTAATCCTTACAAGCAATCTACAATAAGCACTTGTGGGCCAACACAAGTGAGGTGCTACACTCTAAAGTACATGTGTGATGCTCCAAGGTGATGTCGTGCACAATAATGACTCCAAGGTGATGTAGCTACATAGAGAAAGTCTGCATCCCTCCATCACAAGCCTCCATGGACTCACTGATGCTCCTAAGCAATGTACTCCACTGGGTTAACTACCTGATAAGAATCTTGTTGAAGCCCTAAGCATCATTGAGCTATCTCCAATTCTTTGAATAAGAATGCAAGCTACCACATGTCAACTAGTGTTTGATGCCCTCTAAGTTGCACAATAGTCCTCATCCTCTATAGGGATATCTTCAAACAAGTGGATTTTTCATTGGACTCCAGTGAAGGGCATCCACCAAACTATCAAGAGAAATCCAATGCCTAAGGGAAGAATAGTAAGACAATAACTATCTAAGGTCAAGCATCCACCGGGCAAGCTATCTCAACCATATAAATCCATCGAGCACTATCTATCATGTGCAAATCCATTTCAGACCATCAAGGCACTGAATGCACACCATGTACTTAAATCCCATGAAGGACCTCATGCATAGTGTAAACACTTTATAAGTAACCTTGAAAGTTAACAAGGGCTAACCACAACACTTGAAGCAGTCGGAAAGTGTCCAAACAAGCACAAGCTCCATCCATAGAATCCCTCTCCACCCTCATTGAAAGAATAGAATCATTAGCAAAGTAGTTGTTAACCATCTCTAACCTATATGGGAGAAGAATACCATGGGTTTGCAATCAAGACATATAAATACCGAGCCAAGGGACACTCTTGATGTATGGCACAATGCAAGAAGATCCATGGGGATTGGGCCTTGTTGACTGAGGCAAAGGCTGAGACATTGGTGGAAAATGTATCCACCATGACAACACATTAAGGGTCAAAAACTGTTAAGTTTAGGTATGTTCTATGCTAGAGCAATTTATTTAAATTTTCACAGTTAGCAATCACATCAGCATTAAGATAAACTACATAAATATAAAACGCAGAAGACAAGCCAAGACAAGAGGACACAAGATGTGGTGCGAACCAGGGACAAACCCCACAATGTGTGGGGAAACCCTTTGATCAAATCTTCTTTTATCTTCAAAGTTCAGCAAAGAAAGAGAGATAGAGAGAGTACATTTACAACAGAAGTCAACACTTTGACTTGTCTAGATCTAAGCATAGATCATCTTCTATAACAATAAGATGAGTTGAAGACATTCTGCTTCAACTGATACCTATCATCATGCTGCATCTGGTCCTCTAGTTGCACCACTGCATACTGCACCATGCTGTTGCCCATGTCCATGATCTTATCCATCATAATGCTGCTCAAACTAATGTGCATCATCATCATGCTGCTGCCCCTGCTAATGTGCATCATCATGATTATCATGCTGCCCTTGCATCATGCTGCATCATCACTGAGATCCTCATTGTTGCTTCTTTATCATATCCATGAGATCTACCTGAAAGTTTGATCTCCATTACTATACTTTAACTGGAACCTTATTCCGATACAGTGAGGGTTCTGGGCTTCTTTTCATCATATATGTACAGGGACTATTGAGAGATAAGTCCACTAAGATCGTGGTAACGTTCCTTCTTATGCTGGGATTGTCTCTAGGATCATGATACCCTTCGAGAGACCTCAAGTTACAGTTCACACTGAGGTTTCTTATTACAGTACTTATACTTAACCACAAGTGCTTGAGCCATCGTACTTATCACCGATACTGCTATAATGATACCATCTAGATCTTCTCCATGACTGGTATGCCGATACTGTCGTATGCTGGGAGAGAATGCCCAAACTACAACCATTCTTTGTTGCCATTCTTTATGCGAGAATGTCAAGACTCCAGCGCACTGCGGTGACACCATCCAATGCACCCTGAGGTTGTGACTGCACCTTAAACTCGTGACTGTGGCTCCTGCGGCTTCCCTCCTTATGACTGCGGCTCAGTGCGGTGCGTATATATTCATGACAGCGTGATAGGACCTCCGTATAGGGCATCTGGACAACGTATTATATAGCATATATGACTGCGTGGTAAGGTATGAAAGCATATATATATATCCACGTTGTGTTCCTTCCCTTACTGCGGCTGACAGCGTATGACTGCGTTCCACACGCTGTGTTCCTTCCCTTATTGCGGCTGTCAGTGTATGACTGTGTTCCACACGCTGTGTTCCTTCCCTTATTGCGGCTGACAACGTATGACTGCGTTCCACACGTTGTGTTCCTTCCCTGCGTGTAATGACAGTCTTCATCTCCATGAACAACGTGTGAACAACGTATGACAACGCATCTCCATGACCTGTGTATATCAGCGTAGATGCTTCAATGAACAATGTAGATGTTTCCATGACCTATGTATATCTGCGTATATGATTTCATGAACAGCGTAGATGTTTCAATGAACAACGTAGATGTTTCCATGACCTACGTATATCTGCATAGATGTCTTTATGACTGCGACTATTCCAGGCATCACGTTGATTGCATTTTACTTCTGGATAGTGTAGTGTAAGTGGCTTCTTGACAACGTGTTAGGGTCTGTTCTTGACAGTAATAAATCTTTAGCTGCGTAGATCAACCTGTGGTTAGGGCATCATCATAAGGCTAGCGTAATACTCTTCGTGTCTCGCTCCTCCAAAAACCCAAGACGTGGAGAGGAGGAGATCACACAAGAATGTGTGTTCAAATGACATCAAATCCTTATCTATTTATACCAAAAATGTATAGGTTGAATAGACATGACGTTTGGGCTTCTAGAGCCTACATAAGAGCTGGTTGGCTTGATAATAATTTCATAATCAAAATAAATTCATATCTCCATAAATACTTATCGGAATCGGATGATCTTTAGATCAATCCTACACCTCTCGATGAGAGGGATTCAATAAAAATATCAGCTGCCATAAATAAGCTGACCCACATGGAGTTTGGTCCTAGTTGCCAATTTAACAAAAACCAAACGAATCAATATCTTTGAGATAAATGACCAATCAACTTGATCATATGCTCTATCAAAATTATTTTTCAGGATAAGATATTGATGACCAGTCTCCCTAACTCACTCCCTAGCCTCCTAGGTAGAAACCAGTGTCAATAATGAATCTGCATACACAAATCATGTCTGCTCATGGTGAACCACATATCTAGCAACCGAAAAGATCTTCAAAGCCAAAGCCTTAGCCGCAATTTTATAGGGAACAATGTGTAACATGATAGGTTGCTGTCCATCGTTGGAATCCTTGGCTACATTCTTTAGAGGCCAGAGAACATAAATCACTTTAGAGACCAAAAAAGATAAATCATCCCTAATAGTATCCCACATGGTCTTGTAGAACTTACAAGGTAGACCATTGAAGCCTAGGGGCTTTCCATTTTGCATGGAGGAGAAAGAGCCATAAATATCCTCCCTTGAGAAATCTCTATCGAGTTTGTCTCAATCACTACAATAAACCTTGTAGGCAGCCACCCAACAACAAGCAGTTTTAGTAGCTGCCGCCAACAATCATGCTTCTTTTTATTATATGCCTTTGCAAACCCTTGATATCACACCTTCACAGACACACCTATAGCGATGATTCTTCATGGTCACTCTTATCCTAATGGCTATTATTCCCACACATGCCATGGCTTCTTGTATCTCGTGTAGGTGACATCTTATTCCCATTCATGCTTCATATTTTGTCTTTCTATAAAATAGATGCTTCATAATCCATTTAGTTAAGGGTACTCTTAGCTATGAATTATTGAATGATGTATGGTTCAGATTGATTGAACTTATGTTTCTCTCCATAAGTCTCGACAACACTCTATTTATTGTAAATTAGATACATTCATTTATTTAGTGGTCTCTTTGATGAATTTAAATTAGCATAGGCTCTTCTATGGGAATTGTTTTCTAAATAAATTTTCTTGCATTTCAACTTTGAATTTGCGATTACCTTATAGAAAATTTCAAGATTGAGCCAACCAACTTTCACACCAGATTATGGAATTGAAGGCATTTTTGTTAGGAAACAATGTCAAATCATATTGACAAAATTTGGGTGGTAATTCAACAGTGAGATTTAGCTGCTTTCCACTATGGTTTTCTTTAAATTTTAGTCTTATGTCTATTTTTATAAGCCTTTTTGTAAGCACACTTTTCATTATATGATCTATGGACTTGTAATAAGATAAAATATTATAGTAATTTTGAGATCATATGGACCATAGAAATGTATTAATTTATGGATTGCTATACAATTGCTTTGATAGTTTTTTTGACCAACACTATTATTCTCTGCAGTCAGCGTGAGCGAAATAGAAGCATTGTATGAACTATTTAAGAAGATTAGTAGCACTGTTGTTGATGATGGTCTTATCAACAAGGTGTGCATTCAGTATCGTTAATGTGTCTTGTAATGTTTTCAATTTGAAAAAATCAGCTTATATCCTCTATGATTTTCATGCTATCTTATTTTAAATCTCCATAGTAATATCTTTAAATGGCATTTTTATTTGTTATTTCATTTTCAATGGTGTTAATTTATTTGTGTATCATATATTTTGACAATACTCATCATCTTAGTGTATGGTTTGTGTTAAATTTTACGTTGTTTGTTCAATAGTTGGTTCTTTCTCGTAGTGCTTTAGTGACATTAAATCCATACTTGGGCATTATAGATCTATATCTCTAGATGTGTGTGTAGCATTAATGGCATATGTAGCTGGGCACATATAACAACCCCTCCTAACATTTACTCGCTTTTACAAGCTCCCAGGGTAAATGTGAGGCTGAGTGCTACTTTGACATGACCTGACCTCCAAGTTCTAGTTATGGAAGTGGGGCCTGCAATCCGAAAACTTATTGATATCCCTCAGGAGCACTAGATCACCCAGAAGTCATTCTAGAACCTTTGATGACCAAGTCTTGAGCTGGAATTGCATTTTCACAAGCCTAACCGCCAACCGCACACACAACAAGGCAAGAGTGCAATTATGAGGCCTCCACCACATGCACAAGCCTGCTTCCATGTGGTTATGACCTAATTTCCCCAGTTCAGTGCCAATAGTTCCGGGATCTGAGTGATTTTTCCAGGCTAGCTTCCAAACCACTGCCCATAACTGCCTATAACTTTCTAGAATCATAATTAATTTGACGACAATGCCAAACATTCAAATTTAAAGCCAAAACTTGCCCTAGACTATCTAGTACACATTAGACATTTCGCCAAACATATGGTAAACATGTAAGTTACATGCATGAATGCATATATGATCTTAAACCTCGGATTTTCATCTGAAAATCACTAAGAAGGTCCTATGCCCTCTCAAGTAGTTGCAACAATGCTTGTTAATCCATACATTCATCAACCATTCAAATACTTACCAAATTAAGGACAAGAGCCATAGCTAGAGTACATCATAAAACCATGCTTATAACCTAAGTCACCTGACACGGGGATTCGGGACACGTAGGATTCGGGATTCGTGGTGTCGGATTCGGGACACGCTGACCCCCCGGAACAGGACACGTTATATATTATTTTATTAAAATATATATATATATATATATATATATATATAATATTTAAAAATATATATATATATATATATTAAAAATTAGATATTATCATATTTCTTACACAAATTTTAATTAATGATACAAATTTATTGATTTCAAACATAGATCTTCATCTATAGCTATTAGCATGCATAGTACATACAAAATTCAAATAAATGTCAGTGGTACTGGTCACATAAATGATAAATCTATTAAAAATTTAAATCATGGTTCATAATTCATAACTGAAAAACAACTTACAACTACAAGATAGTAAGATAAACACACTGACAACTGTAGTTCTCATTAAGTCATCAAATCAAAATGTGTTACATAGGTAGTGTTGGTGCAATGCCAATGGCAAATAGAAATAGAAAATATAAAACAACTACAGGTATACAAGCCTCAAGGCATCAATTAGCATCATAATCAGCATCACTGTCCCCATCATCATGGTCCCCACTGCTCTCCTCTACATCCTCCTCCTCCCCTGTATCCATAGTCGCCTTTGCATCTGCTGGTATGGAGGCTGACCCCTCTAAGTCATCAAATCTAACAGGCTCTAGCACTAGATCATTGAGATCCATGTTGGCCAATGCCAACTCAACAATGGTGTCCAGACCCATATCATCAGGAACAGTGTTACTTGGGAGCGGGAGCGAAAGCGGGGAGCGGGAGCGAAAACGGGAGCGGGAGCGACATATTCAGAAGCTCTTGGTTTGGTGCTCTTGATTAAATACGAGTTCCATACCCTAATACATGAAAAAATTCAATGGAAACATTGCAATCCCCCAATCCTAAAATCCTGAAAAACTGATAAGTCTGCTGGATTTTGAATGAAATCTAAAATTCTACTTTCTCCATATGAAATCCAATGAGGCTGGAACCACTCTCAAACATCCTGAGTCATTTCATGGTAATGTTAAAAATTTAAGTAAAAGGATGAAAATGAAGATTAAGGAGAATGTCACTTTTGCTTTAAGAATTTAACATTACCATGAATAGGATATCAATACTAGGGCCTAGACTTGATTATGAAGCTGCCAAAATGCTCTACTCCTTGCTGCAACAGCACAAATCACTTACCAAATGAAAATATTAATGAGCAAACACGCCCTTTTCATACCCGCGCTGAGCTTAGCAAGTCTTGGAAACCGGACACGTGTCCTAAAATCGCGACACGCCCCTGAAAATCGCGACACGCCCTCGGACACGACGTGTCCTGTGATTTGGACACGAATCCAGACCGAATCGTGTCGGATTCGCCGGATTCAGGATTCGCAGGGGGTTTAGGACGAATCCGGTTTCCTAGCTTATAACTAACATATAACCAAAATATTAGCCATGACAAATCTGCTATAAAATATCATAATAACAACATGTGCTCATTAATTACATTAGAAGAATAGCTCATATTAACTTATGCAAAAGGCAACCAAGTCAGGGACTTCCACATACCACCCGACCATAGATTGGGTTGAACCAAATCTTTCTTTGAGCCAATCACCCCTGTGCCATATTCCAAGCATGAATGTGGGATCGCATGGGGTAAACCAAGACATAATCAACCAGGGAGTCCAGAGGTTAAACTACCTCCACCTTCAAGCTACCGTGATCTCACCTAAACCAGTCTTGAGATCACAAAACCAAACCAAGCTTGGATACCTCAGAATTTCTTCACTGTTCCTTGAGGAATTTGCCTGTCTCCACCCACTTGTTGAGCGCTTCCCGGAGAAAACCATCTCCGCCCCCAACTCTTGGGATTTTCCTAAGATCACCTCACCCAGTTCAAAAACCTTCCAACAATCCAAAGCTCAACCAAGAATGAACCCCATCACACCATGGCTATCCAGGAAATGGCAAGGCAAGGCTGAAACCACTGTTAAACTAGGAAAAACCCATGCCAATGACAACAAATGAACGAAATAAACAAATGCATGTACCATGCATTCACACCTCAACTAGGAAATCACACATGCAACCTGTTACTTACAAAATCCTCCTGCTGAAGCTGCTGATCCAACCTTCTCCTTGCTCTCTTTTTCCTTCCTTTGCTTTCCTATCTCCAAATCCAAGTGAATGCCCAAGTGCTCCAAGAATATTCTAAGTGTGCAAGAGTGTATGAGAGAGAGAATGAAAGGAGAGAGCCAAACTGAATTGACAAAAGCTTTGAACTGATTCTCTGATGCCTTTTTATTATTGATGTCTCCCTTTTTCTTCATTTTCCTTCATTTTTTCTGTAATTTCTCTTGTATGCAAATCTGTGTCCCTTCACCTTCCTTTTTTCCTATTTTCTTTTATTTTCATAAATAAATGCCAATTATTGTCTCCTTTCCTTTGCCGATGCCTTTGCTAATTTCCATAGCCATAAATAAACCAAAAGTGATGCCCACTATAGTGTTTTGCCCAACATTCAACTTGGAATATGTATCTCATAACCTTGGTCTTATTTTTCCTTTATTATCCTTTATTACATGAAACTTTAATCCGAGGCTGTTACAAACCCCTCCCCATTGGGGGAACACCGTCCTTGGTGTTCCATGACACATATGACCAACAAACTGCAAAAACCAAAACATACCACCTATGGAGCTTTATAACATAGTGCATTGCAGTATTTACAATGACATACTGCTGAAAGAAAAACAAACACACCGCTTACTAGAGCTTTATAACACAACTCGATGTAGTATTTACAATAATATACACATACATACATATGCACATTTGCTTTAACCAACAAATAAAAGGATACGATGCCTGTATCGGCAACAAGGAAATTTAGAGGCTCATACCTCCACCCTCAAAGTGATACTAAGATTCCCCTCCTTCCTAGGAAATCCAGAATCCACTGCCAAAGTCAGACATGCATCCATTGTTCAACGCTACGATCCTTACGCTCCCTGTTTTGTCAATGAACAATTATCGACTCATTGTTCCAGGGCACACTCCCAATATGCTTCTGATTCCATCTAGGAATGCTAATGACCAAAACAAATTCATTCCCCGACCTTTTCTTCTCTGCTACACAATCCCTCATGCAATCCAGTGACCCCCTTCCATGTAGTCACTCACCTTCGAAGTTCCCCCGCATCCCCTTCTCTGCTACACAGTCGCTCAGGCAATCCATCCCTTGGAAAGGTTTCATCACATCAGAAGGTCCAAAAACCAAGGCTTATCACTGCCTCAAAACCATCATACTAGTCATAGAATGCTCATGGCATTCAATGGACACTAATGGGTACTAGTGTCCCACAATGGCCCTGCTCCTGAATGCCTTACCAACACACTGTTGCCTGTTCCAATTCCTTTTGCTGCTGCTACTAATTCTTGCAATGAATTTCAACCACCCAAACTTGGCATTTCCCTGCTTTCCCTGTACCAAGCACATAATTGTCATTAGACTAAAAAGGCATTGAAATAAATTTAAATCCTACCTCATTGATGGCTCGTCAATAAGGTACACCTGCAATTTTGTTTACTTCGTGTCACAACAAGTCAAATTAACTCTTTGATGAAATCATCATGTATAAACATATCACATCGGGTTAGCTCAAAACGCAACCATCATAAATCAGAATCATAAACTATGTGCATTGTTAAAAACTAAAATAAAATATTGATACTTATCATTCAAATGGTTTTTTGCTTCTGCCTTTGTTCGTTGTCCATTCCGTACACACACTAAATTGTTTGCCAAACCCGACAAGCACCTAGTGCCTTCTCTTCTCTTCAATCACGTACACATTTTGGATCGGTTTCCAAACCCGACAAGCACCCAGTGAGTTCTCTTCTCTTCAAAGCAATGAGGGAATCCAGAGACTATACTGCCTCCTCCCTCAATATTGACAACAAGGGCATCCAAAGACTAAACCGCCTATACCTTCAATATCAGCGACAAGGGCATCTAAGGACTAAACTGCCTCTACCCTCAATATTAATGACAAGGGCATCTAGAGACTAAACCGCTTCTACCTTCAATATTGACAACTCTACATTGGTCTCATCCCAAGCTGTCCAGGGCTCCAGGAACTAGTAACTCAACCCACAACCTTCCAGGGCTCAAGAGCGTTTGTTCCAACCCACAACCATAGGGAACCCGAGAATCAATCCCGTTCACCACACATACACCTACACCGGGTGTACAACACCACACATACAACTACACCCAATGTACAACACAACACATATATGTACACACAGTACAATACAATGAATACACATGTGATGATACAACGACTACACAATACACGACACAGTACCACATGTGCACAACACATGCACAACATGTACATGACACAACATGTAAAACATGTACACACCAACAATACTGCACATCTAGAGACCACATTGTCTCTACCAGGCAACCTTGCCTCTAGTATCTTTCCCATGCCTTATGGCGTCCATCCACAACCCAAGTCCCGATTTTGTGGCTCTTTCCACTATCCATGCTTGTCCCAACATGTCGCAGATCACACTACTTTCGTTTCGCTGATGTATCCTTCAACATTGTCTGTCCATAACATAAACATAGGCATAGTTATAAGCACATAATATCAAAATCGTAGCCATATGATACTAACTTCATAGGTCTGTCAGGGCTACTCTGCTCACTTGATTCCTCATAAACTAGGAACCAGTTCATGCCATTCACCTGCATAAACAATCATTCTTCCACAAGAAGGATCCTTGTCAGACGATGGCATTCATATATATATATATATATAAACATTAACATAATCATGATCACAACACAATTACTAGTGTTCATAAGGTGAAGGTTAAAAAAACTCACTTTATCCATGCAACGCATGCACAACATTGAGAACAACAATTCCCAACATAGCCAAGGCATCTGACGCCTCGAATCCTTTCACCTTACCTTTCTTGGTTACCTTTCTTATGACTATCCTGCCACTATCCATTTACCCCAATGGACCTAACCAACCTAATTGGCTGTCATATTCTTGCATTCAACTGCCCTTATTCATGCACCAAGCTTCATCCGGCTCTCATATTACCTGTTGGGTTTCATTCAGCTCTCCCCGAACTCCATTAACTTTCCTCTTTCCACAACCAATTCCCAAGACCCTCAAAACATAAAAGGCAAGAACAAGAAGAAAACAAGAAGAAAACCAGACAACAATACAACACCACAAACAAAGTGGCATGGCCATGCACCAAACACAATCAAAACCACAAATTAAGCGCAAACAATTCACAAAATATGGAAAGCACAAAACTAGCAACAGACACCATGACTCAATCCCATGGTTCCTAGTGCTTCCAAGGGAAAGCTCAACCCGAGCCTTTTTGAAGATTTCATGGCAGTTTCTTTTGCCATGCAATTCCCTGCATCATACTGCCATAAATACACAATTTTGAGTGCATAAAAAATATAATAATATATCAGCTACCTTACCTTGCTGTACCCAGGGGCCACAACTCTACCTTGTAACCGTACTCATGCACATAACATCTCTCAAGAGACTCCAATTCTATTGACAAATCTAGTCATAACTAAAAACCTACTATTATGCCTGCACCTGATCAACTGTCTACCATGTAACTTCCTTGGCCCCAAAGTGCTCCCACACACTTTGACTTGCTCTATTACTCGATCTCGGAGCATGAGCTCTTTCTGCTGCGAGATGCATTGAGGCTCTACTTGGAACTCTCCCCCTAGTTCCATTTCTACCTCAGTGATGGATACCTGGTGACCTGCCTGCCTGTTATCCACTGCTACATAGATCCGGGGAATGCTCTGGCCAACATCCCTAAATATCCGTGCCTCGTGTGCACTGTAGATTTGAGGCTTTCCACGCATCCACGCGCACTCCGATACAAAGGGCAATCCTTCCTACAGTGATCTCCATCGCAGGTTCAAAACCACAATGGTTCTACATCTTCTGATATCAAAATCATTCTAAATCAGCTCATCCCTGATGCCTCTGACACGCTTAATACCTTCCCACCAGATGTCTGCTTTTCCTTTGAGGCTGAAGGTAGCTATCTTGGCTTTCATGTACTCTGTTGGCAAATATCCCCTCACTCCTCCTATAAGGATGTTGGTGGTAATGGTGATGTCTCTCAAAACCGGAGCTAGAATGAAATCCAGAAGCACTGCCCCTCTTGTTAGGTGTATTCAAAGATCTGCCACCTTTAACTATATCATCCCTGTTCAACCTGTGTCTTCTTAAGAGACTCGTTGCCACATGCCCCATTAGTCTTCTCTTCCTGTCCATCACTGATCCCCATCTGTCTCTGCTTCTACAAATCCGAAATACTTGGAAGGATAACTGCATTAACTTTTGCTTGCTTTTCTTGGGCTCTTGCAAGTCTTTCCCGTGTCTCAATTATCCTGTCATTGTCTGCCTTGCAACTTCTGATTTTTGCACTCAAAATCTTGTGTATTGGCCAAATTAGGAGAATACTCTTCTCCTTGCTACTCAATTGACCTTTCCCATCCTACCAATGTCTCTTCAGGCCTGTACGGAGAGTCATATAGATTGTACTCAACTATTCTGCTCTTCACCTCTTGGCCTTCTATTGTCTTGCAACATACCATGCTAGATAGACCAAATAGAAGACATAATCAAAATCATACCTTAGTACATCTTAGCGGAGACTATCACATCAACACAAGTCAGTTTAGATTAGCACGATACATAATAATATCAAGAACATAACTGCAATGACCATAATCATCATGCATATGACCGCAATCCATATAACAACAAGTTACTATCATGCATGACTAACCGCTGGATGTGCATATGACCACACTAATAAGCTAGCATCTACCATGCATGTAACCACAACAACAATAGAATGACAGGTATGCATATAACCATGATGCATATAACAACCATTAACCATCATACCTGCATGCCAAACATGGAAACCTGTATGATGATATGCTTTTACCTCGAGGTCGAGTGCTGCAACCTCGCTCTGATACCAATCTGTAACCACCCCTCCCAACATTTACCCGCTTTTACAAGCTCCAAGGGTAAATGTGAGGCTGAGTGTTACTATGAAATGACTCAACCTCCAAGTTCTAGTTATGAAAATGGGGCCTACAATCCGAAAACTTATTGATATCCTTGAGGAGCACTAGATCACTCGAAAGTCAGTCCACAACCTCTGATGACCAGGACTTGAGCTGGAACTACCTTTTCACATGCCTAACCCCCAATTGCACGCACAACAAGGCAAGAGTGCAGTTTTGAGGCCCCACCCGTATGCACAAGCCTACTTCCATGCGGATATGACCTAAATTCCCCAGTTTAATGCCAACAATTGTGAGATCTGAGCCACTTTTCCAGGCTAGCCTCCACGCCACTGCCCAAAATTGAGTGTAACTTTCTAGAATCATAATTAACATGGTGACAATGCCAAACATTCAAACTTGAAGCCAAAAACTCATCTAGACTTACGACTACTAGTCCTGGTCTAGTGCATGACCCATGAAATGGAAAACACAATTGTCACTCCTTTGTAATCAAGGGTGATCCAAAAACTCCCTCTTGATCAGGGGTGATCCAAAAACTCCCTCTTGATCCTCTTAACTGGGGACTCTTTCCTTCATCAATAGCTTCTTCTTCGTGGGTCCTTCAGTTGCTTGATCTCCTTCCTTTCTTGATGTCATGAAGTCTTTGTTCGAACTTCTTCTAGGTAGGGCACCATCCATCGATCACTTTCCTTCTTGGTTTGTCATGTCATTGCTTCGTGGAAAGTGACTATTAGGTTTTTCTTGTCATCTTGGCTACTCCTTTGTCATCTTGTCCATGCTTCGAAATACTCTTCTCATGGATGCTTCATTGTACTTGCTTGATTACATGTTTTGACCTAGTAGCCCATCATGACTTCATCCTGATATTGCTTCAACATTGCCTTTTCTTTTGTTGGATGGCTTCTTCATCACGACATCTTTGTAGAGTAGAATCAGTTATCTGCACCTTTATATCTCCAAGGCCTTCATAGGTGTCAAGGGTCCTTTCTTCCTTTATCAGAGTTGTCCTGCCTTCTTTCGGGAAATATCTTTCTAGGCATTTTGTTAGATAGTGATTGTTGGTGATCATGGTGTTCTTCACATGCTTGATCTCTTTCTTCATTTGCTTCTTCTAAGATAGATAGGTCAACCGTCTAATGCTTCTTGTGAGAGCATTCCTTCATTTCTTTCTTTTGGGGCTTGTCAACATTACTTCTTGCTTCTTAGTCAACAATCTTATGCTCCTTATGTGAGCATATTCTTTTGTTGACCTTTATTGCATTGTAGTACATGCGTTCGAGCATGTTCTTGGTGAAAGAGATTCTTTCATGCTTGATCATGTTATAGAACTATACCCATGACTTAATAACATACAAATGATAACATGACTTAAACTTTGATGCATACATACCTCATCTTGATTCTCCTTTGATCATCCTTTGGTGTGGCCCTTCTTGCTTCATCTTAGCTTTCCTGCATATACTCTTTTCTTGAAACCCATGAATGGGATTCCCAATGAGACATCTGCTTTGGTCCATGAACCTTCTTTTGAAGATAGGATCTTAAAGATCCTTGCCTTGCAAATGTTTCCTTTCTATAGATGATGTAGGTCTTCTAAGATTCTTATCGTGATCAATTTTCTTTCATCATGTATGAGGTCCTATACTAGGTATGCTTTTTCTACATGAATATCTTGAGCTATATCTGTCATGCTCCTATATTCTAGAAGGTATTTCTACTTATGCATTTTTGTTCTTATCATAAATGCTACATCTACATGAGTATCTAGAACTCCATGTACATCATGCTATTAGATTCTATAGGATGTTTCTAATCATGCAATTTTAATTTATTCCTACATGCTCCTATTCTACTCAAAACTTTGAAAGAAGTCTAGAAGTAAAGAGTTTGACCTAGTCATAGTAGAGATTCAGAGGATCTTCCTTCTTTTGCTTCTTTCTTTCTTCTTCCATCTCTTGATTTATGTGAGCTTCTTCCCTCTTCCTTTTGTTCTTGTCCTTAATCCTAGGACAATTCCTTTTGTAGTGTACATATTCTTGGCATCCAAAACATTGGATCTTTGACATGTCTTTGTTGTTTGTTCTTCATGGACCAAACTTGCCAAATTTACCCTTTCTTTTGGCTATGTGTCATGTCCCTTCTCAAACACATTTGTAACAGGGTGCTGCTACACAATCTTGCACAATTTAGGCTAAGGAAGAGAACCCATAATTTTCGACTTAGGGACTTAGGAGACAATTTGACTTTATTTGGTTGTTAGTGGAATGTGGGGACCATCCACGTGGGAGTTCAAACTGGCCCATTTGAATAGCTTGGAGGGAAAGTCGAATAGGTGGATGGAGGGGCCCACATGAGACTAGGTAGGCCCAAGGAGTTATAAGGAGGGAGCAACTCTCATTTTGGATTCATTCTTACACCTTGTAATCAAAATTACTTGATTGTTCGCTCTACTGTTTAGCTTAGTCAACCGACTGTTTAGCCATGAATCTCTCAAGCAGGAGATTCAACCTCTACTTCAGGGGACCATTCGTGCCCGCCCTAGAGAGGCAGTTCCATAAGTATTTCAGGAGTTCTGGAGTGTGTTACAACACTACCATTCAGCCACAACAGGGAGTGCGTATTTCTGGTCAACTGGAGAATATGCAAGGGGAATTTGGAGGTATCATTGTTCAAGCATTTGCTGGGAGAGTTAGAGGATTGGGAGAGCAGAAAAGGGCCAACCTTTCTTGCGAGTTTAGAGCTAGTAGAGCCAGCATCCCAGCAGTCTGATTTACAGTTACTTGGGCCTGCGCAGAGAGCCATGACTAGGCTCATGTGGGAGTTGGAGGAAGGAATTGTAGAGCTGGAGCTGGGCGGAAGAAGTAGGAGATTACTTGGAGGGCCATTTGAGGAGGATTGCTAGCATTGGGAGAGCAAATATTGACAGTATCAGTCACAACAACAAAAATTGGAGGAGGGCCAAGTTGTGAAGAGTCAATTTTTGAAGGTTGGAACCAAGGGAAACCCTTTCTGGGTTTTGGGCAAGGATCACACTCCTAAATTTATAGAATTTTCTGGGCAGATCTAAGGGGTTAAACAGGGGTCCCAACTCAGCCAATAACTAGAAGAGCTAAGGGGAATTTGGGCCAAAATTCTGAGGTCAACATTTGGCCAATTCCTTTGTGGGTTTTTTTGGGTTTAGGCCAAGGAGCAAAAAGATGAAATCTCATAATTTTCTGAGCACGGAAAGTAGTGATTCCAACCCTTCGAAGTCAACAAACAGAGCAATTTTCTGGGGCAGCGCAGTTCAGTTTGGTGCAGCAGTTGTAACAGCTTTCAGTTCAACATTTTCTCACCTGGGTTTTGTCATGCTTGTCCATTGAGACAAGCCCAAGTGCACCATTCTATTTTGCTATTGTAGTTGATCCTGAAGAAGTAATAAAATGGCTCAGTAGTGTTCTATTTCCAGTGTTTCCATGGGTGCTTATTGTATATTTCGTTTTTATAGAATCGCTAGGTTGTTTGCATGCTTTGTATATCACTTACATTCCTGTTTAGGAATATTACAGTGGTATCTGCCATAATCTTGGCTCAGTCTGTGGGAAAGATTAGGATCACATAACATGGCGGTCACTTAGAATGAGGTGGTGAGGATACAACAAATGATGATTGATGTGGGGAAGAAGTTGATTCAGTTGGGAATTCAGACATGATTGCAACTGATGTGGAGTTATTGGGGGAAAACTGGAGGGCATACCAATCATTGGGTCATGGCATTCAGGCGTCCCTCTCTTTTTGGGAATTCTGTGAACTAAGGGTTATCCACAAACCAATGGAGATTCAGTGGGATTTTGCAGGGATGATGAGAAGTATTAACAACAAAGATATTTCCACCTTCCATTCTACAAGAGAAGCCTTCATTTCTCAAGGAACAGACTACAAGTCCCCTTCCTTTGACTCTTTTTGTGATTCTTTAATAAGAGAACAAGAAAAACTCTTACACCTTGGTCTTCTTAATCTTGGAAACTCTTCCAAGAAAGCATTAGCCGCCCAACAACAATCAAATTCAAAGAATCCTAAGAAGTCATATCCTAAAAAGAATGGTCCTAAACCAAACAAGGGTCCTAAGCAATTTCAGCCCCAAAATGAAAAATCATTTCAACAAAATGATAAGACAAATAAAAATAAAGGCAAGAAGACTGATAGACATTGCAATTTTTGTAATCGAGATGGCCACTTAGAATCAAAATGCTTTAAGAAGATGGAAGCCTTGGAAGCAGCAATGAAGAAGCATAACATCCATTTGGGGCAATCTTCAACTTCAACTTCATCTTCAGGAATGGCACTTTCTGCATGTGGTTGTCAAGCATCTCGGTCTGGCTATGCATTAAATGTATCTTCTTCTTCTCATTCTCATGAGTGGCTCATTGATTCTGGAGCTTCTTATCACATGGCCAAAAACAAAGCCATGTTTTCTTCTTTAAATGATTGTAACACCAAAAATATATATGTTGGTGATGATAGATCTCTTAATGTTGTAGGGACTGGAACTGTTCATCTAGACAATGGTCAGTTTAATGATGTATTATGTGTTCCAACCTTATCCTGCAACCTTCTATCTGTATATCATATAACTCATTCAGGTGAAGGTAAAATCGTTGAATTTTCACCTCATGATGTTCTAATCAAGGACTTAAGAGATCCTAAACAGATTTTGGCTACTGGCATTGCTGATGATTCCACAAGGTTGTATAAGTTTCACAACTTTGGGTCATCAAATCTGCCCTCAGTATTTGTTGCTCATAACGATGAAGTGAGCAAACTTTGGCATGAGCGATTTGGTCACTTAAACTATCGCTCCCTTCAGCATCTATGTAAAGAAAATATGGTGACAGGTCTTCCTATGGTATCTTGCAGAGATGGTGTTTGTTCCGGATGTGTACTCGGAAAACATCATCGGGACAGTTTTGAAAAACGTGCCTCTTAGCACGCCTCAGCCCCTTTACAGCTTGTGCATAGTGATTTATGTGGTCCACTTCCTGTTGTTTCATTCTCTGGCTGCGAGTATTTCTTAACTTTCATTGATGATTTCTCCAGACGCACTTGGGTATACTTCTTAAAACTCAAGAGTGAAGTATTTAACACATTCTTGGCCTTCAAAGCCTTAGTTGAAAAACAATCTGGACATCAAATTCTTAAGTTAAGATCTGATAATGGCGGAGAATATGTTAAAAACACATTCATCAACTATTGCACCGAGAATGGAATTCAAATGCAACATACTGTTCCATATACTCCACAACAAAATGGTGTAGCTGAAAGGAAGAATCGCACCTTAAAGGAAATGGCTAATTGTATGCTACAATCTAAAGGACTTGGTCTTAGTTTTTGGGCAGAAGCAATTAACTGTGCAAATTACATAATAAATCGCACTCCTACTAAGGCTTTAAAGAATATCACTCCAGAAGAAGCATGGAGCTCAATCAAACCAGATGTAAGTCACTTTCGTGTTTTTGGAAGTGAAGCGTGGGCCCATATTCCAGATGAAAAGCATAAAACTTTAGAACCTAAGAGTGAAAAATGTACTTTTGTTGGATATTCTGAAGATGTCAAAGGCTATAGACTTATTCCATTTAAGTCCAAAAATGTTATCATTAGAAGAGATGTAAAATTTGATGAAAATATATCGGCCTGCGAGCCTAGTCCGGCGGATGTGCCACCTCTCCCTATCTCTTCTACCTTTGAAAACATTTCTTCTTCAGATGATGAAAGTGAGGATGACAATCTTCCCCCACCATCTCAAGATCCTCCTTCAGCTCCTGAGCTTCCAAAATGGGTTCGTGCTACTCGAGATGCAGCAGGTGATCTTGCCGGTGATCCTACAGACCAGCGACGCACACGTTCTCAGTTCGAGAGAGCCTCTTCTTTACTGGCTCAAGCTCCAGTAAATTATGATCCTGACACCTTTGCAGAAGCTTCAGACCATCCAGATTGGGAAGCAGCTATGAATGAAGAATATCATTCATTATTGGCAAATGATACATGGGATCTTGTTCCTCTACCAAAGGGACGAAAACTTGTTAGATGCAAATGGGTTTACAGAACCAAGTATGGACCAGATGGGAAAGTTGATAAACATAAAGCTCGTCTTGTTGCTAAAGGTTTTTCACAGGTTGAAGGCATTGACTACACTGAAACCTTCTCCCCTGTTGCCAAAATGAACTCTATCCGCATTGTTCTTTCCCTTGCTGCCTCTTTCAAATGGGAAGTCCATCAGATGGATGTTAAATCTGCCTTCTTGCATGGGGACTTGCATGAAGAAATCTATATGGAACAACCCATTGGCTTCATACAAACAGACTCCAGCCTTGTATGTCGACTTAAGAAATCCCTTTATGGTCTCAAGCAAGCTCCTCGGGCTTGGTATGCCAAAATGGATAGCTTTCTTTTAGAATCTGGCTTTTCTAGGTGTCATTCTGACAATACTGTCTACACCAAGAAAGTGGGCAACTCTCTTATCATCCTTGTTCTTTATGTTGATGATCTTATCCTTACTGGTAGTGATCCAAACCTTATAAACCATGTGAAGTCTAGCCTTAAAAGGAAATTTGAAATGACAGACTTAGGACACTTACACTATTTTCTCGGTCTTCAAGTCTTGCAATCCAAGGAGGGTATTTCCCTTTCCCAGTCCAAGTATGCTTGTGATATTCTACGTCATTTTCACATGGAAGACTGTAAACCAGCCCCTTCTCCCTTTCAGTCTGGAGTCAAACTTTCAGTCACTTGTAATTCTCCTGAAGTTGATGCTACCTTATACCGTCAACTTGTAGGAAAACTTTTGTATCTAACCCATACTCGTCCTGACCTTTCCTTTGCTGTTGGTCTTGTTGCTCGGTTTATGCAAAACCCACGTGAAAGTCATTGGAAAGCAGCTAAAAGAATACTTCGTTATGTTCGAGGTACAGTTCAGTTTGGGATTCATTACAGTGCCGAAGCAGCTCCTCTATTGGTTGGTTTCACTGAATCCGATTGGGCTGGTGACCCTGATGATCGGAAGTCTACTGCCGGTTATGTGTTCACTCTTGGTTCAGGACCTATTACATGGGCTTGTAAGAAACAAGGTGCCATTTCTCTTTCATTAGCAGAAGCAGAGTATCATGGTGCCGTAGAAGCTAGTAAGGAAGCCTTGTGGCTTCGTCAAATCCTGTTAGAGTTTGGCTTTCAGCAGCAGCATCCGACTACACTTTGGTGTGATAATCAAAGTGCCATTCAGCTATGCAAAGATCCAGTCCAACATCAGCGCAGCAAACACATTGAACTGCACATGCACTTCATCAGAAAGCTCATTCACGACCATGTTCTTGAAGTGCAATATTGTTCAACAGATGATCAAGTTGCAGACATCTTCACAAAGGCTCTCACAGAGGCGAAGTACACTAAACTTCGATTTATGGTTGGAGTTCAGGAAGTTGTCACTAAGGGGGGATAGGCTCTAGTGTCTCCTTCCTTCTCCTATTGTGTCATATTTGTAAATCCTTCAATCCTATCCCAAGTTGTTCTTAAGGGGGGATGTTAGGATATTCCGACACATAGGAAATAGTTAAGTACAACTTGGTCTAGTATAGAGTTAGGTAAGGTGTGTTTCTTTACCGTTGTACATTTTGTAACTTACAATCCGACGGTCACGATATGTAGTGATCCGACGGTTCATTCTCTCCTCGGTATTACCGACACTTGATCCGTGGCTTGACACCCGATTGGTCCATGAATTCTATTTAAAGCGCATGGAGGGTCATTTGTAGGGTAATCCGTGCATGAGAGAAACATATGTAAATTTTCATTCTTTTATTAATAAATTGCCTGAAGTGGCCGCGTTGGCTCAGGCCGTGGACTGTTTCCCTCTTTGAGGGTTTTAACCACGTCAAAATACTGGTGTATTGATCTGCGATCTGGTTGTGAGCGGTGTCCTTTTGGTGTTTTGTCTGAGGAACTTACCCTGTAAATTCCTACATAACATGCCCTTAAGGTCTTCAACCTTTTCTTTTGACTATTTGAGTCACCTATAACACTTTGACATGTGCTAGACCTACTTCAATGAGCAACAAACTCATTGACATATATTACAAATAATATTTCTTTTCTTGAATAAGTACAAAAATCAAAAGTACATTTATGAAGACCGAACCTAGTTACATTTTCTTCAACAGTTAGGGCCTATTGCAGAAGTTAGAGTCATAATTTGTCTCACAGAAAGAAGTGAACGTGATGGTTGCAAAAATCCTATGTTTGATGGTTATTTGAAGTTAGTAGTTTGGAACAAGGCAACATAAAATGGCAAATTGTATGGGGGAATACTAGTTTTAATGAAAGAAAAAGAAGGCTGTCACACTCAGTTAGTGAAAGAAGATACAAATAAACAATATTTATGGTCTAAAATATCAGAGAATGAGAATCACATAAGAATTGCAGCATGCTATTTTTCCCTCTAAAGTCTCAAATACTTACAAAAATAAGGGGCTAGACAACACTGATCCATATGCTGTTTTAAAGTAAGATATTGCCGTGTATTCTCAACAAGGAGAAGTTCTTTTAGTGGGAGATTTCAATGCTGGAACAACAAATCAACAAGCTAGTATTCTTTGTTGCAAAGAGGATCACAATCCTATTTGGCTCACTGAAGAGGAGAATCCCAAATGGTTGAGATGTTCAGAAGATGACAAAGTTAGTAATCATTTTGGAGAGGAGTTGCTTATGTTGTGTGGTGCTTTCAACTTAATTATTTGCAATGGTCTAGATAGATGGAAAAGGTCTACGAACTTCACTTGCAATACATACAATGGGGCAAGTGTGGTTGACTATGTGATTTGTTCACAAAGCTTGATAGAAAAGATAGACATAGTGAAGATTGGAGAGCATATTTGGGATTTAAAATCAGACCATAGCCCAATTTATATAAAGCTACATTGATTAGAAGAACGACGGCATAGGAGGAAAGCCCAATGTTCTCGACAATCACTATCAAGGGGCAAAATTCTTCTAACATAAGAAAATTGTACTATCTTCAAGACAATGCTAGAGAGATCAATTCAGAAGGAGAAAACGGGTTCCTAAAGCCTCAACAGTCACGAGTTAACAAATTTAATTCAAGGTGCACTTGAGAAGTGCAAAAGAGAAAAAAATAGGAAATCAAAATCAAATTGTTTTCCTGTAAATGCTTGATTTGACAAGGAATGAAAAATGGAAATGAGAAGCTTGAAAAAGGAAGGAAACGAGAAGATGGATGTAAAGTTATATAAGCATATTTTGAAAAGGAAAAAAGATGAGTTCATGCAAACAAGGCAAGAAGAGTTAATATATCTAGGCAAGAATAACCCAAAGCTTTTTTGGCAAAAACTTCAACCAAGGAAGAAACAAACTGAAAATAATATTACAAACAATCAATAGTTTGACTATGCAAGATAAC
This sequence comes from Pinus tabuliformis, assembly GCA_031772625.1. Lineage (NCBI taxonomy): Eukaryota > Viridiplantae > Streptophyta > Pinopsida > Pinales > Pinaceae > Pinus > Pinus tabuliformis. Next base: position 1,184,528,268 of record CM062805.1, on the reverse strand, counting down.
TCTATGAGAAAGAATCAGAGGTTGAGCCTCCCCCTAGGATCAACACAACTACAAAGTTTTTCACATTACAAGAGGTGGAGATGGAAATTAAGAAGTTGAGTACGGGAAAGGCAAAGGACTTGGCTGAACTTCAAGTAGAATATCTAAAGTGGGAATGAACACTCTTGCACTACACATCATGGAAATATTCAACAACATTATTCGAGAAGGATTCCTAAGAGATTGGTTAACTAGCCTACCAATACCCCTTTCTAAAACTGGAGATATTAATAATCCTTCCAACTATAGAACCATTATGATCAATCCTTTTGCAAACATTTTCGGCAGCATGGTAGAAAATAGAATCAGTAAGTGGGTAGAAGTAAAAGAAAAGAGGGCAAAAAGGAAAGTGGGTTTTAGGCCAAAGTATTCTACAGTGGATCATGGTATCACGATGAGACATAATATTGAAAAGGTTTGGGGGACAAAGAAGTATTTTGCTGCTTTGTTGACTTCAAAAAGGCATTTGACACAGTCCCTAGAGATAAGTTGTGGCATAGAGTGGAAGAACTTGAAATTCCTTTGCATTATAGAGCCGCTGTCCATAGGCTCTATGAAGAGGTGAAAGTCAAAATTAGAACTTCAACAGGCATTTCAGAAAGCTTTAGAAGTGATAGTGGAGTCAAGTAAGGCTGCTCTTTATCGCCTACTCTTTTTGGTTTATATATTCATAAATTGGAAGAGTGGCTAAATCTGCAAGGTGGAGAGGGTGTTCAGTTGGGGGAGTTTGTGATAAAGCTTCTTTTATATGTTGATGACCTTGTATTGATTGCTAAATCGACCCATGGATTGCAGATGCACCTATATGCCCTTGAGCATTTTTATTGAGTAGTGGGGATGCAAGTCAATACAGCGAGACCAAAATAATGATTTTCTCTAATAAAAGGAAGCATAGCCAACATATGTTCTTTGAAGGCAACATTCTTGAAGAAGTAAATGAGTATAAGTACCTTGGGATTGATTTCAACAACAAGCTTAATTGGGAGGATTGCAGGAAGAAGAAAATTTTAGGAGGGTGGAAAACATTATATGCTCTTCAAAATAGATTTAGAGAGGCAAAGGTATGGGATTGGAAAATGATTAAAGCGATTTTTGGTTTCCTACTTTATCCAGTGATGTTGTATGGGTGTGAATTGTGGGCTAGCAACATCCCCATCTCAAAATGGAAACAAATTAAGAAAATCCAAAAACGATTGTTCATGAGCAAGTTCAAATAAAATCTTCGGTTCCTTATGCAATAATGTTGAGCGAAATAGGAGCAACTCCCATCGAAACAATTGCTATGGTGTGTTTCATAAGATATCTAAAAAGAATTTGAGCAAATGGAGTAGGTAGATGACCTAAATTTATTTTCAGTGAAGGCATGAGTGAAAGAAAGAAAGCATGGATGAGACAAAAAAACAAATGGATGTAAAAATGGAATATCTACCTCAATGCCTGTCCCACAAATAGCAAGGAGTGAAATAATTTTTTTATGGAGAAGTTTCGTAAGCGTATATGGAGAAAAGAGTTCGGTAGAAATAAGAAATACTATGTTGAGGAATTCAATCCCACTTGTGATCTCCAATAAAACGAGTACATTAGAGCCAACATTCCGTGGAGAGTATTCTTATTGCTCAATTAAGAACTAACTCGCATAAACTTTGGTGTGAAACGGGATAGTGGAAAAGACCTAAAGAATCTTGGGAAGAACAGGTGTGTACTTTTTGCACTTCTGGGGCAGTGGAATCAGAAAAACATTTCATTTTGGAATGTGATGCTTTCAAAGACATCAGGGGTAGTTATGGCTTTATGTTAGCATTGGTCCCTTGGCATTGTCTTTTCAGCGAGGGAACTATTAGAAGGATGGGCTAGCTCATCACCAGTTTGAATAAGAAAAGGATTGAATTGCAAAAGGTGAAAAACAGGGACGCTGATGGTCCCTGTTGTCGCACAGAATGTCTAGGCACCGCGACAACGACTCAGATCGGGGGTTGCCACATTGATCCCTAATCACTTCATTTGAGTTGTCTCCTAATAGCAGACTAAGGGGGGTAGACCCTAAGGAAATGGAAAAAGGAAAGATTAGTTGGGAACCAAACAACCTGGGAGACACAACTAAGCAACCAATACTTGTTTTAGATTGCGCAAGATTTTAAGGATTCAAAATGATTTGAAGAAAGTGATACCAGTGCCTTGTGGAGTCAACTATCTTGCGAAGAAAATAAGGTTCAAGTAAAGGATGGGAAACTGCCGCTGAAAAGACTTGACTGTGTCATATGCAAACGCAAAATTTAAAACTATGTGAAATGCAGGGACTTGATTAATTTTAGTTAAATGAGGGCCTAAAATTATATTTGAAATATGTCTTAAATGTTACTTAAGTCTCAGAAAGGTGGTGATTTAAATGTGAAAGCAGGTACTTATACCAGCACTGCAAAATGTAAAATCTGCACAAATAATTACTGAAATGCATAATGGACTGAAATGTAAAACGCTGGAATAAAACACCTTTAAATTCAAAAAATCATTTGTATGAAATACTCAATCAAAGATCATTAGATGCATAAGTAAAACTCGCATGAGCATTTTAAAACACAAATGTATTTCCGAAATTAAACTGTATTTCCGAAATTAAACTAAGTGCTTAAACTCAGATTACATCAATGAAATATTAGTCTAGAAATCTGCTCTTAAAACAAGTGTTAATACCAACAATATATTTTGAATCAACAGTCCAGTGACCATGCAATATTTTAATTTTTTTACGTATAACAACAAAAAAATTTAAATGACAAACTGAGAACTACAATTCAGAAAATTTCTGAGTTTAATTATTTATGATCTATTAATGCATTTGATCTAAAAACTTAAAAATAAACTACCGAAGAACAGTAAAACAATTTTCGGAAATTTGTTTGCGAAAGTTATTGAAACTAACTTCTATTTCAGCAATTATACAACAATAAAAATGTAAATTAAATCTGCTGCTAAATTAAGAAAATTTCTGAGTTTAATTTTTTTTGATCTATTGATATATTTGATCTAAAAACTTGGAAAATTACTAAAAAAACAACGAAATAATATTTAGAAAATAGCATGCAAAAGTTTCTGAAAGTAATTATATTTCTGAAATGTAATGCAGTGAAAGATGCAAACTAATTTGCTGCTAAATTTTAGATAACTAAAATTTTATGCCAGTGTTAATCTTGCTTTCAATTAGATCAATGAAATAGGTAAGGGTTTAGAACTATGTTGCGGGGGAGCGCTCCACCCCCCCCGATCCCGCTCCCAATCTGCGCTCCGCGCGGGAGCGACTCAGGAGCGGGTTGGGAGCGCGCTCTTTAAATTTTTTTTCGCTCCTTGCCTTTTCAGGAGTGTTTTGCCTTTTTTGCAATTTTTTTTTTAGTAATGTTTGAAATGCATTTTTTTTTGAAATTTTTTTTTTTTTTTTTGAGTGGGGCAGCTTAATGATCAAGTTTAGGCCCTAGTATTGATATGCTATTCATGGTAATGTTAAATTCTTAAAGTAAAAGTGACATTTTCCTTAATCTTCATTTCCATCCTTTTACTTAAATTTTTAACATTACCATGAAATGACTCAGGATGTTTGAGAGTGGTTTCAGCCTCATTGGATTTCATATGGAGAAAGTAGAATTTTAGATTTCATTCAAAATCCAGCAGACTTATCAATTTTTTAGGATTTCAGGATTGGGGGATTGCAATGTTTCCATTGAATTTTGTCATGTATTAGGGTATGGAACTCGTATTTAATCAAGAGCACCAATCCCTCTATGTACCTTGATGTTAGTGACATTGGTTGTCGAACTCCTCTATCATGACCCTCCTAAAAATGTATGCATCACTCAAACAAAATCTTGACTTGACATGCTATGCTTTTTCTATCTTATGTTAATGCTTAGAGGGTGATATTAATGACAAAGATCCCTATACAGATACAGAGGTAATGACAAAAGTACCTCTGGATATTAATGCTTAGAGGGTGATATTAATGACAAAGATCCTGATTTTCCAACAAGACAAAAAAATTAGACATTTCTCGTGGTGGCAAGAGGCCCAAGCATAAGAAATAGATAATAGATTTACTTCTCTTTTCTAGTTTCTAGTAGCTTTTATAACTATTGACCCTTTCATATTTGTTATGATATTTTTTTAAACAATATATGACAATTTAAGTTTGATGTTGGCAATTATAACTCATTAGTAATGAATTATGAATATGATGCTTTATGAAAGTTGTTTCATTTCATTTCATTTTATGACATTTCATTTCATGTTAGATATTATTTGTTGTAATGGTTACACTTAGCTTACAAGTACAACTTTGGTGATTAGTGATGATAAATGTTATATATTGAATTTGAAAGCTTGAAACTTTAAGATTGATGAATCATGAGACACAATATGTTGTATGTTACTATGTTACTAACTTGTGGACGTGGTTGATGAAGATTATAACTTCTAGATGATTGTTGTTATATGGTTCAATCTATGTTTTTTTTTGTTTTTTATATCTAATTCATTATTCTACATGTTTTTGTTGACATATATGTATCAAAATATAAAAAATATAGAAAATATATATATTATATAAAAAATGCTCTGGGATTCGCTCTCAAACTAGGAGCTTCTGAAAATGTTGCTCCCGCTCCCAAGTAACATTGGTTTAGAAGATGTGCAATAGTCAACCCCTAGGGGCTTGAAGACACTTGAAGATGGATTGCTCAAGTCACTGAAAATTATGCAAATGCCAAATTCGGAAAATTTTGAGAAAATTTTGTTAAATTTTTTAGGGAAATTTAAGGCGAAAATTTAGTTATGAAGGAGGGTGAAGAAAGGGAGGCTGAAAGGAGAATGATGTGAGGGTGTAAGGAGGTGGTAGATGGCCAACACAGAACCTCAAGGCCCTAAAATTTTATTCCCACGATCTTCTTGCAATTTCTCCTCAACCTGTAAACAAAATGGAGATGCTCTCTGGGGCTCAGATCTCTCTCCGGAATTGACAAAAATCACCTGCAATTTTCCTGAACAAATAAAAGACAGAAAACCCCAAAGCATGTATATACAAAAATATGAAATACCCAGAACCCCAATGAATTAGAAATTTGCTATTTACAAATCTACAATAATATTCTACAGATTAGCAGATCTGTAGATCAAAGCCCTCTATTAGCTAGATTTACACAAATTTTGCACAATATTTAGAAATTGTTGAAGTATCTAAGTTTACTTAATTTTGAAACCCTTCATGTACCTTTTATGATTTATTCCTTCCTACCTATTAATTTTTCTTTAACAAGTTATTTACAAAGTAAATACTGAAAATAAACACCTGTGCATGCTCAACATATTACAGATCAACAACTAACAGAAACAAGAACAAACACACCACATGACACCATTATTTTTGGACCAATGCCCCCGGAAAAACCCAATGTGGGAAAACCGATGCAACTATCTGAGGGTTTTCTTATTAAGCAATATCAGAGTATAATCTGGGTGCCGAAATTGGCCTACCCAACAGAGAATTTCCTTAATATCTATACCTCACAGTTTGAGAGAAATCCCCTGGCTGAAATCCTGGAAAATCCTTCCAGCAGCTCCTCAGCACAAAACTGCTCTGCAACCCCAGTGTCTGCCCAAACTAGATTGCGTCAGCCCCTCTTTGTCTCACATTGGCCCTATGTCAGCCCTAGGAGGCCTTGCGTCAGCCCTGGGAGCCTCTATGTTAGCTGCGCTGGCCCCTCTGGTGCTGTGCGCAACACTTGGCTGCCTCTGCGTGAGCCCTTGCTGGCTCTGCGTCACCCTCCTTGGCTGCTGCGCTGCTCTCCTGGTACAATCTTTGCCTTCTTTGTTTCTCTGTACTCAATGCCCCTCAGCTGCTCTCCTGATCACTGATTCTATCTCTCTTAGCAAAAACCCCGCTCTAAAGAATAGAATGACTGATCATCTGGTGTGATCTCGAAGTGACCCTCAAGCCTCCTCTTATACTTTTCCTGTTGACGATTCAACGACCGAGATTAAGTCTCTAATCAACGGCTAAGATTAGATCTGGCTTGATCCATGTCTTTTGGACCACTCTAACACAGATTCATATTAATACTCATTAATATTTTATTTTCCCTAAGTTTAAACTTAGGGACTCCATTAAAAATATTAATTATTTTAATATCTCCTTATCTGTTTAGAATCTGCCCAAACCCTTTTTGGGTATTGGAGATCTCATGTGCCCCAACCTCTCCACCAAATTTCGTGGCTAGAGCACATCCGATGCTACCCCAAATCAACACTCCCTCTTAGCGAGGACTGTGCTCTAGCAATACTCCTCACTGAGTATTACTCTGATCATCTGGCATCGGTACTTGTGCTGATGCTAGGCCTTCCTGCCCAACATCCTCTGCGCTGCTGCCTCCCGTACTGCTACCCATGGTTTTGCCACTGCCACTACTGCATTTGTATGACAACTCCCTTTGCATCCGTGCTGTTGCTGGTCCTTTCTCCCAGCATTGCATCCGCACTGCACCTCCTCTCATCATGCTGCATTGTGTTGCCCACTGCTACACTGCAACTCAGTTACTGAGAAGTAAGTAACTGATCTCCCAATTGACCTCCCCGTTGGGCTCGAAACACCCACTGATGCTGAAGCTCCCTCTGCCGCTGACAAGTGCTCCCTCTCTCTGACCTCTGTGCTGCTGCAACACCTCCCTGCATTTTGCACCATTGCACACCTCTCTGTGCCTTTCTGCACTGGTGCAACACTCCTGTGCCTCTCACATTGTTGCAACCTGCTAGCTCTGCACTGTCTCGGGACTCCTGCATTGTAGCTCTCTCTGCCACTCTATCCGCATCTATCTCTACCCACTCATCTAGTCCTGCTACTCCTCGTTAGGGCTTCCGTAGCAAGGTCTAATCCAAGAGGCTGGGTACCTCAAGGATCCTGCCCCTCATTGCCTGTAGTCCATCTGACTACAGCTCGATGTCTCCCCACTTCCGCTCAAGTGGTGCGTGTCCACTCATGGCATAGTCATTGTTTGTCAAAACTTCCTTCTTTGCCTGTGTTGGCGCTGCCTTAGTCTTGAAAGCCTCTCCCTTACTCTTCTTCCTTGGGCACTGGGTTGCATAATGACCCATCTCCCCACGGTGGAAGCACTTGATCTTGGAGAGATCTTTCTTCTTCCACTTTTCCTGCTTTCCCTCAGATGCTAGGGCCACATCCTCCTCCTCTTGCTTGACCTTGATCCCTTTGTTGCTGCTACCTGTTTTCGACTGCCGTTTGATCTCTCCCTGGCGAAGAGCTGCCCACATCTCGTCCCACGGTGGGAGAGTCCCTCTGTCCAGGATACTCTAGACAAACACTTCCCAATCTTTTGAGACAACATTCAGGTTGTCCTCATGATAAGTTCTTGATCCGGTGTCACTCTTATAGTAGTCAACTGGTCTTAGATCTCATTTTGTCCTCTGAGGAAGGAGTCAATCGATTGACCCTTCTTCATCTGATACGACCTCATCTGGTTCTCGAGCAACATTTTTCTCTACATAGAAGTATGCTGGTACAGGTTCTTGAGAGCCTCCCACATCTCAACTGTTGTTTCCTTCTCGGTTATATGTGGTAATACATGATCCTTGACCCCGTCAAGATAATGCACTTGGCCCTTACCATCGCCTCCTCGTACTTGTTGTTATCATTGGGTTCGATTGGGATAGCTATAACCTTCAAGGTGAAGTTCTTGACACGATTCCTGTCAAGCACTGATAAGCTTCTGGCCTTCCAGACTGTGAAGTTCGATGCTCCGTCCAGTCTATCCTAGTCTCTTACCCTGTGTAGTGCCATGACGCTCCTTTACTTCCCTCTTAGAAGTTCTCTGTTCGACTCCTCTGAGTCTCTGCTTCCTGTTTGGAAGTTCTCTTCTGGACTCCCTTTGAGTCCGGATTTCCCTCCTGGAAATCCTTTTGCCGCTTGTCGAGATGCCCCCTACTTTGATCGTCTTGTGCAATTGCACTGCTGATCCGGGTGCCTCGGCTAGAAACCCTCAGTAACAACTCCTCTGGCCCTGCTCTGTTAGGTACTGTTCTGACTACAGTACCTCACCAACTCCACTCTGCAATATTCCTGTAGCCTTCTAGACCCCAACAACTGTCCTCTGTGAACTGCGCAGTCCCTCTTTACCTTACGCTGCCTCCGTGTCATCTTGGATGGGTTTGCGTCAACCTTGGGATGCCCTGCGTTAGCCCTCTGGCCCTCTGCGTCAGCAACGCTGGCCTCTCTGAGGCTCTGCGCAGTTCCCGACTTTTTTCTGCGTGGCTCTGGCTTGACTCTGCATCACACTTTCTTGGCTTCTGCGCTGCTAGAAACAACTTCTGTCACCTTGGGACAACTGTTTTCTGCTACTATTGCTCTGCTCGGGTGATGTCTTTTAGTCCTCTTGTGATCTACAATCACCCTCTGATACCATGTTGAAGTTTCTAAGTTTACTTAATTTAGAAACCCTTCATGCACCTTTTTTGATTTATCTTACCTACCTGTTAATTTTTCTTTAAAAAGTTATTTACAAAGTAAATACTGAAAATAAACACCAGTGCATGCTCAACATATTACAAATGAACAACTAAAAGAAATAAGAACAAACACATCACATGACACCATTATTTTTGGACCAATGTCCTCTGAAAAACCCAATGCGGGAAAATCGGTGCAGCTATTTGAGGGTTTTCTTATTAAGCAATATTAGAGTACAATCTGGGTGCCGAAACTGGCGTACCCAACAGAGAATTTCCTTAGTAGCTATACCTCACAGTTTGAGAGAAATCTCTTGGCTGAAATGCTGGAAAATCCTTTCGGCAGCTCCTCAACACAACACTGCTTTGCAACCCCAGCGTCTACCCAAACTGGACTGCGTCAGCCCCTCTCTGTCCCATGTTGGCCCTGTGTCAGCCCCAGGAGGCCCTGCGTCAGCTTTGGGAGCCTCTGCGTCAGTTGCACTGGCCCCTCTGGTGCTCTGCGCAACACTTGGTTGTCTCTACATGGCTCTGCATCACCCTCCTTGGTTGCTGCGTTGCTCTCCCGACACAATCTCTGCCTTCTCTGTTTCTCTGTACTCAATGCCCCTCAGCTGCTCTCCCGATCAATGATGCTATCTCTTTTAGCAAAAACCCCGCTCTAGAGAATAGAATGACTGATCATCTGGTGTGATTTCCAAGTGGCCCTCAAGCCTCCTCTTATATTTTTCCTGTTGACGATTCAACGGCCGAAATTAAGTCCCTAATCAACAACTAAGATTAGATCTGGCTTGATCCATGTTTTTTAGACCACTATAACACAGATTCATATTAATACTTATTAATATTTTATTTTCCCTAAATTTAAACTTAGGGACTCCATTAAAAATATTAATTATTTTAATATCTCCTGATCTGTTTAGAATCTGCCCAAACCCTTTATGGGTATTGGAGATCTCATGTGCCCCAACCTCTCTACTAAATTTCGTGGCTAGATGACATTCGATGCTACCCCAAATCAACAGAAATAAATTTGAAATTTTAAAGAGGCACAAGCCCAAGGAAAAACCCTGTAAGTAAGATATTCTATAAAATGACTTCAGAAATTAAAAAATAGTGGGCTCTTTTAGATTCTGCAAATGAGAGTCAGTTGGTCCAGCTGAGGACTTCCCCAAATGCCCAAAACTTGAATCATAGCTTCTGCACACTTAGATCTGATTGTTAGATTAATAGAGATTTAAAAATGATCATAAAATCATCAAAAAATAGAGATATCTGCTACTTCTATAAAATCAAAATGATATTCTAAAAAGCCAGAATCTATGCAAGATACCTGTACAGAGATCAATCGTCAAAGGTTATTAACTAGCAAATGCAAATAAAAGTAGCAATGTATTAAGAACAATATTACCACATAAATCTGAAAGAGAAACACCATGATTTGAAACTCCAAAGTCTTTGCGTTTTATTAACCAGAAAAAGTTACAAGAGCTTTCTTAGAGCAAGTACACGATTCAGAAATGGGATCAAATAATGAAGAGAGACCTCTCATTTATAGAAAAACTCCCCAACGGCTAGTTGCCTTGATCTTCGTCAAAGCAATCTCAACCGTTGATGAAGATCAAATGATCTTTTAATCATCACCGTTGAAATAAAGTTACTTTTTGAGGAAATTCGAATTTCACTTTTAATTTCCTTTTAATTAACTCAAAAATGATTATTTTGAGTTAATTGTCGCAAAAAGTTGACTTTGACTTAACTACTATGGCCCAAGGGTTCAAAATATCTTGAAATTTTCAATATTCCCTTGGCCGAAGACCTCCAAAAATTAAAAACTTTAAAACCCACGAATTTTAAATGTTGGAGAATTTAATTTTTCCTAGGACCTAAATTAATTAAATTTCTGGTTTTAGCATTTTAATTTATTTTAGTCAGAAATTTTAATTAATTGACTCATGAGGGGATTATTAACTTTTCCAACCTTCTAATATTTAGCCATAGTGTCTAACTATGAGGAACCATGCACTAAATATTTTTTTACATGAAATATTACATTTTTAACCCATGAAGGGGGAACACCCATTTGTTATAGACCCTCAATAATTACCCATTTCTTCGACACAAAATATGATCTAGTAGACTCAGTGACTTGTAATAAAATAATCTAACCAAATAGTTAGAATTATTCCCAAATCAATTTTACAGAGACTCGATAAATAACACTAGGACTCATTTTAAATCTTAACGAGAAAATCCACCTTAACTTTGGGGTGAGGCTGGAGGGAAAAACTTTGCCGATCATCCGTGTTTAGAAACACACATGAATTGGTGAGACTAAAAATCTCTGTTAAGTTATGGTATGTTCTATGCTTATAACAGTTTACTTATTTTTCTTATTATATTCCACCGAATAGCAATCACATGTACATAAAGTAAAGTGCAGATAGAACATTAAACGATCGACAGAAAACAAGCCAAGACAAGAGACACAAGATGTGGCGGCTAGCCAGGGACAAACCTCACAATGTATGGGGAAACCCTTTGATCAAATCTTCTTCTATCTTCAATAATTCAGCAGAGAGAAATAGTACAATAAATCTGATTCATATCAGCAGTAGCAAACCCTAAATCAGTAGCATCAGCATTAGCGGCTTCATTATCAAACTAGGGCAGACCATATCTCACAAACCGACAGTCGGATTGACTTCATTCCACCACCAAAAGTTTCGGCTTCTAGAGGAGGTTCAGATGAACCTACAACACAGTTTAGATGAGGAGATCTTCTAGGCCACGCAAGTCAATCTTTACTTCTGCAGTTGCAGCTTCAGTTTCAGCAGTTTCCGGCTTCAAGCTAGGGCAGTCGATATCTTGCAAACCGTTCGTCGGATTGACTTCATTCCACCACCAAAAGTTGCGGCTTTCAAAGGAGGTTCAGATGAACCTACAACGAAGTTCCAAAGAGGAGATATTCTAGGCCACGTAAGTCAATCTTTACTTCTGCAGTTGCAGCTTCAAATTCAACAGCTTCCGGCTTCACATGTGTGAGAGAGAGAGACCCATTTCAGCGCAGTAGAGAAGAGACTCATATCTGCGCAGTAGAGAGAGAGAGATGTGATGAGATGAGTAAGTCCAAATGAGGAAAAGTCCTCTTATATTTATACACAACGTTGGTGGGTGAATAGATGCGATTGTTGGGCTTCTGAGCCTACATGAGTTGTAGGTCGGCTTGATAATAATTCCATAATCAAAATAAATTCATATCTCCATGAATACTTATCGGAATTGGATGATCTTTATATCAATCCTACACCTCTCGACGAGAGGAATCTAATAAAAATATTATTAGCCATGAATAAGATGACCCACATGAAGTTTTGCCCTGGTTGCCAATTTTAACACTCCCTCTCAACCATGGAGAACTTCATCTGCAATCTGTCTATCGGTCGTTACTATTCATCCGTCAAATGCACTGCCTTGTACAGCCTGACCCTTGCCCTGCTCTGCTCTATTTTGCTTGTTCTGCTTTGTCTTGTTCTGCCCTGCACTGATCTGTACTGTTTTGTTCTGTTCTGCTCTGCTCTTGCATTGTTCTGTTCTACTCTGCTTTTGTCCGAATTATGAAGAAGAAGAAATGATCGAGGATGTATCATACTGACTCAAAGTCAGTCTCAGAGTATGTACCACTGGTCCCAGACCAGTCTCAACCAACCCAAAGTCAGCATCATAGTGAGTACAACTCCAATGGTCCCAGACCAATATCATCCTCCATTGACTCAAAGTCAGTCTCAGAGTATGTACCACTGATCCCAGACCAGTCTCAACCGACCTGAAGTCAGCGTCATAGTATGGTACAAATCCTACCACTGGTCCCAGACCAGTATCATTGATCCCAGATCAATGGAGGTCATCCTAGCGTAGGGAGTACGGTAGTTACAATGATGCGTCCATCGGTACTACTATGGTCCCTAACTTCATTTCCCTGCTCATTGATCAGATGAGAGGTACTTCCCATGAGTCTCAGACTACATGGGTAGTATGCCTCGACAGGAGAACTAATCAATCCTGTCCTCACAGGAGAACACATCAATCCTGCTACAATTGCCATGGAGAACACATCAATCCAGGCCTCACAGGAGAACACATCAATCCTGCTACAATTTCCATGGAGAACACATCAATCCAGGCTGCCATGGAGAACACATCAATCCAGGCCTCACAGGAGAACTAATCATCCTGCTACACAGGAGAGCGAATCATCCTGTTCCACAAGAGAGCGAATCATCTTGTTCCAGTGTGCACCACCAGGGGAGGGTGAGTCACCCTGTGGTCATATGTTGCTCCAGTAGGAACCGCAAGCCCTCAGAGCTCCCAGAGCTCAATGTATGCAACATGCAGGACCCTTGTACAAGGGTTTCTTTCCGACTCCAAGTCGTTTGGGAAAATCACAGATTAGATCTTTCCTCGGGGCTTTGACAAGGTGAATCAACCTGTACATCATCTTAATGTGATGGAGCTTCCTTGCTCATCGACTTACCATATCCCAGATGATGTCTATCTGCTGGAGCAATTGACGAATATGGGATTCCTCAATAATCGAATCCCACCTCTGGTTGTTACAGAGAATCACAGAGGTATCCAATGTAAATCCAGACAGCTCACTGAAGAGCTTTCGCAACCAGACTGCCTCACACGAGGTTATGCTAGCAACAATATATACTGCTTCGGCAGTGCTCAAAGCCACCGACTTCTGCTTCCTGCTCATCCAGGATATCGAAGCAGATCCCAAGGTGAAACAGTACCCGAAAGTGCTCTTACGGTCCACCACACTGCCTGCCCAATCAACATCAGTATATCCAACTAGTCTCACATCTCCGGCAGTGTATCTTAATCCATGAGAGATTGTGTCCTGAAGACATCTTAGAAGATTCTTGGCATCAATCCAGTGAGGTTCAACCAAATATGAGCTCACAATGCTAACTGCAAAACATATGTTCGGACGGAGGTTCACCAAGAACATCAATGTGAATGAGTTTTTGAAACTCAGAGGCATTTCCCAAGTTTGGTCCGACATCACTACCATATCACTTCTAAAAGTTAAAATCCTCGAGGTAGTCACAGGCTTGTAGTCCATCATACCGAATCTTTCCAATATATTTACCACATATTTTCCTTGAGATAGGAAAATTTCTCCTGGCTTTTGCCACACTTCAAGTCCTAGGAAGTAGTGCGTCAGTCCTAGGTCTTTCATTTCAAATTCAGAGGCCAGCTCCCTCTTACATTTGTGAATGAGAGGGTCTGCACCAGTTAGAAAGAGGTCATCCACATACAACACCAGTATGAGAGGCTTGTCATCTTCAACCTTAAAGTAAAGGTTAGGATCGACTTCACTCCTAGTGAATCCCAGCTTCATCAAGTAGCTATCGATCCTCTCATACCATGCTCGGGGTGCTTGCTTCAGCCCATAGAGAGCTTTCTTCAATCTGCATACATGAGATTTTCGATCATAAATCTCAAATCCTTCGGGTTGCTCCACGTAGACCTCTTCTTTGATCGAGCCATGCAAGAACGCAGTCTTGACATCTATATGATGTAGGTTCCATCCTTGTGAAGCGGCAAGGGCTATGATCGAGCGGATGGTCGTATATCTGGCAACAGGTGCAAATATCTCATCATAGTCTATACCTTCCTTTTGGGAGAAACCTCGAGCAACAAAATGAGCCTTATACTTTTCCGTGCTTCCATCTGCTGCATGCTTTATCTTGTAAAGCCATTTGGAAGTAACAACAGTCTTGTCCTGGGGTCTGGGAACTTCTTCCCAAACATCATTCTTTATGATAGACTCATATTCTTCGGTCATAGCATCCTTCCATACTTGATGCTTGACGGCATCTAAGAATGACGAAGGCTCATTTTGTATGTTCGTGCTCATGATGGTCAGGTATCCTTGATACCTATTAGGTTTCTTACTTTGACGAAAGGTTCCTCAGGGTGCAACATGTCCTTCAGCATCATCAAGTAACCCCTTAAGCCATGAAGGCCTCTTCCTAGAAGAGGAAGGCTCATATGGAGGAGGATCAATCGGATCCATGGGTTCTTCTACATAAGGCATTGATTCATCATCCTTTTCTTTCGGTTCCTTGGTGTCGGCTTCTTGAGAGCTCCTCAAAGTCGGAAGATTGATCACCTTGCTGAGAGCCATATCTTCGTCAAAGGTGACATCATGACTAATTATGAATTCCCTTTGACCGGCTACATAGATTCTATAGCCTTTAGTATTTTCACCATAGCCCACGAAAATTCCCTTCTTTCCAGATGCTCCCAATTTATTTCTTTTCTCTTTCGGCACATGAAAGTATACAGGGCTTCCAAAAATTTTAAAATGAGAAACATCAGGTTTCTTACCGGTGAATTTTTCTTCAGGAGTCTTGGAACCCAATGCTTGATGAGGGCATCGATTTTGTACATATACGGCAGTGTTTGCAGCTTCAGCCCATAGAAACTTAGGAAGACTTTGATCATGTAGCATGGCCCGAACAACTTCCATCATCGTGTGGTTCTTCCTTTCTGCCACACCATTTTGTTCAGGGGTATATGGTGTAGTAGTCTCCCTCTTGATGCCAGCCTCTTTACAAAAATCATGGAACTCATTAGATTCATATTCAGTCCCATTGTCAGTTCTTAAGATCTTGATCTTCTTTTCGGTTTGATTCTCGATTAGGGCTTTGAAGTGTCGGAACCAAGGGAACACTTCATCCTTCTTTTTCAAGAAGTATATCCAGGTCTTTCGAGAATGGTCATCTGTAAAAGTGAGATAATATGAGTATCCTCCCAAGGAGTTCACAGGCATCATACCTGATATGTCTGAGTGAACTAGATGTAATATATCGGAGGTCTTGCTTTGAATTGAAGGGAATGGTCCCCTTTTGAGCTTTCCTTCGGCACAACCCGGACATACACCTTCTTTCTCTACTTGGAATTCAGGCATCCTTGTTACCATCTATCTTACATCGGGTAGAGCTTTGTAATGAAGGTGGGCAAACCTCCGATGCCAAAGTTCGAACTGAAGCGTTGTGTCACAAGACATGACACCTAGCGGACTTCCACCGATTTGATATAAAGAATCAACTCGAAACCCAAGAGTGAAAGCATCTTTAACATTATTTTTCCATATGCGTACCTTACCATTGCTGAAGGCTACCTTATAGCCTTTGTCTTCCATTGCCGAGATGGATACCAGGTTCTTTTTGAGATCAGGTACATATAATACATCTTGTAAGTGAATCGTATTACCTTGATTCAGTTTAAGAGAAACATTGCCTACACCTTTCACTGGTTATTTCATGTCATCTCCAAGGACAATTTCCAGGTTAGTTTCTTTCTCTACCAGATTATAGAGTACTTCTTTGTAACCAGTGAAGTGTCTTGAGGCACCACTATCAATGAGCCAAATTCCCATTGAGTCCGAAGGAGCGGAGGTAGATAGAGCAGCTGGTAGATAATATTCATCCTGCTTATCGTTAACAGTGTTAGATTCATACCTGGAATTTCTAGCCTTCTTGAATGGTTGCCCTCTTCCTTGATTTCCCGCATTCCTTTTTCCTTTGTTGTTGAATTTTCCATTCCTTCAATTACCATGAGAGGGATTTTGATCATCGTCGCGGTGAGAGTCCTTTCTATCAGGGCATTCGCTTGCATAGTGACCTGCTTTATAGCAAATGAAACATCGTCCTTTTCTTCCACCCTTAAATCCAACCTTTCTTTTTGATTTAGACCCAAAATTATTTCTTTTCTTAGCATGAGAAGAAAAAGCAGCAGGAGGACGTTTAGGCAAGGGCATTTCCTGCTCTTCTACCCTTGTTTGTTCTTGAATGCATCTAGCCATTAATTCCTCGAAACTAGGAATTACATTATTGTTCAAAAGAGTAGTCCTAACACATACCATTCAGATGGTAATCCTCCGAGAGTTGTGAGTGCCATTTCTCTGTCAGTAATGGTTTCCCCAATAGATAGGAGATCGTTCTTGATCTCAGTGATTCTTAAGAAGTATGCTTGCATACTTTCATCTTTACCCTTCTTGATTTCCCTCAACTTATTTCTAAGAAACAAAACTTGATTTGCATCATTAACTTTAAATAAACTCACCAGTCTGTCGTAGATTTCCTTGGAGGTGTCTAGATCAGAGATGTAGGCCACCAAGCGCTTGTCGATAGAGTCTCGGATGATCTTCTTTGTTTTGACTTCTCCATTTTTCCATTTGTTCCAGGCAGCAGCAGATGCATTTGATGAAGGCTCAACAATATTGCCTCTTACATGGTCCAACACTCCTTGATCTTCAAGGGTTAGATCGATAGACATCTTCCATCCGTGATAGTCAGTTTTCTCACGGAGCTTGTCTTCGGCAGGAAAGAGTGTTGAGGACCCCATAGTTCTTTTAGGATAGCCTTGCCAATCTTCTCTTCAATGATTGCTCTTGCTCTTGCTCGGGCTTTGTCTTCACCTCAGCTCTGATACCATGTTAAGTTATGGTATGTTCTATGCTTATAACCTAAGTCACATGACACGAGGACACGAGACACGGAGGACACGTAAATACGTGGTATTCAATACGAAACGCAGCGACCTGGAAACAGGACACGGGGGACACGTTTTATATATATTTAATAAAAAAAAAATAAAAAAAAATATATATATATATATATATATATATATATATATATATATATATATATATATATACCGAAATATAGTTTTTTATCCATATTAAATTGCAGGTTGCAGCTTATCTAATCAAATTAAAATATAATTACTTCTCAAAGTTCATAGTTCACTTTAAAAAAATAAATAGAATCAAAATTTACAACTTACAAGCACATAAGAATAGATATTAAAACCATAAAATGCAGATTTTCCATTAAGTCATCAAAATCAAAATGTATCACTGTTCAGTGCTTGCAATGTACATAGATAGATCATAGACTACAGTAGATACTGACTCCTGAGAGAATGCCAATGGAAAATACAAAAGAGTAGATACTAGATACTAGATACAAAATAAGTAGGAATATCATAGCTCGGTACTGGTCCATGAGTCATGACTCATCACTCTATCAATAGTCCATGTCCTCTATGTCATAGTCACCATCACTGCCACTGCCATCTGACTGTACTCCATCCTCCTCCTCTATGCCCAATCCAGGATCTGCTACTGTGGAGGATGACCCCTCAAGATGCTGTGTCTCATCATCAAAAGTCACTGGCTCTAGCACTGGGTCATTAAGATCCATGTTGGCTAATGCCAACTCAATACTGTCGTCCAAGCCCATATCATCAGGAAACACATCCCACATCTTTGTTTTTCCCTTCAACCACTCCTCTCTCTGCCTGTAAATAAGACGAAGGTTGGTGTGCACATACACCATTGTCTCCGCCCTGGATTGCTCAAGCCTGCTCTTTTTCAAACTATATAGATTCCCGTAAGTGCTCCAATTCCTCTCACAACAAGAAGATGAAGTAATTTGAGAGAGGACCCTCAAGGCTAACTGTTGTAGAATAGGGCATGCTGCCCCATGAGTTGCCCACCATGCATAGGCACTTTTGACCCCCCTATCTCCAAGTATATCATACGCCCCAAATCTCCTGGTGCCAGTGGAGAACTCTACAAAGCCTTCCTCCACCTCAAGAAAAGATGTGTTATCCTGAAACATCCTTCTGAATGCTATCTTCCTCCCCTGTGAAATCTCTCCATCCATGTGAGGAGGGTATCTGTGTGAGGTCCCACCATGGAGCCACTCTTGACTGTAGTACTTGGGATTCAAAGAGTGAGCTAAGCAATGCAAAGGTGTGCAATTCTTATCCCACCTAGAGATAAGAATATCCTGTATGGTGGACCATAAGCTCTCTGCTGATGTCTCATATGCAGGGCACTCATTCTCCATAACAATAGTCTTCACAGACTCAATCATGGAATCCCAACCCTCATAAACCTCTCCTAATATGGGCTGGTCCGTGTCTGCAAACCGCAAGAAAGAAATGATAGGGTTCATGATCTTTATGGTAAGATCCACCCTTTCCCACCAACCATCATCTAACACTATGTCCTTTACCTTTTTTGAAGCTGTTTGATCCGTCTTTCTCCAAAAAGACCAAAGATCTGAAATAACCATGGCCCCAAGAGCAGCCTTCACCTCCTTCAACCTCTTAAGCATGATGAACGAGGAAGCAAACCGAGTATCTGCAATCTTCAACAAGGATAGATGTGTGTACTCTTTATATATTGTGAGGGCATTGGTATGGTTTTGCACAAAATTTCGGATATGGCGTGCATCCTCAATAAGATTGCCAATCCATGTCACATCTGAAGCAATAGATTTGAGTGCCAAATTCAAGGAGTGAACAATGCATGGTGTCCAAAATATTTGTGGATATTTAGTTTCCACAATCAAGCCAGCTGCTTTGCAAACAGGTGCATTATCTGTGATAATTTGCACACAACTTTCAATGCCTACTTCTTCAATAACTTTAATAAACAGCTCACCCATATATTGTGCATCTTTGTATTGTCCAAGAGCATCAACTGCTTTCAAGAAAACCGGTCCATTTTGAGAATATACCATGAAATTGATGAGAGGATGGCGTGCTGTATCTGTCCATCCATCAGAGACAATACTGACACCAGATGAGATCCATGATGATTTAATAGGTTGTAGAATTTTATCCACCTCCTTCCTTGCCTTCACCAATAATGTGGTTCTAAGTTTTTCTGAACTTGGAGGCACATACCCAATTGGAGCCCTATCAACTAGAGCTCGACAAGCCTCAATAAACATAGGAGACCGTGCAACATTAAAAGAAATGAAGTTGAGATAGAAAAAGAATGCCAATGTAAGATCAACCTCATCTCGCTGCTCACGCTGAAAAATCTTGTCCATTGGACCACTATAAGTTGGGGCTGCCCTCTTTTTTGTTGGCTGAATTTCTTTTCTCCCAAATCTACTAATATTAGAATTCCTCAAGAATGGAAGAGGATCTTCATTTTTACTAGCTTTCCTGCTTGCTGCCACCACATTCACAGAGCCAGCTGCATCCTCCCTTATCAAATCCATTCTTTCTTCCTGACTGATAGTTTTGCATGATGCAATTCCACAAGGCAGGTCCAACAAATGGCCCCTAACTCGATTGTAAGTGCTCTTATATTCAAGCTTGCAGAAATTACAA
Source organism: Pinus tabuliformis (assembly GCA_031772625.1). Lineage (NCBI taxonomy): Eukaryota > Viridiplantae > Streptophyta > Pinopsida > Pinales > Pinaceae > Pinus > Pinus tabuliformis. The sequence goes on along the minus strand of CM062805.1, from coordinate 1,184,508,519 downwards.
GACCATTGCACATTCCCTCCCAGACCAGTCTTTGGCACTTGCTTCTTGGTTACATACTTCCAGAGAGGGTATTTTTTTAGCTGTGCTTGTTGTCTTGCTGCAGCAGCATCATATTTTAATGTTGGCTGACAAACACCTACAGCTTCACTTGAAGCACTTGGGGCACTATGACCAACAGAAGGTGAAACACTTGGAGTTGGAGGGCGGGGACCACGAAAAGCACTGCCCTTCTTTTGACCTCTGCCGGCTGCCTTGGATGATTGAGCCATTAATGTGACAGTGAGAACTGTTATAAATTCCACACACCTTCACCTACAAAAAAAAACAATTAAAGTCACAATTAAAGTCTTGCTGTTTCAACTTTCTGACTGTCTGTAAATTCAAATTGTCAATCTGTCTGTTTATTCATTATGAATTTGACACTCTACACAGGTAAGAGGATGACTATTTGGCCTTTTTTCTTGAAGTTATTTTTGGGACTGTTTGAGCTATTCTGAGGCTGATTCCGAGTTGTTTTGTGGACATTCTTAGGCAGAGTCCAAGCTGATTCCTAGGGCATATCAGAGGCAAAATTCAATTTTTGTTTTGAGGCAGATTTGAAGCATACTTTCTGTGATCTGACAGAATTCCTGAGGAAGTTCATTGACCTGTTTAAGGCCTAATCCTAGGTTTGTTTAAGGTCTGTTGTTCTTCGCACAATTCCATCTTTGAAGAGCTTGTCCCTGAAGTGTTTCCCAGCACATTCAAAGCAGCATTAAGGGTCTTTAAGGACCACGTCATTTCATAGTAAAGCCAAGTTTGTAAGCACGTTAATCTCCTTAAATTGAAGGTCTAATTCCAGATCATTCAGCGAACAATTTCATCCTTTCTGAGAAAATGTTTTAAGGTTTCATGAGGGCACATTTTGTATTTATTTGAGGCTGTCTCTGAGGCTAAATCGGAGCATACTAAAGGGTTAATTCATTTGGACAAGGTCTGGTCTCAGATCTGAATTTAAATTCAAGTATGACCTTTGAATAGGGCTGTCAAGACAGTGAGTTGAGGCATCTTCAAAGCAAGGTTAATGAAGAGATTAAGGAGCAGCAATCTGAAGCAAGGGTGAAGCTTGTTGACGGCATCAATATCAAACATTACGGTAAGGTTACATTCTCTATATTTTCTGGGATGAATCTTTGCAGGTTTTACAACGGCTATCTATGTTTGCAAAAGATGACCTTGATGCAGCAGTGGAAGCTATTGATGAGGTTTGTAATGCACAGGAAGAGATTCTTTATCAATAGTGGTGATGAAGTTTCAAATTCAAACCCAATTGGTGCATTGTATTTGCATTACTATCTGAAAACGGGTTTCTTTATTATACTAGTTAGTAGTTAGTGTTGTTAAAAGCTTCCTTTGTGATTGATTGTGTTAAAATTTGTATGGGGACATTTCAATATATGTCAACATTCCATTAATGATGGTTGCTGGCTTGTTTGTGAATGGGCCATACTCTTTAATTACAACAGCAGTTTCAGCTGATTTAGGTACCCATAGCTCATTGAATGGAAACTCACGGGCTTTAGCAACTGTCACTGCAATAATTGATGGCACTGGGTCTGTTGGAGCAGCTTTGGGGCCACTGTTGACTGGTTACATTTCAGCAAGGGGATGGAATGGTGTCTTTATCATGCTTATCATTGCGATATTATTTGCTGGTTTTTTTCTGATGCACCTTGTCGTTGCAGAGATTGTAGACAAATTTCATAAGTCAGAGTCTTTTGAAGTGGACAGGTTAGGACAAGAAGATATTGCAGGTAACTTAAAAACTAAAGTAATCTCTTGTGCAGATACCAATCAAGAAGTTGTTTATGTTAGTGGAGATGGTGGCACAAGGCGAGAAAGGAAACAGTGCGGAAGGGACTTACCTGATTTGAACCTGATTCTGGTAACACTCCCGCACTGCGCAGCTCGCTCCACACGACAAAAGTTAAAAACTCCCGCAGCTCGCACAGAACACTCCAAACAAACGTAATAGGCCGGAAACCGATAACAATTTAACAAACGATAACTTAACCTAAACCGCGTTTTTTTTAAATACGTATTCAATACGCGAAATACGTTAGGGCATCGTATTCGCTTCTCCAAATACGCGTATTCCAAAACTAGGACACGTGAAGAAAACGGAGAATACGTACTGTATTTTTAGAATACGTTAAAAAACGTATTAGACACGTATTTTGGACGTTTTCGTGTCCAATACGAAAAATACGGGACACGGCACCCTAGGGGACGTGTCCTGTGACTTAGCTTATAACAGTTTACTTATTTTTCTTATTATATTCCACCGAATAGCAATCACATGTACATAAAGTAAAGTGCAGATAGAACATTAAACGATCGACAGAAAACAAGCCAAGACAAGAGACACAAGATGTGGCGGCTAGCCAGGGACAAACCCCACAATGTGTGGGGAAACCCTTTGATCAAATCTTCTTTTATCTTCAATAATTCAGCAGAGAGAAATAGTACAATAAATCTGATTCATATCAGCAGTAGCAAACCCTAGATCAGTAGCATCAGCGTTAGCGGCTTCATTATCAAACTAGGGCAGACCATATCTCACAAACCGACAGTTGGATTGACTTCATTCTACCACCAAAAGTTTCGGCTTCCAGAGGAGGTTCAAATGAACCTACAGCGCAGTTCAGATGAGGAGATCTTCTAGGCCACGCAAGTCAATCTTTACTTCTGCAGTTGCAGCTTCAGTTTCAGCAGTTTTCGGCTTCAAGCTAGGGCAGTCGATATCATGCAAACCGTTCGTCGGATTGACTTCATTCCACCACCAAAAGTTGCGGCTTCCAAAGGAGGTTCAGATGAACCTACAACGCAGTTCCAAAGAGGAGATATTCTAGGCCACACAAGTCAATCTTTACTTTTCTGCAGTTGCAGCTTCAAATTCAACAGCTTCCCGCTTCACATGTGTGAGAGAGAGAGACCCATTTCAGCGCAGTAGAGAAGAGACTCATATCTGCGCAGTAGAGAGAGAGAGATGTGATGAGATGAGTGAGTCCAAATGAGGAAAAGTCCTCTTATATTTATACACAACGTTGGTGGGTGAATAGATGCGACTGTTGGGCTTCTGAGCCTACATGAGTTGTAGGTCGGCTTGATAATAATTCCATAATCAAAATAAATTCATATCTCCATGAATACTTATCGGAATTGGATGATATTTATATCAATCCTACACCTCTCGACGAGAGGAATCTAATAAAAATATTATTAGCCATGAATAAGATGACCGACATGAAGTTTTGCCCTGGTTGCCAATTTTAACAATCTCCTAGGATAGAAATCATTACAGAAAAATAATTTTACCTAGGTTGTTACATACATTTGTCTTAATAGGATTATTTACATTACAAAGTGCAAAATGGGTTTACCAAACTCCAGTGTACATATAGTTGATAATGATGAATCTATGGATCATCTGAGTGTTTGGACATGATGGAAATACATGCACGAAAAGATGTATAGCTATGGGGTAGTTTACATGGAGTGGTCAACACTCCCATAGACTATTTTTAGTCTCGTGGACTTTAAAATATCATTCATTCATGTACATAGTGTATTTTTTTAACTAAAATGGTGGATTCTGCTCAATTGTTGTGACAAAGGTGTGCACGGTGGGACTGTATGGATTCACATATTAATGGATGCAGTTGTACTTCACAGTGACATCCTTGTGTGGTATGGACACCAATTTCTTTTGTTGTATATGCCGTACCATATCCACTTAACTATGTGAATGTACATCTGCTATATGAGACAATAGTTGTATAAATATTTTATCGGCAACTATGGTACAAATGTGGTGATTGGTAATGGTTTTGTATGGCTTTGCAACATACGGTGGAGGTTGGAATGGCATAACAACAAAGGTATGGCATTGATTGGTGCGTTGTGGTGATGCAAATGATATAAAATAAGAGTAGTCTAACTAGGCAACAATTTCATCTTGAAAATATAGATTTTTCGGGCACTTTTTTGGAAAGATCCGCTTGAAATTTTTGGAAATCTAGGTTACAATTGTCAAACTATAGAATTTTAAGTGCTTTGGGGGTTTTGAGGGTGTTGAATCTATTTCTACCTTCAAAATCTGGATTGGAACACTTCTAAATCAAGATTTTGCAAAATAAAAAATATCTGATCCTAGTGAAAAAGTTATCGTCCGAGCGAAACGGTCGCCTCGTTAGACAACACCTATAGAATATGACCAATGCGCTGCGATAGTGTGGACGAAAATGATGATGGCGGGTTGTAAACTGTAATTTTGTATGTGTTCATGGAGTGTATTTAGTGTGTGGCTGCAGGGTCTGTATGATGGTCAAATGATATGGTGGTTGGTTACTGAGAATCATGCATGACAGGCTGCTGTCATTATAGCTAATTTCCCCCTTTTCTATTTTTTTAATTATATATATGTATATGTATATCGTCCTCTTTTTTTCCTTCTTGTAATACCCTTGACAATATATTTGGTAGCGGAATATTTCCCCTTGAATGGAAATTTTAAACTTAAAATGGCGAAGTGCCAATTTATGGTCAAATGTCTTGAACAAATCTGAGAAACTCTAAAATTTTGATGTGGCTAAAAAGAATCCCGCAGTTCTATTGGCAAGGGAAAAAAAACAAATTCATCACCAAAGATCTAGTGGCCAAAGGTTGGAATCAAACATGGCTCTAATACCAAATGTGATAGCCAAACCTAGCTCATAGTTAAATAATCTAGAAGACTTGGAGTATAAAGAATCCCATTGTGGATAGAATATAATATATTGAATAATGTGTGAAGAAAAATGTTGCACATCTCGCGATAATATCGAAATTATCATGATATTATCGCCAAACTACCCCTCACCGATATTATCGAGGTAATTTGTCTGTTTTGAATTTATCACGATAATTTAAATTATCGTGATAATTTTGGTAATTATCGTGATAATTTCGAAATTATCGCCTTATCTCTATCAACTGCAAATTATTGCCATTTTTTTCCCTTTTAACCCTAATTTTTTAAAAGTGAGTAGGGGATTGAGCTATGAGGATACTTTGCTTATTTGCATCAAGAAAACAAGGGGAAATCTATTGTTTTCATTCCCCAAGATTCATCTAATGAGATTCATTCCCTAGTAGTTAAAAGTAATATTAAAAATTTAAGTAAAAGTGAACTTGATTGATAGAACGACAAAATCTTTCAAATTGTATCTTACCAAATTCAGGGATTGTAAACGCTCCTATTATTTCTTATGTCTCGGATTAGAACAAATTATCATAACTCGTTTTTGTCTACGAATTGGTCGACATTTTCCACAAATTCTACGAATAGAAGCACGGATTTTCATGGAGATATATAGTAAGTATAGTAGCTTGGCGCAGGACCTATAGAGGCACCAAAGTGCTTGGCTTAGTTCTTGAAAGGTAGGTTGTAAGCCTAAATACAGGTTGCTTGGAAACACCCTAGTCTATATGGATGTTGTTATTGGTCAGCGCAAGTACTAACTAGCTTAGTATGTATGCTTGCTAGCTTCTGGGCTGAACATATTACCATTAATTGAATCAGGATGTTTGAGAGTGGTTTCGACCAATGTTTTACAAAACGGAAACGGATTCGGACTCGGCCGAGGATCGACTCGGAAACGGAAACGGAAACGGCAATGACTCGGCCGGCTCGATTTCAATGACTCGGTCGTTGTAAAAAATACATTAAATATTTATTTTTTTTATAAAAAAACATAATTTTAAATAGTTTAAACATAATTTTAAATATTTTCATTCAAGTTTCCAAACACACAACATTATAATATACATGGAAGACAACATATGATCAAAGTAGGCTCATGAACCAATCCATTATATCAAAATGGTACGGTGTACCCAATGGCAATAGTAAATACATAGTCAACTGTAGTCTCTGTCTGTCATACATGATCAAAGACTCAAGAGTCAAAACAAAATACAAATAACCAAGGAGGCTAGTAGCTACTGGCTACTGCCAGAGGAGCCAAGATCATCTCGACCAATCTCTGGATCATCATCATCAGAGGCAGAGCCAGACAAGGGGCCCCATGACTCCTCCTCATCATCATCGTCTCCAACTGCAACTGTAGAAGTGGTGCCAGTACCAGTACCACTAGGCTGTGAAGCAGATGCAAGCTGAGATAGAGTACAAATGCGGCTGCGCTTCTGTCGTGGCTGAGCAGAGGAAGGCGAAGCACCTACAACTGGAGTCCTAGTCCTACTAGCTGGCTGTGAGACTGAGGCTGGTGGATTGGGATCTGCATTCAACTGAACACGCTGCAGTGGATCTCCAACATCAATTTCATCAAGATCCTCATCAGGATCAAACTCTGGTAGACGACTCTCCACTACCCAATCTGATGTTGGATCAATGTCTTCCAACACAATGGGATCTGAATCAGGTCTTTTGTTCAGCAATTGGTTCCGTCTGAGCCGAAGGTTGTATTGGACAAAAACTAGATCATTCAACCGTTTTTGCTCCAAACGGTTTCTCTTCTTTGTGTGAATCCTCTCAAAGACAGACCAATTGCGCTCACACCCAGATGCACTGCAAGTTTGACTCAAAATACGAATTGCAAACCTTTGCAATTCAGGGCAGTGGCCACCAAAGGCCTCCCACCATTGTGCTGCAAAAAACATAGGAGTGTAATGAATTATGAGTTAGATGAAGGCTGAAGCTCAAAAAAATTACAAATTATATCTAACTTGAAATTGAGAAATTGAAAATTGAAATTTTTGTTTACCTGGCTCATCTGCTTCTCTTGCAATCTTTGCTAGGTTCTTCCCAAAGGTACCTGTTGCATTGGTGAAGGATGTGACCTGCTGATGTATCAGTAGCTGATCAGACTCCGATAGGACCATGCGCTCAATGCAATCAACCAGTCCATCTCTGACCTCCCCCCTCAAAGCTCCTGACTCCTTAGCTTTATAGTGATACCGTGGGTTCAAAAAATACCCAGCTGCATGTATAGGGCGATGGAGTTGATTGTTCCATCTTTCATCAATGATTGCCCAAATGGGCCCATACTTTGCCACTCTATCCTTGTATGCTGCCTTTATTTGCTCCTTTGCTTGATCCATAGCCTCATAAATGAAGCCCATAGCCAACCTTTCCCCATCCACCAACCGCAACACCTTAACTAGTGGCTCAGCAACCTTCACAATCTCTGTTGCCTTTCTCCAAAAAGTTTCATCATGGACTTTCCTTCTCAATTCTCTGCCTTCTGGTTTGTTAGACCAACTGCTATTATTCCAATCATCACTGGAAAACATCTTTTGCAAGTTTCTATGTTGGGAAAGCATAGATTGCAATGTCAAAAAATGTGTAGCAAATCTAGTGATGGCAGGCCTAATAATATCCTTGCCTCCAGTGTGTTTCCTCATGAGACTCAAAACCAGTGTATGATTGTAGATAAATTTGGTTATGCTTTTGGCATTATCTACAGTGTTTCTGACCCAATCTAATTTCCCAATATCCTCAAGCATGAGGTCTATGCAATGTGCAGCGCATGGGGTCCAAAAGATGGTCTTGTGTTTTTCCTCTAACAGTCTACCAGCAAGAACATAGTTAGAGGCATTGTCTGTGATGATTTGAACAACATTAGCCACCCCCACTTCCTGAATAACCTCATCCAATAGCTGAAACAACAATTGGCCATCTTTTACCTTATCAGATGCATCAACTGATTTTAAAAACATGGTTCCCTGTGGGCAGAAGGCAAGAAAGTTTATGATGGTACGGTTTCTTTGATCAGTCCATCCATCTGACATGATGGTACACCCTGTTCTTGCCCATGATTCCTTGAAATCTTGCAAATACTCATTAATTGATGAAATTTCTTTCTGCAAACGAACCCCCCTTAGCTCTTGCATAGTAGGGCCTTTGAAGCCTTTTCCAGCAGCATGTATGGCCTCTAACATAGGCTCATAATATGGTGAACGAGCAGCATTAAAGGGGATATCAGCATCATACCACCATCTAGCTATGTAGTCACAAGCAGTCTCCCTCAATTCTTTCTTCCAATGGTCATCTAAAGTGGGCTGAGAAAGACCTTTACTAACTTCAGGACCATGTGCATCTGATGGAGAGGAGGCTGAGTGAGTGAAAAAACTTTTGATAGTCCCATCACCCTTCATTCTACCCTTTCCCTTATCTTGACCAGAAGCATAAGAGGGAGGAACATAACGGAAAGGGTTTGATGCATCAGTTTGAGGGATAGAGGAAGAACCCTCAAACTCATAGTGGGGGTTGGCAGCCATCATTCTTTGTATCTCCCTCTTTCTCCCAATTTCATCCTGTATCTCTTTTTGCCTAGTCTTTTGTTCTTGAAATTTTTCAAAGCTTTCCAACAAAGTCTTTCTAATCTCCCCAATTTCCTTAGATTGACATGCAGTAATATTGCCTCTAATCCCTGCCAAGTGTTGTTTCAGCCTATGAATCCCCCCAGGACCTGACTTAATTTTCCTATGGCAAAACTTGCAACACATCTCATTATCAACCATTTCAACATATGCCCAAGCAGCATCTTTTGCTCTAGGTGCCATTTTTTGACTAGGAAAACAATCTGAAAATGAAAAAAAAAAATAAAAATTGATTCAATGTTCATTTATTTGACTAAAAACACTCTCTAAGCTATCTTTATATGCACCTAAAATTTAATAAGTAAAAACAGATTTATAGAGGTGGAAAAAAATACCTCCAGGCACAAACTGCCTCCTCAAACTTGCTCCAAAAATCAGCTCCTCAATGCTGCTCCAAATGGCTGCCCAAGAAGCTCCTCACTCCAGCTACAATGCTCCTCCAAGACTCCTCACTGCTGCTCCAAAACAAGCTCAAGAAATGCTCACTAACTCTCAAAGAAGACTCTCACTCAAATGCATAAGACTGCTGTGAGTGAAATGAGAGCATTTGGCTGTCTTAAATAGAGTTTGGGAGGGGGAAATGGACCCCAAATGCATTTAACTAATCACATAAACCTTTTCAAGTCCACAAACCCTAACCAAATCAGCAAAAAATCAGCAAAAAGTTATAATTTTCCAAGTTAAAACGCTGCCCACGGATTTATAAACGGTACGGCCGTTTTTTTACGTGACCCGGCCGGGTTGACCGGGTCAGCAATGACCCGGCCGAGTCATTGGCTGACTCGGCCGGGTCATTGCTGACCCGGTCACCGAGCCGAGTCATAGGGCCGGGTTGCATTTTTTTGGATTGACCCGGCCGTTTCCGGGTTGACTCGGGCGTTTTGTAAAACATTGGTTTCGACCTCATTGGATTTCATATGGAGAAAGTATAATTTTAGATCCCACTCAAAATCCAACAAAGTTAACAGTTTTTAGGATTTCACGATTGGTGGAATTACAACATTTTTACTGGATTATGTGATGTGCGCGGGCATGAAACTAACATTTAATCAAGATCGCGAAGCCCTCTATGTACCTCGATGTTGGTGGCATTGACTATTGAGCTCCTCCACGACCTTGGTAAAAATGTACACTTCACAAGCAAAATCGTTGATTAGGATGTTAAGCTTTTTCTATTTCATTTTAATTAGTGGGCGATCTTGATGTGTATGATTATGATATACGAAATGATTTTGATGTTATGTAGCTATTTGCTGTGGCATGATTTTCTTTGGATTTCGGAGGCCATTTAGAGCCTCCCAGTCTCTATTGATCTATTTTGATTTAGAGATGGATTGCACTCAAATGATATTTTGGTTATATGCACCCTTGCTATACACATGCAAAATTTTGCATATTTGTGTATAATAATTTGGGCTCATATGGATGCACGTGAATTATATGTTCTTTTCAAAATTTGAATATTTTGTCTTTTTTGGTTGACCGATCTTTTGGTCCCCATTTTCCATCAAGCAAACAAGGGGAAAATCATTGTTTTCATTGCCATGATTCATCTCATGAGATACATTTTTTTTTTTGTTTTTTGTTTTGATATGATTTTGTATCATTGTATTAGTTCTTATGACTTAGGACACATATCATATTTCAAGATCGATATCTGACATATCACTTGACATCTTGTACATCTTATGTATCGATTTTATTTCCATATTTATGTAGCAATGAGTTTGTTTGATGTTGATGTTGTTTTAAAAGTTAAAAAATTGAAAAAAAATTGATTGTTTCTGTATTCTTTTTAAGTTTCCCAATAATTTCCGATATTTTTCCCGATATTGCCGATAATTTAAATTCTGGACCCCCGACGATAAATTGCCAATAACGATAAATTTAACATTGGTGAAGAATTGATATGTTTTGGTTATAAATGAGGGCCCCATATAAATATTATGCAGGATGGTCTTTCATAAATAGTCATGTCCCAACTCAAAAACATGTCCTTTCATAATTATTAGTTATTATTATTTATCGATATGTTTATGTTCATAATAGAGACGGATTTGGAGGAGGACATTGAGAATGTGTCATAGACACCACCTCCACATAGACAAGCAACTAGGGGCGAGTAGAAAGACAGCCCACTTCAACTTCCAACTTATCCCCATGGATTGTGCTCTCCATCTTAGGTTCAACCTCAACACGTCCACCAATTGCTTCCAGAGGAAGAGTGTCCAGACTCCATAGTGACCTTTGCTTGTAAAAGGGGTAGCGGGAATCATTGATATCTTAGTGCATTATGATTGCCCTTGTAGTATTTGGAATCTGGATGCCTCGTGATGATCATCTCACGATATATATATATATTTTTTTTTCTTCTGATGTGATTTTTTATTATCCTGTAAAGAATTATGACTTAGGACATATATCATATTTCAATATTGATGTGCAATATACAACTTGACATCTTATACATCTTATATAACAGTTTTTTCATTTTTATTTTTAATCATATTTATACGGCAATGTGTTTGTTTGATGCTGTTGTTGCTTAGATGTTTAAAAAATTGAAAAAAAAGATTATTTTGTTTTTTTTAAAGCTTCTTAATAATTGTTGATATTTTCTCCAATATTTCAGATAAGTTATATTTTGGATCCTCAATGATAAATTTGCCAAGACATTAAATGTGACATTGATGTTTGTAATCCGTTTACTTATATAAAATAATTAATTTGTTATAATTAAAAAATAATATAATACATAATAGTTAAATGTAATATTAAGTTAATTCTAATATAACTTAAACATAATAGTTCAATTGGGCAATGGGGTCCTCCACTTAGGAACACACTTATCTTTTCTATAATGTAAGTTACATCTAATATAAGTACCCACTTATGGTTTGTATGATATAAGTTAAATCTAGTAGCTTAGCTTAAGATAACTATTGCAGTCAGTGCTTATCTTGGGTTGTACAGGTATTTGTGTTAGCTATTTCTATCTTGGCTTGTACGGTTTGTAGCTATGTTAGAAATAGTTCCCCCCATTTTTCAAAACTATCTATCATTTTTATATGGGTCTAGACTCTATGGTATTAAAGGAGACGTATATGTGTTATGCAATGGGTATTTCATCTGCTCTATATGATTTTAAGATGTAGTCCTTAGTCAAAATCATCATTCTGGTGTTCATGGTTTGAAATCTACTAGGGATGCATGTTAATGTATCATTGTTATGATTTACTGATATCTTCAATTGATATTCTGTAGGAAGAGTTTCAACTGGCATTATTTAAAACCAATAAGAAAGAGAGCCTGTTTGCAGATAGAGTAAGCATAACTCTTTTGTTCTCTCATTTCTAAATTCCTATTTTCTTCTATGTTAGATTTCACCTTAAACTTTGAAATCTAATTTAAATTCAATAATCTTATAGTGGAAGTTTAATGTATTTATACCCTATATACATCTGTGGATTCCTTGATTTTCGTTTACTCAAAAACTGAGAAGGTTGTAAGCTTCAACATGGCTGGCTAAGTTTTCAGCATGAATTTAAAAAATATGAAGGCTGACAAGCATGGAAAAATTGAAATGGCTTCAGAGCCATAAAATGGTAGTAAACTTGTATATTATTCCATTAATGTAATGGTTGAGGTTTCGGTATTTATATAAGTGGTTTGCTTCTACTTTCTACCATCTTTCTGGATCTTCTAATACCATTCTATTTAAAAAAAACTGTTTTCAGTTTCGTTACTTCCATCATATGCATTCTACCATATGTATAGGTGATAATGCATGTCAACTGAAGTTCTAGAGACCAATTTGTTTCCTTTCTGATTGCATCATATCTTAGTCGGAGTGCTTTATTTTCTTTGTTTCCAGGATGTGGTAACAAGATGTCCAATCTGAAAAAGTTTAAAATTGAAACACATATAGGATTGTATTTGTAATGTTTACTAGAAATGCTTGTTAGAAAACTGGAACATAAATAAAATATTACAGAATTATCTTAATAAAAAATTGAGTCACCTTTACCTTATGATTGAAACACCTTTATTCGTAAGTTCAAGAATTGGCCTATCGAATGTCAATAACTACTAACACAATACTAATATCTAAGTTAGGTGGTTATGACCTTTATTGGACACTAACATAATTTGCTAAGACTGGGTTAGGTCACTTAGTTATTGTGGTGTTAATTACAAGAACATTAACTCATGTTACTATTCTCACATTGCCATATTAGAAAATCAGATTTCGTTCCCTCTCCTCGCCACCACTCAATACAAAGACCAAGAAACTTTGACAAAGAACTAATGAAATAACAATTAGAAAAGTTGATAGGTTGATCACCACAATATTTGAAGACCACATATGGGTCCTGCTAGCGCAAAATCTAGCACCTTAGTGCAAAGCCTCACCAAGCACTCTAGACCAAGGGCAATAATGGGACCAACCACCACTGTCACCTTAGTAGCTGCTCCCCTACTGTTTTGTGGATGGATGTTATCCACACATGGGAGGCTTCCCCAACAGATCTCAAAGATTACGTAACCCAAGAATTATCAGGCTAAATACCCTCCAAGGATTCTGCTGAATAAACACACAAGCATAATATTCAATGAGGTAGGGCTGCAGGTGAGATGAGGTAATGAGTTTAAAGGACCTATGGCTAAGAGACCTGGAGATACTCAGATGAATCCCAAAAACACACTATCTTTGATTTAATGATTGCTATCAGGGTTGATACTATGCACAATGTACAACATGCAAAATTTATGACAGCAATAGCAAAACAACCTATAATTAATGGTAATCAATAAATAAACAAGGCTATTGAATAAATAAATAAAGGAAAAGGTTGCAGCAGTTTTCCAATGGTTGAAAATGCATAAAACAGCTATTAAATTGTAGATGTCAGCCTTAAAAAGATGGCTGAAAAAAAGCATAAAAGTGATATCTTTTTAATTCAATTTAGTATATGTAAAGTCTAATCCTAGGAATATGAGGTCAAAGGTAGTTTATGCTATTTAATGCAGATTTTGCTGTAACCTAACCCTGATACCCTATAAAACATAAAAAAGGGGAAAATATTTTATTTAAAGGATTGACACATAAAAGACCAATGCCTTTATCAATTTCGGGTATATGGAGTCAATAAGGCGAGTTCAATGGTAGAAGACCTTGATTGGAGCGAGTTAAGATTGAGAAAACCTCTCAATTTAAACCAATACAAGAAACACCATATCACTTACTAAAGGATATGATGACCTTCATATATGGTGGTTCTTCTATTGGACCAAAGGGATTCGCCATGGCCAACCATCATAGGCCTAGGACACCTTAATACATAATCTCACATGGTCTACGAGGCTTTAGCTTGCATCCTTTAGACTTATAATGGTATTATCAAAAATGAAAAATCACAATATGTACCCCTATTGAAATGAGGGGCAACAAAGGGAATTGTTACCCCTCATTTTGTGTAATACCTATACTTGTGATATTTATTACAACATTAATGATTTTCATTACCTGTTACCTAGAAGATTGTTGGGATCGGGATGGGCGATAGGTGCTAGGTTACCATATTCAGAAAAATACTTACTGTTTGAATTTTTTCCCTGCTCTTTTGAGCCATTGAACACTGCTAATCTTGTTCTCATAATGGAACCTATCTTCACCATGCTGCAGCAGCAAATAAAGGTGACATTTGAATTTTTTTTGTAACTTGTAAGCTTATAACAACCTTTTTCAAATACCATTGTTGCCTAAAATCATAAAATGTAGTATACCCAAGCAAAATTCAAGCAAATGTTTCCAAAAATTTGACATTTTTCCTTTGACACATTTCTACAAACAATTAGTGTACAAATTCTGGAAAATACTTTCAGCTAACAGCTTAGGACTTTTGTCAAACAATTCAAAAGCAAACTGAGACAAATAACTCTAGCCAAGATCTGAGGCAAAAATTGATTTCTACTGGGAACAATCATCAATGTTTACAATGCAAATGGAGGGCAACACCTGAGATTTGCTACAGCTGATACAAGGGAACAATTCCATTTGTTCTCTGCCTGGAAATTGCATTGAGTTCTTGAACAACAAATTTGGCCTTCACAAGAAGTCTGCTACAGCTCCTAAAATGATGACGTTCCTCGGCACCTTCTGCAATTAAATTTGGCCTTGACTGAGAAGAGAATATTTGGAGATAAATTTGGCTTCCAAGAAGAGAGTTCACCTTCTTCAAACTAATAGGAAACCTTTCTAAATATATCAAAATTTCAGACTTGGACTTGACTGGGAATGCGTGTGGCTCCACAAGAGAAAATTGACTTCCTTTTTGGGTGAACTCGGCCCTTCTAATTTCAGTCTTAAGATGTCGCCTCTGTTTGTGGAATTCGACTCTCCAAATCTGAGCATATGGCTAGGGAATGGTCAACTTGGCCTTCATATAACCCTTGATATAAATCAGCCTCTAAAATCTGAATAAATTTGGCCCCTCTGCTCTGAATCTGGTCGCTGGAAAAACTCACTGAATATGCAAGCACTAACACTCCTGGAAATATTAAATCAATCCCAGCATGAATAGATCTTCTTTGGCACTGATATAATTCGGCCTTACCAACAGTAGCTCATTCAAAATCCGGCCCTCCTGGCAATAGCTTTTCGGCCTCTTGGGGAAGAATGATTTGGTTCTTGGAGAATACTGTAGCCCTGGATGAACTCAATCCCTTTTGCAATGAGGAACTTGCCTTCCTGCAATAACAATTTTGTCCCACAATACTGAAATTCCTCTGCAAATAAACTCAGATAGATCTTCAGGAATAGCACTGGAAATAAGTGGAAGAGTTGCGATAAAATTGGCAAAACCCGATTTCTTCAGCTGGCCAATCTTATCGGTAGATTTTTTGCTGATTTTTTGAAGATCGAAAAATCGCAATTTTATTGTAAAACTCGTGATAAAATGAGGATTCGATGCAAAAAATTGTGGAGACTTTCCAGGCCATGGATAAGTAAGGAAAAAGGGCGATTTTTTCACTCTAACTTCTGCCATTCATCCCTATGAAGAGAGGAGGTGTTTGCATTGCCCAAGAGTAGGAGATTTACTAGTTTTGTGGTGTTGATTAGGAGATTTGTCCACTGCTCATCATGCGAGACCCGAGGTGTCGATTTGCTGCTGCCAGGTATGTATCTTAATTTCTCTCAGTCTTTGTAACACAAATGGCTTTTTAAATCCCTCGATCAGTTTGGTTTTAGCTGCTTTTTTCTTAGAAATTTGAATCAAAACATTGTTTAGTAGATTGAATCAAGATTCAAAATGTTTAGATTGTTTAAACTTTACATGTTTAAAAAATTCAAAATTTCAAACCCTTGTTTAGCGACTCTAAGTGTATTCACTGTTAACTTCAGTGAGTGAGAAGAGGCATTTAAAATCTTAAATTAACAATTACAATTACGTTTGCATCTTATGTGATGGACAATTTTTAACTTTTTCCATTTTCTTGTGTTCCCTAGGTTCAAATTCCAGTTCGAAGTTTCAAGCAAAATGCGGAGGAATTTGAACCCTATGTGGGAATATGGTGAACATGATCCTGTACCTGAGAGAGGAGGGGTCAAGGGACAATATTTGACTTGCAAGTTGTGTGGCAAGCATATGTCAGGGAGTGTGAACAGACTAAAATTCCATTTGGGGAAAAATATAGAACTTTGCCCAGATGTAACTCTAGAAATCATCTAGCAGGCCCTTAAATCATTGCATGAAAAAAATGATGCCAAAGACAACAGGGCAGCGATAAAATGTCAACTTGTAGGGGCCTTAAGAGTGGAGGAAAGTGAGAGTGGTTCTTCAGCGTCACATTCCACACCCACATGGCCCGACCCTCAGCTTTCTCATATTTTTTTGTTCCTAGAACCACAACTAGTGCACAACCTGTGATCAAATCGACACTTAAAAAAAGGAAAAGGAGGAAGCTAACAGGTTGGTCGGTAAGTGTCTTCTATGGAGTAATGTTCTTTTCAACATTGTCAAGACCAACCCATTCTACCAACCGATGTTTGATGTTGTTGTTGTTGTTGTGTAATGTCCCTTCTTAATTATTTCCCCTAAGGTGAGAAAAACAATTTTGTCATTTTTGGCTTAATGCAATTTTGGTGAAGAAACTTAGGAAAAAGGGGGTCAATGTGCATTTTAGTGGAATGTGGGGGCCACTCACCCACAAATAATACACACCTGTTGAAGGTAGTTTGATTCTCCTAAGTGGGGGTTGAAATTATTGATGGGACCCACATGAGACTCAAGGGAGCAAGCATAAATAGGAGAAGAAGAGCAACATTTGGGGACTTTTGATGATTTGAGAATTCATTGTTGCTTTCGCTGTTTAGCGAAGCTTGTAATGACCCATTTTGAATTAAAAGGAACATAGGGCTATTAGCATGCAGAAGACATGCAAACAATAGCTACATATGCATGCATTGCCTGCACTGCACTGTACTAATATATATATTAGTTAATATTTAAAAGCGTCCATATTTAGGTTAACGAATTAACTATTGAAGTGAATACCTAACTCACAAGAATATAGTAGGGTACTTGATATATGTACCACCACCATATATATATATATATAATTCTACTATATAAAACTAAAGATAAATGCAATGTAGTGAACTCACCACAAAGGAATTATGTACCCTACTACATACAAAGGAACTATACACAAAGGAATTATGTGCAAAAGAATTATAATATATATATATATTATTCTAACAAAAGAAACTACATATTCTATAAAATCAAGGAAAGTAATATATATAATAAAGAGAAGTATATATATATAAAACCATAATACTATGAAAATAATTTGATTTAAACAAAAAGGGAAACACAATATTATGATAAAAGAGGTACACTATAAATAAAAGGCCATTGTCAGCCTATGTTGCAAGGAAATGTGGATTCGGGGACGGGGACGGGTACATCATTTTTAAAAACAAGGTGCGTGCGTTCGTCGAGGGTATATATATATATATATATATATATATAATATTTTATAAATTATAACATATATGAATTTGTATATTTTTCAACTTTAAACAAGAAAACTAAAATATTTATGATTTAAACTTTAAATATTTAAACATGCACATCATTGAACATTGAACATTCACAATGAAATTTCAAAATTTCTAGTTTGATATCAAGTGCAAATTTGAGTTTACATATTAATAAGAATCATGATATATGTCCATTGTCATACTACATTCAAAATTTTCCTTAAGGCATCTCCAAACAAGAAGTCGGAAATTTTAAAATGCTAAAATAAAAATAGCTAATAGTTGACAATGGCTTCCTCAAGCCATGTCATCAAAATCCGTGTCATCAGCATCACTTAGATCTTCAGTTAGCATGCTCTCCAAGTATGAATCACTCTCATCTTGAGGCTCCTGCTCATCCATAGCAACTGGAGGTAGCTCAATAAGGCCATCAGGTTGTATCTCTTCGTCCACACACATAGCATCATCTGTGTATTGGTCCCATCTCTTGAAGGGACCCTCCTTGTACCTAGGGTCTTTTCGAGATATGAGACAAGTGTGCTATGAATGTATACTAAGTTCTCTGCCTTCTTTGAGCTCAACCTATTTCTCTTTTTTGAATGGATAAAGGCATAAATACTCCAATTCCTTTCGCAAGATGAAGAACTAGCTACCTGGAATATTAAGGGAAGCCCATTAAATTAATTAGAAATTTAAAAATAAAAACTAAAATGAACCCCAAAGAACCCGATTTTGGGGTTCCAGGGACCCATTATCAGGGTTCTCCATACTCATCAAGACAAAAGAGCCCAATTTTTTTTAATGGAGAACCCGATTCTTCATATAATAACCCGGTTCTTATGGGTTCTTCTCAGAAGAACCCATACCCGAATCTGGTACTTGGGGACGAGAACCAAGGACGTGTTTGAGAACTGGTGCAACATAGTTGTCAACAAATTGGGAGGAGAGAAGGTGGTAACCGCCTCTGCAAGTTTTGAGCTTATCAAATTAAAAACAATGGACAAATGGGGAAGCAGTGGAGTAATCTCTCGAGCATAAAAGGAGGGAAGGACTACAAAAACATGAGGAGGGAGGAGAAAATTTTATACAGAGAGAGGCAGAGGAGGAACTTACAAGAGAAAGACATAGAGAAGAACTGAGCAGTTGTTCTTGAAGCTTTTGGGCACGGGGGCCAAATTACTTCGAATTTGAAGTATTTTGGAGTTGGGTACCGAGATTGTACCTAGTTTGGTTGGGAGGTTTTTGGTGTTTTGGTAAAAAGGATCGGGAACTAGAGCAAATCAGAAGCATCCGTTAGAGCCTAGATTTGCCTCAGGCTGAAAAGACAAGGTTCTAGGTCCACATCAAACCACGCTCAGCCTCGTAGCTAGCCCTACGAGGACATGAGAGGTCTCTCTCTGGGTCAATCTCAGCAAAAGATAATCAATGGGGCTAGAGATGACTGATTTAGCAACTAATTTTAGGCTAGGTATTAAGTACAAAGTTTTGATTTGAGTTTTTGGGGATTTTTGTTGGAAAAAGGGAAAGGCAAATTTTGGGTCCGGGATTGAGGCTAGATTTTTTGCAGAGTTCAGGTAGGGGCAAGATAGGCAGTAGTTTTGATGCTTTGAATTGAATGAATGGGTGGATCAGACAGGTGAGGAGCCAAGGAGGGCAAGGGGGTCTCAAGAGTCCTCCTCAAACGGATGAAAACATGAAGAATTAAACAAAATATCCAGGCAGAGCATAGCAGTCCAATGAATTCTACCTTAATCACTCATTTATTTAATTGCAGAAGACAAGAGAAGGGAAAATGATACACATAAACATCAATGAACTTATAAATACATAGAGAAACACACCATCAAAACATAGAGCCACATGGATCCCAACATGTGCTGCAAAACCCTGGCCCTTCCTTTGCCAAAATTGCAGAAATGAAAAATA
Source organism: Pinus tabuliformis (assembly GCA_031772625.1). Lineage (NCBI taxonomy): Eukaryota > Viridiplantae > Streptophyta > Pinopsida > Pinales > Pinaceae > Pinus > Pinus tabuliformis. The sequence goes on along the minus strand of CM062805.1, from coordinate 1,184,489,123 downwards.
CAATAGAGTGCCAAGCAATCCCAAGTATCTAACCCCGAAAATGACTTAGAAATTACATGATATAGACTAGCCCAACCCATTCCCTTATCTCTAGGGGTCAAACTCATCATTCTAGGAGCTGTTTGAACTAATTCTAAACAAGGAACTGAAATCTAGGTAGTCAAACAACTTACCCCTATATGCTAGGAAACTGATTCATTCATTTAATTTTCACCTTTTAGTGAATGAATCCTCTAGAACAAGTAAATATGTGCCAAAATTACATCATAGTCATCAAGTTACATCAAGATAGATCAATAATTACATCAAAAAGTAAAATTGGTCAAAACTGGGCAAAATTCTGAGCTGCTGAGTGAAAAACAGGCCAAAATTCTCTACGCGCCGCGCCAAAATCTGTATGCGTCACGCCACTTTGGAGTTGATTTTGAGGCACTTCCTGAAGTCCAAATTGAGCCCAAGTGTGCTTGTTGGAAAGTCCTGCTTGTCTACTTTCCAACCCAAGTGGAATTTCTGAATTTGATGTCATTTGCCCCTCCAAATCCTCAGTCTCCCAAGACTGCTTCCTGTGTGTCAAAATAGGGGCAGTGAGGTCATTTTTAGGGTGTTTTTGACCCTTTAGGCAACCCAGAACTTGATGAAATCCTTAGGTAATCCATGAGCATACATAACTTTTGATGAAAAATTCAGAAATACAAAGTTTTCCTCCAGAGGACCTCCCAATTATAAGCGCGCGCCAAGTGGCGCTACGCGTTGGGCAGAAAAACCTGTTTTAAAGCCAAAAAATTCAAAATTGACAAAATTTTCTCCAAATTTCTTGAAATTTGGGCTGTAGGTCCCCAATCAAGTACCATGCTCAGCTAAAGAAGCTTCGGCCAAAATTTGGAGTCGATCATGCTCCTTTTGCCTCTTTTTCTTCTTTGTTGCCTTCTTCAATTTTGCCTTTAGATTCCTTATTCGTGCCTTGGAACTCATATGTCGCACCCTGTAATGGAAAACCATGTGTCTCAACAATGCTTTATCTCTATCGGCCTTGTCCAGCAGTCTCTCCAAGTGGATGTTGATTCTTTCGAGCCAAGATTCCCGATCCTCATTAATCTCTTGCTCCAATGAAGTGAGCTCAATCCTCCTCCTTTGTGCAGCTTGGCGATTCTCGCGGATGTTTTGTAACTCCATGATTGCTTGCTGATCTTCAAGCTGTTTGTTCCTTTGCTCCAAGTATTTCATAGTCCACTTAGCCCTCTCCAAGTCAAGGGATAAGGCTTTGATCTCTGTTTGCTGCTCTTGGATGATCTCTCTAAGATGTGCACTTTGTGGGCCCGTATCTGTATCATCATCATGAATGAGAATGAAGTCGGTCTCTCGTTCACCTGAAGGCCCCTCATCCTACATTGGCCTCTTGCCTTTATCCTGTACCTGTGGTGCTGATGGAGGAAGCGAGGCCCCTTCCACCCCGGGTGGAGATAACACTCGCTTTGCTGCTGCAAACAATCCTCTCGTGCCTCTCTGATAGGTGACATATGCTGGCACACTAGTAGTCTCTGCCTCTTGACCTCCATGCTGATATGAAGGTTCACCGGTATGATGGACAACCTCCTGATGAACTACTGAAGCTGTGAAAAACTCACGGGAAATGAAATCTTCCCATGTGATACCCTGCAAACCAAGCTGATGCACAACAATGATCTTGATGAGCGCATAGTGGTAAATGCTGTTGTACTGCTGTTCCGGAGTCTTCTTCTGCACAAGAGTGGTCATCCTCTTGATGTTTTGGCACATGAAATATGGAATGTTCATGAACCTCACTCTCGTGAAATGCATCAATAACCTGATATGGTATGCATAGAGGCGTGAGAAGCGACCTTCACAACTAAAGTATCTGATAATGAGTCTCATCAATGGCGCATAAGATTCCTTCAGAAATTGAAATGGGAATACTCTCCTAAGCTGTCTCAAATAGCTAGGCCTGATGTAAGGTTCATAATATGATCTATCCAGCTGTTGCCTCTTGTTCCACTCTTCCCCTATATTCGGTATCCCGGTGGCCTGAGAGATGGCTTCTGGTGTCAATGTAAAGTTTACTCCAGCGAGAGTAACATGACTATCATGCAAATGTAAAACAAACAACCAAACTAACTATTGATGATGCTGGATCTGAGCGATCATCTCACAATACTCAAAGCATGACATTTGCTGAAAGCATGTCATTGCAAGTGGGCAGGCCTGCAATTGAGTTAAGGAAGTAGGCTCTTCTCTGACATGTCTGCCACCTTTTCGAGGCCTTCTCGGCACATTAAGCTCAGTGGTTGAGTCACTGTTTTGCTCATATTCTTGCTCATATGATGAATCTGTCTCTGTCATGGTGCTGCAATGTGTATGTTGAGTAGGTGTTTGGTTTGGCAAAGAGAAATAGGTGATGTGTTTTCAATGCCAATGTGCCACAGGAAAAATGAGGGATTGTGAGGAAGAATATGGGACAGTGGGAAAAGTGGATGATGGAGCTTGCCAAGTGAAATTTAAAATGTGCAACAGTCACTTTGAGGGATGTGGGAATTTAGGGATTTTGAAAGTGATATGGGAAAGGGAGAATGATTGGGAATGATAGGATCTTAGGATATGGAAAATGGGAAGCAGGGATGGGAGGTTAGAGGATAAGGGATTAATTACAATGACAAGATTATGAAAAGGGAAGGGATCACAAGTGGGAAAATAAACTTGGCACCAAAATTATAATTTGAAAACACCAATTTCTCAACACCAAAGGAGCAACTTTTAATATATAGGGTTTATATTCTCACACCTTGAACCTTTAAATCTTCCCTCTAAACAACACCCCACACAAGTTAAATTCGCTAGAAGAGCTCTTGAACTTATTTGGAGCAGAAGAAATTATGAGTTTTGATGACCGAAGTGGCATGAAACTGGCTTGTAGGCCCTGTGTGCTGCGCACAAACCAAGTGCGCCGCGCCTCCTGGATGCGTCGCAAATTTTACACTGTGGAATTTCGCCCAATGCGTTGCGCGCCTTATGTGCGCCGCGACCTACTCCAATTCGTCACGACCTCCTCCAATGCACAGTCTCGGCTCTTCAAACAAGAAACTCGCTCCTCCAAACCTCAAGTTGATATCCTTTGACCTCTTGGCATAGCAAAATATGTTTCAAGCAATGAACATGGCTAATGGAGTGATAGGTTTGATTTTCATTGAAGCCCGATGAGTTTTGCTTTGGAGGTTCTGTGCGCCGCGACTCGTGGATGCACCGCGCTAATGGAAAAAAGCACTGTGGCAGGAGGCCCAATGCGTCGCGCAGCCTGTGTGCGTCGCGTGCTTACCCAATGCGCCACGCACACTCTGAACACAGTTTTGGGGTTTGAAAATCGCCCTCTCACCACAAACTTCAACTTTTTCTGATCTTCTTGAATGCAAATGACTTTGATCTCATGGAAATATCTTCATAAAGACATGACTTTGATTTTTGTTTCTCATAAACCCATCTTTGTAATGTTTAGCTCGACACTTTTTCACATTTAATATAACTCTGTTTTTCAAATTTCCTTTTTTTTTGATTTTGGCTTGAATGATGAATCTTTTTGGCTATTTTTGCAGGGATAATGGCATGTCTTGACAAAGGAAGACCAGGGCTGCATCTGAAGAATTCAACAACTGAAAAACTTTTGAAAATTACATGGCAATTTATTACAAAACGAAATGACGAATTTTCTTCAAAACAGAGTTTTGAAGAAAAGTCATAGTCGAGCATATGATGATGAAAATATTGGAAATGAAAACTTATTAAGGACCTCCCTCATGGGTCTGCTGGCATTATTGGACACTTTGATGACACAATTTGTGAAACCCTAGACCTAGTAACTGAAATGACTCTGCTGATCAAAAGACTAAAACAGAACTGTAAGTGACTTTAAAATTTGATTTTGACGAACAAACCTGAGCCAGCAGGTATAAGGCATGAGGGGTAATGAATAACAAGACCCTCTCATCAGATTATGACATGTCCCTAGTGGAATGCAACTGAGTGAATCAAGTGAGACACCTAAAAATGAAATGCAATAAGAGAAATGATCTCCGACGGAGGGATGTAAAGACCGACTCTAACAACATCTTCAACCACAGAAACCCCAGGTAAGTACTCAACATCAAATTGATAAATTTTGATATTCTGAATGGTTATACCCTGTTAAAAATTTCAAATTTAAGGCTTCACAAAGCTACAATGTGTTGTTTAGCACAAGAGCTTCCCAAGGAGTGAAACTCACCCTTTCTTCAGCGGACCTTTAGTGCCACCCTAGAAAGGTCTTCCCTTTTATTGGAGACAGAGAGAGTTACATTCTTCAGAGAAATACAATGCCTTGGCTAAGTAGGGACGCAGTGGAGGAGGCTACACTATTTTGGTGGAGCAGAGGTGTCGGGAATTAGGTGAGAAGTGTTGCTGGAGTGATTCCTGTCCAGTTTCCAACTTAGAGGAGTGATATTCCAACAGGAGGAGAAGCCTAACACTTAGGTTGAATTTTTGGCTCAAGGGACTGCGTCATTTTCACCTAGGACTGTGCAGTCTATAGTGTGGGCTGTTTGGAGGGAGCCTTGCCCAGAGGATTGAGGAGTTGGGTTGCTGGGATTTTGTTGGGAGGCCTACTTAGAGGGGTTTCTTGGCATTTTGAGACCAAGAAACAATAGTTCCAGCTACAGGTGCAGATTTCTGGTTTGGAGGAGGGCCAAGCTCTAGGAGGCCGAATTTGGAGGGTCAAAACTAGAAAAACCCTTTCTGGGTATTTCTAGGTTTTTGGCAAGGAGCACAATCCTATTTTGTAGAATTTTCTGGGCTATTTTGAGGGGGTAAATCAGAGCATGAAGGCAACCAACAGTGTAGAATTGGAGGGCCAACGTAGTTTTCTAGAGAGAAGCATTTCTATAGCAGTTGGGCTTTGTATTGATTACCCGAGGTTTGTAGCTTGCCTTGTGCAAGCCTAGGTGCACCTCTCCCATCTTCTATTGTACTCCAAGCATTATATTAATGAAAATTGGATAGTTTGGTGTTTGAGGAAAAGTTTCTGTTATATGTGTAAATCGCTGAACAAATTTTGTTTTGAAATTTATTACATGTCTTTGTTATCACTGCAAATTTTCCATTAGGAATATTACATGTTGGCTGAAGGTACAAAGCCCCTACCTTTGCGGAGTTGAGAGGGCCTCTTCTTCAAAATGAAAACGCTGATTGCACTGCTAGATTGGAGGAGTTTAGGGCATCGTGAGAACACACTGGATGCACAGTCATGTCAGATGGTTGCACTGATCAGAAGGGTAGGAGCCTTCCTAACTTCTTGGTTAGTTGTCCCAAGGGGACAATATTTATGAAATCTGTTGATGCATCTTCATAGATTAATGATGCAAGTTTATTATGTGAGTTATTGGACACCTTCATTTAGGAAGTAGGTCCGCAAAATGTTGTCCAAGTCATAACAGACAACACTGCAAATTATGTTGTTGCTCGCAGGTTGCTTATAGAGAAGTATCCTAACTTTTTTTGGACACCTTGTGTTGCGCATTGTATTGACTTGATGCTAGTGGATATAGGGAAGATTCCTTTCGTGAGGGATATTGTTGAATCATCCAAGAGTATAACAAAATTTATATATAATCATGAATTTGTGCTTAGCTTGATGAGAAGATTCACCAACAACAAAGAGTTGGTGTCTCCTTCCATTACACGATTTGCCACTAGTTTTATATCTCTTCAGTCTCTGTTGAATTCTATGTGTGATGTGAAGACCATGTTTCTTTCACAAGATTGGCGTGCTTTGTCTATTAGCCACAAGTCGGAGGGAGAGGGCATATGCAGACTAGTTTCATATGATCAGAGTTTTTGGGCAAGAGTGGAGGTGTGTGCCATTTTAGAGCCTTTGATAAGGGTTCTTCTGTTGGTTGATGGAGACAAGACCATAATGGGCTACTTGTATGAGGCCATGGATATGGTCGAAGAAGCCATTCATGCATATTATGAAGATACAAGGGACGAGGGGTTTGAGAAACAACAATTGTATGGAGAGTGATTGATGAGCGATGGAACAATACCCTCTATCGCCCCATTCATGCTGCAAGTATCTACCTCAACCTCGCATTTTTTTACTCCTGTGGTTTCAAATTTGATTTCGAGGTGATGGAAATTCCTCACTTGTGTTAACAGAATGGTGGCATCTGAGCAAGAATGTGAAGAAATTTCTAAAGAAATGGAGATACATAGGATGACAGGTGGCATATTTGGTTTTACCATGGTTATTAAGAATAGGACGACCAAACTGCTAGTTAACTTCAGTTTGTTTCAACTTTCAAATTTCATAATTTTTTGTCTCTTCATAATTTGCTTCAAGTTTAGAATTTCAATGTTTTAACTTTTTTTTCATGTTTCTATTTTTTCTTTTAACTTGTAGATGCTTGGTGGAAAAGCTATAGTGGCAGAGTACCCCATCTCCAAAATCTTGCCAGAGTGCTCAACGAAACATGCAGTTCCTCTGGGTGTGAGCGTAACTAGATTGTATTTGACAAAACACACAACAAAAAGTGCAACAGGTAAAAAAATTTCGAATTAAATTTTTGAATTCATTATAAATTATTATTTTTAATATTTAAATTTTCTAAGTACTAATTTACAATATATGACCCTAATACACTTGGGAGTCCTAGCGCCTCAATGACATGGTCTACATCTACTACAATCTCTGATTGTGGGTAAGATGACTTCAAAAAACCCTTGACGTGGAAGCCATCTCGTTAGACCATATTGACACTACTGCTGCATGGATGGTTGAGACTGAGAGGCCTATCATGGACTCAATTCTCGATTGGTTAGAGGTGGATCCGGAGGCCTATCATGGACTCGATCTCTGATTGGTTAGAGGTAGAGGAGGTAGCAGCTGTAGGGGAGGGAGAGGTAGAGGAGGAGGAGTAGCAAGAATAGGAGGCAGAGTAGTAGGAGGAGGAGGAGGTGACACCATCTAAGATGGGCAATAATGGAGGACAAAGGCCACCTCCTTTTTTTGCTTCTAGAGGATGATAGAGTCCATTTGTAGCACCAAGGGCAGGGCCTTCTTCATCTAGAGGAAAAGGCAAGGCCATTCCCTATTCCGATAAAAGGAGCGGAGAATTTCAATGATTGATTACTTTATGACATGTAGATGACTCATGGTGATGAATCATGATATACATTTATTATATTTTTTAAAGATATTTTGACTCTTGAGAGTTGAGACTGAGTCAAGACTCAACATTCGGGACTTGATTCATTATTTTGATATGTGATGTAGCCCTAGACTTCTTATACCGCTTATATATTACCATTCTTTTCATATTTATGTGGCAATGCATTTATTTGATGTTGTGGATACTTTAGATGCTTCAAGAATAATAAAAATAAAAAATAATATTTTTGTATTTTTTAAATTTTGCTGATTTTTTGTTGATTTTTTCAAAAACCTCTCGACTTTAACAACTTTTTCAATTTCCGGACACTTGCTGATTTATTCCCGAGGTTGACTTCTTCGGTCTTCCACTAGAAATAACCCAACTAGGGTGGCAATAATGTCCATCGAAGAAGGAGACATACTAGCTAGGGTGGCAAAGGATCCACTTGTTGTTGCTCAAATTGTACATGAAAATGTGACAACGCTCAGGGCAGTGGCTGCCACTTTGATCTCAACCCTCTCCATTTAAGATGTCTCACTAAAGTAGGCTAAGGGGGGTAGTCCCTTTGGAGGAGATGATAAGTTCAAGAGACCTAACTAAATGGCCTAGCAACTTGGTTAAGGACGATTGGCAAGTTTAATTATTTAGCACAATTTAATTAAATTTATTGAAATGATCAATTGCAGACCAGTGCGTTAGGAGTCGATTTACTTGCACAATGTAGATTAAATTCCAAGTTACCGGATGAACAATTGCTGCTAGGATGAAAACTATCCTATATGAGATGCAACACCTAAAACTAAGTGAGATGCAGGCTCTTGGTAAATTTTAGTTAGAATGCCTATTTTAGATGAATCCTTCCTCTCAACTATTTCTAAGTTATTCTCGAATGTAGGTTGTAGAGGGAAGTCCAAAGGAAGGAGGCGAAGGTCTCATTAACGATACCTCCTGTGGAGTTCTAACCACCCAAGTGCCTCCATTCCTACAAGGGATTACCCGCAAGAGAACTGCAAGGTCACCCGTGTTAACCACAAATGAGGGTCTAAACTTCACGAGAAAGGTTGTCCTATCTTCTTACAACCAAGCTTATGCTTGGAGGTGTATTTTAGATATGCACTTCTAGTCCTAGAATGAAATGCAAGATATGAATGAAGCCTTCAGTGAGATAATTAATTAGATTAAGTTCTCCAATTCAATTCAGTTCACATTGATATTCAATATGAGAGAAATTTAGATGAAGCACTTAACAAGTAAACTGACAACTATCTCAAATGATGCAGGTGAACACTAGAGAGAGCAAAATTAGCGAAAGATTATTATAATGTCAATTTATTTCACTTGAGAGACAAGATTATCAATGAAGAATGACAATCCCAAGAGCAATATCAAGCAAGGTTCCTCAGCAATATTTATTTGATTCCAAACACTTACAGTGATACACAATTAACAAGAAGAACTTGAAATCACAAGATCATTCAAAGGAAAACACTTTGGATGATATCAAAATTTTTAACAATCCAACAAATGAAACGAATGACAAGATATGCTATGAGCTGAATCAAAATGATTATGCCAATTAAGTTACTAATGCTTATGATGACCAATTGAAGCACATTTATCTTAAGATGAGATTGCCAACAATGATTTTCCAATGAGATTACTACTTAGAACATAAACAACTTCTTATACAAACAACCTCTTTAACACTTTACTATTAGCTTAAAGGCACTTAGATATGAGTTCTTATGAGTGTCAACCTTAGCAAAATGATTTTTTACTACTACTACCTTGTATATCAGACTTTAATGAACATATATAAGATCTATATCACTGTTTTAAAAAACAGCTAACTCGAAACCGAAACGATCGAGGAAGACCGAACCAGAACTTGGCCGGGTTAGCTTGATGGCCGAATCGGTTCGACTGACGGGGTTGTTATTGTGACCGACTCGGCCGACTTGGTAACAACTCGGCCAGCTCGGCCAAGTTCGAGCTAAATCGGTTGGGTTGGTTGCCGTGGCCGAAAAGCGCTGTGTTTTTTTGTTTGTTTGGGAAATTCAGGACCCCACACCCCATTCTATTCTGCCTTTGGGTTCTTTGGGGTCCATTTACCTCCCCCAAACCCTATAAAAGCTACCCAACCCCTCTCATTTCTTCACAATTATCTCATTGCATTTGAGTGAGAATTTGTGAGGAGTTTATGAAGAGTTATGGAGTTTGTTTTTGGAGCAACAGTGAGGAGTCTTGGGCAAGCATTGAAGCAGTAGTGAGGAGCTTCTTGGGCAGCCATTGGAGCAACATTGAGGAATTGTTTTATTGGAGCAACTTTGAGGAGCGAGTTTGTGCTTAGAGGTATTTTTTTTTCACTTCTAAAATCTGTTTTTGCTTATTTATTTTTTTGTGCAAATTTGGAAATTGAAAAGAGTGTTTTTAATAAAAGAAATGAACATTGAAGCAATGCTATTTTTTGTTGTTTTCATTTTCAAAAATTTTCATTTCATTTCCAAGTCAAAAAATGGCTCCTAGAGTGAAAGATGCTGCTTGGGTATATGCTGAAATGGTTGATAGTCAAATGCATTGCAAATTTTGCCATGGAAAAATTAAAGAGGGTCCTGGGGTCAGGCTGAAATAACACTTGGCAGGGATTAGAGGCCAAATTACTCCATGTGAATCACCACAAATTCAGAAGATTAGGAAGGAGTTGTTAAATAGCTTTGAGAAGTTTCAGGAAGAAAAAGTTTGGCAAAAAGAAATAGAGGCTAAAATTGGGAGGAAGAGGAGTATACAAAAAATGATGGCTTCCAAACCCCATTTTGATTTTGAGGGCTCTTCTTCTATCCCTTGTACTGATGCATCCAACCCCTTCCGCTATGTTCCTCCCTCTTTGGAATCTATTCAAGAAAAGAGTAAGGGTAAAATGCAAAAGAAGGGTGATATGAATATCAAAAGTTATTTCACTGTCACACCCTCCTCTCCATCAGATGCACATGGTCCTGAAGCTAGTAGAACTTTGCAGCCCACCTTAGATGACCATTGGAAGAAAGTATTGAGGGAGACTGCTTGTGATTACATATCTAGATGGTGGTATCATATATGATGCTGATATCTCCTTCAATGCTTCCTGTTCACCATATTATGAGCCTATGTTTGATGCCATATTTTCTACTGGAAAGAGCTTTAGAGGCCCTACTATGCATGAGTTGAGGGGGTATCGTTTGTAGAAAGAAATTTCCTCCATTAATGAGTATTTGAAAGATTTCAAAAACTCATGGGCAAAAACAAGATGTACAATCATGTCAGATTGATGGACCGATCAAAGGAATCGTACCATCATAAACTTTCTTATCTTTTTCCCACAGGGAACCATGTTTCTAAAATCAGTTGATGCATCTCATAGGGTGAAAGATGGACAATTGTTGTTTAAGCTATTGGATGAGGTCGTTGAGGAGGTGGAGGTGGCTAATGTTGTTCAAGTCATCACAGATAATGCCTCTAACTATGTTCTTATTGGTAAATTGTTAGAAGAAAAACACAAAACCATCTTTTGGACCCCATGTGCTGCACATTGCATAGACCTCATGCTGGAGGATATTGGCAAATTAGATTGGGTCAAGAACACTGTAGATCATGCAAAAAGCATAACAAAATTTATCTACAATCATTCATGGATTTTGAGCCTGATGAGGAGACACATAGGGGGCAAAGATATTATTAGGCATGCCATCACTAGATTTGCAACTCATTTTTTGACATTGCAATCTATGCTTTGACAACATAGAAACTTGCAAAAGATGTTTTCTAGTGATGATTGGAATCAAATCTAGTGGTCTCTCAAATAGGAAGGCAAAGCTTTGAAAAAGAAAGTTACTGAAGAAATATTTTGGAAAAAGGCAACGAAGATTGTGAAGGTTGCTGAGCCACTGGTTAAGGTGTTGCGGTTGGTGGATGGGGAAAGATTGGCTATGGGCTTCATTTATGAGGCTATGGATCAAACAAAGGAGCAAATAAAGAGGGCATACAAGAATAGAGTGGCTAAGTATGGGCCCATTTGGGAAATCATTGATGAAAGATGGAACAAGCAACTCCATCGCCCTATACATGCAATTGGGTATTTTTTGAACCCAAGGTATTATTATAAAGCTTTGGAGGCAGGAGCTTTGGGTGGGGAGGTTAGAGATGGATTGATTGACTGCATTGATTGCATGATCTCACTGGAGTGTGAATAGCTGGAGATACACCGACAGGTCACAACCTTCAACAAAGCCAAAGGTACCTTTGGGAAGAACCTAGCGAAGATTGCAAGGGAAGCAGATGAGTTGGGTAAACAAAAATTATAATTTTCAAATTCTTAATTCGTATTTTGTTAAATTGTTTATAATTTGAAAGTTGGATATAATTTGTTGAGCTAACTCACTATACTACTATGTTTTTTGCAGCACAATGGTGGGAGGCTTTTGGTAGCCATTATCCTCAATTGCAGAAGTTTGCAATTCGTATTCTGAGTCAAACTTGCAGTGCTACTGGGTGTGAGCACAATTGGTCTGACTTTGAGAGGATTCACACGAAGAAGAGAAACCATTTGGATAAAAAACGGTTAAATGATCTAGTCTATGTTCAATACAACCTCCGGCTTAGACGCAACCAATTGCTGAACAAAAGACTTGATTCAGATTCCATTGTGTTGGAAGATATTGATCCAACATCAGATTAGGTAGTGGAAAGTCATCCAACAGAGTTTGATTCTGATGAGGATATTGATTTGGATTTACAGGTGGATGCATCACTCGAACATAATGTTCAGTTGAATGCAGATCCACTTGTACTAGCCTTGAGCCTAGACCTAAGTCCTCCAGTTGCAGGTGCTTCCTTTGATCAGACATGACAGAAGCGCATATCTTGTCTATCTCAGCATGTAGCTGCTGCACAACCTGCTAGTGCTACCACTTCTACAGATGCAGTTGGAGATGATGATGATGAGGAGCCATGGGTTTCCCTGTCTCACTCCGATTCAGAGGTTGAGCCAGATGATGTTGGCGCCTCTAGCAGTAGCTATTAGTATTGGTTAGTGGTGACTAGTGATGTTTCACTGTCATAGTTTACTTTTGTTGTAGAGGCCATTTCTAGCCTCCTTGGTTATGTGTTTTTGTTTTGATCTCTATATCATCATTCATGTATGTATTGGACAGTGCATTGGGTGCCATTTTGATATAATGGATATATTCATGAACCTACTTTGATCATATGTTGCCTTCTCTCTATATTCTAAAGCTTTGTGTTTGGAAACATGAAAGAAAATATTTAAAATTATGTTCTTTTATAAAAAATAAATATTCAATGTATTTTTTACAACAACCGAGTTATTGAAATCAAACCGGCTAAGTCGATATCGAGTCGGAGTTGACCCTCGGTGGTTTCCGAACCAGAGTCGGAGTTTTGAAACATTGATCTATATCTATCTTCCAAAATCACTTAGAACATCAACAATTGAAAACATAGAAGTTTATTAGCTTTTTATGTTAAGTGTGCAATGTTCTTAGTATTTTTAGAGTGCATTAGAGATGATTATGTGAAATGAATGCCACTGCTACAAAGCAACTTCAGATCTGATCATGAAAAGAGTGAGGATAATAAGAGGGGTAAGAAAGTAAACCCTAGGCCTAGAGGCCTTGTGAGATGGCTAGATGGGCTTGTTAAGTGCACTAGAGCCCCTTCAGACACAAATATTAGCTTTGACAAATAATGGATCAACCCTCTTGTGACGAAGTTAGGGTTGAATGATGGACTAATGAGACCTCAAGCCCTTGAATCTTTAGTGACAAGTCTGCAAAACCAAATGTTAGCTTGGAAAATCTATAGATCAATGGCAAAATAATCTAGAAATCAATCTTGAAATACTTGCCAAACTTACCATAGTCTGCAACCACAAAGATTAGGGTCTAAACTAAGTGCCAAACTCATAAATATGCCAAAAAATAATGCGGCTAAAGGGAACAAGGCCAAATGGGCCTGTGGTAGGGAAAAAATGCCCTCTAAGGCCTCTGACTACCCCAAAAAGAGCCCACAAGTGCTATGGCTAGGAAGAAAGGCCCTTTAGGGGTTGCGGTTTGGAGGGACAGGCCTCCAAGAGGCCACGACTTGCCAAGGAAGAGGCCTTTAAGGCCTACGATAAGGGAGAAAGGCTCTCACAAGGGCTTCTGCTAAGGTAAAATGCTCACAAAGGGATACGACTAGGCCTAAATGGCCTTAAAATGCCCACGACTAGCCTCCAAAGGCCTTTAAACTAGTTCGAACCCTTGCAAACACAAAGTTAGCAGATGGAAACCCCAAAAATCACTGAAGAACCACTGCAAATACCTTCAAAGGCTAGCGGACTCCCTCTTTCAACTGGATGTTGAGGAACTAGGGCCTATAAAGGCTAGATCTTACGCTCTAGGGCCTAGATCAACCCTTCTTTCTTGAATGATTTGGCTAGAATTGCTGGACGGTCCCTTGAATGGGCTAGAAGCCTCTCAAACCCTCGCTGAATAGGCTAGGTGAGGCTAATGGCTTCCCAAAAATAAAATCTCTTCAAACCCTTAAGCCAATGTACCCGCAAAAACGAGAAATAGAGAGGCCTAGAATCCAATATATACAAAAAACCCCAAAAACCCCAATAGCTATACAACAATAAAAATGGGTTAGTTTAAAATACAAGGGTTAGTGGAAAAATAATTTAGAAATATTTACAAAATAAAATTTTCTCTCATTAGCAAGTTAAACTTTATGGCACAAGTAAATAAATTTGAAGATAGTGAGAAAATATTTTTTTTTTAAATTTTTGCAAAGCCCTCCCGCCTAAGGTTTTTGTTCGATCCAAATTTGGAGCCAAAAAAGGGTGTGATGCCCTCACAATCTGTGAACTTGGAGGCGAACGGTTGGAGCAACCTGTAACTCAATGCACTTCAAATGATATATTATTAAACAAAAGGGGTTTGATTCACACAATGGATCTATAAATCTGGAGATACCTGCCAGACTTCGCTAGATTTAAAATGCTTACTCTAGCCCAACACCTAAGGCAAGATACCTGTACCAATAGATGTTCCTACTACTAGATAATCAACGTTATAGTTCAAAGCATATCAATAAAACGTCCGACACATACCACAAATCAGCAAATGAGAGACACCTTGAATTAAACCCCAAAGACTCTTTATTAGGTGCAAAGAAATTCTAGCAGAGCCTTGCTCTATACATTAGATAACGTTACATCATCCAAAGATGAAATGAGGAGCTTCATAGCTTCCTTATATATAAAATGAGAGAAGAAAACCCCTCCAAGTGGAAAACAACAACTAGTTGACTTGATCCTCGTCCAAATAATCTCCTCCATCAATCTTCATTTGAAATAACTTGATCTCTACCGTCAATTGCATTTTTTTATCATTATTATTTTTTGAAGAAATTTTTGAATTTCTCATAAAAGCCTTTTTTTTAGTCCAAAAAATAAAATTTTGGATTAATATCCTCAAAAAATCCACTTTGACCTAACCACCAAGGTCCAAGTGGTCAATTTCTCTTAAAAAACCCATTTTTCCCTTGGTGGAGAACCTCCAAAATTTAATTCTTTTTTGACCCACGAATTTTTGATGATTTTCCACCTGGAGAGAATTTAATTTCTCTCAAAATAATTTTTGACTCGAATTTAATTAATTTTTTGGATAGTTATTTTCTTTTTATTTTTCCCAGAAAAATTAATTAAAAGACTCAAGAGGGGATTAATTATTTTTCTGCCTTCTAAGTGTGTCTATAATGAAATAATTTGGCCATGGTGTCTAAATATGAGTAACCATGCTCCAAATTGTTCCTAGATACACTTTTACATCAAATAATTACAATTTAATTCAACTCTTAAAGGGGAAATACACATTTGACATAGACCCTCAAGACCTTACCCAATTTTGTGACAAAACACACGATCTATTATTAAAAATACATAGACTCGATAAACACTAGGACTCATGTAATGTTCCCAACCGAAATATTCCAATTTTCAATGAAAGTCTCTAAATTTAAATGAGTTTCAAGGGGTCTTCAGTGAGGTGTTTTGTCAAATGGTTGGTGAATAACTGTTGGAGGTGGTTTACACAACAAATGAAATATAGAGCCGAATATGTATTTGCATGGATAGACCCATTCAAGAGAGGAAATTACATGAACACCAACATATCATTTACTCGTTAATACAGAAGCTACAACCCGTTTTATTTATTATTTCTCCAATGTAGAAACCCCAAAAACATACATCCGATGTGCAACCAGAAATCATAAAATCTGATCTTATATGGGAGCAAATAACAGAAATTACAAGGGTTCAGGAAGTACTACACCTGGACTAGACTCCTCACTGATCGGCAATTAAACCAACTGATATGTTGAACTTCTAAATTCATTTTGGCCCTCTGAATAGACAGGGTGCTATAGGTATCATGGCATAGTTCCAGAAGACCCAAATATGGAAATGTAGGTGAGCGCACATGATAATTGCTCCATATTTCAATTCAGAATTTAGCTCTCCTTTCTGAGGTCTAGTACCATAGTGTAAGGCAGTCACATATCCTATTCGGCCTCATAGAAAATGATGGAAACACATGCAATACAGCGTCCTTTACAAGTGGTTCGACCCTCCTTAAAGACAAAGACTAAACCCTTCCTTGACGTTGGAAATCAAATGAGGGAGAGATTCAACTCGGTCCTCATGGTCTGATCATAAACTCTGCTATAAGACAACCTGGGAAAATATGATTTCGTCCCTCCTTCAAGCTTTTGGGCTGGTGTCATAAATTTGGTAATTTGGCTAGCATGGAATGAGCAACTTGGCCTGATTATGGACAATTTTTGCTCCTCTTTTATTCCCCTAAAAGATGTCCAAATCAGACCTGGTTATAAGGAGACTTTTCCCTGCTTGACGCGTCAACCCACTAACCCTCACATAAGTTTTTGTCCTGGGCATTAAATCTGGAAATGCAGACCAAGAATTGCCCCCTCAAACCTGAAGCTAATGGAGCAATAACTCGGCTTATAGTTCGATCTTGCTATTGAAAGGCAACTCGATCTCCTCCTTGAGATTGGCAACTCGGCGTCTGGTGGCAAATAACTCAGCCCTACATGGACTCGTCCTTGTCACTGACACGAAAAATTCTTGAAATGACACAATCTTTGACACCTTGCGTTGAATGGCAATTCAACGCCTTGCCAACAATTGTTCTTGCAATAAACCTCGATGGAATATCTGAAGTAATCTTCCCCTAAGCTAACTAGGGTGGTGTTATTGCACAGAGTGTCGAGGCACCACGATAACGGCTCAGATCGGGGGTTGTCACCGTGATCCCCAATCTCTCCGTTTAAGCTGTCTCCCTACAACAGGCTAAGGGGGGTAGACCCTATGGAAATGGAATGAAGAAGAACTAGTTGGGAACCAACCAGTTCGGGAGACAGTGAAGCAACCAAGTACTTGATTAAGATTTAGCGAGACTTACAGGATTTGATTAAATTTAAATGATTGATACTAGTGCCTTATGGAGTCAACGATCTTGCTAGGGAAATTAAGACCAAGTAATTGATTAGCAACTGCTGCTTAGATGAATGACCATCTTATATGAAATGCAGATATTAAAAATAATGTGGATGCAAGAATCTTGGTTAATTTTATTTAAATGCCTATCTAAGTTTAAACCCTTCGATCCTTTCTATATTGAGCCTGATTTCGTAGTAATTGGCAGAGAGAAGATAAGGTGAAGCACACTAAAGTGTGATGAACAATACCTATCTTGAAAATTTAACATACCCAGTTCCTCCGACGCTGCAAAGAGTTGTGGCTCTGACGACTGCAAGGTCACTGTTTTATGTACTATTAAAAGCAGGCTTCTCAAGTAAAGATGGATGGGTACCTTAAATTTTAGTTATGCAAAACTAACTTAATATGCAAATGCACAATATGATGAGATGAAGCTAGATTTGAGTATTAGAAACACTTATGTAGCAAAAGCCCCTTAATCACCAGAATGAAATTTTCACTTCACTAGACAAAGACTGAAAGATAAACCCCTTAAAACATCACAAATAAACCACAAGTTTACTTCAAATCTTTTTTAATACACTTATAGCTCAAAGAGAACAAAAGTTTCTTTACAATTTAATATCAATGCCAACAAATGCTCAAAGAATACTCATCTTAGGAAGCAAAAGATATGCAATTTATCACAATTCCACGACAGAGTATTTTAATAATTACTCGAAATATTCGCAAAATATTTAACATGCAATGAACATCAAATAATTCAAACAATTGATATGATGATCAATCTCAATAGATGCAAAATACTCTAGCAATTAAATTTCGAAAGATCTAAATACCATGAAGAACCATGAAACTCAAATGCCAAGCAATTTTGAACAATTCCAGAATCAAAATGATTGTTCTTTAGTGACCCAAATCTAGAAAAAATTGTTGTTCTCCTATAGTTAATTTTTAGATACGATTTAAAAAAATATTAAGCATGTGACTATAGAGAAATTAAAAAAATTTAATACCACAAAATTTTCCTTTTAGATTTACCCTTAACACAAAAAGAGACCAAGAAGGAACTTTAGATTAAAATTTAATTATTCCTTAGGAAAATTTTTTGATGTGCCAAGTTTTATGAATCAAATTTAATGCGGTCAATGATTAATTAAGTTTTTTTAATGTGACAAAAGTAAAAAATCAAAAGGGTTCAATAACTTAAATTTTTAATGGGCCAAAGGCCACATAAAAATTTAAATTTTTTAATGTGAAAGCGCAGAGTCCTCTTTTGATTTAAATCTCTAGGAATATCAAAGTCACATAAAATGGAAATTTTTATTAAGTTTTTGTTTATTTGTTTCAAACAAAATCAAAGTGTCAAAAAAATCAAAACCAAAAAGAAAGGAAAAAAAATTAAAAAAGAAGAAATTCGATTTCTAAAAATATAAATTTCAAAAAATTTAAAATCAAAATGTTTCAAGGTTTCCCATTTTAAATTTAAACAAAAGAAAAGATCAAAACAAAAATAAAAAATAAAATAAAATGAAAAGCTAAAACAAAATTGAATTTAGAGAACTAACCCTAAGAAATAAAACAAAAGTGAAATAAATAAACAAAGGAAATCAAAATGTTGAGTTTGCTTGCAGGTTTGGGCCGATAGTAGCAACGTGAGGCAAAGGAGCGAGGAGCTGCAAGTTGACGATGGAGAGTTTGAGGAATGCAGGGCCGAGAGAGAACATTTTTAGTGGCAACGAAGAGGAGAAAGGAAGCACGAGCAGGTTTCGATGACAACGGAGGGAGCTGAGGTAGCGACGCAAGAGAAACCTGAGGGATGAAGGGCCAAGGGAGCAACGATGAGGGAGATGGCATGAGGCAGGAGGAGCGAAATCGAGATATGGAGCCGCGCGGAGGGATAAGGGAATGCAAAAATGCAGGTCAAGCAGGTTCGAGAGGCAGCCAACAAAGGAAGGAAACTCGGGCAGGAAGGGATCACGCAACTGCGAATGGAGAGGTGACTACGTGCAGGGATAGGGAACACAGCAAGGAGGGTGAGGGCTGCAAAGGAAAAAGGAGGATGGCTAGGGCCGCGAGAGCAGAAAATGCAGAGAAAAGGAAAAAACGCAGGCATTAGGAAGGAGTGATTTTTCTAAAGGGGTTTTGAGGCAGTAAATGGTAGCCAAAAACCATCTAAAAAATTGCCAGAAAAACCTAGTTAAAAATGAAATATTTATGCTTCAGATTTCCTCTCACAAATCTTATGAAATCCTCAGAAAATTTGAAACCCTTCAGATTGTAATTTTTTTTGAATAATGTCCTTGCAATATGGTGTTGAGGCTAGATTTTACCCTCCAAGGCCTAGATCTGGCTTCAAATTAAACTTCTCTTTCAGTTCTGCACTTGCAAAAAACGAAAACAAAACACCTAGAACCCAGAGATACAAAAATAAACAAAACCCCAGAAACCTGAGTCAGAAAAGTAATGTCTTTTTTACAGATTTATGAACAAAGATGGTAGATCTATCATATATGAGGAGTGTGAGTGCAACTCCACTCTCAGATCTGATAATCTAAGGCTCTCAACAACCAGATCTATCAATTTTCCACAAATATTTAAAAATAAATTTTGAAATTTTGGAGAGGTACTAGCCCAAAAACACCCTACAGGAAAAATAATTTAATCTTAAGATAAGTCCCGAAGCTTATGTGAAGTAGGCTCTTCAGAAAATATACGCTGAAAGTTGGTCGGTCCAACCAAGAACTATCCCCAAACTCTCAACGAAAACTTGAAAGATCTCCTGCAAACACTAGATTGACCATCACACCAAGTAGAGAAATAGAACAACAATGAAATTCTGAAGCAATAGAGATACCTGCTACTTCGATCAAAATTAAAAATAAACCACAAGTTTACTTCAAATCTTTTTTAATACACTTATAGCTCAAAGAGAACAAAAGTTTCTTTACAATTTAATATCAATGCCAACAAATGCTCAAAGAATACTCATCTTAGGAAACAAAAGATATGCAATTTATCATAATTCCACGACAGAGTATTTTAATAATTACTCGAAATATTCGCAAAATATTTAACATGCAATGAACATCAAATAATTCAAACAATTGATATGATGATCAATCTCAATAGATGCAAAATACTCTAGCAATTAAATTTCGAAAGATCTAAATACCATGAAGAACCATGAAACTCAAATGCCAAGCAATTTTGAACAATTCCAGAATTAAAATGATTGTTCTTTAGTGACCCAAATCTAGAAAAATTTGTTGTTCTCCTATAGTTAATTTTTAGATACGATTTAAAAAAATATTACGCATGTGACTATAGAGAAATTTAAAAAAATTTAATACCACAAAATTTTCCTTTTAGATTTACCCTTAACACAAAAAGAGACCAAGAAGGAACTTTAGATTAAAATTTAATTATTCCTTAGGCAAAATTTTTGATGTGCCAAGTTTTATGAATCAAATTTAATGTGGCCAATGATTAATTAAGTTTTTTTAATGTGACAAAAGTAAAAAATCAAAAGGGCTCAATAACTTAAATTTTTAATGGGCCAAAGGCCACATAAAAATTTAAATTTTTTAATGTGAAAGCGCAGAGTCCTCTTTTGATTTAAATCTCTAGGAATATCAAAGTCACATAAAATGGAAATTTTTATTAAGTTTTTGTTTATTTGTTTCAAACAAAATCAAAGTGTCAAAAAAATCAAAACCAAAAAGAAAAGAAAAAAAATTAAAAAAGAAGAAATTCGATTTCTAAAAATATAAATTTCAAAAAATTTAAAATCAAAATGTTTCAAGGTTTCCCATTTTAAATTTAAACAAAAGAAAAGATCAAAACAAAAATAAAATAAAATGAAAAGCTAAAACAAAATTGAATTTAGAGAACTAACCCTAAGAAATAAAACAAAAGTGAAATAAATAAACAAAGGAAATCAAAATGTTGAGTTTGCTTGCAGGTTTGGGCCGATAGTAGCAACGTGAGGCAAAGGAGCGAGGCGCTGCAAGTTGACGATGGAGAGTTTGAGGAATGCAGGGCCGAGAGAGAACATTTTTAGTGGCAACGAAGAGGAGAAAGGAAGCACGAGCAGGTTTCGATGACAACGGAGGGAGCTGAGGTAGCGACGCATGAGAAACCTGAGGGATGAAGGGCCGGGGGAGCAACGATGAGGGAGATGACGTGAGGCAGGAGGAGCGAAATCGAGATATGGAGCCGCGCGGAGGGATAAGGGAATGCAAAAATGCAGGTCAAGCAGGTTCGAGAGGCAGCCAACAAAGGAAGGAAACTCGGGCAGGAAGGGATCACGCAACTGCGAATGGAGAGGTGACTACGTGCAGGGATAGGGAACACAGCAAGGAGGGTGAGGGCTGCAAAGGAAAAAGGAGGATGGCTAGGGCCGCGGGAACAGAAAATGCAGAGAAAAGGAAAAACGCAGGCACTAGGAAGGAGTGATTTTTCTAAAGGGGTTTCGAGGCAGTAAATGGTAGCCAAAAACCATCTAAAAAATTGCCAGAAAAACCTAGTTAAAAATGAAATATTTATGCTTCAGATTTCCTCTCACAAATCTTATGAAATCCTCAGAAAATTTGAAACCCTTCAGATTGTATTTTTTTTTGAATAATGTCCCTGCAATATGGTGTTGAGGCTAAATTTTACCCTCCAAGGCCTAGATCTGGCTTCAAATTAAACTTCTCTTTCAGTTCTGCACTTGCAAAAAATGAAAACAAAACACCTAGAACCCAGATATACAAAAATAAACAAAACCCCAGAAACCCGAGTCAGAAAAGTAATGTCTTTTTTACAGATTTATGAACAAAGATGGTAGATCTATCATATATGAGGAGTGTGAGTGCAACTCCACTCTCAGATATGATAATCTAAGGCTCTCAACAACCAGATCTATCAATTTTCCACAAATATTTAAAAATAAATTTTGAAATTTTGGAGAGGTACTAGCCCAAAAACACCCTACAGGAAAAATAATTTAATCTTAAGATAAGTCCCGGAGCTTATGTGAAGTAGGCTCTTCAGAAAATATACGTTGAAAGTTGGTTGGTCCAACCAAGAACTATCCCCAAACTCTCAACGAAAACTTGAAAGATCTCCTGCAAACACTAGATTGACCATCACACCAAGTAGAGAAATAGAACAACAATGAAATTCTGAAGCAATAGAGATACCTGCTACTTCGATCAAAATTAAAAATGTTACCCTAGATCCAACAAACTGAATAAGGTACCTGTATTCAGAGTATTCTAAAAGAGCTATTGATTGATAGTTTTCACATAACATTTAGCAGAAATTAAAACAATGTTACCATAAATTCGTGAAGAGGAACACCACAACATGTTCAAACTCCAAAGATTTTTGCATTAATTTAAAGAAGTATATAAGAAAGCTTGAGATCTTGGTACACGATTCAGAGATCAGAAGAAAAGATAGAGTGACACTGACCTCTAATTTATAGGTAAAATCTCCAACGGCAAGTTGGATTGCTTGTTGCCAAATTAATCTTGATTGTTCATAAAGATTTAACTACTCTTTAATCATCATCGTCGAAATTATTTAATTTTTGAGGAAAAATTGAATTTATCATTTAATTGATTTTTAATTAACTCAAAATTAATTATTTTGAGTTAATTTCCTCAAAAAATTGACTTTAACTTAACCACCAAGGTCCAAGGTGTTTAACTATGAGGGACCATGCACTAAATATTTTTTACATCAAGATTTTACAATTTAATACATAAAGGGAGAATACCCGTTCGTTATAGACTCTCAACATTTACCCACTTCTGCGACACAAAATATGATCCAGTAGACCAAGTAATTTGTAATAAAATAATATAGCCAATTAGCTAGGATTATTCCCAAATTACTTTTACAAAGACTCGATAAAAAACACTAGGACTCACTTAATATCTTGTCGACAAAATCCACCCTAGCTTTGGGGTGATGTTGGAGGGAAAAACTTTGTCGATCATTTGTTTCTAGAAACACAAATGAATCGGTGAGAGAAAAAACCTCCTAAGGGAGAAATCGTTGTCAAAATATTATGCTTACCTAGGTTGTTACATATATGATGGTCTTACTAAGATCATTTACATTATAACCATGCAAAATGGGTTTACATCTTTAACAAAACTGTTGGCTGATGATGAAATCTGAAAGGTGCGGACACTTGAACATGATAGATCCCTTTTGCAAAAAAATGGGTGTACTGCTATGGGGTCGTTGACACAGAGTGGTCAACATCTGGCTCTACTTGGGGACACTTTGCTTCATCGAAGGAATGTGAGAATCCAGAATTTGCATCCAAGCAACACACAAAATTATATAAGTAGCGTCCATCCAAATATCATCATATAACATTAAGTACATGAAATAAAAGCTCATCAATAATTTTATTAACATGAAAAGTAAATCTAACCCTAAAATAAAAATGAAATGCTGAAATGACAAGGTGTAGGGTTAGAAATACGATATAGAAGATGCCTCATGGCATCAAATGTCATCTTTGAAGAATAGCTTGAGTAGGCCGTTTGCATGTAAGTCAAGTGGTTCACCATCCAATCTGCTCAAGTGGAATGAGTTTGGTCCAGCGATGCCTCGGATAATTTATGGTCCCAACCACAGACTATCAAATTTCTTATGTTTTCTTGGCTTTTCATTCTTGCGATCCCAAAAAAGTACCATATCTCCAACCTGCAAAGATCTAGATCGAGATGATTTATCAAAGCTTTTCTTAATGTTAGACTGACTTTTACACATATTATCAAAATCTTTCCTATGAGTTTCATCCAACTCCATAATCTGATCAATTCTATTTTGAACAACATCTTTATTAGTAGAAAAATGCCGAAGGAGTTGATAAACTGGGAATTTAAGGTGCACAGGTTAAGTTACATCGAAACCACAAACGAATTCAAAGGAACTTTTCCTAGTAGCTTTCTTTTTAGTAATCCTATTTGCCCATAAAGCATACTTGATTTTACTGTCCCAAGATCGCTTATTATCTCCTACTATCTTCTTGATAATGGTTATTAGATTTTTGTTACTTGGTTTAATAAGGCCATTACCCCGAGGATAGTAATGAGATGAATGAGTTAAGACAATGCCATACTTGAAACAAAAAGATGAAAACTCTAAAGAACTAAAAGCCTTGGCATTATTAGTAGTGATCTTGGCAGGGACACCAAATCTAGTAATGATATTATTTTCTATGAAATCCATAATGACCTTTTCATTGGCATTCTTAGCAAGGATGGCTTCTAGCCATTTAGTGAAATAATCAGTTGCAATTAAAATCCATGAGTAGCCATTGCTAGAATTTTCATGAAACTTCCCAATGAAGTCTAGACCCCAATTGTGAAAAGGTGCCTCCACAAACACAGGTTGTAAGGGCAAGGCAACAAGCTTATGTTTCCCAGTGAACAATTGGCAGGCTTGACAACTTCTAACAAACTTATGCACATCAGAAAAAATCGAAGGCCAATAATAACTAGTTCTCAGAATTTTGTGGGCAGTAGTTCTAGCAGCATAATGACCACCACAAAATCTCGAATGAAACTCAGAAATTAACTTCTTGGACTTAATTTCATCAGCACACTTAAGTACTATGCCCTCAAGATTTCTCCATCCAAGGCCATCCTTCATGAGGCAATACTTAGTGGCTTTTAATCTAAGAGCCCTTCTCTTATGAGAAACTAAAAGGTTAGGACATGTAAGATTTAACAAGTAATAAATAATATCCTTGTACCATTCATGCTCTCATAATATTTGCAACTCAGGTGAAGATGAATCGTTAAGACAAATCAAACCAAGAGCTTTCTCATTACCTTCGGTCATCATTTTAGATAAGCCTTGATCATTGACTAACTTGGTGGGTCTAATCTCTAAGTCATATTCTTGGATTTTAGTAACCCACCTAGCACGAGTCCCTAAGCAATCAGTTCGACTTAATATATCTTTAACCGCAGAATTTGGGACAAAAGTAATGATTTTGGAATAACCCATATAAGTCTTGAAATACTTAAGAGATTTAACTAAGGCATAGGCTTGCTTTTCCATGGTAGTGTAATTTAATTCAAAATTTTGAAGTGCACTCAAGAAAGCAAATGCTGCTCGTGACCATCCTTATTTTTCTGTAATAAGACACCCGCAATGGTATCTTCAGAAGCGAAAAAGAAAATCTTGAAATCCCTTGAATAATCAGGACTAACTAAAACAGAAGCTTTGGCAATAACACCTTTGATTCCCTGAAAAACCTTTTTACCATCTTCTTTCCATAAAAATTTACATCATTCTTCAGAAGACTTTGAATAGGCTTAGCTACTTCTGCGTAATTTGGAATAAATCTTCTAAGAAAATTTGTTTTTCCAAGAAAAGACTGAAGAGATTTAAGATTATGAGGGAGAGGAATCTTTTGGATCGCCTCAACTCTTTCAAGATCAATCTTGATTCCATCTTTAGAAATGATGTGAGCAAGTAATTTCCCTTTAGTTACTCCAAAAACAGACTTAGCCGAATTTAAGTTAATCCCATACTCTCTACATTTATCAAAAACTTGCCTAAGATGATCTATATGACTAATACCATCCTTAGAAAAAATAGTAAGATCATCTTGATAAATTTCGATAATTTTTCCAATTAAACTCTTGAAGGCATAATCCATAGCCCTTTGAAAAGTAGCCCCAACATTGGTTAATCCAAACGACATTCTAATATATTCGAAAGTACCCCATGATGTGGTGAATGTAGATTTGTGATGATCATCTTTCTTAACCCATACTTGATTATATCCAGAAAAACCATCTAGCAATGACGTCATTCCTGAACCAATTACTCTTTGCAACATAGTATCCATGTTTGGCAAAGGGTAATTATCCTTACGTGCTAGATTAAGGTTTCTGAAATCGACACAAAGTCTAATTGTACCATTCTTTTTCCTAACAATCACTAGGTTGGAACACCATGTTGAATGCCTAGTTTGAGCAATAGTTCCTGTTGCAATCATTTTTGATAGCTCTTTTTGAACCAAAGGGGCTAACTTAGGATTTATTTGCCTAAGCTTTTGACGAAAGAGTTTAGCAATTTCATGTTTCAAAGGGATAGTGTGCTTCATGACATCTTCCCTATAAACTTTTAATTCATCATAAGAAAATGATAAAACATCCCAATATTCACGAAATAAATTTGTTAACTTTTTTCTTTCTTCATCATTAGTACCCTTACCAATTTTGACAATATTGGGATCACTAGAGGCACCAATGTTTACTTCGATGAATTCACCTGGATCCATTTTATTTTCCTCTTTCATCTTTGTGGCATCATGCCGATCAAAGTGTTTCTCTAAAGCAACAACATTCCTAGGAGTAGGATTTGTAATATCTTCATGATCATCAGACCCATTCTCCCTAGAATTTATTAAAAAAAATTCAAAATCATCCAAATTATCAAGAAAATGAATCACTTGTTTCTCATCATCAAAAACTTGCCAATGCTTTGAATTATCTAGAACAGAAGGTCTAAAAATAACTTCCATTTTTATCTTATCCTTGATCAACTCATCAGATAACTGCAAAGTAGAAGCAACTACGACAAGCTCATCCGCTAAACTATTATGTTCTCTTGGGATAGCGCCAAGGTCAAGGGTATCGAAGTATTCCATAGTATCCCATACAACGTTTCGATATTTCCTTAACCTTTGATTTTTACATGTTAATTTATTTTTAAGTTCCATGATAACTAAGTCAAAATCTCCCTTGATACTAAGCAACTTAACTCTTAAAGCCTTTTCCAACTCAAGACCCAACAACAAAGCTTCATATTCAACAACGTTGTTGGTTGCTTCAAATTCCAATCGATAGACAAATTTGAAAACATGACTAAGGGGAGATTTTAATACTATTCCAACACCTTTACCATTCCTAGACGATGCACCACCAAAATACATTTACCATACTTTATACTTGAGATCCCCAACCTTTCATCAACCTTATCATCTGGAAGAACTATGGAATTAGACAGAATAGCATAAATCCCAATGTCAGATTGTTTTTTAATTATCTCATTATGAGGTCTCTTAGGATCTTCAACATGGAATATTCTTTCGGGCTCTCTGTTAAGCCTTACAAACCTATCACCTCTAGGAGAAGGAATCATAGCATATGACCAATTCATCTGAATACTTCCTCCTAGATCAGAGGCCCATTTTCTAGTTAATAGCATACCCCAAGCATCAAGCACATCAACAACAAAAATGTCCATAGCAATCATAATGTCAGGGTTTTTCCACCCTTCTTTATATACCTTTTGCCTTTTATGAATTTTCTTTAATTAATTGCTCGAGGCTCAAAGGACAAGAGCATGATGTGTAAGATATAGCAGTGATTACCCTCTTTCAGGTAGGGCGGTTCATTTCCCAGGGGTTGAGACAATCATGGGTTCTTGAATGATAGACGAGGCTCATCTAAGGCCTATGGAACCAGGGTCATGGCCATGGATTGGGGTAGAGCTCATGCAATGGCTTTTTCCCATGTGCTAATTATTTCGTCCCGATCATCTTTTGCATTTTGTGGTACAATTTTCTGTTAAATGTGGCCAATTATGCTTTTCACTTTTTCTTTTAATTGCTTCAACCTCCAGGGCATCATTCTAGGCCTGACCCAAGGTGAGGGCAAGGGGATAGGGAGGCTAGCCCTATGTGGATCCTGAATGGGAATGTGGACCCAAGATGAGAGAAAAGATGGATGGAGGTATAGTGAGTGGAAAGGAGTGGGACCACACACCCAAAGTCGGGGTTTTCTAAGTAATACAACCCTAGAACCGAATGTTCAATAAAGGAGATCCCACGAGACTAAGATCCAAGGGTAACAACCAAAAGAGATCAAGGGGACATGAGCACAAACTAAGCCCACTCTTTCCACCAAATACTCCCACAAATCCACACCCAAAAGTATCCATGATAAGTAAACCCAATATTCAATTACTAAATGACAAGACATACTTTTAGATTTGGGGGGCCCACCTTCAAACATACGATCAATATAGGTGGGTGAGGGACCACCTGGCTAACTCAGGTGGCAGAGAAATGGCACAATGAGCTAGTAGGAGGCATCAAGGGGTTGTTGGTTGCAGATGGAGGCTCATCATGGAGAAAAATTTCTCTTGGGGATATCACCCACAAAGTGGTGGGTAGCAAGGCCCTAGCGTCACAATACTTAGCGGTTCAGTTACTCATAGGGGTGAGCTGGTTTCTATAGGGAAGGCTCATCCAGATTTTCCATCGGGTTTCAGTGATTCGCTGATGGTGTGGGAGACTTCATCAGCATGGTAGGTTGGCCAGCAAGAGGATTTCAGGAGGAGCTCGTGCAGGAGAGACGTCATTCACATAGGGATTGAGTTGTATCTTCAGGGGCCCACAATCAGAGTGCATGAGGTGGACTATTCGGGAGGGTAGCTTCATGAGGATTTGGACAGGGTTTTATATCGTCAGGATGCTCTACTTATTGGCGGTAGACAGAGGGGTTCTAATGCCCATATCTAGCAGGATAGTGAGTGGAGCAAGGGGAGCTTCATGTTGATCAGGTTGGCTTGGGATCCTAATATCGAGGGACTCCTTCACTATAGGATAGTGCAACGATTAGGGACTATCCAATGGCAGATTTGGGTCCCTGGTGAAGTTCGCAGTGACAGTGGGGATCCATAGTTAGAGAGGGTGCTTGTTCAGGCATTTCTTGAGGACAAGCAATCTTTGGTGCATTGGAGGAACTTGTTGGATGAGGATGCCACCTAGGAGGGTGAACACATATGTGAGCATCCAACGCTGAAGTTTCTTGGGGACAAGCAACATTTGGGAGGGGAGGACTGTAATGTCCCTTCCTAAATTAAATTGTTATAGGTTTATCTATTTTACAATTTTGATAATTTTGGAAGCATGGGGCCCATGGGAATTTTGGAGAGAGACCCATGAAGGAAAATGGGGGCCGAAATGTCTTGTTGGCCAAGCATGGGGACCACCCACATGAGGAAATACACACCACTTTAGAGGGAAGTTTGAATGGCTAGAGAGAGAGGGTTGAATTGCTAGTTGGAGGGGGCCCACATGGGAAAAGAGGCTCATGAGTTATAAATAGAGGAGGCCTAGCCTAATTTGGTATCTTTTGACATATTGAACTCAACCTTAGTTGCTGGCGCTGCTTAGCTGGGTCACTCGCTGTTTAGCATAAGTTCTCCAAGCATAGAACTCACCCTCTCTTTGGTGGACCAAGAGTGCTAACCTAGTGACGTTTCTTTCTATCATTTTGGGAGATTTTGAGGTGGATATTCAGTGCACTCAACTCAGCGATCATTCAGCTAGTGCGTACTCCAGGAGGACGCAGTAATGGAACACACAGTAGCTATTTCAGGGCCCTTCCGGGAGCAATTGCCGGAGGAATTTTGGTGAAGGAAGTACAAGGGAACACTAGCCTTTGGGAGGATTTTGGGAGCTGGAGATTTCTGTTTGAGAGCAGCGTGATTGACAACACTCAGGGCTTGCGCATGAGCTTCTCACTAGGCACACGTGGGAATTCGTGGGTCAGTTTGTGGAGTGAGTATTTGCTGAGAGAGATAAGGGGAAGTTCGGGGAAGATTATCTCAGCCATTTTGGTGTGTTTTGGAGGGCTTATTTTGGAGTTACAGGCAGGCCGTACATTTCAACAGTTGGAGGAGGACATGGCTCTTGGGAGGCCAAATTTCTCTGGTCAAAACCAGGCCAAACCCTTTCTGGGTTTTGATGGGTTTTGCTTGAGGAGAGCAGGGCTAATTTGGTAGAATTTTCTGAGCACTAGAGGTGTGGTTTCTAGCAGCGTCTTTGCAACAGACATCACAGTTTCACAAAGGGAGTGTAGGGCATCATTGCAATGACTATTTCTTCCATCTGGGCTTGACATATTATCACTTGGACTTGATCACGCTTGCCATTGAGGCAAGCCTAGGTGCAACTCTTCCACACTATTGTACCTTGATCCCAGATTATAATAAAAATGGCTCAACTGATGGTTATTTCTGGACTTTCTATGGGTGTGCATTGAATGTTTCAATTTTATGGTGTTGTTTTTGCATATCACTGTTTTTCCTAGTTTGGGACATTACAGGTGATTATGTGAAATTAGTACCACTGCTATGAATCAACTTCAAATCTGATCATGAAAAGAGTGAGGATGATAAGAGGGGTAAGAAAGAAAACCCTAGGCCTAGAGGCTTGGTGATATGGCTAGATGGGCTTGTTAAGTGCACTAGAGCTCCTTCAAACACAAATATCAACTTTAACAAATAATGGATCAACCCTCTTATGATTCAAATTAGGATTGAATGATGGATTAATGAGACCTCAAGCCCTTGAATATTTAATGACAAGTCCGCGAAACCAAATGTTAGCTTGGAAAATGAATGGATTAATGGCAAAATAATCTATAAGTCAATCTTGAAATCTGTGCCAAACTTACCACAGCCGGAAACCACAGAGATTAGCGCTAAAACTAAGTGCCAAACTCAGATTTATGCCAAAATATGATTACGGTTAAAGGGAACAAGGCCAAATAGGCCCATGGTAGGGAGCAAATGCCCTCTAAGGCCTGTATGTACCCCAAAAGGAGCCCACAAGGGCTGCGACTAGGAAGATAGCCCCTTTAGGGGCTGCAACTAGGAGGGTTAGGCCTCCTAGAGGTTGTGAATTGCCAAGGAAGAGGCCTTTAAGGCCTGCGGCAAGGGAGAAAGACTCTCACAAGGACCGCCACTAAGGTAAAATGCCCACAAAGGGCTGGGGCTAGGCCAAAATGGCCTCAAAATGTCAATGCCTAGCCTGCAAAGGCCTTTACACCACTTCAAACCTGTGATATTATCACATAGCAATTATTGCTAAGTGAGAATATAATTTTTGTACAATTTTTTTGGGTTCTAACTTAGGAGAAGTGGGTTGGAGGACCCCACTTCCAATTTTTAATTGATGGAGGCACTCACACTATGGAAAAAGGCAAAATCGAACTCTTAGTGGAATGTGGGGGCCAACAAGAGGGAAATACGCTCCACTTAGGCAATTCGAGCTACTTGGGAAGGAAGGGAGTTCGATGATGGGACCCACCACATGAGGAGGAGGAAACCAAGTTTAAATAGAAGGGACTCACTTTAGTTTGGGGCTTTTGACAATTACTTGCACCTAGCACGCTTGAGCTATTTAGCTGAGTCTGCACCCAAGATTCTCAAGCGAGTTTCTCACCCCTTGCTTCGGTGGAATTCGAGTGCTAGCCCAAGGAGGGTGTTAGTTTTTGGTAGCATCGGAAGTGCTCTAGCCTTGAAAATTGGTGGAGAGGTTAAGGCACATGAGTTCTAAAGAACCCATAAACCATTTGGTGAAATTCCACCTGGATTGTATTAAAATAATTAATATTTTTAATGGGGTTCCTAAGTCTAAACTTAGGAAAATTAAAATATTAATGGGTATTAATCAAAATATGGGTGAGAATGATCTAGAAGGTGGATCAAGTCATGTTTTAATCTTAGCCGTTGATTGCAAACTTAATCTCGGCCGTTGAAGGCTCAACAGGAAAAGTATAAAATGGAGGCTTGGGGTTCATTTGGAAACACACACAGTGAGATTGAGGAAATTGATTTTCTGAGGTGAGAAGTTCTTAGGAGGAAAATCGATTGGGGAGATCTTGTAGTAGAGCGGCAGAGGGAATCCATGAGAAAGACTTTCCGGAGAATACTGACAAAGAAGCGGAGAGAGCGTGCAGAGAGGCAACGCAGTGGCTGGGAGAACTGACATAGAAAAGTTGCCTATCACACAGAATCCAGAAGTGTCGGAACAACCAAAACTGTCGAAACTGTTGGAACAGTGGGGAGAGCTGACGCAGAGGGCAAAGAAGGTGACACAGGGACAACGTAGAGCCATCGCAGAAATAACCAGGGTTAGCAAGTCTTGTGCCAGATCAGCTAGAATTTTGCCAGGTGAAGTGAGGTAAAACTCACTCAGATTTTCCGCCAGTATTTTTTCTGTAAAGGACTGCTAGATGAACATCCTAGATTTGTATTCAGATATTTCTCCTGCATAATAATAAACCCTCAGAGATGTTGCACTGGTTTTCCCGCATTGGGTTTTTCGAGAGACTATTGTGTCCAAAAATAAGTGTGTCCTATTTATCATGTTCTTTGCTCTATTTTCTGTTTCATGAGATCAAATATTTAATTATTGTAGGCTGCAGAAGTAATTTGCTTCAGTATTCAAAAGAATAACTTGATGAATGTAATTTAAAAATCAAGTAGGTGAAGTAGATTCAGATTTGTTGTAGTAGGGGTTCCTTCGAGTCTAGGAATTTTCACAGAGGGAAGTCAATTTCTTTGTGAGATTATTCAACATCATCTCCAGGTAATTCGTGGGGGTTTCCTTGCATTTTCCTGGGCATAGGAGTGGAGTACGATTTGCTTGGAATGGCCAGTAAAGAGAAAAAGTATTGCTGAGGTTTCCTGGGGAGCCTTGCACTATTGTTTGCTGGAGACTTTGAGGGAAAGATCAACCAAATCCGGGAGGAGATTTGCTGTAGCAGCTTGACCATCTGGGGGACTGCGTGGGCTTGCGCAGGACACATTTCTGGGCACTCGTGGGAGTTAGGGAGGTGACCACTTGGGGTTGATTTCAGCTGGGGATTTGGGGAGATTTCCAGAGGAGAGATTTCCAGAGGAGTGAACCCCTAGCATTTTGCATTGTTTTGGAGGGCTGGAGCAGTGATTTATTAGGTGGGCCGAAATTCCCAGCCAGTTGAGGAGCACGCTGAAATTGGGGTCAATTTCGGGGGTTAGAAGTAGGCCAAACCCTTTCTGGGTTTTGGTGGGTTATTTGAGAGGAGTCTGGGGTTAATTTCCCAGAATTTTCTGAGCACTAGAAATGGGTCAAACAACAAATCTTTTTCAGTAGACTAGGCAATTTTTTCAGGGTAGTGCAGGGCATAGCTGAAGCACACTTTCCAACACTTGGGAATTGGATTTTTTTACTTGGGGCTTGTCTAGCTTGCCTTTTTGGCAAGCCCAGGTGCACTCACACCAAACCCCCATTGTACTGTTGTTATATTTAATAAAATGGCTTAGTTGGGTGATATTTTTGGTGGTATTCCTAATGTGCACTTATGTGTTTGAATTTTCTGTGTGTGCATGTTTTTATTGCTTTGTTTATCACTATATTTCCTAAGTAGGAATATTACTAAACCCCTGCAAACACAAAATTTAGCCAATGGAAACCCCGAAAATCACTGAAAAACCACTACAAATACCTTCAAAGGTTAGCAACCTCCCTCTTTCAGCTGGACACTGAGGAACTGGGGCTTGGAAGGGCTAGATATTACCCTCTAGGGCCTTGATCAACCCTTCTTTCTTGAATGATTTGGATATAATTGCTGGATGACCCCTTCAAATGGGCTAGAAGCCTCTCAAAGCCTAGTTGAATAAACTAGGTGAAGCTAATGGCTTCCCAAAAATAAAATCTCTTCAAACCCTTGAGCCAATGTACTTGCAAACTGAGAAATAGAGAGCCCAAAATCCAATATATACAAAAAGCCCCCAAAACCTCAATAACTATACAAAAATAAAAATGGATTAGTTTAAAATACAAAGGTTAGTGGAAAAATAATTTACTTATATTTACAAAATAGATTTTTCTCTCATTAGCACATTAAACTTTATGGCACAAGTAAATAAATTTGAAGATAGTGAGAAAATAATTTTTTAAAATTTTTGCAAAGCCCTCTTGCATAATATTTTCGTTAGATCAAGACTTTGAGCCACACGAGGGTGTGATCCCCTCATAGTCTGTGAATTTGGAGGCCAAGGGCTAGAGCAACATGTAATTCAATGCACTTCAAATAGTAGATTATTAAACAAAAGGGGTTTGATTCGTAGAATAGATCTATAAATATGGAGATACCTGCCAGACTTCGCTAGATCTAGAATGCTTACTCTAGCCCAACACCTAAGGCGAGATACCTGTACCAATAGATGTTCCTACTACTGGAAATTGAAAAAATAATGAAGTTCTAGTTCAAAGCATATCAATAAAACATCCAACATATACCATAGATCAACAAATGAGAGACACCTTGAATTGAACCCCAAAGACCTTTTGTTAAGTGCAAAGAAATTCCAACTGAGCCTTGCTTAATACATCAAATAATCATTACATGATTTAATGGTGAAATGAGGAGCTTCATAGCTTCCTTATATAGAAAATGAGAGAAGAAAACCCCTCCAAGTGGAAAATAATGGTTAGTTGGCTTGATCCTCGTCAAAATAATCTCATCCATCGATATTCATTTGAAATAACTTGATCGCCACCATCGATTGGATTTTATTTATTTATTTTATATTTTGAGGAAATTTTCGAATTTCTCTTAAAACCCGTTTTTTATTAATCCAAAAAATAATATTTTGGATTAATATCCTCAAAAAATCCATTTTGACTTAACCACCAAGGTCCAAGCTAAGTCACCGGATTCGCCGTATTTAATCCATAAAATTCGAAATTCGCCGTATTTCAAGCTTATTCGAATTTGTTCGTTCTAGTTCGCCGTATTTCATGCCGTATTCGAATTTCATGGCGTATTCGAATTTTTGTCGATTAAATTCGCCATTAAAATCGTTTAGATGCGTTGAAATTCGTTTAGATGCGTTAAAATTCCTTTTTTCGCGCCCGCGGGTATGAGTGTTGCTGTTTTAGCCTTAGGTTTCATTGGTTTCGTTGTTGAGTGTTGACGCAGATTCAAGATAATGCAATCTAACAATATATGTGTTTTGGACGCTTCATCTACTTTGACACGTATCCGACATGACAGGTCAACCAATCGAAAACGAAGCAACCTGATTGAATAATGCCACGTCATTTAATGCCACATAGGACAATTCCATTGCCGGACGCAATCTGATCGAGTGTCAGTTTCCCGGCACCCGGCTAGTTATTTTCGTCTGCCGGCGGTAGTCAATAATTGTGCCTTGCAGGACTCATTCCCACTCGGCGTTTATGACGAGTTCACAAGCCAACAAAGTTCATCTCTTTCTCATGTGGTGGTTGTCGAATCTCATTGTTAGAAATTGAAATATTTGTATAATATTTAATATAATATTATTTTAATCCATTTTATTTTTTCCTTAAATGGAAACTTTCAATATAATAACTTATATCATTGATAGAAATTGAAATGCAGTTAATTATATTTAGAGAAAGATGAATGCTCCTCTTTATCATAATTATATAAAAATATTTACAATATATATTTTAAGAAAATCCTTACGCAAATATTTAAAGTATATATTTTATGAAAATTATAGAATTCTTTTAATTATGTATATTTATAAAATTAATTTTAATCATAATATTTATAAAATTAGTGTTAAGTCAAAATTTTATTATTTAAACAGGTTTAGTTTAAGTGATGGTGAGATAGGGTATTATCTTTACTATTTATATTTTATTTTTGTAAGTGATATATTGAATTTATAATTAGTATATTGTTATAATGATGTTATTTTTGTTAATAAATAATATTTTTTTACATTAATATCATTCCTTGTAACTTTACATTTCCGCAGACCTTCCAGCTTATGATGGTTCCCTCCTGGTCAAATTTATGGGTATTCCATAGCTGAATATGAAGTATATTTCAGTTAATATAATTTCTAACAATAAGATAGTCTTTATAAGTGTATAAATCTGCCCTCTATCTTTAATATACTTTTTTTTTTTCGAATTTCTATATGTCGAATTTTATCGAATTTTATCGACAAAATTTGAGTTGCCGAACTTTATTCGAATTTCATTGTCCTCGAACTCGAACTCGAACTCGAACCTGGTGACTTAGGGTCCAAGTGGTCAATTTCTCTTAAAAAATCCATTTATCCTTTTGGTGGAGGACCTCCAAAATTTAATTATTTTTTGATCCACAAATTTTTGATGATTTTCCACTTGGAGAGAATTTAATTTGTCTTAAAATAAGTTTTGACTAAAATTTAACTAATTTTCTGGCAAATTTTTTTCTTTTTATTTGTACTATAAAAAATAATTAAAAGACTCAAGAGGGGACTAATTATTTTTCCACCTTCTAAGAGTGTCCATAATAAAATAATTTAGCCATGGTGTCTAAATATGAGTAACCATGCACCAAATTATTCCTAACTACACTTTCACATCAAATAATTACAATTTAATTCAACCCTTATAACGGGAAATACACATTTGACATAGACCCTCAAGACCTTACCTAATTTTGCGACAAGGCACATGATCTTGTATTGAAAATACAGACTTGATAAACACCAGGACTCACCTAAGAGCTCGTCAATGAGTTCCACCCTAGCTTTGGGGTATATCTGGGAAAGAAACTCTGCCGATTATCCGTGTTTACAAACATACATAATTTGGGGAGGTTAAAAACTTTCTAGGATGAAACCCAACATAAGCTTACCTAGGTGTTATTACATGGATTAATAGTCATACTAGAATCATTTACAATATAAACTTGCATAAATTGGGTTTACAATGATGAATTTTGAAGCCGAATGATGACAATGATCTTGAAAAAAATTGTCCACTGCTTTGTTCTCTGCTTCTCGGACTCTCGACATGTACATGGTCAACACCACCGAAACTAGTGTGATAGTTTCAATCGAAACCCTCAAGACTGAAACTTGCTTGAGTTTCTCTTCAATGGTAATAAGAAATAATATGATAAAATGATTAACAAATGAGTTCCACCCTCTTTTTATAACTTTTCATTGAGTCTTTTCCAATCTTCTAGATTTCCTTTTAATATTATTTTATTGGTGGGGGCCACTTTCCCTCTAAATGACATTTTGCTTCCCTTTTCTAATGAAATAATATTTGCCCCTTTTTACTAATTATAATTAATTTTTATATAACATTGCCAAAATTGGACAAAACTCCTTAGTAATTTTCCCTCTTGCTAGCCTAATGAAGATAGTTAGGAAAGCATGAAGGATATTTCTGCACTCACAAAATTGGGGACATTACGGTCCTCCCTGCCTAAGATTGCTTGTCAAGGAGTTTCACTATATGTTTCTACCCCACAAGTTGGTCCAACTATCACTGCAAATAATACCAGGGTTCGAAATGTGCCACGAATGTTAGTTTTTGTAGCATCAGATGGTGTTCTAGTCTCAAACCTTATGGAGAGGCTAAAACACATGAGAGATCTAGAACCCAGAAACCGTTTCCGGAATTTCCACCTAGAGACAACTCAATTAAATTAATTGATCGATAATTAAAAAATGCCTAAGTCTAACTTAGGGAAATTGATTAATTAATTGGAATTAATTGAAAAAGGTGAGGATTCATTAGAAACTCGGATGGATCAACGTAGAGATGATCTTAGCCATCGATGAAGATTTAATCGTGGTCATTGGTGGTCCAACTAGAGATTATACGAGGAGGTTGATGGGGTTGGAGAAGACACACTTGAGATCTTTCTTCCAGAAGATGTTGAACTTCCTAAAAAGAACCCTCCTTATCCAACATCCATGTTCCCTGAGAGAGCTAAACACATCATATTCTTAATTTCTTGCTTGTTAAGTTACCAAACAGATCAATGGGATCCTGCATCTGAGTGACCAAGCCAAGATAGGGGACTGGTACCTTTACCAAAATTATATAGAGATTAGAGTGTATGGCTGTGAACTAGCTCCATACAATTTGCCCAAATATGTTCCAATGAGAATTTTCTTTGTGGAATATATTTGGCAAATGATTAATATGGATGAACTACATTTCATTTCAGGGAAGAGGAAATCTCAGTTCAAAATCAAGTCACAAGTAGGATCATTTATTTGCAATACCAGATCAACAGGTATTGAAGCAGATTCAATCCTCAAACAAATGGGATTCCAACCAAATATCACCTAGTCTTATGACCCATTCAATATAATCTCCAACTTAAGGGTGGAACTCAAAACCACACCTTACAATCATAATCCAAGACCAGAGATTGAGAAGTACAAAAATCAAGAACAATGGGAGGAGAATACACTTCAGGAAGCAGAAGAACAGACTTTACTTACTTTTACCCTCCAGACTCCCACTTCTCAAAGCAGACAGGACAAGAGGCCCAGAGAGGAATCTTCATCATCAACAAAAGGTGAAAAAGAATTCATTATCTATCAGATGAAATCAAGGACTGACTCCAAAGGCACTACTACTCTAAGTCAGAAAGAGCCTATAATAATCAATTTGGATGATTCACAGGTTTCTATAGAGACAGAAGAAACTGTAATCACCACTGCATCCTCTTCTTCAGTTTCACAGAATTTTTTGGAAATCACCTAGTCTGCAGGAGTAAGTGAGCAAGAGGAGCCAAACATCTTCACTTATTTCCTTGAAATTAAACAGAAGAATGAATCTTTGAAGGCAAAATGTCTATGCTTAGTTTTGGAAACAGACATCAACTTGAAAACACAAGTTATTGACAACTTTTGACAGTGAAAAAGGTAGAATGCAAATGGCATTCCTACAAGCCCAAGTTCCTTTTCCAAAGGCTTCTTTAGATTATAAGAAGATTGTATTTTCCTTTGATGCCAACCAGATACATCCAATTGACTAAATGGACATGCATAGGCAACCTGTTAAGATGCTTTCCTCAACCATGACTGACACTGCTATGGCATTATCAAACCTAAGGACAACTCTTTCAAATGTACAATCACAATTAAAGATAGAAAAGATATCCTCTTTGGCAAAGGATAACAAGGTAAAATCATTAGCAGTCTTAGTGATCAAAGTTGGGTATGACCCCATTGATGTTAAAGCTGCAGAGGGTATTATTAAAAGGAAGAATGTAGACATTGCAGCATTAAAGAAGCAACTTAAATTACCTCTACAGAGGATCCTCAAACCAAGGAGATAGCAGAAAGTGAGCAGCAAAAAGAAGAAATGCTCAAGTTGATCATTGAGCAAAATGTACAGATAAAGACAATGGAAGAGCAAATTGATAAATTGCTTAAAGAAAAAGAGGAATTTGCTCAAGTAGACATAGCTCCAATTACAACTATACCTATTACAGTGTTAAGGATAGTAGGGGAATCGACATCAACATTAGCAGAGTCTACATCAACCGCAGGATATTTAAACAAAGTCATACATGAGCTGTCTCTCCAGAGACGAGAATGAAAAGATTCACAAGAAATTTAAGAATCTGGAGACTCAGAAGATTAAAAATGACACTCTTTATGTTGAAGAGATGTAGAAGACCCATAGATTGACCAAAAGGATAAAAGAGTTGGAAAATGAGTCATTAATGGCTCAGATCTTGGCCCAAGCCAAGGAAAATATTTGGGCAGACATCAGTCAGGCTATAACTGAAATTTGACCCTCCATACAAATTATTTTTGAACAGGAAGAGCTAATAAATAGGTGCTAGACAACTATTGGAGAAGTTAGAGAACTTCTTAAGGATAAACCAAGTGAAGCCACATACATGATTAAAGTTCTAAATTCAAAAACCAAAGCCGAGTTGGAGTAGATTCAGATTGTGGACAAGACTGAAACTATTTTGGAGATTAAGAAGGTTTTGCAGAAAAAGAATCTCATGACTCAGTTGGAGACCAAGTGCCAAGCCTTGAAAACTATTGTCCAAAGGTTTCATTTCAAGTTCAACTTACTCAACCAGAGAGGACTACCAGGATTAGTGGCACCAGATGACAGGTTGATCAGTTTGGAGGAATATTGTCAAAAGCTTTATGCAATTGCAACTGATAAAGCTAGATTTGCAGGTATAAAGGGTCACCTTACAGGGAAGGAAATCTTAGAAGCTTTGGATTTTGATTTAATAATCAAGCATGAAATCAAACACATCTTTGTTAATAAGCCTACTTTTGAAAAGTATACCGAGGTTGATGAAGTCTACAGAAAATTGGTTAATCTTTCTATACCAAGTGAAGATAGGTGGGATCACTTATGTGAAATTATCGAGTAACTTTCATCACCAACTGACAGACAGCTAGGCAACACTTTTTGGGGAGTAGATCATCAACAAATTCCTTAAACATAGTGCCAACGTTCAACAGTTTTAGAATTCCTATAGTTTTGTATTTTTTTTAAAAAGGTCTCTAGACGATGTTTCATTTTGGATAAATAACTCTTCCTTCGAGTTATTAAGGGTTGAACTCTTGGATGAGCTTTCAAAGAAGAATTGTAATCAAGCTGGAGATTTGCTTCAAATTAATGAAAGGATTATGGATTTGCCTCAAATAGTTTTTCTCCTCGTGAGTTTTTCTAATGTGTTCATTTCATTATGTATTTCTTCATGTATTTAAGTCTTTATCGAGAAATCTGGGAAATTTCAAACTGAATATTAATACATCTTAATTCCCCTGTGAAGTTATAAACAATAATTAGAGATTAGTTTATAAAACTGTTTGTTATTATAAACTCCTCTGTATCAATAAATTGTCACACCCATCTGCATTAGATTAAATTGTTTGAAAATAAAGAAGAAGTTGAAACAAAGGTTCATAAGCTAGTTATTGGAACACCTTTAAATTTTTTTAGGGATCCTCCACTTTCCCATCCTCCTCCTCCTACCAGTACACCTCCATCTTCACCTACAACTTCACCATCTTCCTCCTCATCCTCTACTACATCATCTCCCACCTCTTCTACTGATTCATCTTCATCTTCAAATATGGCTGCTTTTCAACCTATTATTCAAGCTAGGTATGTTGCCTTACATCTTCCTAACCAACTCAATAATTTTCCTGATGGGTATTTAAAACACCTACCAAGGTTTAATGGAGAAATTGGTTTGTTTGCTGAAGATCATTTAGCTGCCTTCTTGGATTTTGCTGATAATATGAACATGAAGATGTATATATGAGATTATTTGTTCAATCACTAGAGGGGAATGTTAGGATTTGGGTTAGACAACTGAGAGCTGATTCAATTCATTCTTGGAATGAATTAACTACCATATTTAAGAATCAATGGGGTGTTAAGAAGGATCCAGTTTATTATCTCATAGAATTTGAAGAACTGAAAAGAAACCATGGCGAACTAGTGGCAAATTTCATAAAAAGATTCAATAAACTTTATCATAAGATGCCACCTGACTGTAAACCACCAGTAGCAACAAAAAAAGTTCGATTTTCTAAAGCATTTGATGATGACTTTGCAGTCATGCTTAGGGAAAGGACATCTCATACCCTACAAGACATGCAAACAAATGCTATAGAAGTTGAGGCTAATAGGTCAGCATCAACTAAACTTAAAGCTAAGGTCGAAAATGTTGAAAGGAAAATGAAAGTCAAGGAAGAAGGATATTCCTCAAAAACTAAAAATGATGATCAAAAGATTGATGAGATCACATCATTACTTAGAAACATTTCCAATAGAATTTCAAAAATAGAAACTCAACCCAAAACAATTCAACAAACTGCTGCTAGACCTCAAACTCAATTTAGAAGAGCCCCCCAAACTCAAATTTTGTAAATACCAAATACTGATCAACAAATCCAACCCCCATTGATGATTGATGACTAGCAACCAAAAGACATTGGTCCTTTGATTTATAAAGATATAAATAATCTGGATCATTCATCTTTACAAAATGCTATTGTTTCTCTCCCTTTAAATCAGTCTTCTCAAGATCAAGAAGACTCTCAAATTTCAAAATATCAGGCCTTTTCTAAGTTTTTAATTGCAGAATTGAATAGGAGATATGATCTAAGACCTAGGTCAGGGCTTGGTAGACCTCCAAAAAGCCCCATTGTAAATGAACCTCAAATCAAATCTACCGAAACTCAAACAACAACAATTCAACCATTGAATCAAACAGCTGAAACAACTCTAATTGATAAAACTGTTTTAACCACTTTCAATGTTGAAAGGGAACTGGAAAGAGTTAAAATACCCATTCCTTTATTT
This sequence comes from Pinus tabuliformis, assembly GCA_031772625.1. Classification (NCBI taxonomy): domain Eukaryota; kingdom Viridiplantae; phylum Streptophyta; class Pinopsida; order Pinales; family Pinaceae; genus Pinus; species Pinus tabuliformis. The sequence goes on along the minus strand of CM062805.1, from coordinate 1,184,447,419 downwards.
GAACTTTCAAAGAATCCAGGGTATAAAAACCAAGTTTCCAAATGGATCCAGTCATCCAATGTTGATGTTGAAGGGGATGTAATAAGCCTACAAGATGAAAAACCTTCAGTAGTCTTTGGTCCCAGCTCAGACATGATTGATGAAAATGTACCACCTTTTTATGTGACTCTAAAAATTCATGAAACCAAGTTTCCAAATGGATCCAGTCATCCAGTGTTGATGCTGAAGGTGATGTAATGAGCCTACAAGATGAAAAAACTTTAGTAGTCTTTGGTCCCAACTCAAACATGATTGATGAAAATGTACCACCTTTTTATGTGACTCTAAAAATTCATGATTTTTTGTTATATAACTGCATGTTAGATTTTGGGGTTTCCTATAATCTGATGCCAAAGGTAATCATGGACCAACTGCAATTAGAGGTCACTAGAACTTATCATGATCTTTACACTTTTGACTCCAAGAAAGTACCTTGTCTTGGACTTATAAAAGATTTGGTGGTTACTTTAACTCAGATCCCAGTTAATAGTGTGGTTTTAGACATTGTAGTCACTGATATCCCTCCCAAATTGGGCATGTCATTATCAAGATCTTGTTGTGCCAAATTAGGAGGAAGCTTTCAAAAGGACATGTCTAATGCTACCATCCCTGTATATGGGGGTGAGCATCTCAGATTACATAGAGAAGTAAGATTCATGAATACTGTTTGTAAATCTGATCAAGCTAGGAATCATTTTATTTATCCAGTGGATCAAGACTTCGGATGTTTTGAATTATCATCAAATAATTCACAAAATACTCCGCTTACTATTGAAAACATTGTTGACAAGTCTAAAACCATCAACACTGATATTTGGAAATTGTACTTTGATGGTTCTTGCTCAAAGGAAGGAGCATGAGCTGGAATTGTATTAATTTCACTAGACAAAGAAAATATTACCCAATCCTACAAGCTTGAATTTGATGTAACTAATAATGTAACAAAGTATGAAGCTTTCCTGTTAGGATTGGAATTAGCAAGAAGTCTTAAGGTGTAGAATCTAAGTGTATTTAGTGATTCAAAACTTATTGTCAAACAAGTAAGGAATCTTTGTCAAACTAAGCACCCTAGACTTAGATCTTATAGGAATGAGATTTGGGATTCAATAGATAATTTCTTTTCAGCATTCAACATCACTGCTATTCCTAGAGATCAAAACATTCATGCAGATTCCTTGGCTGTTTCTGCTAGTTCTTTTAAAGTTCCTGATCAAATGCTTGTCCAATATCAAATTCAATTTAAGTATAGACCATCTATTCCTGACAATCTTAAACATTGGCAAACATTTGATGATGACGAGCAGTTAAAATCCTTTTTGCAAGTAAGTGATGAGTTTTCAACCCTGCAAGTTGAGGAAGAACAACTTGATAACCATAAAGTTTACAAGGAAAATCAAAACCACAATTTGACTAAAAGTTTGCTGATCATAGCATTATTCAATTATCCAACAATTTTATTACTAAAGGGTTAGTCCCTCTTGAGAAGCTCTTTGATCATAATGATGTTCCCAAAAATCCATTATCAAATTCACCCGAGGAAAATATTGAAATTTGTAACATTGGAAGTTCTGAAGAAATCAGAAATATTAAAATTTCCGCATCCTTGTCAATGGAAGCCAAAGACAAATATTTAACCCTCCATAAAACCTATTAAGATGTTTTTGTCTGGTCTTATAATGAACTAAAGACATGATACATTTCTCATTGAACATAAAATCCCATTAAAACCAGAGGCTAAACCTTTTAAGAAAAAATTAAGGAGAATTAATCCTGTCCTCCTCCCTGTTATTGAAAAAGAACTCTGTTATGAAACCAGCTCAAAAAAAGATAGAAAAGATAGATGAACGCCTTATAATTCAGCTTCTTCGAGGGGGCAACTCCCTTTACATTACACAAATGAACAATTCTTAGATGATATAAATGACAAGACCTCCTTTCTATATATAGGAGTCTAAAGGGTCATACTGTAATCAGAGCCGATATAACAATAATAATGTAAGGGCACAATAATAACAATAGTGGGATTCTATGGGGCATAATAATAACAATATGGGGACTACATGGGCACAACAATATATTAAGGGGGTTGTACTAATAACAATAAGGGGTTACACTAGTAGTATAGGGACCTAACATGCCCCTCTCCTTCAAAAAGTGTTGTCCTCAACGCTTGAGTAGTTCTTGATGCTTCTGTATAAATTCTTGTCCTCCCATGTGGAATCTTCAGCGGGTAAGTTCTTCCACTTGATGAGATACTCTGAAATTGATCTATTTCGTAGCTTTCAATTTCTCGATTTTGTGGCTGCTTCAGGTTCCAATATGATTTTTCCTTCCTTGTCAAGTTCTCGCAATACTATTTGAATTGGGATTTTTTGCAACTTTTGAATGACTTCCCACTCCTTTGGGCATATGGATATATGTAAGGCCTAATGTTTGGAGGAACACTTCATGGAGTCAAATGAATAGCATGATCATGATCACGAATAGGTGGGAGGCCTTTGGGAGTCTCAAATACCTTGGAATGGTTGTCCAAAACGTTTTGGAGATCTAGAGAAATACATGATTTCGATGTGGGACCCTCTAGTGAACATAATTGTGCAATTACACCCCGTTGTTGTTTATTTAGAAGCTTTGTCATGTTGTTAGATTTGATTATCTTCCCAGGTTTTCCTTCGATACCCCTCAATCCAACTTCCTTTCCTTCCCAAAAAAATTTCAAGAAAATTTCTTGAAAATTAAAATCTATCGTACCCACAGATTGTAGCCATTGGACTCCTAGTAAAACATCAGCACCATCCATTGGAATGGAAAGAATTGGGCTATTCAATACATATTCTCCCATGGATAGCTTGATATTATGGCACTTTCCAGAGCAATTTATGGTTCCTCCACTTGCAACCATCACTTGACACTCTGGTGCTGGATATAGGAAGCAATTCAATTCCTTGGCTATCTTACAATCAATAAAATTATGGGTGCTGCCCGAATCAATCAACACTCTTACCTTTTTCTTCTTGATATGTCCTTCTATCTTGATAGTTTGAGGAGTGGTAATTTCTTCCAATGCATTACAAGATATGGTCGAATTGATTTCATGAGACTCGATGTGATCTTTCAGTTCTTGAACATTTTTCTTCTTGGTATGTCCTTCTATATTGATAGTTTGAGGAGTGGTAATTCCATCCAATGCATTACAAGATATGGTCGGATTCATTTCTTCTTTCTCGATGTGATCTTTCACTTCTTGAACCTTTTTCTTCTTGATATGTCCTTCTATTTTGAGAGTTTTAGGAGTGGTAATTCTTTCTAATGCTTTACAAGATATGGTCGGATTCATTTCTTCTTTCTCTGGGGTTGGTTCCTGGTGTATATACTCTTCTTTTGACGTTTCTTGATCATTTTCTTCCTCCTCTCCACAATCAATGTAAAATAATTTCTTCTCAACACACTTATGACCTTTAATGTATTTTTTATCACAATTGTAACAAAACCCTTTTTCTCTTTTTTCTTCTAATTGTTGTGGTGTAACCCTTGTAGGTTGTGGAAGGCTAGGAGAAACAACACTTCAATATTTACAATTGTGAGGGGTAGACTTCCTTGTTGCCATAATTTTGCTTTCCACTTTGTAACAAAGCCCTTTTTCTCTTTTTTCTTCCAATTGTTGTGGTGTTGATTTAAAGAAGGTGTTGCTCTTTGTATCCTCATAATGTGCTATTATTTCCTTCGTGAAAATTGACCATGTAACAAGTTGTTTACGAGAATAAAGCCCTTTATACCATAGAAATTGATCTGGTTCTAAATATGAAGATGCAATCCACACCTTTTGTAACAGTGGCACACCATGTAGATGAAAATATTGCTCCATCTGTAGTATCCAATTTACTGGATCTTTTCCATCAAACTTCCTTATGTCATCTTTTCTTGATTTTAGGAGATCGATCTTGAAGTACTGTAACTCTGTGATTTCAAATCTCAAAGTTCTGAAATTGTCTCTTGAAGTAGCTCTCTGAGTCCTCTTTCTAACCCCACAAGTCTGATCAGAATTTGATTCTCCAAGAAAGAGTTATGCCCAATCTCCTAAGATAACCTGATTATATAATGTTTCAGTAGAGTGAACTTGTACGACGTGTCACGTGTCACTGCTTCGATCTTCGGATCTGAAAACTATGCACAGAAAACTACGGTCTGTCCTCTTTTTGTAACTGCTTACGGAATTTCAATTTGTTGCTCAGAGCGAAAGTTATGACGATTTTCCCAAGGTCACCTGTTTAGGATGTATTTCGGGAGTCTGAAAAAACCCTAACTTCCTCAGATCATATATCCAAAAATATAGCAAGACAAGATCTGAAATTCAGACCCGAGATTCATAACGATTTCTTATCAAATGGGGTTTTTCTTTCGCTATTGAAACTTCGCAGAAAAAATTTGTAGCGAAAATGCCACAATGACTTGTTTGGAGCAGTGAAACCCTAGAATCCAAAGCTTTGATACCAAATGTTATGAAGCCAGCTCAAAAAAAGATAGAAAAGATAGATGAACGCCTTAGAATTCAGCCTCTTCGAGGGAGAAACCTCCTTTACATTACACAAATGAACAATTCTTAGATGATACAAATGACAAGACCTCCTTTCTATATATAGGAGTCTAAGGGGTCATAATATAATTGAGCCGATATAACACTAATAATGTAAGGGCACAATAATAACAATAGTGGGCTTCTATGGGGCACAATAATAACAATATGGGGACTACATGGGCACAACAATATAATAAGGGGGTTGTACTAATAACAATAAGGGGTTACACTAGTAGTATAGGGACCTAACAAACTCAAAAAGCTACTTGATGCTAAAATTATAGTTTCATTGAGATATTTTGATTGGGTAGCTAATTTAGTTCCAGTGAGAAAGAAGAATGGTGAAATTAGACTATGTGTGGATTTTAGGAATTTGAATAAATCATCCTTGAAAGATAATTATCCATTACCCAAGATTGATCAGTTACTTCAGAAAGTTTCAGGAGCTAATATAATTTATATGTTAGATGGTTCTTCTGGATACAATCAAATCATAGTTCAGAGGATAGAGAAAAGACAACATTTACAACTCCTTGGTGTACATTCATGTATACGAGGATGTCTTTTGGGTTAACTAACGCTGGAGTTACTTTTCAAAGAGCTATGGATTTAACATTTGTGGGTAAGACAAACAAATTTGTTGTTATTTATCTTGATGATTTGACTGTTTTTTCCAATTCTGACCAAAAACATTTAAAGCATTTGAGAAAGGTTTTTGACAAGTGTAGAAAGTTTGGGATTTCTCTTAATCCCAAAAAGTCTTTGTTTGCACTCAAGGAAGGAAAATTGCTTGGCCATATTATTTCTAAGGAAGGAGTAGTCATTGATCCTAAAAGAGTTTTAGCTATACAAGCACTTTCATTACCAAGGAATAAGAAGGAAATTCAGGCTTTCCTTGGGAAAATATTTTTTTTAAGAAGGTTTATTCCTAATTATGCTGAAATAGTTAAGGATATCACTGATATGCTGAGAAAGAATCATGAAGTTAAATGGACCATTCCTGCTATTAAAAAGGCTATTGTAGAAGCTCCCATTTTAGCCAGCCTAGATTATTTTGAACCTATTTAGTATCTTTTCTTTTGCCTTTGAAACTACCTTAGCTGCTGTTCTTTTGCAAAAGATTAAAGATGGAGATGACCAACCTATTGCCTCTTTTAGCAAAGTCATGAGAGATGCTGAGCTAAAATATGACATTATTGTAAAACAAGCCTTTTCTTTAGTTCAAGCCTTGAAAGCTTTTAGAGTCTATCTCCTTCACTCTTCTATTATTCCCTATGTACCCAATAGTGTTGTTAAAACTGTGTTAACTCAGCGTGATATTGATGGAAGGAGAGGGAGATGGATAACTAAGATTTCAGAGTATGATCTCATTATCAAAACTACAAAGTTGGTAAAAGGTCAAGGCCTGGCTAGGCTTCTTGCTGAGTCAAATTGTAAGATCTTGGGAATAAATTTTGTTTTTGAAATCCCAACTGAGAAGAACCCACAAGAACCTTTTGAAGTCCTAATACAGAGGAATCCACAAGAACCTTTTGAAGTCCCAATACAGAAGAATCCACAAGAACTTTTTGCAATCCCAACATAGAAGAATCCACAAGAACATTCTTCATTAGACCAATCAATTTCGATTCATATTGATGAGAAATTTTTATTATCTGATTGGTACACTGATATTGCGAATTTTCTTAGAGATTTTGAGTGTCCATCTGAATTTACAAAGAATCAATGTAAAAAACTGAAGTTGAAGGCCATAAAATATTGTATTCTTAATGCAAATCTGTATTAGAAGGATCCTCTTAACATCCTTTTACTTTGCTTAACAGAAAATGAGACAAAAGGTATTATTGATCAAATTTCATGCAGGCATTTGTGGAGGGCATAATGCTTGGAGGGCTACAACACACAAGATTTTAAGAGTAGGATTTTATTGGCCTATTCTGTTTGCACAAGTGGGAGAAAAGGTGAGAAGTTGTACTCAATGCCAGATCTTTGCTGGAAAGTAGAGATTAGCAACACTTCCATTAGTTCCAGTACTAGTCCAAGCACCTTTCCTTCAATGGGGATTGGATTTCATTGGTGAAATTCATCCTCCATCAGGTAGTCAACTGATGGATATTGACTGCCGCAGATTACTTTACCATATGGGTAGAGGCCATTCTAGTTAGAAATGAAACTGATACTATAGTTATCAAGTTTATTGAAAAATACATATTGTCTAGATTTGGATGCCCCCGAAAAATAGTGACAAACAATGCAACAACATTCAACAGTGTCAATGTGATTGAATTATGTCAGAATTACCAAATCTTGTTGCATCATTCTACTCCATACTATCGACAGGGAAATGGACTGGTAGAGTCCTCAAACAAAAGTTTGGTCAAAGTCATAAAGAAAACATTGGAGGATCATAAAAGGAGCTGGGATAGTCATCTCTTTCATGCACTTTGGGCCAACAAGATTTCACCAAAGAGATCGACAGGTAACTCTCCCTTTCAGCTTGTTTATGGTAAAGAAGCTATATTTCCCACACATTTAGCTTTTTTTGTCATGAAGTTTTTACATGAAGCAAATGAAGAGCCTGATGATTTCTCTAGAAGAATAAATCAGATTATAGAACTTAATGAAGATAGAGATGAAGTTCATTACAAGCTTCAGAAAGATTAGAACAAAATGAAAAGTTTGTTTGATAGAAAAGCCAGGGAAAGAGATTTTAAGGAAGGTGATTTGGTATTAAGATGGGATGCTAGAAGAAAGGACAAAGAAAAACTTGGAAAGTTTGATAACCTCTGGTTTGGACCTTTCAACATTGCTGAGGTTAAGGGTAATAACCCTTTCATCTTGCAGAATTTGGCAGGACAATATTTCTCATTGTCTGTCAATGGGAAATACTTGAAGCACTACATTCAGTATTGAGAGGTTCCCCATTCATTCATTATTGTATATCACCGGAGAGTTTATTTTACATGCAGTGTGTATTTGTTTCAACAGACACCCCATTAACCCGAGGAGAAGGCACATGGATCTGCAAGCTCTCTGCAACTTGCAGGAGGAAGTAGTCCCTAGTTGGAGTCAATGTTGTAACATCCTTTATTTTTGATAAGTTAGTTTTTATTTATAAAAGAGGGTATAAAAAAGATAAAGAATAAAAACTGAAAATGAAAAAATGGAAGATAAAAAAGAGATGAAATGAAACCCCATCAAAAGAAAATCAAAATTTGTATAAGTGAGCCTGTTTAAATGCCACTTCAAAGAAATAAATTGCATTGTAATAAATTAAGGTTTTGTGTGCAACTTGTTTAAATGCCACAACCTGTTGTTTGATTTGAATCATATTGTTTAATCATGATCAAATCATTTAAATTTATGTTTTAGATTAGTGAATAAGTTCACCAAATTTTTTAATCTTGGTAGAACATTATTAGATAGGACAGTATAGAATAAATTTTGGCCTAACATTCTCAAAATTTGGCCAAGGGATATATTAGATTAAGGTTGGATTGATTAGTCAATAATTACCTCTTAAGGGTGATTAATTTTTGTATTAATCTAAATTTTATTATGTTTTAAAGCAAAGTCATAAATGACAAGAAAGTTTGTCGCAAAGCGCTAAGAAGTCGACACTTTTGGATGATGATTTGCTTCCTTGCTCAGATCAATGACGAGGAAGCCATTTCGCACCCCCTTCCACCATTGCGCGATAATCGCAGGGGGGTCCGAAAAGTGGTTTTTCTCAAGGCGGGCCCCATGCAATGTGTCATTCCCTCATCACTTCGCACCTTCCCCGCTCATTACCAATTACCTCTAACCCCTCCTTCGAAATCCGCTTATCTACTTCGCATGTATGTCATCCCGCCAATAATCATTCCATTTCCCTCGCCTTCCATTCCCCAACTAATTCACTCAACGTGTCCATATCCGTTCCATTCTATCCGCTTATCCGTTTCTTCCAACCGTTACCATTCCTCCATGACCATAAATGAGAATCCATCCGTTGAGTAATGGTTTTCCTCATGAATGAAAATCTTTCTGTTCAGTAATGTTTTCCCTTAATGGTAATCTATTCTTTGTTATAAATAAACCCTTTATCCCCGTTACACGATTTTCCTTGACTTTGTCTTTTATTCAGATTCACTGGTTTCCTAAGTTTGACTGTTCCTTGTTACTGCTCTATGACATAGCTGAAATTACCGTCAGAATGAAACCTTCGTTCTGTTTGGTAACCTTCTGATATTTCTTCCTCCTAATTTTGCAAATAATGGCTCCTAAAAGAAAAGACCAACCCTATGTTAGTAAAACTTCATCACAGGAAAATACCGAAGTCTCTGATACCCTAGAGTTTGATCACATTCCCTTAGCTGACCAGTTTTTCAAAATTACAGACAGAGAGTGCGAATTCGACATGTTCGAATTGCACCATTGGTTAAAGCAGACTTACTAGGACTTTGAAGATGAAATCAACTTATGGGAAACTTTATTGCCCATGTACATGTTTCCACAGACCCATCTTTTTCCTGACTTAGTCATGTGGTGTCAAGCTAAGTACAATCTCGTACAGAGAACTGTGGTAGCTCAGAATGGAGACATTCTGATATCCGTTGCCCCTGAAACTATCAATAAGATGCTTCTTATCCTTGAAAAGAATTCCCTTAGCTTTATCACCATTGCTGTCTTAATCGATCTATACCATAAGATCACCTTTTCCTAAAGAGCTCAAAATGTTGAGATCTTTCTTCCAAAAGATGCTGAACTTCCTAAAAAGAACCCTCCTTATCCAACACCCATGTTCCCTGAGAGAACTAAACACATCATTTCCTTAATTTCTTGCTTGTTAGGTTACCAAACATATCAATGGGTAGATGAATCTATTTTAGGCTTGTTGACCACTACTGGTCAACTGCCCATGCAGTACACTTCCTTTCTGTTGGCAAAGAGGGGTAGCTCCTGAGCAGCATGTCCGTGCCATCCTGCCATCATCAGCAGTTTGATCTTTTTGATTGTAAACCCAATCTGCATGTATTAACTGTAAATAATCTTAGCAGACATGAAGTCATGTATGTAATTTGCCTAGGTGGACCTAACTTTCTGATGATAATCTACGTCCCGGAAGGTTTTTTGTCTCACCGATCCATGGATCGGCAGAGTTTTCCTTCAAACCTGACCCCAAAGCCGGGATTGATTTTGTCATTAGAACTTTAGGAGAATCCTAGTGTGTTGATCTGCTAGATTATCGTTGTGTCGCAGAGCTGGGTGTTTTGTGAGGGTCTGTATTAAATGGGTTTGTCCCTTAAGATGTAATTTTGTAAAAGTCATGATGTAATGTGTCCTGAGGGTCGAGAAATGTTTTAAATCCCCTCATGAGTCCTAAGTCCTAGGTCCTAGGTGATGTTTCCGAAGGTTTAGTTCAGTGATCCATTTTAAAATGAATTAAAAAATTAAAAAATGAATAAAAATAATAAAATAATGAAAAATAATAAAAAAAAATTAAAAAATCAAGTAAAAACCCTAACTAATAAAATAATAATATTTTAAGTGAATAAATCGACGGATGAGATCAAGAGATGTCTTGATCCTCATCAACGGTCGAGATCATTTCTACATGGATCACTCGAACTAGTCGTTAGGATCATTTCCTTTATATAGGGTCTTAGGGGGTCATTTCAAATGATCTGATCTGTGAGTCTGTACTGAGAAAGCTCTCTTGTAATCTGATTTTTTGATTAATAAAAAGACTTTGGGGTCCAAATCGTGTTGGTGTTGCTCTCTGGGATTGCTGTGAGATCTTTAATTTTCTGCATATTTCAGTTTTCAGCCATTAATCATAGCTTGTTTTTTTTAGAGCAGTGTGAGCACAGGTATCTTGTTCACCTGCTAGGGTTTGAGGGCTGCTAGGGTTTCTGAAATAATGGCAGGTATCTCATTATTTCCTGAGATCTAACAGCTTTCTCTCTCTCTTTGCTGATGGTTGTTTGAGATGTGCAGGAAAACATTTTTTGAAGGAAATTTTGTGGGCGTTCGGGGAAGTTCTCGGTTGAACCAGCCAACTCCCACAGGCTTTTCTGTGCAGAGCCCAGCTGATTGTGCCCTGGGTTAATCTTTTAAGTTTTACTTCGTGTTTTACATTGAGAGAATTTTCTTTCTGCTCACAGTGAAGTTCAAAATTTCTGATTTACTGAAAACATTACTGCAATTATTGTTAAATCTGGCCGTCAAGGGGCCATATCTGTAATTTTTTTTGTTAGACCTAGGGTTTCACATTTTGTTTTATGCAGTCTTCATTTAGGGTTTAGGGTTTTGTTTTTCTTTTGCAGGTGCTGGTATTTGAAGAATTTTTGGGGTCTTATCATTAAAGTTTGGAGCAGCAAGCCTGCAAATCTAACAGCCAGCGTTCATCTATTTTTGTCCAAACCGGCAGCATCGATTTCACTGGAAACCACAGTCATCTGCATCATACTTTCGATATCCACTGAGAACGATTATTGTTGAGGTCGAAATGATCAAGTAAATCAATCTGGCGTGGTCGCTGTCTGCCCATTCCTCCACCGTCAAAACCTGCAAACACTTCTGTTTTTTCTGTCGGCCGTCGAAGGGTTTTTCGCCAACGAAGAGCAACGGAGGGTGACCACTGAACCGAAATATTCACGACGGGATTTTGTAATATGAAAAAGAGGCAGCGTGTGATCATCAGATGAAATATTTCTGCTCCAGAAGATCTCAGCTCCAAAATCATAACGAATGGTCGAGTGTTCCACGGGTTTTGGCCACCAGCTCAGGTAAATTTTTTACGCACCAGCAAGTTGAAACAGTTCGACGTAATGCCCAGCATATATTGGTAGCACGTAAATCAAATTTTTTTGCGTTCTGTGGTCATCTGCGTAGCAAAGCGTTCAATCTCCGGGCCAGGTTACGCATAGTCCATTTTCGATTTTCTTCTTGACTGTTTTCAATTTGATACGCTTGGGTTGCCTTTTAAATAAAATTGGTTTAGATACGTGCATTTTTATTGTTAGCGTAGGTTAGTTTTCTAGGTTTTAATTAATTTAAAGTTTTTTTTGTATTTTAGTTTATATTCATATAGTTAGTTTTCTCAAAAAAAAAAAAAAAAAAAAAAAAATGCGTTTAGGCTTGTTTAGAATTTAGCTTTGTTTTTATTTTTCGATTCATAGCTTAGTCTTTAGATTTTTGGTTAGGTTTTGAATATTTAGATTTTAATTTGACTTTTAGGATTAGTTTAGATTTGTATAGTTTTGCTTTATATAGATTTTAACGTTTTAGATTTAACTTAATTAGATTTTAATTTTATTTTTTTTTTTTGTTTTATTTTGGTTGTAAAATAAAAAAAAAATATAAAATATAAAAAATAGTAAAAAGTTTTTTTTTTATTTTTGTATAGTTTAGTTTTAACATGATTTAGTTTTAGATTTAGATTTTAAAGTTTTAGTTTAGCTTTAATTAGATTTTAATTTTTTGTTTTATTTTTTGATTTTTGAATAAAAAAAATAAAAAATGAAAAAATATATTTTTTAGTTTTATTTTTAATGATTAGAATTTAGTTTTAGAATTTTAACCTTTAGATTTTTAATTTCCATAATATTTAAAAAAAAAAAAAAAAAAAAAAAAAAAAAAAAAAAAAAAAGATTTAAATTTTTTTTTTTTGGGAAATTTTTTTTTTTTGCAAGTCTCAGGAGCTTTCGCGTTATATCTTTCATGCTGAGATCTGAAATTTTCAAGTCGAAACACGAAATCCAATGTCTGGTTAATAATTCACAATTCTCGTGGTGGTTTTAAGCATTTATCTTTTCGAAGGTTTCATTTGCTGGATATCATTTTGGTCATGTGATTTAGCTGATGATAGATGGTTGCTGTTCATGGTCCATGTTTCTATATCATTTAAAAAGTAATCATTTAAACATTAACTCCACAAGGCACTGGTCTATTAAAACTCTAAATCCATCTAGTGCTTATCATATCGTGTATCGTGTCTCCCACCCAACTGTTTGGCAGTTGGTCTTCACTATCTCGCAGGGTCCACCCCCCTTAGCCACGGGAGACAGGCTTAAACGGAGGGATCGGGTATCAGAGTGACAGCCCCCGGTCTGAGCGTTGTCGTGCCAATCCGCGCGACAACATTTTTGGCGCCGTTGCCGGGGACAGAGTTTTTCTGTTCCTGGGATTTCATCGACATTCATCTTCTTATCTTCTCATCTCTCATTTGAGCTGGCAGATTCAAATATTTTGGCATCTTTTCATCACATATCAGCAGTGCCTCTTGGGTTTGTTTCCTGTTTGGGTGGCGACTCCATTTTCTTATTTTTCCCAGACAAGAAGCCTCCCGCATATCTGTTTGTTGATTACTTCTTGGATCTTAGAATCAGTTTTATTGTTCAAGTGGCGACTCCACTTCTTTCATCTTTTGATTTTCTTGAGCAAAGAGCTAGTTCTATCATCCATCTGATCCCTTATTGTTCATCATGGATTATTCATTTAAACCATGTCGTTTTACTCACCGTCTCCATGATCTTCCGGAGGAGGCCATTCCTGAATTACCTATTTTTTCAGATGGTGATCCAATCGCTGCTAATAGGCATCTAGACTTGTTTATTCGCATCATGCTCATATATTGCAGATCCCCTCAGTTTAGTCATGGTGATATCAAAATGCGTCTATTTGTCCTTTCTTTAAAAGATGATGCTTTGAATTGGTTTAACAATTTTCCTAAAGATTCTTTTACTTCTTTAAATGACATTGTAAGTGCTTTTGAAGATAGATATGGTTATCCAAACAGCTTGCCTTCTGCCCCTAAAATTGTGCAACAGAATAAAAATAATTTGATAAGAGGTCCAGCTGAAAGATCCCAAGACGATTCATCATGTCAGAATGTGTCATCCACCGGAAATATTGTAGATCAAGTTCATGATAGTGAAAAATCAGGGACAAATAATAGTGAAAGGGAAGAACAAAAGCAAATTATACAAGATCTAATGATGCTGGTAAAAAACATGGAAAGCAGTCAAACTAGTCTTATCAATGATGTTAAAACTTTAGGCACCCACCTGGAAAAACGTAATAGGGAGTTGGAGGTCACTCAAAATCAGCATGCTAAGGAAATTGAGGCCATGAAAATTAAATATGAAACAGAAATTAGAAGCATGCAAAGCAAGATGTCAGTCTTAGAGGAAAATATGGTGACCATGAAAGCTAATCATGATAGGGAGATTGACTCTATGACATTCAATCATAACAATCAGTTGGATAACATGCAAGCGAATCATAAAGAAGAAATAAATTTCATGCAACATTGCTTGATGGACATAGAGGAAAAGAATGATAAAGTAATAAATCACATGCAAGAAAACCATGCCATGCAAATTAGCGCTATAAGGGATGAATGCTCTAGTCAGATGGATGCCATTAGAATACAAGTTCAAAAGATTCAACAATGGTCAGATGATAAGAGAAACCAGGAGCCTTCTCATTTGCCGCAACAAGTTCCATCTTACTATGAGGAGGTCATTAGGTGGATAATTGAAGGGGATCCAGATAAGCTTAAAAACGATAAAAATCAGATGCAAGACACAAAAAGACTTAGCATGCATATCTTACACACTTCATCTGATAGTTTCGAAACAGAAAGTTTCAGGTCATCAGTGATTCATCCTGCCAGAAAGAAGAAGCGCAAGAGGAAGAAGATTAGACGAAGATTTGACGCATCAGACGGCCGCGAGCAGCTTGATTTTCGGATAGGAAAGAGCCCTACCATATGCAAAATTGGACATGGCACATCCGACAAGCAGCCGACAGATTTGCCTGAAAGCAGGCAAATGCTCAGTATGCACTATATTGAACACATCTGATGCCGTGAGGCATTTTTTGTATTGTATTTCTAACTCTACTCCTGGTCTTTTCAACATTTCATTTCTGTTTTAGGATTAGATTTATTTTTCATGTTATTAGATAGTTAATAAATGAAGAGCTTTTATCTTTCCTGTGCTTAATGTATATGCTGATTTTTTGGGATGGACGCTACTTATTTTTGTGTTGTATGGATGCAGATTCTGGATTCTCACATTCCTGCAAGCAGCAACGTGTCCCCAAGTAGAGCCAGATGTTGACCACTACTGGTCAACTGCCCATGCAGTACACTTCCTTTCTGTTGGCAAAGAGGGGTAGCTCCTGAGCAGCATGTCCGTGCCATCTTGCCATCATCAGCAGTTTGATCTTTTTGATTGTAAACCCAATCTGCATGTATTAACTGTAAATAATCTTAGCAGACATGAAGTCATGTATGTAATTTGCCTAGGTGGACCTAACTTTCTGATGATAATCTACGTCCCGGAAGGTTTTTTGTCTCACCGATCCACGGATCGGCAGAGTTTTCCTTCAAACCTGACCCCAAAGCCGGGATTGATTTTGTCATTAGAACTTTAGGAGAATCCTAGTGTGTTGATCTGCTAGATTATCGTTGTGTCGCAGAGCTGGGTGTTTTGTGAGGGTCTGTATTAAATGGGTTTGTCCCTTAAGATGTAATTTTGTAAAAGTCATGATGTAATGTGTCCTGAGGGTCGAGAAATGTTTTAAATCCCCTCATGAGTCCTAAGTCCTAGGTCCTAGGTGATGTTTCCGAAGGTTTAGTTCAGTGATCCATTTTAAAATGAATTAAAAAATTAAAAAATGAATAAAAATAATAAAATAATGAAAAATAATAAAAAAAAATTAAAAAATCAAGTAAAAACCCTAACTAATAAAATAATAATATTTTAAGTGAATAAATCGACGGATGAGATCAAGAGATGTCTTGATCCTCATCAACGGTCGAGATCATTTCTACATGGATCACTCGAACTAGCCGTTAGGATCATTTCCTTTATATAGGGTCTTAGGGGGTCATTTCAAATGATCTGATCTGTGAGTCTGTACTGAGAAAGCTCTCTTGTAATCTGATTTTTTGATTAATAAAAAGACTTTGGGGTCCAAATCGTGTTGGTGTTGCTCTCTGGGATTGCTGTGAGATCTTTAATTTTCTGCATATTTCAGTTTTCAGCCATTAATCATAGCTTGTTTTTTTTAGAGCAGTGTGAGCACAGGTATCTTGTTCACCTGCTAGGGTTTGAGGGCTGCTAGGGTTTCTGAAATAATGGCAGGTATCTCCATTATTTCCTGAGATCTAACAGCTTTCTCTCTCTCTTTGCTGATGGTTGTTTGAGATGTGCAGGAAAACATTTTTTGAAGGAAATTTTGTGGGCGTTCGGGGAAGTTCTCGGTTGAACCAGCCAACTCCCACAGGCTTTTCTGTGCAGAGCCCAGCTGATTGTGCCCTGGGTTAATCTTTTAAGTTTTACTTCGTGTTTTACATTGAGAGAATTTTCTTTCTGCTCACAGTGAAGTTCAAAATTTCTGATATACTGAAAACATTACTGCAATTATTGTTAAATCTGGCCGTCAAGGGGCCATATCTGTAATTTTTTTTGTTAGACCTAGGGTTTCACATTTTGTTTTATGCAGTCTTCATTTAGGGTTTAGGGTTTTGTTTTTCTTTTGCAGGTGCTGGTATTTGAAGAATTTTTGGGGTCTTATCATTAAAGTTTGGAGCAGCAAGCCTGCAAATCTAACAGCCAGCGTTCATCTATTTTTGTCCAAACCGGCAGCATCGATTTCACTGGAAACCACAGTCATCTGCATCATACTTTCGATATCCACTGAGAACGATTATTGCTGAGGTCGAAATGATCAAGTAAATCAATCTGGCGTGGTCGCTGTCTGCCCATTCCTCCACCGTCAAAACCTGCAAACACTTCTGTTTTTTCTGTCGGCCGTCGAAGTGTTTTTCGCCAACGAAGAGCAACGGAGGGTGACCACTGAACCGAAATATTCACGACGGGATTTTGTAATATGAAAAAGAGGCAGCGTGTGATCATCAGATGAAATATTTCCGCTCCAGAAGATCTCAGCTCCAAAATCATAACGAATGGTCGAGCGTTCCACGGGTTTTGGCCACCAGCTCAGGTAAATTTTTTACGCACCAGCAAGTTGAAACAGTTCGATGTAATGCCCAGCATATATTGGTAGCACGTAAATCAAATTTTTTTGCGTTCTGTGGTCATCTGCGTAGCAAAGCGTTCAATCTCCGGGCCAGGTTACGCATAGTCCATTTTCGATTTTCTTCTTGACTGTTTTCAATTTGATACGCTTGGGTTGCCTTTTAAATAAAATTGGTTTAGATACGTGCATTTTTATTGTTAGCGTAGGTTAGTTTTCTAGGTTTTAATTAATTTAAAGTTTTTTTTATTTTAGTTTATATTCATATAGTTAGTTTTCTCAAAAAAAAATCAAAAAAAAAAAAAAATGCGTTTAGGCTTGTTTAGAATTTAGCTTTGTTTTTATTTTTCGATTCATAGCTTAGTCTTTAGATTTTTGGTTAGGTTTTGAATATTTAGATTTTAATTTGACTTTTAGGATTAGTTTAGATTTGTATAGTTTTGCTTTATATAGATTTTAACGTTTTAGATTTAACTTAATTAGATTTTAATTTTTTTTTTTTTTTTTTTTTTTTTTTTTTTTATTTTGGTTGTAAAATAAAAAAAAAAATATAAAATATAAAAAATAGTAAAAAGTTTTTTTTTTATTTTTGTATAGTTTAGTTTTAACATGATTTAGTTTTAGATTTAGATTTTAAAGTTTTAGTTTAGCTTTAATTAGATTTTAATTTTTTGTTTTATTTTTTGATTTTTGAATAAAAAAAATAAAAAATGAAAAAATATATTTTTTAGTTTTATTTTTAATGATTAGAATTTAGTTTTAGAATTTTAACCTTTTAGATTTTTAATTTCCATAATATTAAAAAAAAAAAAAAAAAAAAAAAAAAAAAAAAAAAAAAAAAATAAATAAAAAAAAAAAAAAAAAAAGATTTAAATTTTTTTTTTTTGGGAAATTATTTTTTTTTGCAAGTCTCAGGAGCTTTCGCGTTATATCTTTCATGCTGAGATCTGAAATTTTCAAGTCGAAACACGAAATCCAATGTCTGGTTAATAATTCACAATTCTCGTGGTGGTTTTAAGCATTTATCTTTTCGAAGGTTTCATTTGCTGGATATCATTTTGGTCATGTGATTTAGCTGATGATAGATGGTTGCTGTTCATGGTCCATGTTTCTATATCATTTAAAAAGTAATCATTTAAACATTAACTCCACAAGGCACTGGTCTATTAAAACTCTAAATCCATCTAGTGCTTATCATATCGTGTATCGTGTCTCCCACCCAACTGTTTGGCAGTTGGTCTTCACTATCTCGCAGGGTCCACCCCCCTTAGCCACGGGAGAGGCTTAAACGGAGGGATCGGGGATCAGAGTGACAGCCCCCGGTCTGAGCGTTGTCGTGCCAATCCGCGCGACAACAAGGCTATCTATCCATCTTCTCCAAAGAAAACAAACCTTCTTTCATGTATAATTACAATGATTTTTTCGTTGAAAGTATGCATGACCAATTGATGAAAATTACTACTGAAGGAGTATTTAAATATTCCTCTTTGCTAGTGCATATGATTCTTTTTCAACAAGGAGACAGGTTGCCTATAACTTTACACAAGCAAGATGATCAACAAGTGATTCAATCAGTCACCCAATGGACTTCATTGATCAAGAGAAACTCATCTGATTTCAAGTTTTCAGATTTCATGCACTGTTTTATTCATCCAATTGCACAGATTGTTAGCGGCCAGACCGAGCCTAGGATCAGTACAGAAATCAAAAGGATCCTACATTTGAGTGACCAAGCCAAGATAGGGGACTGGTATCATTACCAGAATTATACAAAGATTAGAGTGTATGGCTGTGAACTAGCTCCATACAAATTGCCCAAATATGTTCCAATGAGAATTTTCTCTCTGGAATATATTAGGTAAATGATTAATATGGATGAACTACATTTCATTTTAGGGAAGAGGAAATCTTAGTTCAAAATCAAGTCTGGAATATATTAGGCAAATGATTAATATGGATGAACTACATTTCATTTTAGGGAAGAGGAAATCTTAGTTCAAAATCAAGTCACAAGTAGGATCTTTATTTGTAATAACAGATTAGCAGGTATTGAAATAGATTCAATCCTCAAAGAAGTGGGATTCCAACGAAGTTTCACCTAGTCTTATGACCCATTCAGTATAATCTCCAACTTAAGGGTGGAACTCAAAACCACACCTTACAATCATACTCCAAGACCAGAGATTGAGAAGTACAGAAATCAAGAACAGTGGGAGGAGAATACACTTCAAGAAGCAGAAGAACAGACTTTACCTCCTTCTACCCTCCAAACTCCCACTTCTCAAAGCAGGCAGGACAAGAGGCCCAAAGAAGAATCTTCATCATCAACAAAAGGTGAAAAATAATTCATTATCTATCAGAAAAAATCAAGGACTGACTCCAAAGGCACTACTACTCTAAGTCAGAAAGAGCTTATAATCATCAATTTGGATGATTCATAGGTTTCTACATGGACAGAAGAAATTGTAATCACCACTCCATCTTCTTCTTCAGTTTCACAGAATTTGTTGGAGATCACCTAGTTTGCAGGAGTGAGGAAGAGGAGCCAAACATCTTCACTAATATCCTTGAAATTAAACAGAAGAATGAATCTTTGAAAGCAAATGTCTATGCTCAGTTTCGAAAACAGACATCAACTTCACAACATAGGTTATTGACAACTTTTGATAGTGAAAAACGCAGAATGCAAATGGCATACCTACAAGCCCAAGTGCCTTTTCCAAAGGCTTCTTCAGATTATAAGAAGACTATATTTTCCTTTGATGCCAACAGGATACATCCAATCAACTAGATGGACATACATAGGTAGTCTGGTGAGATGCTTTTCTCAACGATGACTAACACTGCTATGGCATTATCAAAACTAAAGACAACTCTTTCAAATCTATAGTCACAATTAAAGATAAAAAATATATCCTCTTTGGCAAAGGATATCAGGGTAAAATAATTAGAAGACTTAGTGATCAAAGTTGGGTATGACCCCTCTGATGTTAAAGTTTTAGAGGACATTATTAAAAAGAAGAATGCAAACATTGCAACATGAAGGAAGCAACTTAAAGTACCCAGAGGATCCTTAAAACAAGGAGATAGTAGAAAGTGAGCAACACAAAGAAGAAATGCTCAAGTTGATCATTGAGCAAAATGCACAGATAAAGATAATGGAAGAGTGAATTGAGAAATTGCTTAAAGAAAAAGAGGAATCTGCTCAAGTAGCCATAGCTCCAATTACAGCTATACCTATTACAGTGTCAAGGACAACAGGGGAATCGACATCAACATCAGCAGAGTCTACATCAATAGCAGGAGATTTAAACAAAGTCATACAGGAGTTGTCTCTCCAAAGACAAGAGAATGAAAAGCTTCACAAGAAATTTAAGAATCTAGAGACTCAGAAGATTAAAAATGACACTCTTTATGTTGAAGAGATGCAGAAGACCCATAGATTGACCAGAAGGATAGAAGAGTTGGAAAATGAGTCATTAATGGCTCAGACCTTGGCCCAAGCCAAGGAAAATATTTGGGCAGACATCAGTCAGGCTATAACTGAAATTTGGCCCTCCATACAGATTATTTTTGAACAGGAAGAACTGATAAATAGGTGCGAGACAACTATTGAAGAAGTTAGAGAACTTCTTAAGGATAAACCAAGTGAAGCCACAGACATGATTAAAGTTCTAAATTCAAAGATTAGAGCCGAGTTGGAGTAGATTTAGATTGTGGACATGTTTGAAACTATTTTGGAGACTGAGAAGGTTTTGCAGAAAAAGAATCTCATGACTTAGTTGGAGACCAAGTGCCAAGCCTTGAAAACTGCTGTCTAAAGGTTTCATTTGAAGTTCAACTTACTCAACTAGAGAGGACTACCATGATTAGTGGCACCAGATGACAGGTTGATCAGTTTGGAGGAATATTGTCAAAAGCTTTATGCAATTGCAACTGATAAAGCTAGATTTGTAGGTATAAAGGGTCACCTTACAGGGAAGGAAATCTTAGAGGCTTTGAATTTTGATTTAATAATCAAGCATGAAATCAAACACCTCTTTGTTAATAAGCCTATTTTTGAAAAGTATACCGAGGTTGATGAAGTCTACAAAAAATTGGTTAATCTTTCTATACCAAGTGAAGATAGGTGGGATCACTTATGTGAAATTCTCGAGTAACTTTCATCACCAACTGACAGACAACTAGGCAACACTTTTTGGGGATTAGATCATCAACAAATTCTTTAAAGATAGTGCCAACATTCAACAGTTTTAGAATTCCTATAGTTTTGTACTATTTTTGTATTTTTTTAAAAAGGGTCTCTAGAAGATGTTTCATTTTGTATAGATAACTCTTCCTTCGGGTTATTAAGGGTTGAACTCTTGGATGAGCTTTCAAAGAAGAACTGTAATAACGCTGGAGATTTGCTTCAAATTAATGAAAGGATTCTGGATTTGCCTCAAATAGTTTGTCTCGTGAGTTTTTCTAATGTGTTCATTTCATTATGTTTTTCTTCATGTATTTAAGTCTTTATGGAGAAATCTGGGTAAGATCAAACTGAATATCAGTCCATCTTAAATCCCGTGTGAAGTTATAAACAATAATTAGAGATTAGTTTATAAAACTGTTTGTTATTATAAACTCCTCTATATCAATAAATTGTCACACCCATCTGCATTAGATTAAATACACTTTGTTGACCAGGGAAACATTGTTTACCTGCTTTCCTTCTTATAATAAAATAAATATTCTATTTGAATATTTAGTAAGTTATAATTCTTTAAGATTCTGCTATTCACTCAATTAAAATCAATTAACTATTTTAGACAAATAAACAACTCTTTCATTCTATTTGGCAAATGTTAAAGTTTAAGCACCTATTTTCAATTTGTTCATAACACTGTTCATCCAAAAACTTTAAAACAAAAAAAAACATTTTAGATTACCTGGCATGATTAATTGACCTAGAATCATCTTAGAGGACAACAACACCCACTAAAAAAATTAATTATTTTTATAAAACTGTCTCCAGGTCGAATTTCCCAAAACGATTTCCGGGGATTGTGGAATACATGTGTCAAAGCCCTCTTGCAAATTTTGAGGCTTAGAGCACATCCAATGCTACCAGAAATCAACAAATGAGAGCATTAATTGGGCACAACAAGGCTCTCCTCGAATGTATGCGTTGATTTTGGGTGGCACCAGTAGTGCTCTTTCTCCGAAATTTGGTGGAGGGGCTAGAACACATGAGATCTCCAGAATCCAAAAATCGTTTGGAGAAGTTCCACCCGGATGAGGAGTTATTAAAATAATTAATATTTTTAATGAGTTCCTAAGTCTAAACTTAGGAAAATACAAATATTAATGTGAATTAATAAAAATATGGGTGAGAAGGTTCTAAGTGACGAGGATCAAGCTAGTTGTAATCTTAGCCATTGATTCATCAATAGGAAAATTATAAGAGGAGGCTTGAGGGTTAGTTGGAGATACACCAAGAGATCAAAGAGTTCGATTTTTCTGGGGCGTGGTTTGCTATGAAAGTCGAGCTAGTGATCTGAGTTGTAGTGAGGGGCAGTTCGGCAAGGGAACTTTAGTTCGAGGCCGAAGAATACATAGCAGAGAGGCAAAACAACGCCGAGAGAGGTAGCGCAGTCCCTGAGAGGGTGACGCAGAGGCCGTAGGGGCTAATACAGGTGACACATAAGTCGTAGAGGCTGACGCAAGCCCTTAGAGGCAACACTAGGAAGATTCTGTGGGGCAGAGAAGGAGCAGATCAACAAAATCGACTTTCTGAGCAAGGGAGGCTCATTGTTGGGGTGACACAACTCCTAGAGGAGTGACGCAGTTCCAGTGCAGAGCTTGGAGCAGCCATTGCTGTCCAGCACTGGGAACAATCGGGTCACTGTGGGGTTTGATCATCTAGTTGCTGAATTTGCCGGAATATTTGTCTCTAGATAGAGGTACTTCTACCAGGATTTTTCTTTGTTGGGTGAACCATATCTAGCACCCTAGTTGTATTCAAGAATCTGCTTTATAATACAAACCCTCTACTGCACCGGTTTTTCTGAATTGGGTTTTTGTGGGGGCAATTGTCCAAAAATAATGGTGTCCCTTGTGTTATTGTCTCAAGTTATTTCAGTCCGTGATCTATATGTATGTGTAGGCTGCAATAGTGTTTACATCGATGTTTATGTAATTAAATAACTTGTTAATGCAAAGAACAAGTAGGAGATGTTAAACCAGTTATTGCGGTAGGGGTTTCTGATGTGTTAGATTCAGGAATTTTCACATGGTATCAGATCGATTGCAAATCATAGGCAACTGAAGACAGCAACAGAGAAATCCGAAAATTTGCAGCAGAGAGGTAACTGTCCCGAGTGTCAGCACTGTTCCAGAGTCAAAGAGGTAGAAGGAAGAGTGACACAGTGTAGGGAAGGTGATGCAGAGGCTCACGTAGTGCCTGCGTCAGCACTCTGAGCTAGGTGAGGAGACACAGTAGCTGGGAGGAGCCCACGCAGTAGCTGTGTTAGTCGTCAGGGCCAACGCAGAGGCAGAGGGAGTCAAATCAGGCTCACGCATAGCCACGTCATCTTTCTGGGCTAGGAAGGATTGACGCAGTTGGCCAGGAGGAGCTGATCCAGCCCATGCAGTGATTGCACAGAGCCTGAAGGGCTCATATTCTTCAGTTGCTAGGGTTAAGGGAGCTGAGCAGATTTCGATTTGAAGAGTCGGTGGGACGTTGTTTCTGTTGGAGCAGAACGATGTCTAAGGAGACTGAACCAAGGTAGAGGGAATCGCTAGCTTGACAAATTTGTAGCCAAGAAGTCTAAAATCTAGGTTGCAACAACAAAGGAGGATTGGAGAGGAGTGATTCGATAGTTGGCTGGAAGATTTCCGATAGGGAGATCAAGACTTAGAGGGAGTCTAGACAGGATCTGTTCCTTAGAGGATATCTTGTGCACAAGGAATCCAGATCCAAGTCTTGCTAGATTGACAGGAGGAGAGGGAGAAGAGAACCAGTTCTATTCTTGAGCAGAGATGGCAATGAATGGGTTGAGGGATTAGGACAGATTGGATAGAGCATCCAATTTTGTCATCTGAAAGGCCAAGATCTTGGCAATTCTAAACAAACATCGCATCAAGGACTATGCCTTGAAGGTTGTTGCTGAACTGGTCGATGCTGATCCATCGAAGAAATACGAGGAGGCCCAGGCTAAGGCCTAAAAGAATGTCGAATCAATTAATTCAGAGTGAGCAAGAAGCTCAATGATAATACAGAGATATTTACAATAATAGAAACATCAAGTTTCTATGTAGAATATGGAAACACTCAGTTTCATTTAAGAAACTGCTTAAACGAATAAAAATAGCAACAGCTAAAAGAATGAGTATTAAATACTAAATAGGAATAGGAATATTCTAATACCCTCCCTTAATACTCAATCTATTTACAACACCAATAGACCCTCTGAATTTTACAAATTTATCAGGACCAAGAGGCTTGGTGAAGATGTCAGCGGGCTGCTCTGTTGTGGGAACATATTGCAACTGAATTGAGCCGTCTTCAACAAGCTGGCGAATGTAGTGGCAATGAGTTTCCACATGCTTTGTTCTTTCATGAAAGACTGGATTTTTGGCAAGTTTGAGAACTCCCTGATTATCACAAAACAAAGAGGTAGGCCCGGTCTGGGAAACATGCATATCTGCAAGCATACGTCGAAGCCAAATTGCCTCACAGGATGCCTTAACTGCTCCTCGATACTTTGCTTCTGTTGAGGAGAGAGCCACTGCCTGTTGCTTCTTACTAGTCCAAGTAACAGCACCAGATCCTAGAATAAACACATACCCAGCTGTAGATTTACGGTCATCAACCGAACCGGCCCAGTCAGAGTCAGTGTAACCACTGAGAATAGGATTGGAACTGCGAGTATATAAGAGGCCATAATCAGAAGTACCACACACATATCGTAGCACACGCTTTGCTGCTATCCAATGATCAGCTTTAGGAGCTGACATAAAGCGGGAGATATAGCTTACTGCAAAACTGATGTCAGGTCTGGTGGCAGTAAGATAGATGAGACTGCCCACTAGTTGCCTGAATAAAGTTTCATCCACAAGGGGAGAGGAGGACTGCGATGAAAGTTTGAGCCCTGGTTCCATAGGAGTCGTGGCTGGTTTGCAATCCTGCATTCTGAACCTGTCCACAAGATTTTTTGCATACTTGGACTGAGAGAGAAAAATATGATTTTCAGTCTGCCAAACTTCAACCCCCAGACAGTAATGAAGAAGTCCCAAGTCTGTCATCTCAAAAGTTCTGCATAAATCTTGTTTGATCCCATGGATCAAATGTGCAGAGCTGCCAGTAATGATAAGGTCATCCACATAGACAACCACAAGCAAGACATCATCAACAGTATGCTTGATATACAGGTTTGCATCAGATGGGCTCCCCTGAAAACCCTGATCTGTCAGGTACTGATCAATTTTCATGTACCAAGCCCGAGGAGCTTGCTTCAAGCCATAAATGGCTTTAGCTAATCGACACACTTTCTGTTCTTGACCAGCAACCTTGAATCCTGAAGGCTGCGTCATGTAGACTTCTTCTTGGAGATCACCATTTAGGAAAGCACTCTTTACATCCATCTGATGAACTTTCCAATTGAACTGAGCTGCTAGGGCAAGGACAAGCCTTATGGTACTCATCTTGGCTGTAGGAGCAAAAGTCTCTTCATAGTCGATGCCTTCCTTCTGTGAGAACCCTCGAGCCACAAGACGAGCTTTATACTTGTCTATGGTTCCATCAGCTTTGTATTTCACTTTATACACCCATTTGCAGCCTATGGGCTTTTTCCCTGCAGGAAGATCAGAAAGTGTCCATGTGTGATTCTTCTGAAGACTCTGAAATTCGGCTTCCATAGCCTGTTCCCACTCAGATGTACCCTTAGCCTCTGAATAGGTTTGAGGCTCAAAAATACTGTGAAGGTTAGCCATAAGAGCAAAATTGACTGTAGACTGTTGTTTGTTCTTATGTCTAGAAGTTCTACCTTCAAGAAGCTCATCATCCCGGAGATCACCAATGGTTTTAGCCCACCATTTAGGCCGAAGAGTAGAGGAACCAATATCAGGAGGAGATGAAGAAGACTCAATAGGAGCAGCAAGAGGAGGGTTATTTTCTGGAGGAAGCTCAGATAGAGTATTATCAAATACTGATGCTACATCATCCCTCCCATCAGGTGGACCGACCGGAAGAAGAACACTGTGAGGCTGATCCTCAGAACACTGCTTAGAAGAAGAAGACTGAAAAAATCCTCTGTCTTCATCAAATACTACATCCCGACTGAAGCTAAGACGACCGATGGCTATATCTATCAGCCTATAGGCCTTGTGATGATCACTGTAACCTGTCATCATGAGTTTCTGGCTTTTGGAATCCAACTTAGAGCGCTTAGCAGGTGGAATCCAAACATATGCAACTGAGCCAAATACTTTGAGGTGACTGATCTTAGGCTTACGGCCAGACCAAACCTCTTCAGGAGTCTTCCCTTTAACAGCCTGAGTAGGTGATCGGTTAAGAAGATAAACAGCAGTAAATACTGCTTCAGCCCAGAATTTGTTTGGAACACTCCTGTGTTGTAACATGGAACGAGCCATTTCAACAACTGTGCGGTTGCGACGCTCGACAACACTGTTCTGCTGAGGAGTGTAAGGAGTGGTTAATTGACGTTTGATGCCATGAATATCACAAAAGTTGGCAAAAGCTGAGGAACAAAATTCCCCCCCATTGTCGGTCCTAAGGGTCATGATGTTACAATCAGATTCTTTTTCAACTAAGGTTTTAAACTTCTGAAAGGTACTAAGAGCATCAGATTTATTTTTTAGAAAATACACCCACATCTTTCTACTGAAATCATCTACAATAAGTAAAAAATATTTGCAAGCAGTGATAGAAGCTGTATTCATAGGACCACAAATATCAGCATGAAGTAACTGAAGTACCTTAGATGCGCGCCAAGATTCTCCATCTTTGAATGAAGACCGATGTTGCTTTCCCGCTTGACAAGCGCTGCATACCCCCAACTGCTGAGTCTGAATATCAGGTAATCCTGACACAAGTCCCTCCCGAGAGAGCTGAGAGAGATACTGCATATTTAGATGCCCATATCGCTGATGCCATAGAGTGCTGATGGGAGAGACACGTGCTGCTAAAGCCACTTCTGGAGAGTCATCGGTGTCAAGTAGCCTGTATAGACCATGGTCCTCTAGGCCAACAGCAACTGTTAGACTAGTCTCCCTGTCAATAATGGAGCACTTGTGTGCAATGAACACAACATCAAGCTGAGGAGAATTCCTCATAATCTGGCTGACAGATAGCAGATTAATTTCCATACCAGGAACATAGTATACATTCAGAAATATGAGTGTGCGCCCACCAGACTGAATTTGAACTGTACCTCTGCCAGCTACTGTGTACTTTTCACCTCCGCCAAATACCACGGAATCACTGAAAGGTGAGAAGTCAATAAGCCAGTCACGCATGTGAGAGAAATGGCGTGATGCACCAGAATCAATGTACCATGCAGAGGAAGGAACATGATCTGAAGACCTTTTAGCCATAAAGGCGTAAAAGGCAGAATCTTTCTGCTCGGAATGTTCTGCAACATTTGCTGTTTGATGTGGCCCTCCCTGTTTCTTCTGTTCAGAAGCAATCCTCTGTCGGCAATCTTTCTTCATGTGACCGAACCTGTGACAGTAATTACACTGCACACTTTTCTTCCTAGCAGGATCAAAAGACTGAGAAGAGCCTTTCTGCTAAAAGGACTGAGAGGACTGATATGTTGCAGCAAATGCATTTTCCGAGGACACTGATGAAGCACCATTACCAAACTGCTATTTCCACCGATCCTGCTGCAGAAGTTTGGTACATAACTCTGGAAACTTCAGATCAACATTTGTGGTGGTAATGTTGAGTGTTTCTATGAAGTGTTCATAAGATTTCGGTAGACTTTTCAAAGTAATGACTACCATATCTTCTTCCTCCATGGTCCGACCAATGGCTTCGAGCTGATCTCGAATGTCTTTAATTTTGTTGAGATGTTCCTGTAAAGACATATGTTCGTCCATCATGATGGAGAACAACTGATTTTTGAGAAAAACGGCTCTGCTTTTGTCAGATGTCTCGTGCAGTTCTTTCAACTGTTGCCTGATTTCGGCAGCTGTCTTGCAAGAAGGAATCTGTGGTAACTGATCATCAACGACAGAGAGCTTGAGAAGCATAACAGCCTCTCGATTTCGATCATCAAATTTATCTTGATCGTACCAGCTGTACCAGGACGAAGCTCTTTGCCCAAAATGAGCTGATCAAGACGCCTGTATTCAAAAATGGTCAACATTCTTTGTTTCCAAATGTTATAGTTGCTGCCATTAAAGCGTTGATTTCCTTCTAACATCAGATTGGTGAGCGTGGCCATTTTCCCAAAGACAATACAGAAGTCTGACACACAAAAAAAATGTAGCTGCCTGCTTATCCTGGTGCAAATCAAAACAGACTTTGTTCTGCTAGACAGGTTTTTTTTAAAAAAAAATATACCCAACAAAAATGTATCTCCACACTCTAGAAAAGGTAGCAATAGAGCAGGTTCCACTGCTGTAGCTGTACCCTTCTTTCAGGTGATGCCTTTTCAAATGAAGGAGCCGCAAATAAATTCCAAGAAAATATCAAGATGACTGTATGAGACTGACACAGAACCTTAACAAATTCTGCCTTGAAAGAAATAGGCTTGAACAATGCACAAAAATTAACTCAGGTCTTTGCTAGATAAAAGTTTAGACAGTCCTGAATTTTTCACAAAAACGCTGTCTCAGGCTCGAATTCTCCACATTCTGTTCTAGGAAAGAATATGTGCAAATGTCAATCAACACCATGCCTCATATCTATATCAGTGCACCAGACCAAAACCATGACAAGAGGTCGCATGCATCCTTATAAAATTAAAGCTGATTTGAAGGGAAAAAAAATACGTAGACTGAAAAAGTGAAACCACGTGAGCCGTCCACGATTGTATTTGCTGTCATATCAACGAAAATACTCGGTGGATGTTCGAGTCTTTCGGTCGGAGAATGCCGTCACGTGAGCCGTCGTTTTGATAAACCCACGCTGCCGTCGTTTTGTGGTTCCACTGTCGGAGAATGCCGTCGTCTCAAATTTTCACGTCTCTGCTACCAACTGTCGGAGAATGCCGTCGTCTCAAATTTTGACGTCTCTGCTACGATTGACCAATAGAAAATACGAGGGCCGCAATGAGACCAGTGTCTGGAGCACGTCACTGAGAGGCAAACAACCCCCCCAACCCAGCGACACAAGGCTTCAAACGACAAATAGACTGCTGCTCATAACACTACGATCTAGCTCCTGGGGTTCCGGGTTGTGATGCAAACTGGTGATGCTGCGTTGGAAATGTGAGGAAGATGCAGTTCAACAATAAAAACAAATATGGTGGAGTCAGCCAGGCAGAAAACGAATCCCGCCCCCACGAGACGGTCACCGCCACAAAGTGCTGTAGCGATTATCCAACCAGAATCGGTATACCAGCAAGGGAATTTTGTTCTAAACCAGATCCAAGAGTTTCTTCAACTTTTAATTCCTCAGAAAAATGATAATGCAGGAGAAGAATCCATTTCTGTATCGAGATAGACGACTGTAAGCTTTTATCACAGTGAGCAAAGCCGAGGCTAAGACTCAGTGAAGGCTACCTGGCTTACAGAGGGCTCGACCTTAGAAATGAATGAAAGAAAGAACTCAAGAGATTAGGATGCAGAGAGAATAAATGTTCAAGAAATCTCTTAACCTCGCTCTGATACCATAAAAGAATGTCGAATCAATTAATTCAGAGTGAGCAAGAAGCTCAATGATAATACAGAGATATTTACAATAATAGAAACATCAAGTTTCTATGTAGAATATGAAAACACTCAGTTTCATCTAAGAAACTGCTTAAACGAATAAAAATAGCATCCTAGACGAAGTCAAAGATCATGTAATACCACGCATTACTGAGAAGAACACAACAAGGGAGATGTGGGAGACCTTAACCACCTTGTATCAGGGCTCTTCCTTGCAACAAAATATACTATTAGAAAATCAGTTGAGAGAGTATCAGATGCAGAAAGGAGAGGAGATAGATCCCTTCCTTCTCAGGTTGCAAGGGATTCACGACCAGTTGACTTCTGTGGGGTCTACACCGGATCTTGAGTTCATGGTTAGGACTGCCTTGAATGCAGTCACCAAGAACTGGGAGACATTTGTCCAAAGTATTTTGGGCAGAGCGACTCTCCCCAGTTGGGAGGAGATGTGGGAAACTCTTCGATAAGAAGAGCTCAGGAGATTGACCAAGGTAGGAAGTAGTGGCAAGGGAACCCGGGTCAAGAAGGAGGAGGAGGAGGATGCAACTCTCGCATTAGCGGGATAGCAGGGGCAGCAAAAGAGGAAGAAGAAGGACATCACCAAGGTTAGATGCTTCAACTGTGGGGAGATGTGACATTATGCCACTCAGTGCCCCAGGAAGGAGGGCAAGGGAGAAGCTTCTTGTAAACCCTCTTTTAATGTCTAAGAGGGTTCTCTTTGTAATACTAATAAAATATTTCCTCTTGAGGGAGCTTGGGATTTTTGCTGTGGTATTCCTCCTCCTCATTTGGTAGGAGATCTGCTTGATTTGCTTTTCACTAACTTGCTAGGATTAGTTTAGTTTGTTGCATTGGTAGATCTAGCTTCTTTTGGTTGCTCATTGCCTAACTAGCTTAGTTTAGTTTAATAACTGCTTGATCTAATTTGCATTTGAGTAATTCTTGTCTTTATCTCTCTTGTATTTTAAATTGAAGTAGTCTAGCAATTAAATCTAATTAGCAATCTCATCTACCATAATTCTATTTTCTCTTGATCTTAACCACTTGTGCTTCAATTTATAGCTCGCACTTGCTTTATTTATAATTAAACACTCTAAAACGCACATCCTAATTCGATCAATTAAAAGTGGAATTGTGTTTTTCTATTGATATGTTCGAAAAATTTCACTTTTTGAGCATTGTGGTTGAGCTCATTTGGAGCATTTGTCTAACCTTGCATCCCATTTGCATTTCTAGATTTAATTTTTCATCTTTAAAATTTACCTCCAAGAGTAAGCTTGGTTGATAGAAATTTTAGGACAAACTTCTCCAACATTCATTCAATTTGATAAATCTGAGTTTGGAGCAAAAGTCAAAACACGTGACCACGCGGTTCTCTTGTGGTCGAGCCCTTGTAGGAATGAAGACACGTGGGTTGTCTTGGAGTCTAAGCGAGTATTGTTAATGATGGACTAAGCGCCTCCCCGTCCTAGCCTTCTTGCAATTCATGTCAGTCCTTACCAAGTTTTGAGAAATTGAGGGGAAGTCTCACCATAGATTAGGGATATAATTAAAATTTACCAAGACCACTTGCTTCATACACTCACATCACATTGCCTCATCTTGCATTTGTTGAGTGTACAAGTTGAATTGTGAGCATTTCATTTTACTTGCAAGTATTACACTACATTGCTCTTATACTTGTCATCTTAATTACATGCTCATTATCCTTTGATATTGTTATATCTTACTGGAGCATATATCATAGAACTACAAGTATTAGTTTTATCTATATTGCAAGCCTTTCTATTGCTCATATCTCAATTTTGTACTTGATCTCTTGTACTAATGCTTGTCTTTCAAAATTGCCTATCTTGTAACTTAAGCATCAATTTCTTAGTTTGCAAGTACTGTAATTTTATTTGAGCATTGTTTATAAGGCACTGTTCTCTCATCTTTTATTTTATTGGATGCCTTATCGATTTAATCAAATCTATCCCATTAATATTTGCTCATAAATATTCATACTTGCTAATCAATCTTTAATTCAAGTTATATTGAATGATAATCGCCTTGCCCTTTATCTCCTATAATGTTATTTCAACAAGTTTTCCTTTAACATTCATATTTAAGGACCACCCCCATAACTTAGCTAGGAGAGAGCTTAAACAAAAAGAGTTGGGAATAGGTGACAATCCCTTCTTTGAGCATTGCACCGTGAAGACTACACCTTGTTGGGTTGAAGACTTTCCCCACATTTTGGTGTATATCTTTGGCAACAATAGGGTCAACAACTCTTGACATGTGAAGCAAGGTTTCCTCCTCTAGAGGTCTTCCCTAGTCTCATCATATAATTGTCCCTGTCCTATCCACACCTTTTAAGGAGGTTTGATGCCCTTCCAGTCAAATCTCTCTATGAGCTACGTGAACTCTGTGTATGACGTAATGCCTGCATGACCCAAAGTGATTAGCCCATGATACCACCACTCATGTGCATCTCCATCCAAATGTAAGGTAGCATACTTAGTAAACATCCACCTCTCTCAAGGGGTTTAGCTAGAGGAGTGTGTCCTTTTTCTGCACTCACTCTTTGGCAAAGCTCTTGGTTGACCCATCAAAGTTGGGGAGGGTTATTTTCCCCAATGTCTCCTATATGCCTTGATTCAATTGACCTCCCCTATATGGTGTAAATGGGTCCACCCCCATGGCATGCACACTTTCATGGCCTCTGTCATAAAAATGAGGATGACTCTGGTCTGTCATGTTTCTGCTACTCAATTGGACCAACATTTATATTATCTTCTCATTATTCCTGAGGATCTCATCCATGATCCTTGCAGTAACTCCCCTTTCTTGAGTCACTGGAATGCCTATTATTATATCAAATATTGTGCATGCATGCCCAACTCTTCCATGATCTTTTTGGCTTCCCGTTGTTGACCACTGAAGGTTGCACCTAAATTTTTTTGGAGACCATGCCTGAGGATATGTCAGAGGCTTGATGTACTATCAAAGTTCATATATCATCAAAGTTTTTTAACTCTAACTTCTTCTTCTCATCTTCTTGTATGTTGTACTTAGATTCCGCAAGCCCTAGGGGGTGATGTAAAGTGATGCTAGTGTGATGAATTGAGTCATGTAACAGGCCTAGGTAACCTGAGACATTTTCATCAAGTGAGTTTACTCTGGGAGGTTGTTTTACTTAGTTAATTATTAGGTACTTCCGAGTACTTAATAATTAATTGAGTTTATTTAGAGTCATGTAACATGCCTAGGTAACCTGAGATATTGTCATCAAATGAGTTAAATTTGGGAATTTTTTTTACTTGGTCAATTATTAGGTACTTCCGTGTATTTAATAATTAATTGAGTTTTTCCTCCAAGCACAACCCCAAAGTCAGAGTGCGGTTTGATGGCAAGGCCTTGGGTGAATCCTAGTGTGTAGAATCATTATCTATTACATACTAGATCACTCATAAAATTTCGTGGAATTTGATTATGTCTAGGGGCAATTTTTAATTTTTAAAATTTACTGTTGGATAAAATTTTTAATAAATTTTGATTGTAAAATGTAATAAGTGATGTCTAGAGAAATTGTATGGGGTATGTGTGCTCAAAATTACACCTATCACCCTCAAATTTCTACTAAGACACACTTTGAGGGGTAAAAAGTAAGTTCTAGACCCTCAAAACCCACTTTTCTTAAGTTTAGTGGAAAATGTAGCAATAAATTAGCCCCAAAAATAAATAAATGGAGAGAAATAAATATCTAGACATGCTAAAATGATGTGGAAATAAGGTGGAAATTTATCTAAAGGTCAAAGTCAAGTTAGAAAATGATGTGGACCCCATCTAAGCCACAAATCAAGGGAAATCAAATTTTTTGAAGGGGACCACAAGTTCCATTGCTCAAATCACATTTTTTTACGGAGATAGCTCGAGTCTCAAGGACAAGTCACCCATTTGGTAGGATTTGACTTGAGTTACACTAGGAGATGAGTGGAGAGTGGTATCCCACAACTCCACTCTAGTATACACATGTCCCTCGTCCAGAAATGCATGGAAGCCTCCAAGGATTGCATTGGGCCAGCTAGAGAAATTCAAATTGCACGAGGATACACTTGGCTCCTCCATTCAAAAGTTTGATTTTTCCTTAGGATCTTCTCCAACTCCACTTGTCACGTGCTTTTCTCAATGGGATTTGCTCCCATTTTTCTATTTAAGTGAGCTTTGGGCTTTCATTATGTATTCTTGATACTAGCGATTGTGCTTGCGGAAGTGCTTTGTACATTTTTAAATATCAGTAAAGACTTTCAGGTTTTCATTCATGAGATGTTCTTCCTTCTTGGAGCATTGTATGATCTTGTGTTTATTTTCCTTCTATATGTGCTAATTATCTTGTGCTTCCATGTACTTTTAGAAGATGTTTTGATGTAGAGCTATCTTGCATCAATACATGATTTATAAATTGTGCTCTAGATTTACATAGTTATAGTAGATTTCACATAAATTTCTAAGCCTCCTTTTCATTGCATAGTTTTTAAATCTATATCTGGAGCTAATTTTGTGATTGAAGTTTGTAGAAAGGAAATTCCTAGTTGGATCAAAGATCAAGTGTGAGGGGAAGTCTTGGGAGAGATCAACCCACTCTTGATATGCTCTTCGAGGAACTCTCATTTGTTCTTTGAGCCTCATAGTCTAATCTTATGAGTGGATTTGCCGGGGTGCTAGCCATAACTTGTCTTCAAGCCAAGCTACTTTTCAAATCTAAATAAATTATTCTTAAATATTGTGCTTCGTTGTTTCAATTTTGCTATTTAAGAGCTTGATGATGGCTAAGAAAAGAGGAGAGTTTACTCACACTCTTTAGCTTATCCCTTGTGAATTAGATTGTACATATACATTTTATTTTGTTGATTTTCCACTAACATTTGACTTGTCTTGCAGCCCTTGTTTGAAGTGTTTTCCCTACTCATTCTTGTGGCAGCTTGAGGAAGTTATCACTTGAAACATCTAACAAGTTGTTTGCCGTACCTATGGAAAATGTTGAGACTGAATTTTAAGAAGGCTGGACATTTAAGACATTATTTTTTTGCAAGGCCGAGTTACACTTGAGAGAAGCATCACTCTTGACTAGGCCGTGGGCTTTAGGAGGCTAATCCTCCCTTGTCTATGCAAAATTTTCCACATGCCTGGAGGCTGATTTATTGCTGCAAGAACAGTCCCTTATATTTTAAGATTTGAAGATGTTTCATTTTTAATTGTGGTTGCTATGTTTTACCTTGTTTAAGGAGGAGATTTAGCTCTTATAGTTCACACTTTTGTAAAGTCTCCCGTCCATTCATTTGGCAGCCTTTGAGAGGCTTCTCTTCATTGTAACACAACTCTAATAAACTCATCTTTTTGGGTTGAGGGAGCTTGGGAAATTCTCCCATGGTATCCCACCTCCTCATTTAGGAGGGCTCTATTGGGTGGATTGATTTGCATGGTCTAGTTCCTAACTTTCACACTTAGTTTGCTTGCATACATATTTGATTTGCTAATCTAATTCATATGTGGTAAACTTTAGAATTGATACAACACTCGTATTTACTTCTAATTTGCAAAGTGGGCTTATCTAGTTGACATTTTTATCATTCAAGTTCTTGCATTGTACAATTTAATTATTGTTCAAACTAGAACATTTGCAACATCTTCTTTTAGCAACTCACTTTATGTTCTTTCAAGTGATTTACATTTGCAAGCTTTGATTTGTTCACCACTCCATTTCCATTATTTGGGAAATTGTTTCATAATTAATTTGGATAAATGCTTCTTCATCTTATGTCAACTTGTGCTGATATATTATTTTTATTTTCGTTGATATTCTTGGAGTGTTTTGTAGCTATAATTTACCTTGAAGCAATTTGCAATCTCACAAGCAATTTATGAAGCACATGACTACATGCAAGCTATTTAAGTAACATTGAGCTAGTAACACTCTAAATTTTCCATTTGAAGATATTGGTGCAATTCACTTGAGCACTATCTCTTATTTTTGAAGCATTGCCATCAACACTTCTCTTTGGAAGCAATAACATTTAAGCATTTCATTTAGGAATTCTAGTTTATACTTGCACATTTATAACTTACCTCCAAGCATAAGCTTGGATGTATAGACATAATAGGACAAAGTTATTCCTTGAAAATTTCTTCCATTTGCTATGGAGTAAGGTAAAGTGTGTGACCCTGTAGTTATGAAGGTGGCTTTGTCCCCTTGTAGGAACGACGACACACATGATTTGTAAGGATTAGGGGAAGGGTATCATTAATGACGGACTTAGTGCCTCTTTAGTCCCTCTTCCTTTCAAATCACCCCCATCTTTACCTCTTGGTAAGAACTTGAAGGGAGAATCTCTCACTTTAGAATAGACATATAGATTAAAACTAACCAAGATAATTGCATCTCACCTTAGCTAGTTTGCATATCATTCTAATTCACTCACTTTAGAGCACTTTAAGTTTACTTGCAAATTTATTTATTTCACGTACTTGTCATTATAGATGACCTATATGTCTTGTTATTTATTATCTCTTGTTGTTGGGTACTTCCTTTGGCAAGTGCAATACCTACTTATATTTGCAAGCAATACTTTGATCCATCATTAGTGCCTTCATGGATAAGTTTGGAGGGAAGAAAGAAGATAGGCACTTTATCAATGTCTTAGCCATATCAAGAAGAATGAGAATGACATTGAGGAGGCGTTTAACAAGAGATTTAATGAGTTAGTGAAAAGTATGCCTCAAGATGTTAAGCCTCTTGAAAAGTTCTTATTGTGCTTTTATTTGGATGCTTTTGGTATCGACACATCTTATGAGCTATGGAGGAAGGAACTTGCAAATCTAAATGCAACTCAAACTGAAGCCTTGAAGATGGAAAAGGCTAGGAATGAATCACGAAAGTCAGAAATTCCTTGTTATAGTGGAGGCCCATCGAAGTCTCATGAACATAAAGGGAAAGCTGAGGCCAAGGAGGTTGATAAGGATCCCGTCAACAAATTAATTCAACTCATCAAAACCATGGAAGCAAATCACTGTAAAGAAATGCAAGCCATGCAAAATAGGTTGGTGGTCGTGGAAAGATCACAAGTGCAAACATTCCAACCTAGGTCAAATCATAGATGGCAAAAGAATAAGGGCCCTCCACAAGAGTATAGGCCTCTAAATCCATTGGTGTCCATCAATATGGTAGATCAAATTCTGTTAGGCCCCTACACATGGGTTACACTAGTAGTATAGGGGCCTAACAAATTCCCCCCTTTTTGTAGGCCATGTAATGAGTTCCATGAAGGGGCCACATGCCCATATGTGAAGAGAATCATAGAAAGTGGCATGTTAGGACATGAACATGTGGGAACAAGTGGTCAAATCAATATGTTCTCCATGGAAGATCAAGTTAAGACCATTGAAAGAAATGAGGAGATTGACTATAGGCCTAATAATCATGGGGTTGATAATATGATTGCAAATTTTGATAATGTCACTAAGAGTTTTGGTGAAAGGCCTACATCTCGACAAATTCTTGCTATGGAAAAACACAAAGGGATGACTTATTAGAGAAGGAATATTCGAAATCAGAATAATTGAAAAAAAAATTCTCCTCCTACTTCAGAGTTAAATTTTGACTTGGGCGATTGGGTGAGTAACACAAAGGTTTTTGTCCTGGTGAAAGAGCTTTTGAAGATACCATCTCAAAGGGCAGAGTTATTAAGAGCTATTGAAGTTACTTAAAGGGAAGAAATTCCTAGTGATGAATAAGAAGATGAAGAAGTTATATTGAAAAGTATGAACTGTTATGTGGGGAACAAAGATCATCAACAATTTTTTGTTTCATTGATAGTGAATGATTGTCTTTTACACAATTGCATGCAATATTTCAGGGCTTCATCAAATGTCATGACAAAGAAAGTCATGGAGCAACTGGGTATCTAGGCCCTATCACAACATATTTTCAATGGATTCAAAAAGAATTCAAGTGTGTGGGATAATTAAAGATTTACAGGTTTTTCTAGTTGCATACCTAGAAAGAATAATGACAATGGATATTGTTGTGATAAATGTGCTCGATGCATGGGGAATGCTCCTATCAAGGAAATGGGTGTCTGATTTAGGTGGTACATATGCCACCATTCCCACACCAAATAATACATTTGTCAGGCTTGATCGGGAGTTAGAGCGAAAATATCATTTTGAGGATCCAAGGAAACCCAACAATGAAATTATCTATGGGTCATACAAGCCAGGAAGTGATGCAGTGTTGACAAATTTTCTACCACCCCTAACAGAACATTTTCAAGACAAGGCTAAAAATTGACAGTAGTTGCATCATCATCACCATCATAGCTAACCAAGAAGAAAAGAGAAAAGTAAAAAGAGAAAAAAGATATAAAGAATGGATCATATCAAGCCTCAACAAATCAATAGTTGAAAAAGGAAAAGAAAGAGGCTTGGTATATCGGATGGCCACAAACAAGTTAATATTGGGGCAAGTCAAAGTCCCAAGATAGTCAGAATTGGACATGACACATTAGAGAAAGAATCTATGGATCTGCCTGTGAGTGGGCAGGGTCTCAAGATGGATTTCATTGAAGACATCTGATGCCATGGGGCATCTCTGTATTGTATTTCTAACCTTACCCTTTGCCATTTTTGTTATTAGAGTGGTTTTGTTTTATGCTCTTAGAATAAATTTCCATTTATGTACTTTTTCATGTTGGTATATGATTTTATATGATGATACTTTGAATGGAATTCGTTGATATATGTCTTTTGTTTGCGGATGCTCAATCTAGGTCCTTGTATGCTATCACTTCCTATCTAGCACGCATCCCCATGTGGAGCCAAATGTTGATAATTAAAAGTTGCACCTAAATTTTTTTGGAGACTCCATGCCCGAGGATATGTCAGACGCTTCATATACCATCATAGTGAAAATTTCACAAACCAGAATCCCTACTACAGTAATTGATTAAACTTCTCCTATTTGTCAATTATTGAAACAAATTATTCACTGCTTCCTAAAACAAATATTGAAGCTAATACACTGCAACCTACATCATTTAGATAATATGGCGAAACAAGAACAAAACAATAAAGAAAGATACAACACAAGTGACAGTTATTTTTGGACCAATGTCCCTGGAAAAAACCAATGTGGGAAAATCGGTGCAACAGATTTGAGAATTTTTTATTATTATGCAGTAGTTTTCTGAATACAACTCTGGATGCCCACCCGACAATCCAATTACAGAGAAATAAACTTCTAGAAGAAATTTGTGAGATTACCTCACTCTACTCAGCAAGTTTCAGCTAATCTGATAGCTAAACCAACGTGTCCTCGACTATTTCTGCGTTGCCTTTACATGGGCCCAGCGTCAACCTCTAAGGCTGTGCGTCAACTCAACTGGGAATCAATTTTCCTTCTGGAGCAGTTTCCAGCCCTCCTGGCTCAGAAATGTCAGCTCCCTCAGCAAATTCGGACTTCTGCTTGGAGAATTGCGCTGCTTCTGCGTGAGCCCTTCTGGCTCAACGTCAACCTCTACGTGAGCCCTTCTGGCTCAGTGTCAACCCCTCCTGGGTCCTGCACTGCCTCCTTCTGGTGTCTCTCTGCCTCTCTGTTGCGTATCCTGGGCTCTGGAGAAGATACTCCAACCCAACTATCCCTGCCCCTCACTACACAAGCTCACTATCAATATTCTCTCGGCAGTTGCTTTGCTTCAGAAAATCAAACTTCTGAACTCACTCTGTGTGTCTTTCCAAATGACCCTCAAGCCTCCTTAAATAATCTCCTCATTGACATTCAATGACCCAGATTAGAAGCTAATCAATGGCTAAGCATATTTCTGCTTGATCCTCATTTTCTTCTAGAAGTTACACCCATAGATAGGTTAATACCCATTAATTATTTTATTTTCCTATGTTTAGAGTTAGGGTCCCATTAAAAATAATTAATTATTTTAATAAAACTGTCTCCAGATAGAATTTCCCAAAACACTTTCTGGGTTCTTTGGAATACATGTGCCGAAGGCCCCCTGCAAAATTTGAGACTTAGAGCACATCCGATGCTACCAGAAATCAACACTCGCTCTTAGTGAGGAATGTGCTCTAGCAATGCAACCTATTGAGGCATTACTTTATTCTGTAACATCTCCCTCTACGTTGTTTATGTTTGACATGATGTCCACCAACTACTGCACAAATGCTGCATCTGTACTGTTGCTGACCCTGCCACTGTCAACACGACATCCGTACTGCAACTCCCTCTGAAATTCTGCATCTGTGTTGTTGTTGGCACTGGCACTGCCAACTGCCTCTACATTGCAAATTGCTGTTGCTACTGCATCAACAACGGAAAACATCCCAAATTATTGAACTAACTGTGTTCAGTATGATACCATGTGAATGCTGGAACTTGACTACTACTAGTCTCTGCGCTCACCCTATGAATCTTCTGCACTGCTGCTTACCTCTACTCATGCCATTCACACTATTGCCAGCTCTGCTCTGCGTTGCTTAGTGTCTGACGCTCCTAGCCACTGCAACTGTCTCTCTGAGACTCCTCGATACCATCTGACACTAGTCCATCCTACTACCACAAAACTGGGCTCTTGTAGCAAGGTATTGATTCGAGAGGTGGGCTCCTCAGGGATCTTGCCCAATTGTAGCTCTTTCGAACTACAACTCTAAATATTCCCACCTCCCTCCTGGAGATGTGGCTACCATCTCTGCCAAATAGAAATACTGAATAACCTTCTCTCTCCTTTGCGCAACACTGGACTAGCCTACGCACTCCCTTCTGGAGCTTGTAGATCTGCCCCTCTCTGCTGCTACTCAGCTAGTAAGAATTCAGATTCCTTGGCTAGAAGTCCTCTGAGGAAGAATTCCCTCATTGTGCTTCTCCTCTCTTATGACATCTTTCTGCTCAACAAAAACGACCTGCGGAAAAACTGCGTCCCACTAGCTCCTCCTCATGTTGAGGCTTCAATGTTGCTTCCTCCGTCACGGAAATAATTTGATCTGGAATCCCTTCTCTCTTTTAACTCACTCAGAGAGAGACTGCCTCGAAATTTTTCCCTCCCAGCTTGCACTGCGCAAACCCTCTGGGGTTTCGAACTGCTGCCTCTTGCAGCTTTTTCGACCTCCTTTCCTGCTCAGCACTGGGTTCTCTGGCATTGTTCTTCTTGCTTCACCTGCACTTGCTCTGATTCCATGTGAAAATTCCGCAAACCAGAATCCCTACTGTAGCAATTGATTAAAATTCTCCTATTCGTTAATTACTGAAGCAAATTATTTACTGCTTCCTACAACAAATATCGAAGCTAATACACTGCAGCATGCACCATTTAAATAATATGCCGAAACAAGAACAAAACAATAAAGAAAGATACAACACAAGTGACAGTTATTTTTGGATCAATTTCCCTGGAAAAACCCAATGCGGGAAAACCAGTGCAGCAGATCTGAGGGTTTTTTATTATTATGTAGTAGTTTTCTGAATGCAACTCTGGATTCCCTCCCGGTAATCTAGTTACAGAAAAATAAACTTGCAGAAGAAATTTGTGAGATTACCTCACTCTACTGGCAAGTTCCGGCTGATCCGAAAACTAAACCAACGTGTGCCCGACTCTTTCTGTGCTGCCTCTGCGTGGGCCTAGTGTCAGCCTCTAAGGCTCTGCATCAACTCAACTGGGAATCGATTTGCCTTTTGGAGCAATTTCCAGCCCTCCTGAGTCAGAAATGTCAGCTCCCTCAACGAATTCGGACTTCTGCTTGGAGAACTGTGTTGCTTCTGCGTGAGCCCTTCTGGCTTAGCGTCAACCCCTCCCGGGTCCTGCATTGCCTCCTTCTAGTGTCTCTCTGCCTCTTTGCTATGTATCCTGGACTCTGTAGAAGATACTCCAACCCAACTATCCTTGCCCTTCACTGCACAAGCTCACTATCGATATTCTCCTGACAGCTGCCCTGCTTCAGAAAATTGAACTTTTGAACTCATTTTGTGTGTCTTTCTAAATGACTCTTAAGCCTCCTTAAATAATCTCCTCGTTGACATTCAACGGCCCAGATTAGAAGCTAATCAATGGCTAAGATAATTTCTGCTTGATCCTCGTCTTCTTCTAGAAGTTATACCCACAGTTAGATTAATACCCATTAATTATTTTATCTTCCTAGGTTTAGTTTTAGGGTCCCATTAAAAATAATTAATTATTTTAATAAAACTGTCTTCGGTTGGAATTTCCCAAAACGCTTTCTGGGTTCTTTAGAATACATGTGCCCAAGCCTTCCTGCAAAATTTGAGACTTAGAGCACATCCGATGCTACCAGAAATCAACACAGAGTTCATATATCATCAAAGTTTTCTAAATCTAACTTCGTCTTCTCATCTTCTTCTATGTTGTACTTAAATTCCGCAAGCCCTATGGGGATGATGTAAAGTGATGCTAGTGTGATGAATTGAGTCATGTAACATCCCTAGGTAACTTGGGACATCATCGAGTGAGTTTAGTATGGGATGTTTTTTTACTTGGTTAATTATTAGGTATTTCTGGACACTTAATAATGAATTGAGTTCAAGTATATCCCCAATGCTGAAATTCGGCTTGATGGAAAGGCCTTGGTTGAGTTCTAGTGTCTAGAGTCATTGCATATTATCATACTAAATCACTCGTGAAACTTCGCGTAATTTGATTAAGTCTAGGGGTCAGTTTTTAATATTTAGAATTTTCCGCTTGACAAATTTTTTAAGAAATTCTGATTGTAAAATATAATAAGTGATGTCTAGAGAAGTTGTACGGTATATGTGTGCTCAAAATTACATCTCTCACCCTCAACTTCTTATTAAGACACATTTCGAGGAGAAAAAAATAAGTTAGGGACCCTCAAAACCCACTTTTCCTAAGTTTAGTGGAAAATGTGGTAATAAATTAGCTTATAAATTAAATAAATGGAGAAAAATAAATATCCATGCATGCTAAAATGATGTGGAAATTCATCTAAAGGTCAAAGTCAAGTTAGAAAATGATGTGGACTCCACCTAGGCCACAAATCAAGGGAAATCAAATTTCTCGGAGGGGACGCTGAGTTCCACTGGGAAAATCACATTTTTTGATGGAGATAGCTCGAGTTTCATGGATGAGTCACCCGCTTGGTGGGCTTTGACTTGAGTTACACCAAGTGATGAGTGGAGAGTGGTCTCCCACTACTCCACTATAGTATACACGTGTCTTTCCTCTAGAAATGGATGGAAGCCTCCAAGGATTGTGTTGGGCCAGCTAGAGAAATTCAAATTGCTTTAGGATACACTTGGCTTCTCCATTCAAGAGTTTGATTTTTCCTTTGGATATTCTCCAACTCCATTTGTTGCATGGTTTTCTCATTGGGGTTTGCTCCCATTTTTCTATTTAAATTAGCTTTGGGTTTTCATTATGCATTCTTGATACTAGCTATTGTGCTTGCGAAGCACCACTGCTTTGTACATTTTCAAATATCAGTAAATACTTTGGGGTTTTCATTCATGATAAGTTCTTCCTTCTTGGAGCATGGTATGATCTTGTGTTTATTCTCCTTCTATATGTGCTAATTATCTTGTGCTTTCAAGTACTTTTAGAAGATGTTTTGATGTAGAGCTATCTTGCATCAATACATGATTTAGACATTGTGCTCTAGATTTAGATAGTCCTAGTAGATTTCACATAAATATCTAGGCCTCATTTTCATTGCATATTTTTTAAATCTATATGTGGAGCTAATCTTGTGAATTAATTTTGTGGAAAATAAATTCCTAGTTGGAT
This sequence comes from Pinus tabuliformis, assembly GCA_031772625.1. Classification (NCBI taxonomy): domain Eukaryota; kingdom Viridiplantae; phylum Streptophyta; class Pinopsida; order Pinales; family Pinaceae; genus Pinus; species Pinus tabuliformis. Next base: position 1,184,404,084 of record CM062805.1, on the reverse strand, counting down.
GAAAGATCAAGCATGAGGGGAAGTCTTTGGATACACGAAACCACTCTTGATATGCTCTTGAAGGAACTCTCATTTGTTCTTTGAGCCTCATAGTTTAATCTTACGAGTGGTTTTGCAAGGGTGCTAGCCATAGCTTGTCTTCAAGGCAATCTACTTTTCAAATCTAAATCAAATTTTCTTAAATCTTGTGTTTCTTTGTTTCAAATTTGCTATTTAAGAGCTTGGTGATGGCTAAGTAAAGGGGAGAGTTTACTCACACACTTTAGCTTAGCCCTTGTGAATTAGATTGTATATATACATTTCATTTTGTTGATTTTCCAATAACATTTGACTTGTCTTGCAACGCTTGTTTGAAGTGTTTGCTAACTCATTCTTGTGGCAGCTTGAGGGAGTTCTCACTTGAAACATTTAACAAGTTGTTTGCAGGACCTTTGGCACATGTTTGGGACTGAATTTTAAGAAGGTCGTGGGCATTTAAGACATCATTTTCTTCAAGGCCGAGTTGCACTTGAGGAAAGCATCACTCTTGACTAGGCCATGGGCTTTAGGAGGCTCATCCTCCCTTGTCTAAGCGAAATTTTCCACACTCTTTGAGGCTGATTTGTTGCTGCAAGAACAGTCCCTTGTATTTTCAGATTTGAAGAAGTTTCATTTGTAATTGTGGTTGCTAAGTTTTACCTTGTTTAAGGAGGAGATTTAGCTCTTATAGTTCACACTTTTGTAAAGTCTCTGCTCCTTTCATTTGGCAGCCTTTGAGAGGCTTCTCTTCAATGTAACACAACTTTAATAGAATCATCTTTTTGGCTTGAGGGAGCTTGGGAAATTATCCCATGGTGTCCTACCTCCTCATTTAGAAGGAGGGCTCTATTGGGTGGATTGATTTGCGTGGTCTAGTTTCTAACTTTCACACTTAGTTTGCTTGCATAGATATTTGATTTGCTAATATAATTCATATGTGGTTAATCTTTAGAATTGATACAACACTCATATTTACTTCTCATTTGCAAAGTGGGCTTATCTAGTTGACATTTTTATCTTTCAATTTCTTGCATTGTACAATTTACTTGTTGTTCAAACTACAACATTTGCAACATCTCCTTTGAGCAACTCACTTTATGTGCTTTCAAGTACTTTACATTTGCAAGCTTTGATTTGTTCACCACTCCATTTCCATTGTTTGGCAAATTGTTTCATAAGTAATTTGGATAAATACTTCTTCATCTTATGCCAACTTGAGCTCATATATTATTTTGATTTTTGTTCATATTCTTGGAGCATCTTGTAGCTATTTTACCTTGAAGCAATTTGCAATTTCACAAGCAATTTATGAAGCACATGACTACATGCAAGCTTGTTAAGTAACATTGAGCTAGTAACACTCTAATTTTTCCATTTGAAGATATTGGTGCAATTCACTTGAGCACTATCTCTTATTTTTGAAGCATTGCCATCAACACTTCTCTTTGGAAGTAATAACATTCAAGCATTTCATTTAGGTATTCTAGTTTAGAATTGCACATTTATAACTTACCTCCAAGCATAAGCCTGGTTGTAGAGACATAATAGGACAAAGTTATTCCTTGAAAATTTCTTCCATTTGGTACAAATTAAGGTAAAGTTTGTGACCCTGCAGTTATAAAGATGGCTTTGTCCCCTTGAAGGAACGACGACACACATGATTTGTAATGATTAAGGGAAGGGTATCATTAATGAGGGACTTAGTCCCTTCTCAGCCCCTCTTCCTTGCAAGTCACCCCAATCTTTACCCCTTGGTAAGAAGTTGAAGGGAGAATCTCTCACTTTAGAATAGGCATATAGATTAAAATTAACCAAGATAATTGCATCTCACCTTAGCTAGTTTGCATATCATTCTAATTCACTTGTTTTAGAGCACTTTAAGTTTACTTGCAAATTTATTTATGCCACGTACTTGTCATGATGGATGGCTTCATTATGTAGTAATGTTATTATCTCTTGTTGTTGGGTACTTCCTTTAGCAAGTGCAATACCTACTTATATTTGCAAGCAATACTTTGATCCATTGAATCTCATTTGCAAGTTAATTTCTTTCAAGTAGCATATTGCAAGTAGTGTGGATTTTCATCTTGCCATCTTTACTTTACTTGCCAAATTGCTATTACATGTGCTTGATGTTTATGCTTATGATCATGGAATGATATTATCTTTACTTGAGCATTTCTTTACAAGTACAATTTGTATCTTGCAAGTGATATTTCATATTTCATCTAACATTGTTTTATTTTGCAGGACTACTTGTCATTTTACTTTGAATATCTATTTGAGCAAGTATTTATTATTTCATTTGAACAATTATTTACAAGGCACTAGTTTACATTCTTATCTCTTGAATGTTGTATTGATTATCATTGAATATACATCTTTATATTGCTCATATATTCACAAGCTTGCTCATATCTTGAAGTAGTTCCACTAACCTTAGTCTCCTAGAAAACTCACATTTCATCTACTAACCTTCATTAGGGACCACACCCCTTAGCTTTAACTAGGAGAGAGCTTTAATAGAGAGAGTTGGGAATAGGTGACAACACCATTTTTTAATTTGCCACCAAGTCACACCTTGTGGGGTTGAGGATTTTTCCCACACTAACCTATGTGTGCAAGCGATGCACTAACATTCTTTTGACGCCGTTGCTGGGGATAAATCCTTTTGTTTTTGATGTATGACATCTTTGTCACAACATACTCAACAGTCTTTTGTGCGCCGTTGCCGAGGATGAGTCCTTTTGTACCTGGAATATGACTAACTTTGGTTTTTTGCATATTGGATTTTTAGAGTTAGACTTCTGCTAAGGTGGCGACTCCACTTAACTCAAATTTCTCTAAGAGTTTCTACTAGGAGGAATCCAAGTGGTCTAGTTAGCCCCATTCTTAAGCCTGAAAGGGTTTTGAGAGTGAGGTTAAATAGGCTTTCTTATAGTAGACATCTTGCTAATCTTGGGTAGGAGACTATTTCTGATATCCATTTTCTCTTTCAAGAACGAGTAGAGCCAAATATCATGAATGATCTTTCTGCTCCCTGTAACTTTACTAATGTTGCCTTCATGGATAAGTTTGGAGAAAAGAAAGAAGATATGCACTTTATCAATTCCATTAGCCATATCAGAAAGAATGAGAATGAAATTGTATAGGAGTTTAACAAGAGATTTAATGAGTTAGTGAAAAGTATGCCTCAAGATGTTAAGCCTTTTGAAAAGTTCTTATTGTGCTCTTATTTGGATTATTTTGGTGTTGACACATTCTAGGAGCTAAGGAGGACGGAACCTGCAAATCTAAATTCATCTCAAATTGAAGCGTTGAAGATGGAAAAGGCTAGGAATGAATCAGAAAGTCAGAAATTCCTTTCTATAGTAGAGGCCCATCGAAGTCTCATGAACATAAAGGGAAAGTTCAGGCCAAAGAGGTTGATAAGGATCCCATCAAGGGATTAACTCAACTCATCAAAACCATGGAAACAAATCACACTAAAGAAATGCAAGCCACACAAAATAAGTTGGTGGCAATGGAAAGATTACAAGTGCAAAGGATTCCAACCTAGGTCAAATGATTGATGGCAAAAGAATAAGGGCCCTCCACAAGATTATAGGCCTCCAAATCCATTGGAGTCCACAAACATGGTAGATTAGATTCCCCCTTTTTGTAGGCGATGTAATGAGTTCCATGAAGAGGCCACATGCCCATATGTGAAGAGAATCATGGAAAGTGGCATGTTAGGGGATGAACATGTAGGAACAAGTGGTCAAATCATTATGTTCTCCATGGAAGATCAAGTTAAGACCATTGAAAGAAATCAGGAGATTGACCATGGGCCTAATAATCTTGGGGTTGATAATATGATTGCAAATTTGATAATGTCACTAAGATTATTGACGAAAAGCGTACATCTGGACATATTCTTGCTATGGAAAAACACGAAGGGATGACTTATTAGAGGAGGGATATTTGAAATTGGAATAATTACAAAAAAATTTCTCCTCCTACTTCAAAGTTAAATTTTGACTTAGGTGATGGGTGAGTAATTCAAAGGTTTCTATCTCGGTGATAAAGCTTTTGAAGATACCATCACAAAGGGCAAAGTGACTAAGTGTTATTGAAGTTACTGAAAGGGAAGATCATCAACCATTTTTTGTTTCATTGATAGTGAATGATCGTCTTTTACATATCCGCATGCTAGATTTGGGGGCTTCATCAAATGTCAAGACCAAGAAAGTCACAGAGCAACTGAACTTAAGGGTATCTGTTTATTTTTGGGTAGCATCGGATGTGCTCTAGCTCTAAAATTTTGTGGAGAGGCTAGAAAACATAAGATCTCCAAGACCCATAAATCATTTGGTGAAATTCCACCCGAATTGTATTTTATTAAAATAATTAATATTTTTAATGGGGTTCCTAAGTTTAAACTTAGGAAAATTAAAATATTAATGGGCATTAATGAAAATATGGGTGAGAAGCTTCTAAGAAACTAGGATCAAGTCTAATTTAATCTTAGCCGTTGATTAGAGATTAGATCCCAACCGTTGATTTCTCAACAAGAAAAGTATAAAGGAAGGCTTGGGGTCAGTTGGAGAATATACATAGAGAGATTGAGGAAATCAATTTTTTGAGGTGAGAAGTTCTGAGGAGGGAAATTGATTGGGGAAATATTGCCGCTGAGGGGCAGTGATAGTTCGGGAATACAAACAGAGAGGCGAAGAGAAACTTGTGGAGGCAGCGCAGTAGCGATGAGCGCTGACACTGGGCTAGTTTGGTCCCACGCAGCCTTGACGCATGGCCAGAAGGGCCAGCACAGAGGAAGGGCTACCTTCCACGCAGAAAGTCAGGGAACTGCCAGAACTGTTGGGAAAGCTGACATAGTGGGCATAAGTGTTGACATAGAGCCTTAGAGAGCTCCACGCAGGCCCACGCAGTTACTGCGAAGGGGTAGTGCAGTTGTAGACAGGGCTAGCCAGTTTTGCTGCCAGATCAACCGGAATCTGCCGGGTGAAGTGAGGTAAAACTCACTCATGTTTTCTGCCATTGTATTTCTCTGTCACTAGTTTGCCGGGAGGGAAACAAACATTTATATTTAGAACTTCTGCTTAATAATAGAAAACCCTAAGAGTTGCTGCACTGGGTTTCTCGCATTGGGTTTTTTCGGGGACGTTTAGTCCAAATATAAGTGTGTCCTTTGCATGATTGTCTCATTTATTTTTCGATTCTTGATTTTTATAGTGGTGTAGGCTACAATGTATTTACATTAATATTTTCTGAACATTTCTGAAAATAACTTGTTAAATGAAGAATACAAGTAAGTGATGTAAATTAGTTTTCTGCAGTAGGATTTTTGACTTGTTCGATTCAGAAATTTTCACATGGTATCAGAGCAAGTGAGATCAAGGAGGTCTGAAGCCATTGGTGAAAGGACAGAGGAAAATTTGTGTGAAGACAGCTATCCTGAGAGACAACGCAGTTTCTGGCCGACAGAGGAGAGGAGGGGTGATGGAATTACCAAGGGAGGCTCACACAAAGCCTGCATCACCCTGATTGGGTGATGCTGTTGTTGCAGAGGATAGCGCAATGGTTACTTGGCTAGTGCAGAGACTGTTGAGTCCTGTTTTTCTGATTGTCATGGCTAGAGGTGTTGCACAGATTTCATCTGGAGTTGCTGGTGGGGTGCTGATTCTATTGGTGTAGAACAATACCTAGTGGGGCAAACACAAAGTAGAGGGAATTAGTTCCTCAGAAGATTTCTTGCCAAGAAATCTAGATCCAGTGATGAGCAATAGCAATGAGAGATCAGAGGGGTGGTTTGACATTAATTGGCAGTAGGATTTCCATAAAGGAAATCGCAATTCAGAGGGAGCTTGTTCTTTAGAGGATTTCTATCGCCAAAGAAATCCAGGTCCGAGTTTTGCTGGGACAACAACGAAAGAGGGAGAAGAGAACTAGTTCGACATTCATTTTGGCAAAGATGACAACCACATCTCCAGGAGGGAGGTGGGGTGATCTAGAGATGTAGTTCGAAAGGACTACAGAAAGGGCAGGATCCTTGAGGTGTCCAATCTCTTAGATCACATACGGCTACGAGAGCCTTTAATGATAGTAGCGGAATGACGAGAGTCAGTTGGTGCGAGGGATGATGGAACAACAGTGGAAGAGCTAGAGCACCAAAGTGTGAAGCAACGTAGTGGAGTGTTGCAGTAGTGTGGAAGGCACAACGAAGATACAACACAATGCAGTAGCATTAGAGGGTCAGCACAAATTAACAAAAAAGGTAGCTTTAGTGTCAAGGGGCATCGAGGCTGACCATCATGTTAGCTCTTGGGTGGCTTTTTAGTTGCTTACTTCCCAGCAACTGAGTTGCAATGCAACAGTTCGCAGTGGCAGTGCTATGGGCAACGTGATGCAACATATTGAGAGGGAGCTGCAGTACAAATGCAGTAGTGACAGTGGCAGTGTCATGGGCAACAATACATATTGCAACAACACAGTGGATGAGGGGCATAAGGCCGAGCATCAACAACACAGAGGACCGATGCCGTGGATCGGTGTGATACTTCTGCTGGGAAGTATAGCTAGAGCACATTCCTCGCTAAGAGGGAGTGTTGATTTTTGGGTAGCATCGGATGTGCTCTAGCTCCGAAATTTTGTGGAGGGGCTAGAACACATGAGATCTCCAAGATCTAGAAATCGTTTGGTGAAATTCCACCCGGATTGTATTTTTTTAAAATAATTAATATTTTTAATGGGGTTCCTAAGTCTAGACTTAGGAAAATTAAAATATTAATGGGTATTAATGAAAATATGGGTGAGAAGCTTCTAAGAGACGAGGATCAAGTCTAATTTAATCTTAGCCATTGATTAAAGATTAGATCACGACCGTTGATTTCTCAACAGGAAAAGTATAAAGGAAGGTTTGGGTCAGTTGGAGAATATACATAGAGAGATTGAGTAAATCGATTTTCTGAGGTGGGAAATTTATTGGGGAGATCTTGCAGCTGAGGGGTAGTGATCGTTCAGGAATATAGACAGACAGGCAGAGAGAAACTTGTGGAGGCAGCGTAGTAGCCAGGAGTGCTGACACTGGGCCAGTCTGGGCCCACGTAGCCTTAACGTAAAGCCAGAAGGGCTAGCGCAGAGGAAGAGCTACCTTCCACGCAGAAAGTCGGGGAACTGCTGGAATTGGCGGGAAAGCTGATGCAGTGGGCAGAAGTGTTGACGCAGAGCCTCAGAGAGCTCCACGTAGGCCCACACAGTTACTGTGAAGGGGTAGTGCAGCTGTAGCCAGGGCCAATGAGTTTTGCTGCCCGATCAGTCGAAATCTGCTAGGTGAAATGAGGTAAAACTCACTCAGGTTTTCCGCCATTGTATTTCTCTGTCATTGGTTTGCCAGGAGGGAAACTAGCATTTGTATTTAGAACTTCTACTTAATAATAGAAAACCCTTAGAGTTGTTGCACCGGTTTTCCTGCATTGGGTTTTTTCGGGGACGTTTAGTCCAAAAATAAGTGTGTCCTTTGCATGATTGTCACATTTATTTTTCAATTCTTGATTTTTATAGTGGTGTAGGCTACAATGTATTTACATTAATATTTTTTGAATATTTTTGAAAATAACTTGTTAAATGAAGAATACAAGTAGGTGATGTAAATCAATTTTCTGCAGTAGGATTTTGACTTGTTCGATTCATAAATTTTCACAATATCTACGCCCTATCACAACATATGTTCAATGGATTCAAAAAGAATTGAACTTTGTGGGTTAATTAAAGATTTATAGGTTTTTTAGCTACATACCTAGACAAAATAAAGACTATGGATATTGTTGTGATAAATGTGCCTGATGGATGGGGAATGCTCCTATCAAGGAAATGGGCATCAAATTTAGGTGGTATCCTTTATATGGACTTATCATATGCCAACATCCCCATGCAAAATAATACATTTGCTAGGCTTGATCGGAAGTTAGAGTGAAGATATCATGTTGAGGATCCAAGGAAACCCAACAATAAAATTATCTATGGGTCATACAAGCCAAGAAGTGATGCAATGTTGACAAATATTCTACCACCCCTAAGAGAGAAAATTCATAATGAAAACTTTAGGCATAACTCAAAAGGCTTGGTATTTCAAATCTTCCATCAGAGCATTTTCAAGACAAGGCAGAAAAATTGATAGTAGTTGAATCACCATCACCATCATAGCTAACCAAGAAGAAAAGAAAAAAGCGAAAAAAAAGATATGAAGAATGGATCACATGTTTTGAATAGGATCAAGCCTCAACAAATGAATAGTCGAAAAAGGAAAAGAAAGAGGCTTGGAATATCTGATGGCCACAAAAAAGTTAATATTGGGGCAAGTTAAAGTCCATGATAGTCAGAATTGGACAAGACACACCAGAGAAAGAACGTATGGATCTTCCTGTGAGTAGGTAGGTTCTGAAGATGGATTTCATCGAAGACATTTGATGCCATGGGGCGTCTTTGTATTTTATTTCTAACCTTATTCTGTCATTTTTGTTATTAGAGTAGTTTTGTTTTATGCTCTTTGAATAAATTTCCATTTATGTACCTTTTCATGTTGGTATATGATTTTATATGATGATATTTTGAACGGACACTGCTAATATATGTCTTTTGTTTGTGGATGCAAATTTTAGGTCCTTGCATGCTATCACTTCCTATCTAGCACACATCCCCATGTGGAGTCGAATTTTGACAACTGAAAGTTGCACCTAAATTTTTTGGAGACTCCATGCTCGACGATATGTCAGAGGTTTCATGTACCATCAGAGTTTTTAAAATCTAACTTCTTCATTTCATCTTCTTCTATGTTGTACTCAGATTTTGCATGCCCTACGTGATGATGTAAAGTGATGCTAGTGTGATAAATTGAGTCCTGAACATACCTAGGTAACTTGGGACATTGCATCAAGTGAGTTTACTCTGGGAGGTCTTTTTACTTGGTTAATTATTTGGTACTTCCGAGCACTTAATAATTAATCGAGTTTTTTCCTCTAAGCATATCTCCAAAGTTGGAGTGCGTCTTGATGACAAGGCCTTGGGTGAGTCCTAGTGTCTAGAGCAATGTTTTAAAACTTCGACTCGGGTTCAAAACCAGCCAAGAATTGACTCCAACTCTGACTCAGACTTGGTATTGACTTGGCTGGTTTGGTTTCAATGACTCGATCATTGTAAAAAATACGTTAAATATTTATTTTTTTAAGAAAAAACATAATTTAAAATTTTTTTATTCATGTTTCCAAACACAAAGCATTAGAATATAGAGAGGAGACAACATATGATCAAAGTAGGCTGATGAATATATCCATTATATCAAAATGGCACCTAGTGCACTGTCCAATACATACATGATTTAGAGATCAAAACAAAAACACATAACCAAGGAGGCTCTAAATGCCCTCTACAACAAAAGTAAAACATCACTAGTCACCAGTACTACTGGCTACTTCTAGAAAAGCCAACATCATTTGGCTTAGACTTTGAATTAGAGTCAGACAGGAAACCTAGGGCTCCTCCTCCTCATTGCCATCTCCAACTACAATTGTAGAAGTAGTAGCACTAGCAGGCACAACAACTGCACACTGAGGAAGTGCCTGCAATTGGAGGACTTAGGGCTGGGCTTGGTACAAGTGGATCTGCATTCAACTGAACATTATGTTCAACTAATGCCTGCATTTGTATATCCAAATCAAGACCAATATGTTCATCATAATCAAATTCTGCTGGATGACTCTCCACTACCCAATCTAATGTTGGATCAATATCTTCCAACATAATGGAACTTGTATTAGGGCTTTTGTTTAACAATTGGTTACGTCTTAGCCGGAGGTTGTATTGGAAATAAACTAGATCATTTAACCATTTTTGTTCCAAACGATTTCTCTTCTTTGTGTGAATCCTCTCAAAGACAGACCAATTGTGCTCACACCTAGGAGCACTGCAAGTTTGACTCAAAATACAGATTGGAAACTTCTGCAATTGAGGACAATGAGTACCAAATGCCTCCCACCATTGTGCTACAGAAAACATAGTTGTGTAATGAGTTAGCTCAAAAAATTATATCCAACTTTCAAATTGTAAACAATTTAACGAAATAAGAATTTGAAAATTGAAATTATTTGTTTACCTGGCTCATCTACTTCCCTTGCAATCCTTGCTAGGTTCTTTCCAAAGGTACCTGTGGCTCTGCTGAAACAAGTGATCTGTTAGTGTATCTCCCACTTGTCACCTTACATGCGGTAAATGCAGTCAATCAATCTATCTATAACCTCCGTAGTCAAAGCTTCTACGTCTAGAGCTTTATAATGATACCTTATGTTTAGAAAAAAACCCAGCTACATGCATAGTTCGATGGAGTTGATTGTTCTATATTTGATCAATTATTTCCCAAATGGGCCCATACTTAGCTACTTTATCCTTGTATGCTTCCTTTATTTGCTCCTTTGTTTGATCCATAGCCTCATAAATGAAGCGTATAGGCCATCTTTCCCCATCCACCAACCACAACACCTTAACCAGTGGCTCAACAACCTTCACAATCTTTGCTGCCTTTTTCCAAAATATTTCTTCATTAACTTTCTTTCTCACATCTTTGCCATCCTGTTTGTGAGACCATTGACATTCATTCCATTCATCACTGGAAAACACCCTTTGCAAGTTTCTATGTTGGGAAAGCATAGATTGCAATGTCAAAAAATGAGTTGCAAATCTAGTGATGGCAGGCCTAATAATATCCCTGCCCCCTGTGTGTTTCCTCATCAGGCTCAAAATCCATGAGTGATTGTAGATATATTTTGTTATGCTTTTGGCATGCTCTACAGTGTTCTTGATCCAATCTATTTTGCCAATATCCTCAAGCATGAGGTCTATGCAATGTGCAACACATGGGGTCCAAAAGATGGTTTTGTGTTTTTCCTCTAACATTTTACCAACAAGAACATAGTTAGAGGCATTGTCTGTGATGATTTGAACAACATTAGCTAGCGCCACCTCTTCAAAAACCTCATCCAAAAGCTGAAACAATAAGTGTGCATCTTTCACTCTATCAGATGCATTAAATGATTTTAGAAACATGGTTCCCTGTGGGCAAAAGATACGAAAGTTTATGATGGTATGGTTCCTTTGATCAGTCCATCCATCTCACTTGATGGTACAACTTGTTTTTTCCCATGAGCTTTTGAAATCTTTCAAATATTCATCAATGTACAAAACCTCTTTTTGCAAAAGAGATCCCCTTAACTCATGCATAGTAGGGCCTTTGAAACCCTTTCTAGCAGCAAATATGGCATCAAACATAGGTTCATAATATGGTGAATGAGAAGCATTGAAGAGGATATCAACATCATACGATCATCTAGCTATGTAATCACAAGCAGTTTCTCTCAATTCTTTCTTCCAATGGTCATCAAAAGTGGGTTGCATTTGACCTCTATTAGCTTGAGGACCATGTGCACTATCAGAGGGAGAGGAGGGTGTTAAATAACTTTTGATATCACCCTTCTTTTTCATTTTACCCTTAACTTTTTCTTGAATAGACTCCAAAGAGGGAGGAACATAGCAAAAGGGGTTGGATGCATCAATGCAAGGGATAAATGAAGAGCCCTCATAATCAAAATTGGGGTTGGCAACCATCATGTGCTTTATACTCCTCTTCCTCCCAGTTTCAACCTCTATTTCTTATTACCTAGCTTTTTCTTCCTCAAACTTTTCAAATTTTTCTATCAACTCCTTCGTAATGTCCCTAATTTGTTTTGATGGTGCTGCATGTTAACCCTATTGCCTACACCTACCTACAAATCAGTGAGAAAAGCCTTCAACACCACAAGGTGTGGTTGGTGGCAGAGAACTAAGAGAAGGGGCTGTCACACTAAATCCCGTCTCTCTGTTTAAGCCATCTCCTAGGTTAGTTATGGGGGGTGCTCCATAATATGGAAAACTAAGATAAAATAAATGTGAGGTTCTAGGAGAAATGTTAAAGTCAAAATGTATTACTTTTAAGGATTATGAGCAAAATATGATATGAGCAATAAAAATCATTAACATATTAAAACCATAAAACGAGTGCTTTAAGATAATTTCTCAATAGGAATGAAAGATATATTTGCTCAAAACAAAAGTAGAATGCTTCAAAAAATGAAAGCAAAACAATCCTGAAATGGAGACAAAGATGCTAGCACGATCATCGATATAAGATATAAAATGCTTTTAAAATATAACCAATGCCTAAATCATATAGAGATATCTTGCAAAAGGAAAATCAATTAGTGTTCTACTTGCGAAAGGGAAATGAAACAATGCTTTCCAACATAAAATATTCAATAATGACAAGTAAAATGGACAATTGCAAGTGAAATCATAAGATGTATTGACATGAGATGCACCTATACTAGATTTGAATGCAATTAGTCTTGGTTATTTTTAATCTAAAATGTCTAATCTAAATGAGAAGTCCTCCTCTTGAGCTCTCACCAAAGGGTAAAAATTGGGGTGATTGTAAGGAAGAGGGGACGAGGGCACAGAGGTGTCATTAACGATACCCATCCCCTGAGTCTTATGAGTCAGCGTGTGCCTTTGTTCCTACAAGGGGACAAGCCACCTTCATAATTGCAAACGCTTTTACCTTACTTCGTACAAGATGGAAGAACTTTCCAAGAAAGTCTTTTTCCCTAGACTTTCTATAAACCAAACTTATGCTTGGAGGTTAATTTTAGTGAGGCTCGGGGTCTGGCTTGGAAGCCTTCTTATACTAAAATGCCTAGATGAAACGCATGAGTTAGTGCTATTGCTTCCAAGAAAGTATTGATATTAGTGCTCAAAATAAAAGACAATGTTCAAATAAACAATACCAATATCTTTCAATGGAAAGGGAAAGTGAAACAATTAGCTCAGTGTAGCTCCACAAGTTCCAAATATGTTGCTTTGCAAGTAAATGAAATCAATGCCAAATTGCTTCAATGGAGTGATTCAAGAAAGACCCAACAATAAAGACAATGCCACATAATATAAATTGACAATGATAAAGAAATGTGCTCAAGAGACTTGTGAAACCAAAGTGGATGGATAAATTAAACTAGTTTAAGCTTGCCCAGTAAATATAAAATACTAGCTTGCATCAAAAGAAAACTTGCATGTGTTGTAGTAGATTGCCCCATACAAGTATTCAAGAAATGGAAATGGCAAACATAGACCAATCTCAAATGTATGCTAAAATGAGAATGAATGTGACTGTTATGTTAAGAAACTAATCATGCACGAATGAGCTTAGCAATGAGATTAACAAAAAAGATTGGAGTAACTAAACTAAGAGATTAGTCCACCCACAAGCAATGATCGTCTCTCTAAATGGGGAGAAGGGATACCATGGGAAAAATCCCAAGCTCCCTCACAAGAAAAAATATTTTTTTTATTAGAGATTGGTTACAAAGAGAGAAAAGAAAAGCCTTTTGAGAAGACTTCCCAAGGAAACCAAAAGAGTCTTTTACAACATGCCATGTCCAAGGTCTAGATCTCTTCAAGTAACAACTACAGGAGAGTCTTTGACCAAATCTGAAAATACAAGAAACACATTTGCAACAATCAAATCAGCCACAAAGAGAGTTGTATTCAGCGTTAAGGAGAGAGGCTAAGCCTCCTCTAGCTCACAACCTAGTGAGAGAAGGATGTTACCCTCAAAGTAGAAATTGGCCTTTCAAGAAATGATGCCTCAAACATTCACGACCTCCTTGAATTTTCATCTCAAAATGCTCCAAAGGTCCTGCAAATAACTTGTTAAATGTCTCAAATGAAAACTCTCTCAAGCTGCCACAAGGATTGAATTAGTAAATCTGCTCAAAAGGGGCTGCAAAACAAATCCAAAATGAGTGGAAAGATGACATGAAAGAGTCAAAATGATTATTTACAATTAGTGTTCGAGAACTAGATCAAGAAAGTAGAACTCTATGCTTGTCTAGTTAAAACCATGCTTTGGTAGCAAATAAAATCCTTGAAAGCACAGGATATTGATCAAGAAAAATATCGAATGTAAATTTATGTGATCTTAGTAGGATAGAGGAAAGGAAACTCCCTCTTTCAAAATTGTTTGATGAGATCTTTGAGGCAAACTGATTAGGTCCTTCTATTCTTGATCTTGGGAGTTAGTTCGTCTATTGGAGAGTTACCCCACACCCAAGTAAATCCTTCAACCAAATCTAAAGATCTCTACACACTTGGAAAAGGATGTCAGCAATCATAAAGGGATTAGATTATACAATGGAGGAGAAGGCTAGAGATTTCACCAAAAATCTTCTAATGCTCCTCTTCCTAGAGTATTTCTCTAACCCAAAAACCATACAAGATAGCTTGCATATGTTAATCCAAACAAGTGGAAAAATGATAACTAGCATAATCCAACATACATGTAGAATGTAAAGCACAACAATTGAAATAACATCACCTCAAGCAATGGAAGGAGAACACCAACACAATAGTACCCCAAAGTCTTTTTATTATATGAAAATGAATACAAAATCCAGTAGAGTCTCTGTAAGCCCAATAGCTCATTCTAAAGATATAACATGAGAGCCAAAGGCTCATTTAAATAGAACTATGGGAGCCAATCCCAATGAAAAATGAAATGACAAATGTAGCAATGGTGAAGATCCCAATGTAGAAGAGAAATGGCAAGTCGCATGCTGATGATGATCCAAAGGAAATTCAAATTTGATAAGTGGAGCTCCAATGCCAAGTGTAAAAATCGAATTCTGGCCATTGGACATCATTTTCTTCTTCCCTTATGTGCCAAATTCGAATTTTATGATGGAATGAAAAGTGTATATGGGTGGTAACCCATGTGGGGACAATTTCCCACAGAAATATCCACAAAATATTCTCCCAAATCCTCCCAAATGTGCATTAACTTCATAAATTCGAATTTCTAAGTAAGCAACTTTCTCATTTAATGCCAGAAATTTGATTTTATTTGAACATGGCTTTTCCTTGATCTTAGGAGTCCACATCACCTTGGGACTTCAATTTAACTACCCCATAATTTTCCACCTCATTTCCACAACATTTAGCATGTGTGGATAGTTATTTTTCTTCATTTATTTAATTTCTGGCTTAATTAATTCCCATATTTCCCACTAAACTTAGGAAAAATGGGTTTTGAGGGTTAAAAACACATTTTTAACCCTTCAAAGTGTGTCATAGTAGAAATTTGAGGGTGAGAGGTGCAAATTTCATTACTCATACCCCATACAACTTTTTTAGACATCACTTATTACATTACAAGTACAATTTTTATTGCAATTTCTGTAGTGCGGAAAATCTAAAAATTTAAAAAATGATTACCTAGACCTAACCAAATTCTGTGAAATTTTTTGTGTGATCTAGTATGGTAATATACATCGACTCTAGATACTAAGATGTGTTAGGGGCTCAACCTGCAAACCGTCACCCCGACTTTGGAGTAAAAAGTGAGTGAAAAACCCTGAAAATTATCAGCCTCTGAAAAAGAAGGGATAATTAATCAGATAAAAAAACACTCCAAGGTGTACTCGTTTGCTAATCAAGTCCCAACATCTTAGGCCTATTGCAGACTCAAAACTCATCATTACTAGTATCACTTATTACAATTCCCCACAGGGTGTGGAATCTGGGTACAAGAAAGATGATGAGAAAATAGAAGTAGAGTTTTAAAAACTCTATTGACTGATGATATATGATGATATAAGTGTCTTCTGGATCATCCTTGGGCATTGAGTCTTTCCTATAATCATCAGGTGCCACTCCAGTGGTCAACACTGCACATGGAGCAATTTGGCCTCTAATACCAGCCAAGTGTTGTTTTAGCCTATGAATGCCCCCTCCACCACCCTTAATTTTTCTATGACAAAATTTGCAATGCATTTGACTATCAATCATCTCAGCATATGCCCAAGCAACATCTTTCATTCTAGGAGCCTATTTCTAATATTTGGACTTGGAAATGAAAGGAAACAAATCTGAAAATGAAAAAAAAACTCTTCAATGTTCATTTCTTTTACAAAAATTACTCTTTTCAATTTCCAAATTTGTAAAAAACACACACAAGCAAAGGCAGATTGTAGAAGTAAAAAAAAATACCTCTAGGCTCTAGCCTCCTCAATGTTGCTCCAACAAGCTAGCGCCTCAATGTTGCTCCAATGGCTGCCCAAGAAGCTCCTCATTGCTGCTCCAATGATTGCCTAAGATTCCTTGCTGCTGCTCCAATGATTGCCTAAGATTCCTTGTTGCTGCTCCAAAATCCAACTCTACAACTCTTCACAAACTCGTCACAAATTCTCACACAAATGCAATGAGATAGTTGTGAGGAAATGTGAGGGGGTTGGGTAGCTTTTATAGGTTTGGGAGAGGTTAGATGGGCTTCAAGAAAACCTGAACCAAAAAATAATTATGTTTAGGGTCCGAAATTCCCTCCAAAAAGCGTCGTTAGTTGTGTTTGCCTGGCTCAGTCGGTTTAAGACAGACTCGGTTGAGTCGGCTGGTCTGTTACCGAACTGGCCGAGTTGGTGACTGACTCAGCTGGTTCGATAATAGACCAGCCATTGAACCGGTTTTTCTACCGAGTCGGCTCGGTTAGGGGTCCGACTTGGTTGGCTCGCCCAATTCCGATTCGATCCGGCTGAATCTTAAAACACTTGTCTAGAGTCATTGTATGTTATCACATCAGGTTAGTTGTAAAATTTCGCGGAATTTGATTAGGTCTAGGGGTTAGTTTTTAATATTTGAAATTTCCCATTGGACGAAAATTTTAATAAATTTTTATTGTAAAATGTAATAAGTGATGTCTAGAGAAGTTGTATGGTATATGTGTGCTCAAAGTTACACTTATCACCCTCAAATTTCTACTAAGACACACTTTGAGGGGAAGAAAATAAGTTCTAACCTCTCAAAACCTATTTTTCCTAAGTTTAGTGGAAAATGTGGCAATAAATTAGCCCATAAATTAAATAAATGGAGAAAAATAAATATCAACACATGCTAAAATGATGTGGAAATGAGGTGGAAATTCATCTAGAGGTCAAAGTCAAGGTAGAAGATGAGGTGGACTCACAAATCAAGGGAAGTCAAATTTCTTGGAAGGGACCACGAGTTCCAATGGACAAATCACATTTTTTGAGGGAGATAGCTCGAGTTTCATGGATGAGTCACCCACTTGGTGGGATTTGACTTGAGTTACACCAAGAGATTAGTGGAGAGTGGTCTCCCACTACTCCACTCTAGTATACACATGTACCTCCTCTAGAAATGTGTGGAAGCCTCCAAGGATTGCGTTGGACTAGCTAGAGAAATTCTAATTGCATGAGGATACACTTGGGTCCTCCATTCAATAGTTTATTTTGCCTTGGGATCTTCTCCAACTCCACTCGTCACATTGTTTTCTCATTGGGATTTGCTCCCATTTTTTTTAGTTAAGTGAGCTTTGGGCTCTCATTATATATTCTTGATACTAGCTATTGTGCTTGCGGAACCATTGTTGCTTTGTACATTTTCAAATATCAATAAAGACTTTGGGGTTTTCATTCATGAGAAGTTCTTCCTTCTTGGGGCATGGTATGGTTTTGTGTTTATTTTCCTTCTATATGTGCTAATTATCTTGTACTTCCATGTACTTTTAGAAGATGTTTTATCTTGCATCAATACACGATTTAGGAGTTGTGCTCTAGATTTAGATAGTCCTAGTAGATTTCATATAAATCTCTAAACCTTCTTTTCATTGCATATTTTGAAAATATATATTGTTGATTTTGGGTGGTATCGGATGTGCTCTAGCTCTGATATTCTGTGGAGGGGCTAGAACACCTGAGATCTCCAAGACCAAGAAATCGTTTGGAGAAATTCCACACGGATGAGGAGTTACTAAAATAATTAATATTTTTAATGGGTGAGAAGGTTCTAAGTGATGAGGATCAAGTGTGTTTTAATCTTAGCCGTTGATTAGAGATTAGATCACAATCATTGATTCATCAACTGGAAAAGTATAAGAGGAGGCTTGAGTTTCAGTTGGAGATACACTTGAGAGATCAGTCAATTCGATTTTTCTGGGGTGAGGTTTGCTGAGAAAATCGAACAAGTGATCTGTTGCAGCAGAGGGGCAGGGATAGTTGAGGTTGGAGAATCTTGTCCTGGACCTCGAATACACAAAAAAGAGAGGCAGAGAGACACCAGAGGAGGCAGCAAAAACCTAGGGAGACTGACGCTGGGCCGGGGAGGGCCCACGCATTTCCAGCGTTCGGGTAGAGCCACCCTCCAACAGAAATCTGAATTCGGCTGGGGAGCCGCAGGATCAACGGAGAAAGCTGACGTCAGAGCTCAAAGAAGTAGAGGAGGTAGCATAGCGCTGACATAGTATCCCAGTGTGCTCCATGCAAGCCCACACAGCTACTGCGAAGGGGCAACGCAGTTGTAGTCGGGGACAGTTAGTTTAGTTGCCAGATCAGAGAGATTTTGCTGGGTGAAGTGAGGTAATATCACTTAAGTTTCTGCTAGTATATTTCATCTCTGTAACTGGATAGTGAGAGGGCATCTAGAGTTGTATTCAAAACCACTGCTTAATAATAGAAAATGCTCAGAGTTGCTGCATCGGTTTTCCCACATTTAGGTTTTCTTGAGGATGTTTGTCCAAAAATAACGATGTCCCTTATGTGTTTGTCTCATATCTATTTCAGTTTATGATCTGTATGCCAGTGTAGTCTGCAGTAGTGATTTTCATTAGTGTTTAAATAATTAAATAAGTTGTTGAATGTAAAAACAATTAGGAGATGATAAACCAGTGATTATAGTAGGATTTCTGATGTGTAGATTTAGAAATTTTCACATGGTATTAGAGCATTGCAGATCATAGGACAATGAAGACATCAACCAGGAGATCCAGTGAATTTGCTGTAGAGAAGCAACTGTCCCGAGTGATAGTGCTGTTTTAGAGGCAGAGGAGCAGTTGATGGAGTGACACAGAGCCAAAGAAGTGATGGAGAGGCTCATGCAGTGCTTGTGTCAGCATTTTGAGCCTGTAGAGGACATCACAATACCCGAGAGAAGCTCATGCAGTGATTGCGTCAACTCTCTGGGCCAGCGCAGAGCCTGAGAGGCTCAAATCAGTTAGTTGTCGGGGCTGGAGGAGCAGTGCAGATTCGATCAGTGGAGCTGGTGGGACACTGTTGCTATTGGTGCAGAACAATGTTTGTGGAGACAAAGCCGAGGTAGAGGGAGTCACTGCCTTGATAGATTTCTAGCCAAAGAAATCTAGATCCGGGTTGCAGCAACAAAGGAGGATTGGAGAGGAGTGATTCGACATTTGGCTGGAGGATTTCCATGAAGGAAATCAGGACTCAGAGGGAGTCTAGAGGAGCTTGTTCCTTAGAGGATTTCTAGCGCTGAAGAAATCTAGATCCGAGTCTTGCTGGATTAACAACAGGAGAGGGAGAAGAGAACCAGTCCTATATTTGTTGAGCAGAGATGGCAGTCAATGGATTGAGGGATCAGGACAGATTGGATGGAGCATCCAATTTTGTCATCTGGAAGGCCAGGATCCTGGTAGTCCTAGACAAGAATTGCATCAAGGACTATGCCTTGAAGGTAGATACTGTTTTGGTCGACACTGATTTGCTGAAAAAATACGAGGAGGCCTAGGCAAAGGCTAAATGCATGATTCTAGATGGGGTCAAAGATCATATGGCCCCACACATTGCTGAGAAGGAAACAAGGGATATGTGGGAGACACTGACCACCTTGTACCAGTGCACTTTCATTCAACGGAAGATGCTATTGGAGAATCAACTAGAAAGTACCAGATGTAGAAGGGAGAAAAGATCAATCCCTTCCTTCTCAGGTTGCAAGGGATTTGAGACCAACTGATTTCCATGGGGTCTACACCATATACTGAGTTCATGGTCAGGACTGCCCTGAATGCAATCATCGAAGACTAGGAGACATTTGTCCAGAGTGTCTTGGGCAGAGCTTCTCTCCCCAGTTGGGAGGAAATGTGGGTAGTTCTTCGATAGGAAGAGATCAGGAGGCTGACCAAGGCAGGAAGTAGCGGCAGAGGAGCCCAGGTCAAGAAGGAGGAGGAGGAGGAGGATGCAACTCTCGCATCATCGGGATAACATGGGTAGTAGAAAATGAAGAAAAAGGATATATCCAAGGTCAGATGCTTCAAGTGTGGGGAACTTGGACATTTCGCCACTTAGTGCCACGGGAAGAAGGGCAAGGAGGAGGCTTCTGACTCGAAGGCTGCTCGAGCGAAAGCTGATAGGGAATGCGAGGATGATGATTGTGCCATGAGTGCTCATGCGTCTTTGGAGAAGAGGTGGGATGACATGGAGTTGTAGTTGAGGGGACTACATGGGGGGATCCTTGAGGTGCCCAAACTCTTGGATCACATATGGCTATGGGAGCCCTTAACGACAGTAGCAAAATGACGGGTGTCGGTTGGAGCGAGGTGTGATGGAGTTACAATGGCATTGCTAAAGTGCCAAAGTCTGAGGCAGCACAGTGGATGTTGTAGTAGTGCGAGAGACACATAGCAGTTTGCAGTAGCGTAGTAACAGTAGAGAGTCATCACAAATCAGTAGCATAGGTAGCTTCAGCATCACAAGGCATCCATACTGACCAGCATGTCACTGTTAGGGTGAGTTTTTAGTTGCTTACTTCTTAGCAACTGAGTTGCAATGCAACAGTTAGCAGTGGCAATGCTATGGGCAGCATGACGCAACATTTTGAGAGGGAGCTGCGGTATAGATGTAGTAGTGACAATGGAAGAGTCATGGGTAGCAATACAGGATGTAGCAGTGCAGTGGATGAAGGGCAACAAGCTAAGAATTAGCATCACAGAGGACCGATGCAGTGGATCAGTGTGATGCTTCTAGTTGGAAGTGTTGTTAGAGCACATTCCTCACTAAGAGGGAGTGTGATTTTGGGTAGCATCAGATGTGCTCTAGCTCCAAAATTTTGTGGAGGGGCTAGAACACATGGGATTTCCAAGACCCAGAAATCGTTTGGAGGAATTCCACCAGGATGATGAGTTATTAAAATAATTAATATTTTTAATGGGTTCCTAAGTCTAAACTTAGGTTAATGGATTCCTAAGTCTAAACTTAGGAAAATAAAAATATTAATGGGTATTAATAAGAATATGGGTGAGAAGCTTCTAAGTGATGAGGATCAAGCTTTTTTAATCTTAGCCGTTGATTAGGGACTTAATCTCGGCTGTTGATTCATCAATAGGAAAAATATAAGAGAAGGATTGAGGGTCAGTTGGAGATACACTTGAGAGATCGGTCAGTTCGATTTTTTTGGGGCGAGGTTTGTTGAGAAAATCGAACAAGTGATCTGTTGCAGCAGAGGGGCAGGGATAGTTGAGGGAATCTTCTCCAGGACCTCGAATACACAACAAAGAGAGGCAGAGAGACACTAGAGGAGGCAGCACAGACCCAGGGAGACTGACGCTGGACCAGGAAGGGCCCACGCATTTCCAACGCTGGGGTAGAGCCACCCTCCAACAGAAATCCGACTTTTGCCGGGAAGTAGTAGGATCAACCGAGAAAGCTGACGTCAGAGCTCCAAGAGGCAGAGGAGGTCGCACATTGCTGACACAGTGTCCCATTGTGCTCCATGTAGGCCCACGTAACTACTGCGAAGGGGCAATGTAGTTGTAGCCGGGGACAATCAATCCAATTGCCAGATTGGAGAGACTTTGCAGTAGTGATCTTCATCAGTGTTTAAATAATTAAATAAGTTGTTGAATGTAAAAACAAGTAGGAGATGATAAACCAGTGATTGCAGTAGGATTTCTGATGTGTAGATTTAGAAATTTTCACATATATGTGGAGCAAATCTTGTGATTGAATTTTGTAGAAAGGAAATTCCTTATTGGATCAAAGATCAAGCGTGAGAGGAAGTATTTTGAGAGACCAACCCACTCTTGATATGCTCTTGAAGGAACTCTCATTTGTTCTTTGAGCCTCATAGTATAATCTTACGAGTGGTTTTGCAGGGGTGCTAGCCAAGTTACTTTTCAAATCTAAATCAATTTTTCTTAAATCTTGTGCTTCATTGTTTCAAATTTTCTATTTAAGAGCTTGGTGATGACTAAGCAAAGATGAGAATTTACTCACACTCGTTAGATTAGGCTTTGTGAATTAGATTGTACATATACCTTTCATTTTGTTGATTTTCCAATAATATTTGACTTGTCTTGCAGCCCTTGTTTGAACTGTTTGCTAACTCATTCTTGTGGCAACTTGAGGGAGTTTTCACTTGAAACATCTAACAAGTTGTTTGCAGGACCTTTGTCACATGTTGGGACTGAATTTTAAGAAGGCCATGGGCATTTAAGACATCATTTTTCTGCAAGGCTGACTTACACTCGAGGGAAGCATCACTCCTGACTAGGTGGCGGGCGTTACAAGGCTCATCGTGTTGGTAATATTGACATTGATGTCGTTAATCACATTGGTGATAATTTATGTTGAATGTGAAGTGCACATGAATGTTGAATTGGTGATAATTTAAGTTTAACTGCAAAAGGCTGAAAGCGATGTGAAGTGCAAAGGCTAAAATATTGATAAATATGTTGATCGAATTGGAAAATGGCTCATGACATAGCTGGTTGGAAAATGTATGCTTTTATTAAGGCTTCAAAGGTAGTTGGTACAAATCTGGAAAATGTAACCAATACAAATCTAAGAAGTTTCAAGATTTGTTTCATGTAATAATTGTTGCTGGCCCATTTTGTTACAACTCTATTTTATATTACAAAATTCTGATTTTTAATTCTAAAAATAAAGAGGTAGGTTGTGGACAACCTTAGAAGACCAAGAGACAACTCCTCATTTCGCATTCCTGCATAGAATACAAACAGTCAATAAGCTATGCTTATAAAAGATAAGTTGTTGAATGAGAAAGGAAATTTTTTTGGAGTTAAGTAGTTTTTATGAGAGAGTTCATGAGCAGCAACAGAAGAGGAACATAATTGATGAGGAGAAGCAGAGAAGATGTGCAGTCAACTTGACAACATAAATTTATATCAGGTGACCAAAACTCTTGACTTGGTATTGTGATTAAGAGATTGCAGTCTCTTTTCAAGTTGTAGCTTTATCAAGAACAAGTTGTACCCTGTTGAGATAGGAGTCTCCTGTGGGTTGTAGTGTGCAGAAAATCTGTGGGAGTTGGAGCTTCCTTTGAGGTAGGAGCCTCTTGTAGGATGGAGCCTACAAAAATTCTGATGTAATGGGGGAGTAGGAGTTTGCCTTCACATTACTTTCAGCGAAAAAACTTGTGGTTTTCTCCTGTATGGGTTTCCACTTATATCTGGTGTCTTCATGTGTTGTTTCTTGAATATTGTGTGAATGCCGTTGAATTCTGAATAAGTATTAAATGATGGATGGAAAAGTGGATCTAGATCTTTCTAAATTATATTTCATTAGAAAATTGTTAAGAAGTTCTATATAATGAGACTTCCTCTCATTGGCAAAGGGGATTGATGTAGATGAAGAAACCCCACTTTAGGCTAAGTAGAAGGTTCTTTGTGGGCAAGGGAGAAAGGGTTCATGACAGATTTATGTTATTTTCTTCTTTTCTGTAGGTTGAATTGATTTGCAAGGCTGCCACTGTAAATCAGCTGATGTATTCTTCTGATAGGAGATATTTCACACATTTGTTGGGCGCTGCTTTTGGCTAAGGAAGAAAACTTTTTCTATATTCTATTGATCCCATCATGTCTTGATGTAATCAGATATGTTAATGAAGAAATTGCTGCCTGTTCATTCATTTTTGAAAGCTGTTCTCTTTGTATTGATGATTGCACAACACATTGGTTGATGTTATTTGGATGTGAGTTTGTAATTTTGTAAGCATTTCATTCAGTTTGCACATTGATTTCATTGATATAATTGATATGGTTTATTTTGATAGCCTTGCTGATTTCATCCATTCATTTAAAGGCTTATTTCTCGTTTTGTTGTCCAAACTACATAGCCCATAAGATAAGGCACTTGTCCTCTTCATTTTGGCCAAATTATGTTGTAAAATCAGAGAATAATCCACTTCAGTAGTCTGATTTTCATATCTGCATTAATGGACAGATTAATGATTCTATCTAATGGAATACCCTCTTGTGTTGGAGTAGATCCAGCCTAAAATGAGCCGAATGATCATTGGCATAACAATGAGTGATGTCCTTGATTTACCCTAGGATTTGTGCTTGATGACTGGACTTATTTTCTGAAGTGCAAATCTTCGAGGTAACATGGATGTTACATGTGAATTACAAAAATCCTGACACCTAATTATTAGCATGTAACTTAACTTTTTCTTCAATAGATGCTTATTGTATCCCAATGCAGCAGGTTTGCAACTTCTGAACATGAGAATATATTCAATGAAGTGAGGTCAGCTTATGAATTCCACTACTTGAGCTCCTTTAGCTAAGAAGCTGCTTGTGGGTGGCATTTATGCTACCAAAATTTCCCAGGAATAGAACCTTGCCTGAACTGCAATAAACAAGATACTTTTATGGGTGTGTTGGTCCACGAAGTATGAACATATGGCTAGGGGGGATTTGAACCTTGGTGTGGGTACTATCACCAACCCTGCTTTACCTACCAACCAAGTCCCTATTGACCTAATTAGCTTTAAGTCATCATAACTTAATTTTATAACATGACTTAAAACCTAAAACTCAGCTACCTTATCACATAACATGGCCATTATAACATATATTTTCCTATTTTTGGGATTATGATATTTGGGCTAGTAATCTTTTTTATTCAATTTGAGAGATGGGTAGTGCGACTTCTTTCCACCATTATGTTCAGTGAGTGGCATAGTGAATAAATATTTAGATCATTGGTATTATGCATAAAAGGTTGAAGTTTTAGTGGTTTCTTCACAAAATATATTCTTCTGGAAATATACACAAGAAGTGTGATGCACCCTTATGATCGTTGGTATCTAGAGGAGCTCTCCTCCTAGCCACATGTTTGATATGGCAACTTAATTTGGTATGTCATATGAAAGCTGCTCTCTCTTTATCTCTCTCAACGTTTCTCTTTATTATTTATTTTCACATTTTGTCAAATAATAGAATCTGGATTGTTACTATTTTTACCAAGTGATTTTAATTGAAACCTTGATATTTGGTTTCCAGTGAGTTTTTAATAATTAGAATCATCTCTGTCAATTCCTAGTCATCTTTTTTCTTCCCTTCGTCCTTTTATCCTCAGATGCAGTTTGGGATGGAAAGCATTTATTCACATTGCCATATGAAAGCTGACCTAGTTCTGATGACAGCTCTTAGATTGAAAATCCTCTTTACAGTGCCAAAAGAGTGCACATGCTCATGTGAATTGGAAATACTTAGCTTAGACCCATGAAGAGCAGTTTTTGTCTGCTTTCTATAATTTATGTGCATCTGGTAGTATCCACCTGAAATTTTTTTAATCAAAATACACTATGCGTGTGAACTGTTTTGCACCTGAAAACTGTTGCTTTTTAATTTGGTATTTTTCTTTCACTAAACATTCCTGTTTTCTGAATATGTAGGTTTTCGATTTGTTTGACATAAAGCATAAGAACGCACTGGGTTTTGAAGAGTTTGCCCGCGCACTCTCAGTGTTTCATCCAAATGCTCCAATTGATGAAAAAATTGACTGTATGTTTTTTCCAGTCAAATGCATTTTTGTTGTTGCAGTAATTGTCTATTTTGTGTTAATTGAATTCTGCAATTATAGAGGCATTTCAAACTATATGATTTGCTTTTCACAATGGGTAATATTTACCTCTTTGATTGTGATGATTATTTTTGCTGAGTAGAATACGCTTTTGTTGTTAATGAAACAATTAAGCATTCAGAGAACAACTGGCTAATCAATGGCCGCTCTTATGGAATAGTAGAATTCTTCATGCCTAAGAACATGATGCCTTTTAGAAAAAAAATGACTGGGCTGTTTCTTGTCAGTGATGAACATGAAAAGTACATAAATAAATTTTTATATATTAGAGCATGATATGTTTTTGTGTGTTGCATGAAGGTGTTAGCTTTGTGTAACTCAGCAAAGCTACCCACTATCACCTCAGTAATTCTTCCTTTCTCTTTAGGTTGGCTCATCTCCAACACAAGGGGGGGTATCCCTAAGTAGGATTGCTAATTCTATGGAGTGCAGGCTCTACATGATGGTTGAAGAGTAGTTTTTAACAAAACAAATAGTTGAAGAAGTGGTGAAAAGATGTATGGGTGGAGAACAATAAGGTGATGAAAACCCCAAGGCTAGTGCCTACCAAATCTTGGGCAAAATGGAGTCAAGGAGATATGAATTTAAGACGGTGAGTGGATGAACATGTAAGGAAAGCAAGGGCTGTTATACATGCCACAAATTAGCCTTATCTTGCTGAAAACTATTGCAGAAAATTGACCTTGGAAAGCTAGGGGTGCTACTCTTAAACATTATTATGAAACTGATGTCATATTACTTTAGCAACAACTACGTTTGTTAGATGCAAGCTGAATATAACAACAATATACAAAAGAGGCATTATATACTCAAGGCTCACATTAAAAAATTCAATTGGTTGTAGATACTGTTGAATTTTGTAGCTATGGTCGGTCTTCATAAATTTTATTTTAGCCCTTGAAATATATATTGTAATTGTAAGACATGTTCTCCATGTCATTTTCATTATTTAGCTCTTGGAAGAATTTTTATATGACATTTTCTTCATGCTGGATTCAAAACAGAAAATTTCGAAATTTGAATTTTGACATTTTTGGCTCCTAATTTGTCAAGTCAGCCCTCCCTCAAGTCAAGTGGGCCCTAGTGAAGAGACACCCATTCGGATAGGAAAAATACTATATATAGAGCATTCAGCCTCCTCCACAAAGCACCATTCTACCTGTCCTAAGACAAGTAATATTCTGGGAATCCAAGCGAAGAAAAGAACGACGAATTCATCTCAAGAAGATTTCTCTCTCTCTCTCTCTCTCTCTCTCTCGACTTCGTACATGTGATTTTCTGGGCAACAAGGCTGAATTTTTGGGCATATTCTGTGAGGCTGAAATTTGGCCTAGGAAGATCAGAGAGGGCCAAACTTGAGGGGCAGATGTTTGACTTGATAAGAGGGTTGTTTGACCAAATTTGACCATAGTTTCACTGGTCATAGTTGACTAGGTGTATTCGGTGTATCTCTTGTTAAACTGAAGAATTTCTCTAAGGAAAAGGTTATTGGGTTTTCCCCCAAGTAGGATTTCCCAAGGTAAATCATGTGTTCTCTTTGTGCATTATGATCTCTATTGCCCTTGTGCATTTATGGTTGAATTTTTGAAGTGTAGTTGCTTAATGATAAAATTGAATTGATAAAAGATGATCTATATCATTAGAAGCAATTATCAATATTTCATAAATTAGTGCTTGTCCCTATTGCACTTGAAAAATCAACATGGTATTAAAGCTTTAGTGAAGGAAAGGACATTGAGACCACTCTTAAAGAAGCGTGGTCCCGTTTTCCCATACCATATTTATCACTTCCCTCTGCACATTACAAGCCGTATTCACTATTTCCTTTCTCTGGTTCCACATGGCCATTGGGTTCACAGGGCACTGGCACACTCCTTCCCCTTATCCACATATTTGGGTCAGGCCTGGAAACGTTGCCCCGAAGGTTGATGCAGCTAAAAGAAAGTTAAAAGCATATCATGGACACAAGCAAGAAACAAAGCAAAAAGAAAATCATAAAATGTAAAAGATGGTTGAAACATTAATAATAGCACGTGGGAAAAAGGCAATCACGAGCTCTTCCCCTTATCATTATGGCCATCACCCTAGTTCTTAGGGCCATTGAGTGCCGCGTCACATCATATAAAAAACCCATGCACATCCCAACCCTTGGTGGATCATGAACTACCCCACCTTTAAGGCGGTAGCAATTGCTATACATCATTCACAACATGCTCTCATTTGCTGGAGCCCCAAGCAATAGTACAAAGAAAAATCAAGAAAAGGAAAAAGGCAAGTGAGAAGGGTGGAAAAACAAAGGCTGGGGTAACTCATGCGTCCATGATTGCTCCCTTCTTACATCTGTACATATCTGGACTTCCTCATTGTTTCTATCCTTGTACCCATGCCATTTGGCCCTGAGACCCCTTCACCCCCATTCGTCTCTTCTAGAGTTGCGAGGGAGCGGTCCCTCCCCCTTCAAACCTGCTCCCAATCCGCGCTCCAGAGCGAAATTACAGCTCGGGAGTGATCACTCTCGAGCATTAAATTTTCACTCCGAGAGCGATTCGACTGGCGCCGGGAGCGTTCCACGCGGAAAAAAATCGCGGACGTGAAAAAAATTAATTTAAAGAAAAATTATGTTTTAAAATCAGTTGGGGGTTAAAAAAATTTCATTATCACTTGAATGAGTTGAGTAGAAGCTGGAGAGCAAGAGCAAAGGAGCGAGGAGAAGCGAGGAGCAAGGAGCAAGCCTGCAAAGAGGTTAGTAACTTAGTAATTTAGTATTTTAAACCTTAGTTAGGTAGTAATTTAGTTTAGTTTAGTTAACTATTTAGTAAAAAAAATCATGAATCTAAATTAAATTAATTAATCTAAATAAATTAAATTAATTTTCTCATTCATATTCCCATTCCCATTCCCATTAAATTTTGCAGATTTGAAAACCTACAAATATCAAACTTCATGGACCGGGCTATATTTCTTGGCATTTTCCTCTTCTTGGTCCCTTTTATGGTTATTATGGTGCTGGAGAGTAGGAAACGGAGGGGCCAAAATGAAGAGGGGGATGAAGACGCTGGAGAAAGTGGATTTGATGAAAGCCCTGGTGAGGAGGAGCTAGAGGAGGGTGAACATGACTCTCAAAAAACTAAACAAGACCAAACCCCATTGTGGAAATATGTTAACAGGCCTGAAGCAGGGAGAGGGGGTGGAACCACTAAATTTCATTGCCCCCATTGCAACAATAATTACACGGGTTCATACACCTGTGCTAGAAAACACCTCTGCGGGAAAAGGCCATGGGATGGAGATAAAGAAATAGGAATCAAAACTTGTCCAGCGGTGTCAGCTGCGGATAGAGCCAAATACATAAGGGAAGAGGAGGAAGCGCAATACAAAGCTAAAAAATCAAGGGGTTTCTTTGATCGAAGCTCACAATCACAAGCACAAAGAACTCCTTCAGCATCCTCCCAAGGCAGTGGATATGGAGGCACAGGGTCATCAGGGTTAAGGCGTAGAACCATATCAGGTTTCCTTGATGAGGGGTGTAGGAATGATGTGGATTCAAAGGTTTACAAGTTTCTTTATGCATGTGGGATACCATTCAATGTTCTTCGTTCACCTTATTGGCACGAAATGGTTTCTGCCATAAATGATGCCCGTAAAGGATACAAGAGCGCTGGGTATGACAAGGCAAGAACTGTTGGACTTGATCATGAAAAGAAAAAATATCACATTCTTTGAATAAAATGACAAGTTCTTGGACTGACCATGGGGTGTCCATTGTATCTGATGGATGGACAAATGTAAAAGGCAAGCCATTGATAAATGTTCTTGCTGTGTCTGTTAGTGGTGCCATCTTTCTAACTGCACATGATTACTCAGACAAGTTCAGGACTGCCATCAACATTGCAGAAGCATTACTTGAAACAATTGACCGTATTGGGCCATACAATGTCATCCAAGTCATCACTGATAATGCTCCTAATTGTAAGGTAGTGGGAGCAATTATTGAGGATAAATACCCCAACATATTTTGGTCTGGATGTTTGGTTCACACATTGAACCTTCTGATGCATGATGTTGTCAAGAACAAAAATGCACAATACAAATGGATTGGTGATTTGTACAAGAAAGGCAAACAAATGATAAAATTTATTACAAATCATAGCAATACCCATGGCCTTTTCCGCAGTCAGTCGAGATTGGAGTTGCTGAAGATTGCGAAGACCAGATTTGATAGCTATTACCTCACCTTCAGGCTCCTTTTGAAGGTAAGAGAGTCATTGGCTAGCATGGTATCAAGTCCACATTGGCAGGTATTAAAGGAAAGGGCTACAAATGCAGTTGACAGGCGAGCTTTTGAACTGGTGCAGGAGGTCGCTCTTGATGGTTAGTTTTGGACAAGTGTGAGGCAAGTATTGGATTTCACCAAGCCCATTTATCACATGATTCGGTTTGCAGATACAGATAAACCAGTGATTGGCGAGGTGTATGAGCAGATGGATACCATGTTGGGGCAAATAAAAGATACTGTTCATAACAGAGATCCCGACTTGTACAAACTGATTCATGATTGTGTGTGTGAATGGTGGAATAGACTTAATCTTCCACTACATTGCTTGGCGTATATCCTTACACCAAAATACTACTCTACATCTTGGTTGGGCCAACCTGCACCAGGGGGTGGGATTAGGACCAAACCCCATTTAGATGCAGAGGTAACTAGTGGATATTTGCAAGCATTAGAAAAGTTGATACTTGACAGGGAGGAATGTGCAGCTGTGCACCTTGAAATAGGCAAATACTTCAGTGGCACTGGTTTGTTTGGTAACTTCTATGCAATGGAAGACAGAGATAGATTTGATTCTCTCACATGGTGGAAAACATATGGTGGCCAGAGAATTTTGCCAAAATTGGCAAAAAAAGTTCTATCACAGGTTGTAAATACTTCTTCTGCAGAGAGGTGTTGGAGCACCTACAGCTTCATACATAATGTGAAAAGAAACAGATTCAATGAAAACTGAGCAGAAAGCTTGGTTTATGTGCACTACAACTTGAGGTTGTTGAGTCATTACTATGATCAGGCTTATGAGGATCCCACATATAAAATTTGGGACAATCACCCAGAGGATGACAATTTGGAGGATGGCACTATACATCTTGAAGAACTGGAAGAGGAACTTATAAGGGCTGAAGATGAAGCAGTTGTAGCTGCCATGCCACCTCCACCATCCAGTAGCAGTGCTCGAGTTTCGAGTCTTGTTCCTTTGCTGTCGCCACCTCCATCTATACCCTCACGTGGAGGGCATGTGCCTTCTAGTTCTGGTCGTCGGTCTGTGCGGGAGACTCCTAGAAGACCACCACGACCTGCTTATACTCCTAGAGACTCTCGTGGCAAGGGCCACATGTAGATTTACAGTTTACTTGTCTTTTCTAGTTTCTATTAGTTTTCATAACTGTTGAGTCTTGAGTCCTTGACTCTTGACTCTTGACTCTTTCATATCATAATGATATTTTTTGTAAACAATATACGACCGTGACAATGAAAATTTGAAGTTTGAAGTTGGCAAATATAACTCATTGGTAATGATTGTGAATTATGAATATGCTGCTTCGTGAAAGACTAAAGTTGTTTCATTTCATTTCATTATTCATGTTTCATTTTATAGCATTTCATTTCATGTTAACAGTTAGAAGTTAGGACTTAGAAATATCTAAGATATTATTTCTTGTAATGGTTAAACTTAGCTTACAAGTACAACTTTGGTGATCAATGATGATAAATGTTATATATTGAATTTTCAATTTTGAAAGTTTGAAGTTGAAACTTTAAGATTGAATTTGATGAATCATGATTCACGAGACTCAATATGTTGCAATTGTAATATGTATTTTACTAACTTGTGGACATGGTTGATGAAGATTATAACTTCTAGATGATTGATGTGATATGGTTCAATGATAAATCTATGTTTTTTATGTTTTTTTATATCTAATTCATCATTCTACATGTTTTTTGTTGACATATATGTATCAAAAATTAAAAAATATAATATATATATATTTTTAAAAAATCGCTCCGGGATTCGCTCCCAAACCATGAGCTTCTGAAAATGTCGCTCCCGCTCCTGTTTTCGCTTCCGCTCCCTGCTTTCGCTCCCGCTCCCAAGTAACATAGGTCTCATCATTATTCACATGCCACCTATTGATGAAGGATGTACCATGGACATGTCTTTCCCCTTAGGGGTTGGGAACACCTAGTAGGGTTATT
Source organism: Pinus tabuliformis (assembly GCA_031772625.1). Lineage (NCBI taxonomy): Eukaryota > Viridiplantae > Streptophyta > Pinopsida > Pinales > Pinaceae > Pinus > Pinus tabuliformis. The sequence continues at coordinate 1,184,372,047 of CM062805.1, read as the reverse complement.
TATTAGCCACTCCTACCTAGGGAGGTAACACTATTACACGGTCAAAGCCCCAAATTTGGAAGAGAATCCCCATATGAAGACTGAAATTGCCCTATATTAACGAGCTTGGTTCACTTAGATGCACTAATGATTATTTGTACCTAATAGTGAAGATGTGACACTGGACATTGTGTGTGACTGACATCTGGTTTTCATCATGTGATGGGCAACTTAAATGAGAGATATCTCTTGGATAATTCGACTTCTTATGAGAAGCTTGCACTTGTTCCTTCTTGGCTATTAGAGATATTTTGGAAGCATTTCGATGTTTGGAAGCTATTTGGATTATCTTTGGAGCTATTTCTTTAGATTATGGATTGATATACTAGATGTTGTCTTGTATGTGCCTATTATTGACGATTTTCTTTCTTGAAATTGTCTAATGCATGGAATTGTTGCTTCTAGATAATGCTAATTTATGCCCTTATTATTGAAAATTAATTTTTGAAAGGTTATCAAATCGAGAATTGCATATGTTATTCATTGTATGATATGTAATGAATGTTCCTAGTGGAGGATTCCTCTAAACTCTCCATCAAACTCCATTTTCCTTAGAAGTGGGTAAATGTTAGAAATTGATACCTAGGGCATCAATTTTTAGCCTCCTTAGAAACGATTTAGCTCATCTTGAGCCTCTAGACTCCATATGCCCAAAGGATAAGGCATTGATCCAAGTCCTTGGTGATCAATCTCCTTTTTCATCCATAAATTCTTTGCCTAAAAATTTTGGTCCTCTTAAGGTAGGACGTCTAACTAGTGTTTAGAGCGAATTGCCTTGGAAGAGGTTTTGTGAGAACTTGAGAGCCTAAACATCAATTTAAGGGTCTCCATAAAATCTTTTGCCCTAGGTGTTTCCCTAAGAGGGAAACCCTAGTTATTCTTCCTCAACTTGGGGACTTCTTTGAAGGTTGTATGAGCTTAGTACTTGTTGAAGTATATCACAAGAAGCCTTTTCTCCTTATTGCCTTGATCTCCAGAGTACCTAGAGCTAAGAAGAATCACAAAACCCTAGATATTGTGCATTTTATTCCTAGGTCTCTTGTAGAAAGCAAAGTGTTTCTTCAAGGCTTGTGCCATAGAATTGAGCCTTTCTTGAGAGATTCTAGCCTATCACCTTATATTGTAACCTTAGAATACCTTTCACAGATGATCATATCTTTACCGGGACTCCTACCATTGGTGAAAATTTGTAAAGAGTAGGGACCTTGGTTGTGGTGACAGTGGGCCATTGTCCCATTGTTAACACTTGTTCTAGCTACTTGTCTTGTAGGGTTTTTCTCTCCAAGGCTTGCTAGATTTTGTGGCAGCATTTTAGCGCCATTGTCGGGGATACGAAGCATGTGTTTTGTCCCTAAAAACAATATGTGTCATTATTTGGTGACTCCATTGGAAGAATGAAGCCCTATTTCTTCATTAAGATTCAAAGTCAATGCTTCTAGGGTGAAGCAAGTATCTTTCAAGGTATTTCAAGTTCACCTTGGCAACTCCATATTTGAATCTTATGAAAATTTGCATGGCAAGAAATGGTTCACTGGAAGGGCCTATTTTATATGTTTCATCATGATGATCCTCAATCAAATGGTGCCAAGAGGAGCTTGATGCCCATCTTAATGAATTTGTTGGGAGCCATGAAATTGAGGAACCTTCCCAATGCCTTGAAAGTGGGTTATGGTTCTTCCCAAGATATGATGATTGTAACACACCTTGCATAATATTCCTAATGGAAAAATTGACAGTTCATACTGTTACCACACAATCTAGCGAGACCCTAAGGAAGGGAAACCTAAGGGACAACTACTAGAGTAAGTGACAATAACGGGACAATGACTCATTGTCACCTCTGTCAAGGTCCCTTGCTTTTTTACGGACTTCAATAGATGGGAGGAGTCTTGGTACGAAGGGAATCACTTGGGATGAATAGATCAATGACTTAGGTGTGAAGTGATTCCACCAAGCCCATTCAAGGAGAGACACAACAGTGGATCAATGCTTCAAGGAAGCTAACATGCTCTTCAAGAAAGACTATAAGAATAAGAGATCAAGACTTAGGGTTTGAGATATGATGATGGTAATGGGTATTCGTAAGGTCAAGACTCTAGGAGATGAGGTAGGACCTATTGAAGAAGCACTATGTGATGATTTAACACTTCCAAAAGCCTTTTTGCTCTCTTTGGGAGACCGAAGAAAGACTTGCATTAGACCTAGGGTTTTATGAATAATCATGGGAAGAAATGCTTCCAAGGTACTCACTAGGTCAAGGCAAGGGAGGAGAAATGGTTTCTTGAGATTTATTCCAATGAATACTATGCTTATATAACCCTCAAGGAAATCCCCAAGGTGAGAGAGAAAGGCCTAGGTTTTCCCTCTTAGAGTGGCACAAAGGGCAAGAGATTTTATCGATGAAACTCAGGCGGATGCCCAACAAACTTGGAGATACGATATGACCTAGTTATTCCACCTCTTGTACACCAAAGAAACATTTGGAGGCTTTTGCATATAATTGTTTCTCTTCCAATAGTTTGAGCACCTTGTCAACATGTTGAACATGATCCTTCCAAGACTTACTGTAGATTAGTATATCATCAAAAAATACTAACACAAATTTTCTAAGGAAGGGTTTGAAAATGGAATTCATCAAACCTTGAAATGTAGAAGGTGCATTGGTAAGGCCAAAAGGCATCACCAAAAGTTCATAATGACTCTCATGAGTTCTAAATGTTGTTTTCAGAATGTCTTCAGTTTTCATTCTGATTTGATGATATCCTGAATGAAGATCCAACTTGGTGAAGTAAATTGCTCCATGTAATTCATCCAATAATTCATCAATGACTGGAATAGGAAATTTATCTTTAATAGTGAGCTCGTTGAGCTCCCTATAATCCGGACACATGCGACATGATTCATCCTTCCTGTGCACCAATACTACTGGAGCAAAGAAAGAACTTTGACTAGGTTGAATTATACCAGCCTCTAGCATTTCTGCAACCATACATTCAATTTCACTCTTTTGGGCATATGGATATTTGTAAGGCTTGATGTTTGGAGGATCACTTCCTAGAATCAAATGAATAGCATGATCATGATCACGAATATGTGGGAGGCCTTTGGGAGAGTCAAATATCTAGGAATGATTGTTCAAAACTTTTTGAAGGTCTGGAGAAATAGATGATTTCAATGTGGGAACCTCTAGTGAACATAATTGTGCAATTACGCCCTGTTGTTCTTTCTTTAGAAGCTTTGTCATGCTGTTAGAGCTTATTATCCTTCCTGGTTTCCCTACGATACCCCTGAATTCAACTTCCTTACCTTCCCAAAAAAAATCAAGAAAAGTTCTTGAAATTTAAAAGCTATCATACGTAAAGATTGTAGTCATTGGACTCCTAGTACAACATTAACACCACCCATTGGAATGGAAAGCATTGAACTATTCAAGACATATTCTCCCATGGATAGCTTTATATTATGACACTTTCCATAGCAATTTATGGTTCCTCTATTTGCAACCATCACTTGACACTTTGGTGTTGGTTATAGGAAGCAATTCAATTCCTTGGCTATCTTAAAATGAATAAAGTTATGGGTACTACTTGAATCAATCAACACTATTACCTTTTTCTTTTTGATATGTCCTTCTATCTTGAGGGCTTGAGGAGTGGTAATTCTTGCCAATGCATTACAAGATATGTTCAGATTCATTTCTTTTTTCTCTAGGTTTGGTTCCTGGTGTATATCCTCTTCTTTTGACGTTTCTTGTTCTTTTTCTTCTTCCTCTTCACAATCTATGTAAAATAATTTCTTCTTAGCACACTTATGACCTTTAGTGTATTTTCTATCACAACTGTAACAAAGCCCTTTTGCTCTTTTTTCTTCCAATTGTTGTGGTGTCAGCCTTGTAGGTTGTGGAAGGCTAGGGGCAACAACACTTACATCTTTATAGTTGTCACTGGTAGGCTTCCTTGTTGCCATAATTTTGCTCTCAATTTTTCTTGCCAACCTGAATGCCTTCTCCATTGAATCAGGTTCCCAAAGGCGAACCTCATGTTGGATGTTATGCTTTAAAGTTCCTATGAACACATCAATCCTATGCTCCTCTGGAATATCTTTTACCCTTATATTCAATTTTTGGAATTCCTCAATGTGCTCCACCATTGAACCCTTTTGTTTGAGATTTATCAATTGGCTAAAGAAGGTGTTGCTTTTTGTATCCTCATAATGTGCTATCATTTCTTCCATAAAAATTGACCAAGTGACAATTTGTTTATGAGAGCAAAGCCATCGATACCATACAAACTGATTGGGTTCCAAATATAAAGTTGCAATGCGTACCTTTTGTGTGTTTTGCACATTATGGAGATCGAAATATTGCTTTATTTGTAGTATACATGTTACGGGATCCTTGCCATTAAAATTCCTCATATCGATCTTTGGAACATGGTGAGTCTTTAATCGAACATTAGATTCTATGAAATCATCATTAACATTACTTTTTTTCTCATCATGAGTTTCCTCTACTACCTTTTCACCATTAGGAAGCATTTCGTGTAGCAACTTTGCCAAACCTCCTTTCAAACCTTCCATGTCTTTTTTCAAATATTCAATGTTTTCTTTCAGTTTTGCTTCTAAACCATCCATCTTAGCTTCCATATTAGCTTCCATGCCATCCATCTTAGCTTCCACTCCATCCATCTTAGCTTCCATGCCTTTCTTTAAACCATCCATCTTAGCTTCTGTTACTTTTTGTGAGAGTGAAATTTGTTGCACTTGGTCTTGTAATTTTGATATATCATGTTTCATTTCTTCCTCTTCTTCATGAGTCATGGTAGAGCTTTCAGGTTGCTTACTAGGTGTTTCCTTTTTTCTCTTTGTAGGAGCTCGATATTGAATCTGTTGTATCTCTGTAATTTCAGATCTCCAAGGTCTGAAATTTCGTCCTATAGTAGCCCTTTGAGTCCTCTTTCTAACCTCACCAGTTTGATCAATATTGGATTGTTCAAGCAAGCGTTATTGCAAATCTCCCACGATGACCTGATTATAGGATAGTTCAGTATAACAAACTTGTACGACCTTCCACGTGTCACTGTTTCGACCTTTGGACCTATTTGGGATGTAATTCGGGAGTCAGAAAAAACTCTAACTTCCTTGGATCATATCTCCGCAAATATAGCAAGAACAGATCTAAAATTTGGACCCGAGGTTCATCAAGATTTCGTCTCAAATGGGTTTTAATTTTAGCTTTTGAAACTTCGTAGAAAAAACAATATAGAGAAAATGCCACGATGACTTATTTGGAGCAGCGAAACCATAGAATCCAAAGCTCTGATACCAAATGTTATGCAACCAGCTCACAAAATAGAAGAAAAGATATATCAACGACTTCAAAATTAGCCTTTTCGAGGGGGCAACCTCCTTTACATTACACAAATGAATAATTCTTGGATGATACAAATGACAAGACCTCCTTTCTATATATAGGAGTCTAAGGGGTCACAATATAATTAGAGTTGACATAACAATAATATTCTAAGGGCACAACAATAAAAATAGTGGGCTTCTAAGGGGCACAATAATAACAATATGGGGACTACATGGGCACAACAATACAATAAGGGGGTTGCACTAATAACAATAAGGGGCTACACTAGTAGTATAGGGACCTAACACTAAGAATGCAAAAGTTTCCCCCAAATCTTTTCGTCATTGCTTAAGTGACAAAATTGTGTTGAAGGCTTCCCTTGTAGCAACTTACGTGATGGGGAATATTACAATCCTCCCTGCCAAAATTTTCTTTTCCTCAAGCAACAACAACGCTGGGTGGTATAGTACATGCCCCCTCTCCCATGTAGCATCCTCCAATGGCAAATCCTTCCACCTGACAAGGAATTCCCTGATAACTTGGTTCCTGAGCTTACTTTCCCTCACCTCCAAGATGGCCTCAGGAACCAACACCAAATGCCCCTCATCATCAAATGGAAGTAACTTCAATGTGGCTAACACTTGCTGGCGCAACACCTTCTTCAGGCAGAACGCATGAAATACTTTGTGCACTCTATTGCCAGGGGGAATTTCCAACTCATATGCCACCTCCCCTACTTGCCAGATCACCCTGTAAGGCCCATAAAAGTGCGGCTTGAGCTTCTTGACCCCCTTTTTTTTAAGTGCAGAGTCTAGACTACCAGTATGGCTACAGGCGTAGGTACACCAGGTCTCCCACCTCAAATCTCCTCTTCGTCTGGTGGTGGTTTGCGTACACCTTCTGTTGATTCGGCGTTGTTTGCAAGGTGTCCTTGGGAGCCTTGAGGGTCCCTTGGTTCTCCTAAATCCAATCCTTCGCCCTTGGGGCTCTACTATCCCCAACACCATGCCAACAAATGATAGAGCCTCATAGCGATAAAGCACTTTAAAGGGGGTCATCCCAATGGACATGTGATATGTCGTATTGTAGCAATACTCTCCCAAATGAAGCCATTTCATCCATGCTAGTGGCTTCCTTGTCACATAGTTGCGCATTTAAGCCTTTAACCATTTGTTAACAATCTTGGTCTGTCGATCAGTCTGAGAGTGGTAATTGGTGTTGGACGTAAGTTCAGTCCCCACTAGTCTAAAAAGCTCCTGCCAAAAGCCCCCAATGAACCTGCTGTCCTTGTCACCAATGATGGTGTTCGGGAGCCTGTACAGCCTGAACACCTCCTTGAAGAAGAGCTCAACCACTTGCAAAGCTGAGTACTTGGATGGAATAGTGAAAAAGTGGGCGAACTTGGTCAACTTGTCCACCAACACATATATACAGTCTCGCCCCTAAACAATTGAAAGCCCAGCGATGAAGTCCATGGAGATACTCTCCCACTTCTGTTTTGGAATAGGAAGTGGCTAGAGCAACCTGACCGGATGTGTGTGCTCCACCTTCTCTGACAGGTGCTGTACTCTTGAACGTACAACAAGACATTGCCTTTGAGGCCCCTCCATGTAAAGCACTCCCTGATAGAGCTATAGGTTTTGAGAAGCCCGAGGTGTCTTACAAGAGGTAGAATTGTGGGTTGCCTGCACGATCTTCACCCATAGCTGAGGCCCTGACACCAAATAATCCCTACTTTTATAGTAGATCACCTCATCCATCACCTTGTACCTTTCATCCCCAAATGTGCTATCAAGAATCTTGCATGCCTATTGATTCTTGGAGTGCTCAACCAAAAGTTGTGCCCTCCAGTCCTGGGTGATGTCCAGGAGAGTGTCGTAGGCCTCCTGGATAACGCATCAACCACTACATTATGTTTCCCCTTGACATACTTTATCTCAAAGTCATTTGCCTGGATCTTGGTAACGCACTTCTGTTGCCTGTCATTAAGCTCCTTCTGATCTAGGAAGAACCACAAGCTATTATGGTCCATCTTCACCCTGAACCGGTTCCACACCAAGTACTGTCTGAATTTGGTTAATGCGTGCATGGTAGCGAACATCTCCTTATCATAGATGGAGTACAATCTCTCGTAGTTGCAAAGTTTTTGACTCTCATAAAGGAAAGGGGTGACAAACCTGCATCAAGATTGCTCCAATGCCCTCCCTTGATGCATCGCACTCTAGTACAAAGGGTTGTGAAAAATATGGCAATGCTAAGACAGGGCGTGAACTCATTACTACCTTGAGGTGCTTAAAGGCCTCTTGTGTCGTGGCTGGCCACTCAAAAGCTCCTTTCTTTGTGAGGTTCATAAGGGGTGCTGCCAACTGAGAAAATCCCTTCATGAATCGCTTGTAATAGGTACAAATCCCCAAAAATATCCTCAACTTTATCACGTTCTTGGGAGTTGGCCAATCCAAGAAGGCCTGGATCTTCTCCTGATGAACCTATACTCCCTCCTCTCCAATCACGTGGCGCAAGTAAAGCATCTCTGTGAGGCTTGTTGTCGCCCGGATTGTACAGGCACCGTGACAACCACTCAGGGCGGGGGCTCTCACTTTGATCCCCGCCCACTCTGTTGTAGCTGTCTCCCAACAAAAGCATTAAATTTTAGGTATGTTCTATGCTTAAAGCAGTTTATTTCAATTTTCATAGTTAGCTCAATATCTTTTCCAGATTAGCAATCACATCAATATTAAAGTAAACTACAAATAGAACATAAACATAAATTGCAGAAGACAAGCCAAGACAAGAGTACACAAGATGTGGCACTAGCCAGGGACAAACCCCAATGTGGGGAAACCCTTGATCAATTCTTCTTCTATGTTCTTCAATAGTTCAGTAGAGAGAGAGAGATAGTACATTTACAACAAAAGTCAACACTTTGACTTTCTATATCTATATGAGATCAGTTGAAGACATGCTGCTTCAACTGATTCTCCAAGTTGACTCCTTCACCTATCATAGTGCCGCATCTTGTCCACATGCTACACCTCACCGTGTTGCACCATGTTGCACTTCATGTTGCTGTTCCTGTCACTTTGTTGCTCCAGTCATTGAGTTGTTCTTATCACAGATCTGCATTCAATGTTGTACTCATCGCTGATCTGCACTCAATGCTGCACCATCACTGATCTGTACTCAATGACTGCTATGCTGCACTTCATCATCAATTGCACCTGTCACTGTGTTACACCCAATCATACACTCAAGGCATAGTGTAATATATCATCATCATTATGCTGCAATACCTTATTGCTATACTATTCACATCATGCTGCTACATACAACATCCACTTTGTTGCATATTAGCTTTAGCTGCTTGCTATGGCGTGCACCCTAGCAAAGCAGCTAGGCTATAGTTCCAGATTCCTTCAAGCAGACCCAAACTAGACCCTAGATCGCAGCTTAGCCCTCTGACTTCTAATCTAATGACAGTTGTTCCCAAACGTACCTCATTTATGCTTTTGACCAGCAGTGAGATCACTGTAGTTATGGCTAGATGTGACAGCGGATGAGGACATCTTCATGTCTGAGATTAGTTCCTCTTTAGGCCTCCTTACTGTGTCTTGAGGAACTCTTCCCCATGTCATTCAAGTTACTTCTAGACCTTCCTTTGACGCTATCCTTGTGCGTCATAAGGCTATGGTATGACTGCGACTAGGGCACTCTTGAATACACTTCCTTTTCACTATGTCTAGAGCTATCTAAGAGCTCCTCTTTTGAGCGTGTATGAGTCCTTCTCTTGTTGCATAGAACCCTTAATGACTGCAGATCATATCTCCTTGGAGGACTGCGGTTAGGGCAGCATAGAGCCCTTCTTTTGCTGCGGAATAAGGCTATACTTTACAGCGGCTTGATATCTCCTCCTAGGACTATAGCTAGGGTTCTTTAAGCCTTTTTTTGTAGCATATAGATGTTCCCTTAGACAGCTGATAGATCTCTTATCAAACTGTGGCTAGGTATCTCCTTTACCCGTGGCTAGATAACTTCATTAACTGCGTATAAGGAGACTCCTTTGATTAGCAGATTAGGGCTCTTTTGTATAGTGGTTAGAACCCTTTTAGGACAACATATAAGTCTCAATTAGGCTCCTTCCTTCACTGCGTCTAGGGCTTCTCCATGACTGTAATTTAGGGCAGTGTATAAGTTTCTCCATAGCTGAAGCTTGATCTTCATTAGGGCACTCCCTCTAGATCTCATCTTCATCAAACCCAAAACAGGATGAAGAGAGATCACAAGAGTGAGTGTCAAATGACATAAAGTCCTCTTCTATTTATACTAAAACGTAGAGCACAAGAGGGTGTTATTTGGTTGTTGGCCGACCTTGACAAATTGTCCCATAACACAAATAAATTCATATCTCCATGAATAGTTATCGGAATCAGATGATCTTTAAATCAATCCTACACCTCTTGATGAGGGGGATCCAAGAAAAATATCAGCTTCCATTAATAAGATGATCCACATGGAGTTTTGCCCTAGTTGCCAATTTTAACACTCCATCTCAACTAGGGAGAACTCCATTCGCTGATCTATATATCCGACTGTACTATCTTTTCCATCAGTGCCCTGCACTACTCTGCTCTACTTTGCTCTGCTCTGCTGAACCATGAAGAAGAAGAATTGATCGAGAATGTCTCATACCATTCTCTACTGACCCAAAGTCAGTGTCATCTGAAGAGAGTGTGTCACATCACTCTTACTGACCCGAAGTCAGTTTTATTAATCCCAGATCAATATCACAAGAGAGTGTCTCAAACCACTCATATTGATCCCAGATCAATGAAGGTCATCCTAGCATAGGGAGTACGGTAGATACATCAATTGCGTCCATCGATAGTACTAATATGGTCCCTATCCTCATTTTCCTGCTCATTGATTAGATGAAAGGTACTTCCCATGAGTCCCAGACTGCATGGGTAGGATGCCTCGACAGGAGAACTAATCATCCTATCCACAGGAGAATGAATCATCCTATCCAGTGGATTCCACAGAGAACTAATCATCCTGGCCCACATGAGAACTAATCATCCTGTTCCATAGTCGCCATGAGGTATCACAGGGGAAGGTTGAACCTTTTGCCCTGTACATAGTGCACCACCAGGGGATGGTGAGGCAACTTGTGGTCACATGTTGCTCCAAGAAGTACCCCGCGCCCCCCTGGAGCTCTCAGAGCTCAATACATCATACTTGACCCTCATAAGAGGGTCTCTCAACAACTCCAAGTCGTTCGGGAAAGTCATAGATTTGACCTTTCCCTGGGGCTTTGACAAAATGTCTGCAACCTGTACATCAGTCTTAATGCAATGGAACCTCCTCGCTCATTGAATTACCATATCCCAGATAAGGCAGTATCTGATGTCTATCTGTTGGAGCAATCATTGAATACAAGATTCCTCAATAATCGAATCCCCCCTCTGGTTGTCACAGAGAATCACAGTGGTATTCATCATGTGTACAAACAACTCACTGAAGAGCTTCCACAACTAGGTAGCTTCATATGAGATCATACTCGTAGCTATGTATTCAGTCTCGATGGTGCTTATAGCAACTGACTTTTGCTTCCTGCTCATCCATGATATCGAAGCAAAACCCAAAGAGAACCAGTGCTAAGAAGTGCTCTAGTGATCCTCCACACTGCCTACCCAGTCAACATTCGAATAATCATGCAGCTTCATATTTCCCGCAGTGTATATCAATCCATGAGAGATTGTGCCCCGAATATATCTCAGAAGATTCTTAACACCAATCCAGTGAACAAAAAATTAGATTTAGGCTAGATCTAAGATGCCCAAGTGGCCAAAATTCATGAAAATGTAGATTTTGCGATTTTAAGTGATTTTGATCATTTCAAGAGTGACTTTAGGGCTATTATGTCACTGTTATCACTGCTGTAATCAAACATAGGCAAAATGAGGGTTTAGAGATCAAACCCTAGGCCCAAGGCCTTGAAGATCAACATGCCAAGTAGCCCAAAATTTCACCAATGATCTTGCACCTGAAAATACAAGTTTTTAAACAACTTTCTCCTGCAAAATCGCTAAGGATTCAGTCTTGAAAATTTCATATATGGATCTAGGGCAAACTAGGGTAAACTAGGCCAAGGAAAGCCAACACTACGCCTACAAAGGCTAGCGTTGAGGGCTAAGGAGGCTAGGAGGGCAGATCGAGGGTGAAAGAGGTAAGAGGAGGCCGAAAAAAGGTAACGCTGGAGGAGGAGTGGCTTCACAGTTTGTACGTTGGGGCTAAAAGAGGCAAACAACTAGGGTTTAGGGGCTAAAGAGTCCACACACTACCCTAAGGCAGTGTTCTAGGGTCTCAGAGGGAGGCTGAGGCTCGTTTAGTTCACGACTAGGCCACTTAAGGATTTAAACCCTCTGCGTAAGGGCTAGGAAGGGAGGCCAAGGCCTCTAGGGCTCACGACCTATCCAAAAAAGGCTGCAAAGGGTGACATTGGCTCTCACGAGGTTGATGTAAGCCAAGGAGGGGAGACGCTAGCCCTAGGAGGGCTGGATCCAGGCCGAGGAGGCTTGAAAAGTGAAACCCTTGCTTCAAAAAATTATTTCTTTTCTGAATCTAAATTTTGCTGCAAAATCTTTAGTGGATAGCCTTGCAAAATTTTCTACAGACTAAATCTTACATTCAAGGGCTTAGATCTGACTCTATTTCAACTTGATTTCTTGATTCAACTTGCAAAAAATGAAAATAAAACACCCAAACCTCAAATATATACAAAAGGTCTTAAAACCCCAAAACCCAAGTTAGAAAGAATAATTTACAAACTATATTTGCAAAATCACAAAATATACGAGGGTTTTGTAAATTAAAATTTTTGAGAAATAATTGTTTTATGGATTTTTTCTTTCTTTGATAAATGGTTAAAAATGCTTCAGAAAACCTATGCACACTATACCCTTAGCGAAGATTTAATCCACCCTATAAATATTAAGGATCCAAGGAAAATGATCCTTGTCAACAGTTTGTGAACTTGGAGACCAAGTATTGAAGTACTTGCAAACACTATGTATTTATCTCAAAATAATCACATATTAGCACAATATAGGAAGCCCGTAGTCAGTACATACCACAAATCAACAAACAAGTACACCTCGAGTTGCACCACAAAGTCTTTATTATGATAGAAATGATAGTTCCAAGCGGGACAATAGTTTAAATAAATGCTTCAACAACAATTTCTTAGCTAGAAATCAGATGGCTAGAGAATCAAATGACTCTAATTTATAGATAAATTCTCCAAGTGAAAAATAACGGCTAGTTTCCTTGATCCTTGTTAAAATAATCTTGGCCGTTGAAAAATATATGATCATCTTTTAATCTTAGCCATTGAGTTTTTATTTTTGAGGAATTTTCGAATTTATCATTTAATTCCATTTTAATTAGGTCAAAATTAATTATTTTGAGCTAATTTCCTAAAAAATTTGACTTTGACTTAACCACCAATACCTAAGGGTCCAATATTTCTTGAAATATCCAATATTCCCTTGGTGGAGGACCTCCAAAAGTTAATTCTTTTATGTTAAAATTGGCAACCAGGGCCAAACTCCATGTGGGTCACCTTATTTATGGCTGCTGCTATTTTTTCTAGATTCCTCTCGTCGAGAGGTGTAGGATTGATCTAAAGATCATTCGATTCCGACAAGTAGTTTTGGAGATATGAATTTATTTATAATGACTTGACAAATTATCAAGGTCGGCCAGCAACTAAGTGTGTGGCACACATGCCCAACGTTTCATATAAATAGAAGAGAGGTTGAGTCATTTGAAACTCATCCAATCACTCATCTTCTCTCTCCTACGCATCAAAGGAGCCTCTCTCTCTCTCACACGTGTGGCTGGAAAAGAAGACGCAGTAGGGCAAGGCAGACGAAGGAAGAAGGAGACCAACATTGACCATCTAGGAGTGCAGATTTGGTGTGGCTGCCTCTCCTAGGAAGGCTGTAGATTTTGGCACGAAAACCGAGGTGATCTGACCTTTGGTTTGACCGGTGTTGACTGCCCTAGTTTGGGGCAGCAAGTTGACTTCAGTCAACTGCAGTTTGACTACGTTTTCGACGGCTGTTCAAGGGTTGTTCCTTCAGGCTGTTTGAAGGCTAGTTGACCAGAAATTGAGCAAACATATTGGAGGTCAATTTCCACTCGTTTGACCAAGTTTGACTTTGCTGATCTAGGGTTTGCTGCTGCTGATATAAAATTATAGAATTCTGATTTTGTACTATTTATCTCTGCTGAACTATTGAAGATAAAAGAAGATTTGATCAAAGGATTTCCCCGCATTGGGGTTTGTTCATGGCTAGCTGCCACATCTTGTGTCTCTTGTCTTGGCTTTTTTTCTATTGATCATTTAATGTTGTATTTGCACTTTACTTTATGTATATGTGATTGCTAATCTGTGGGTAATAAGAAGAAAAATAAGTAAACTGCTGTAAGCATAGAACATACCATAATTCAACATGGTATCAGAGCTGAAGTGAAGACAAGGCCCAAGCAAGAGCAAGAGCAATCACCGAAGAGAAGGTTGGCAAGGCTATCTTAAAGAAATCATGGGATCCTCAACACACTTCCCTGCTGAAGACAAACTCCATGAGAAGCTTGACTATCACGGATGGAAGATGTCTCTCGATTTAACATTAGAAGAGCAGGAAGTGTTGGACCATGTGAGAGGCAGAATTGTTGAGCCTCCATCAAATGCATTCGATGCTGCTAGAAACAAGTGGACAAAGGGAGATGTCAAAGCAAGGAAGATCATCCGAGACTCTATCGACAAGCCCTTGGTGGCCTATGTTTCCGAGCTGACCACCTCCAAGGAAATCTACGATAGATTGGTGAGTTTATTTAAAGTTAATGATGCAAATCAAGTTTTGTGCCTTAGAAACAAGCTGAAGGAAATTAAGAAGGGCAAAGATGAGGGTATGCAAGTATATTTTTTAAGGATCACCGAGATCAAGAACGATCTCCTATCTATTGGGGAAGTAATTCCTGACAAGGAAATGACACTCACAACTTTTGGAGGACTGCCACTTGAATGGTATATATTCAGGACTACTCTTTTCAACAATAACGTAATTCCTGGATTTGAGGAATTGATGGCCATATGCATTTAAGAAGAAACAAGGATGGAAGAGTAAGAAATGCTTGTACTTAAAGGTCATTCCTATGCCTTTTCTTCTCATGCTAAAAGAAGAAACAATTCCGGGGCTAAATTCAAAGGAAACGCTGGATTGAAGGGTGGAAGAAAAGGACGATGTTACAATTGCAATAAAACGAGCCACTATGCGAGGGAGTGCCCTGATAAAAGGGTCTCACACTAGGATGATGATCAAAATCACTCTCAAGGCAATCAAAGGAATGGCAGGTCAAATGGCAAAGGTAAAAGAAATGCCAGAAATCAAGGAAGAGGACAACCCTTCAAGAAGGAAAGAAACACCAGGTATGAATTTAACGTTGTTAACAATAAGCAAGATGAATATTATCTACCAGCGGCTCTCTCTACTACTGCTCCCCCGGAATCGCTGGGAAATTGGCTTATTGATAGTGGTGCCTTAAGGCACTACACTGGTTACAAAGAAGCTCTCTCTAATCTGGTAGAGAGGGAGACCAACCTGGAAATTGTTCCTGGGGATAATTCAAAATATCTTGTGAAAGGCATAGGGAATGTCACTCTTCAATTGAATCAGGGAAATACAATCCATTTACAAGATGTTTTATATGTACTTGATCTCAAAAAGGACTTGGTGTCCATTTCAGCGATGGAAGACAAAGGCTACAAGGTGGCCTTCAACGATGGCAAGGTACGTGTATTGGGTTTCGAGTTGATTCATTATATCAGGTCGGAGGAAGTCCGCTGGGTGTCATGTCTTGTGACACATCTCTTCAGTCCGAACTATGGCATCAGAGGTTTGCTCACCTTCATTATAAAGCTCTACCCGATGTGAGAAAAATGGTGACTGAGATGCTCGAGTTCAGATTAGAGCAAGAAGGTGTATGTCCAGGATGTGCCAAAGGAAAGCTCAAGAGGGGACCATTCCCCTCAAGCCAAAGCAAGATCTCTGATATATTGCAGTTGGTTCACTTAGACGTATCCGGTATGATACCTGTGAACTCCCTGGGAGGATATTTATATTACCTCACTTTTGCAGATGATTATTTTTGCAAGACTTGGATATACTTCTTGAAAAAGAAGGATGAAGTGTTCTCCTGGTTTCAGCACTTCAAAGCCTTGATCGAGAATCAGACCGAAAAGAAGATCAAGATCTTAAGGATTGATAATGGGACTGAATATGAATCCAATGAGTTTCATGACTTTTGGGAAGAGGCTGGCATTAAGAGGGAGACTACTACACCATATACTCCTGAGCAGAATGGTGTGGCGGAAAGGAAGAACCGTACGATTGTGGAAGATGCCCATGCTATGCTCCATGATCAAAGACTTCTGAATTTTCTATGGGTCGAAGCTGCAAATACCACTGTATATGTACAAAACTGATGCCCTCATCAAGCATTGGGTTTCAAGACTCCTGAGGAAATGCTCACTGGTAAGAAACCTGACGTATCTCATTTTAGAATTTTTGGAAGTCTTGTTTATTTTCATGTGCCGAAGGAGAGAAGGAATAAATTGGGTGCATCTGGAAAGAAAGGAATCTTCATGGGCTATAGTGAAAACACTAAGGGCTATAGAATCTATGTGGCTGGTCAAAATGAAGTCGAAATTAGCCATGATGTCACCTTTGACGAAGATATGGCTCTTAGCAAAGTTGACAATCTTCCTACTCTAAGAGGATCTAACAAGCTGACACCAGGGAATCGAAGGAAAAGGAAGACGAGATGATGCCCTATGTGGAAGAACCTATGGATCCTATTGATCCTCCTCCGCAAGAGCCTTCCTCTTCTAGGAAGAGGCCTTCATGGCTTAGGGGGACACTTGATGATGCTGAAGGACACATTGCACCCAGAGGAACCTTCCGGGAAAGTAAGAAGCCGAACAGGTATCAAGGATAACTGACCATCATGAGCACGATCATCCAAAATGAGGCTTCATCATTCGCTGAAGCTGTCAAGCATCAAGTATGGAATGATGCTATGACCAAGGAATATGAGTCCATCATGAAAAACGATGTTTGGGATGTGGTCCCCAGACCCCAGGACAAAGCAGTTGTCACTTCGAAATGGCTTTACAAGATAAAGCATGTAGTTGATGGAAGTGTGGAAAAGTACAAGGCTCATTTTGTCGCTCGTGGCTTCTCTCAGAAGGAAGGTATAGACTATGATGAGATATTTGCACTTGTTGCTCGATATACCACCATCCGCTCGATCATAGCGCTTGCTACTTCGCAAGGATGGAACCTACATTAGATGGATGTCAAGACTGTGTTCTTGCATGGTTCGATCAAAGAGGAAGTCTATGTGGAGCAACTCGAAGGATTTGAGATTCATGATCGAGAATCTCATGTGTGCAGGTTGAAGAAGGCCCTCTATGGGTTGAAGCAAGCACCCCGAGCATGGTATGAAAGGATCGATAGCTACTTGATGAAGCTGGGATTCACTAGGAGTGAAGCCGACCCGAACCTTTATTTTAAGGTTGAAGATGACAATCCTCTCATATTGGTGCTGTATGTTGACGACCTCTTTCTAACAGGGGCAGACCCTCATTCGCAAATGTAAGAGGGAGTTGGCTTATAAGTTTGAGATGAAGGACCTAGGACTGATGCACTATTTCCTAGGACTAGAAGTCTGGCAGAAGTCCGGGGAGATTTTCCTATCTCAAGGAAAATATGTGGTGAAGATATTGGAGAGATTCGGTATGGTGGACTGCAAGCCAACTACCCCGATGTAGCTTGACTTCAAGAAGTTAAGGGGTAGTGTTTCCAGACCTGTTTTATGAAATGCTACCGAGTATTGTCAACTCGTCGGAGCATTGATGTTCCTGGTGAACTCCTCTCCAGATATATGCTTTGCAGTCAACACGTGGAGTCAATATATGGTTGAGCCTCACCACACACATTGGATTGGTGCCAAGAATCTGTTGAGATATCTTCATGGCATGATCACTCATGGGTTGAGATACACTGCCGGAGATGTGAGACTACTTGGATAAATCGATGCTGATTGGGCAGGCAGTGTGGTGGACCATAAGAGCACTTTAGGGTGCTGTTTCTCTTTGGGATTTGCCTTGATATCCCGGATGAGCAAGAAGCAGAAGTTGGTGGCCTTGAGAACCGTCGAGGCAGAGTACATTGCTGCAAGTATGGCCTCCTGTGAGGCGGTTTGGTTGCGAAAGCTCTTCAGGGAGCTGTTTCGATTTACATTGGATACCACTGTGATCCTGTGTGACAACTAGAGCAAGATTCGTTTATCAGAGAATCCCGTATTCCATAATCTCTCCAAGAATATCGATATTAGGTACCACTATATTCGAAATATGGTGCAACGACGAGCAATAAGGCTCCAACATATCGATACAGATGAACAGGTCGCTGACATTTTGACAAATCCCCTAGGAAAGGTCAAATTCTTGACTTTTTGAGAAGTACTTGGTGTCGTTCAGAGACCCTCTTTTGAGGGTTGAGTATGATGTATTAAGCTTTGGAAGCTCCAGGGGGCGCGGGGTACTTCTTGGAGCGACATGTGACCATAGGGCGACTCACCATCCCCTGGTGGTGCACTATGTATAGGAAAGGTTCAACCTTCCTCTATGACACCCCATGGCGACTATGGAACAGGATGATTAGTTATGCTGTGGGCCAGGATGATTA
Organism: Pinus tabuliformis; assembly: GCA_031772625.1. Lineage (NCBI taxonomy): Eukaryota > Viridiplantae > Streptophyta > Pinopsida > Pinales > Pinaceae > Pinus > Pinus tabuliformis. Next base: position 1,184,353,843 of record CM062805.1, on the reverse strand, counting down.
GCTCTCTGTGGCGACTGTGGAACAAGATGATTAGTTCTCCTATGGGCCAGGATGATTAGTTCTCCGTGGCGACTGTGGAACAGGATAATTAGTTCTCCTGTGGGCCAGGATGATTAGTTCTCCATGGCGACTGTGGAACAAGATGATTAGTTCTCCTGTGGGCCAGGATGATTAGTTTTCTGTGGCATCTGTTGGATATGATGATTCGTTCTCTTGTGGATAGGATGATTAGTTGTCCTGTAGAGGCATCCTACCCATGCAGTCTGGGACTCATGGGAAGTACCTCTCATCTGATCAATGAGCAGGGAAATGAGGTTAGGGACCATAGTAGTACTATCGATGGACGCATCGTTGTATCTACCGTACTCCCTATGCTAGGATGACCTCCATTGATCTGGGATCAATGATACTGATCTGGGATCAGCGAGAGTGTTATGACACACTCTGAGACTGACCTTGGGTCAATGGACAATGGTATGATACATCCTCGATCATTTCTTCTTCTTCATAGTTCGAGTAGAGCAGAGCAGAGCAGGACCAGCTGTGCAGGGCAGTGCATTTGATGGCTGGTATAGTAGCGACGGTCAGATGGAGTGCAGATGGAGTTCTCCCTAGTTGAGAGGGAGTGTTAAAATTGGTAACTAGGGCCAAACTCCATGTGGGTCACCTTATTTATGGCTACTGATATTTTTCCTAGATTCCTGTCGTCGAGAGGTGTCGGATTGATCTAAAGATCATCTGATTCCGACAAGTATTTTTGGAGATATGAATTTATTTCTAATTACTTGACAAATTATCAAAGTCGGCCAACAACTAAGTGTGTGGCACAGATGCCCAACGTTTCATATAAATAGAAGAGAGGTTGAGTCATTTGAAACTCATCCAATCACTCATCTTCTCTCTCTCCTACGCATCAAAGGAGCCTCTCTCTCTCACACATGTGTGGCTGGAAAAGAAGACGCAGTAGGGCAAGGTAGATGAAGGAAGATGGACGCAGAGGCTACAGGTGATCTCTTTGACCAGCATTGACCAAGCGTTGACCATCTAGGAGTGCGGATTTGGTGTGACTACCTCTCCTAGGCAGGCCGCAGATTTTGGCACGAAAATTGAGGTGATATGACCTCTGGTTTGACTGGCGTTGACTACCCTAGTTTGGGGTAGCAAGTTGACTTCAGTCAACTGCAGTTTGACTACGTTTTTGGGGTTCTCCAAGGGCTATTTCTTCAGGCTGTTTGAAGGCTAGTTGACCAGAAATTGACCAAACATATTGGAGGTCAATTTCCACTCGTTTTACCAAGTTTGACTTTGCTGATTTAGGGTTTGCTGCTTCTGATATAAAATTACAAAATTCTGATTTTGTACTATTTCTCTCTGCTGAACTATTGAAGATAAAAGAAGATTTGATCAAAGGGTTTCCTTGCATTGGGGTTTGTCATTGGCTAGCTGCCACATCTTGTGTCTCTTGTCTTGGCTTGTTTTTCTGTTGATCATTTAATGTTTTATCTATACTTTGCTTTATGTATATGTGATTGCTAATCTGTGGGTAATAAGTAGAAAAATAAGTAAACTGCTCTAAGCATAGAAAATACCATAATTCAACATTTTAAGATCCACAAAATTTTCACTTGGAGAATTAATTTTCTTAAAACATTTAATTTTGACTCTAATTAATTAAATTTATGGCTTAGGATTTTAATTTAATTTTGCCAGAAAATTTAACTAATTGACACATTAGAGGATTATTATTTTTTCCATCCTTTTTTACATAAGATGTGTACATTTACAATCCTCAAAGGGGGAATACACATTTGGCTTAGACCCTCAAGACACATACCCAATCTGTGACACAATATGAGCTAGTAGACCAAGTGATTTGTAATAAAATAATTTAGCCAAATAGCTTAAATTATTCCCAAATCACTTTTACATAAGACTCTACTAAAACACTAGGACTCACCTAAGACTTTGACGAAGAATTCCACGCTAGCTTTGGGGTGAGGTTAGAGGGAAAAACTCTGCCGACCATTCGTGTTTAGAAACACAAATGAATTAGTGAGATGAAAAACCTCCTAGGATGAAACTCTCGCCAAAATAATAGGCTTACCTAGGTTGTTACATACATTCACGGTCTTACTAGCATCATTTACATTACATAACTTGCAGAATGGGTTTACAATGACATATGGACTGCTGATAAATCTGATTCTGACGAAAAAATTTGGTACTTCTGCTTCCTTGGAACTTTGACAAAATGTGTGTAACCTCTGGCTCCATATGGGGACACGTTGCTTCCATGCAGTAACGTGAGAATCCAAGAACCCTGCATCCAAGAAAACATAAATCCATCAAATAGATATCTATTCAAAATTGAAATCATCCTGCATATATAGAAAATATTGTCGGAATAGAAAAATCAACTCTATCTCACTAAAATATAAAAGACTTAACAAAATGCGTGAAATAAAATTATCTAATGACATGAAATAAAAGGGATAGGGTTAGAGATACTATACAAAACGATGTCCCATGGCTTCATATGTCATCTCTATAGTACAATTTCAGCATCTGCCCATTTGATGGTAGGTCCACAGGATCGCCTTCCAAAGTACAAAGATAGAAAGAATTTGTCAGGCTTCTCATTCCTGTGATCCCATAGTAATACCATATCACCGATCTGTAGAGACCTGTTTGCATACTTGTCGAATCCTTCTTTTGTTTTGGATTGACGCTGACATATGTTATCAAAAGTATCTCTTTGGGCCTCATCGAGTTCCATTATCTGACCTTTTTTTTTGTATTGCATTTTTGCCTTTGTAAAACACTGAAGAAGATGATAAGCAGGGAGCTTGAGGTGAACAGGAAAGGTTACTTCCAAACCATAAACAAGCTCGAAAGTACTTTTTCCGACAGCCCTCTTTTTGTGATCCTGTCTGCCACAATGCATACTTGATTTTACTATCCCGAGATCGCTTATTATCCCCCATAATCTTCTTAATGATGGTGATTAAATTTCATTGCTTGATTTAGTGAGACCATTTCCTTGGGGATAATAATTCTAAGAATGCGATAGAATAATGCCATATTTGAAGCAGAAAGAAGAAAACTCAGAAGAGATGAAAGCTTTGGTGTTGTTAGTCATGATCTTAGCTGGAACACCAAATCAGATGATGATATGATTTTCAATGAAATCCATGACAACCTTATCTGTAGCATGCTTTGTCAGAATGGCCTCAACCCACTTTGTGAAGTAATCCGTGGCTGTCAAAATCCATGAATAACCATTACTAGAATTTTGGTTGAATTTACCAATGAAATCAAACCCCCATTGTTGAAAAGGAGCTTTTGCTATGACCGGCTGGAGAGGCAAGGCTGTTAAGTTTTGTTTTCCTGTGAAAAGTTGGCATTCTTGACATTTTCTAACAAATTTATGCACATCTGAAAAGATGGTGGGCCTATAATATCCTGCACACAAAATCTTGTGGGCTGTGGTCTTTGTTGCAAGTGCCTTCCACAAAATCCTGCATGGAACTCAGTGATAAGCTTCTTAGCTTCATCGTCATCGATGCATCTGAATATTAACCCAACTGGATTTCTCCATCCAAGGCCATCCTTTAAGATACAATATCTAGATGCCTTTAATCTGCGAGCCCTCCTTTTATGGGTTACCAAGTGATCAACGCATGTTAGATTTGTCAAGTAGTAAATGATGTCCTTATACCATTCGATCCTTTCCAGTTTCTAAATCTTGGGGGAGATAGAAGGCTCAACAACCTCATTTTGGAAAACCATTTCTAAGGCTTTCTATTACTTTCTGTCAACATTTGAGCTAATCCTTGACCCTTGACAAGATTGGTTGGTCTAATCTCAAGATCATATTCTTGAATCTTAGTTACCCATCTGGCACGAGTTCCTAAGCAATTAGTTTGAGTCAACATATCTTTAATAGATGGGTGCGAAACAAATGCAATGATCTTTGAATTGTTGGTTTTTGGTAGCATAAGATGTGCTCTAAGTCTCAAATTTTGCAGGGAGGCTTGGGCACATGTATTGCAACGAACCCATAAAACGTGTTGGGAAATTTCACTCGGAGACGGTTTTATTAAAATAATTAATTATTTTGAATGGGTCCCTAAGTCTAAACTTAGGAGATTAAAATAACTAATGGGTAGTAATCTAGCTGTGGGTGTAACTTCTAGAAGAAGATAAGGATCAAGTAGAAATGATCTTAGCCATTGATTAACTTCTAATCTGGGCTGTTGAATGTCAACGAGAAGATCATTTAAGGAGGCTTGAGGGTCATTTGGAAGACACAACACAGAGAGTTGATCAGTCAGATCGAATCGCTGAAGCTAGAGGCAGCGTAGTGATTTCATTGTGATCAAGCAGAGAGGGGCAGAGAGAGTTTCTGGCTAGAGGATCTTCTCTGGAGCCAAGAATACTCAGCAGCGAGGCAAAGAGACACACAAAGGAGGTAGTGCAGTTTCCAGAGAGGATGACGTAGAGCCAGAAAGGGCTCATGCAGGGCCCACGGAGAGAAGCACAAAAGCCTTCCATGCGGAGGTCCGAAATTTGTTGAGGAGGTTGACATTCTGAGCCAGGAGGGCTGGAGTTAGCTCCTGAGAGCAAATCGATCCAACAAAGAGGTGATGCAATGCCTTAGAGGCTGATGCAGGCCCACACAGTGACTGTGTAGGGGCAGTGCAAAAGTAGCTGGGGACTTGTTGGTTCAGCTGCCGGATCAGGCAGGACTTGCAGTGTAGAGTGAGGTAATCTCACTAATTTCTTCTGCCGAGTGATATTCTCTGTAATGGATTTCCAACAAGGCATCCAAAGGTTGTATTCAGAAATAACTTCTACTTAATAATAAAAATCCTCAGATCTGTTGCACTGGTTTTCTCGCATTGGGTTTTTTTGGGGACATTTGTCCAAAAATAACCATGTCATTGTGTTGTATCTTTTTCCTGTTCAGTTTCTTATTTTGACATATTATTTTAATTAAGTGAAGGTTGCAGTAGTATTTAATTCGATATTTACTGTAGAACACAGTAAATAACTTGTATGGATTAACAAGTAGGAGAAGTAACATTAGTTTGTTGTAGTAGGGATTCTAGTTTAGGAATTTTCACATGGTATCAGAGCAATGCAGGTGAAACAAGAAGAGCAGTGCCAGAGAACCCAGTGTTGAGCAAAAAAGGAGATCGAATAGCTGTAGGAGGCAGCAGTTCGAATCCCTAGAGGGATTGCGTTATCCAAGCCAGGAGGGCTGAATTTTCGAGGAAAGTCTCTCTCTAAGTGAGTCGACAGAGAGGAAGGGCTTCCAGATCGAAATCTTGTCGTGCCAGAGGGAGCAGCGCAAAGCCTCAGCGTGAGAAGAGATGGTGGGACGCAATTTTTTCAAAGGCAGATTCCTGGGTTGAAAGACTTCCGAAGAGAGAGGAGAAGCACAGTGAGGGAATTTTTCCTCTGTAGACTTCTCGCCAAGAAGTTTGTTTTCTTATTGGCTGAGCAACAATAGTAAGCAAAAGAGAGGAGCAGTTCGACATTTTCGTGGCAGAGATGGCAACCAGTGGGTTGAGAGATCAAGACAGGTTGGATGGGGCATCCAACTATGTCATTTGGAAGGCAAGGATGTCATTCCTTCTAGATGAGCATTCTCTTAAGAACTATGTTGATAGCGTGGTGGCTGAGCCTGCAAATGCAGATTCGCTGAAGAAGTACAAGGCAGAAATGGCGAAGGCCAAGAGGATGATCCTTGATGGAGTAAAGGATCACATGGTATGTCACATCGCTAGCAGAGGGACTGCTAAAACGACGTGGGATGCTTTGGCAATGCTATATCAAGGATCTTCCAAGCAGTGGAAAATGTACTTAGCAAAAAGCTGAGATCTGCACAGATGTAGAAGGGGGAGCGGATAGATCCGTTCCTCATGAAGTTTCAGGAGACTGGCCCTAAACTCAGTCTCAGAAGAGTGACAAGACTTTTTCCAGAGCATCCTAGGCAGGGCAGCTTTGCTAGACTGGGATAGTATGTGGGCATCTCTCAAGTAGGAAGAGCTGCGGAGAGATCTAGTCAAGTGCAAGCTTGACAGAACCAACAGCAGTGGGTCGAAGCCCAAGGAAGAGGATGAGAATGCATCCCTTGCATCCAAAGGGTAGCAGGAGCAGCAAAGGCGAAAGAAGGACATCTCAAAGATCAAATGCTTTAGGTGTGTTGAAATGGGTCACTACATAACACAATGTGCTCTTAGGAAGAAGGACAAAGATGAGAAGCATGATTCGAAGGCTGCACCTGTGAAGATCAAGGAGTTCACCATGACAACCGAGATACCTCGAGGAGGGAGGTGGGTTGATTTGGAGTTGTAGTTCGAAAGAGCTATAGAAGGTCAGGATCCTTGAGGAGTCCACCTCTCGGATCAATACCTTGCTACAGGAAACTAGATTAGTAGTAGCAGGATGGACTAAGTGTCAAATGGTGTAGAGGAGTGTTGGAGCAACAGATGCAGTGGCTAGAACGCCAAGTCTGAGCAACGTAGTGCAGAGTTGCAGCAGTGCAGGGAGGCACAGTGCAGTAGCAACAACAACGCAGTGGCTTCAGAGGGATAGCGTGGGACTAGCAGTAGTCAGATCTTCAACATCGAGATGCATCTATGCTGAACACTTGTTCAGATTTTGGGATGTTTTTCAGTTGTAGTGCAGATGAAGTGTTAGCAGTGGCAGTGCTAACAACAACACAGATGCAACACTTGAGAGGGAGTTGTAGTATGGATGTAGTGTTGACAGTGGTAGTGTCAGCAACAGTACAGTTGCAGCAACAATGCAGTAGTTGGTGGACAGCATGTCAAACATCAGCAACGCAGAGGACGATGTTATGAAGTCAGGGTAATGCTTCAGTGGGAGGCATTGCTAGAGCACATTCCTCGACAGCATGTCAAACATCAGCAACGCAGAGGACGATGTTATGAAGTCAGGGTAATGCTTCAGTGGGAGGCATTGCTAGAGCACATTCCTCGCTAAGAGGGAGTGTTGATTTCTAGTAGCATTAGATGTGCTCTGAATCTCAAATTTTGCAAGGAGGCTTGGGCACATGTATTCTAAAGAACCCAAAAAGCGTTTTGGGAAATTCCACCTGGAGATAGTTTTATTAAAATAATTAATTATTTTTAATGGGTCCCTAAGTCTAAACTTAGGAAATTAAAATAATTAATGGGTATTAATCTATCTGTGTGTGTAACTTCTAGAAGAAGACGAGGATCAAGCATAAATGATCTTAGCCATTGATTAACTTCTAATCTGGGTCGTTGAATGTCAACGAGAAGATTATTTAAGGAGGCTTGAGGGTCATTTGGAAGACACAACACAGAGAGTTGATTAGTCAGGTCGAATTGTTGAAGCTAAAGGCAACACAGTGATTTCGTAGTGATCAAGTAGAGAGGGGCAAAGAGAGTTTTTGGCTGGAGGATCTTCTCTGGAGCTAAGAATACTCAGCAGAGAGGCAGAGAGACACACAGAGGGGGCAATGCAATGCCTAGAGAGGGTGACGCAGATACAGGAAGGGTTCACGCAGGGCCCACGTAGAGCAGCGCAAAATCCTTACACGCAGAGGTCCAAAATTTGCTAAGGAGGTTGATGTTTTGAGTCGGGAGGGCTACAGTCACCTCCTGAGAGCAAATTGATCCAGCAAAGAGGTGACGCAGTGCCTTAGAGGCTTACGCAGCCCCACGCAGTGTCTACATAGGGGCAACACAAAAGTAGCCAGGGACTCGTTGGTTAAGCTGCCGGATCAGGTAGGACTTGTAGTGTAGAGTGAGGTAATCTCACTAATTTCTTCTGCCGAGTGATATTCTCTGTAATGCATTGCCAGCAAGGCATCCAAAGGTTGTATTCATAAATAACTTCTGCTCAATAATAAAAACCCTTAGATCTGTTGCATCGGTTTTCCCGCATTGGGTTTTACCAGGGACATTTGTCCAAAAATAACTGTGTCATTGTGTTGTATCTTTTTCTTGTTCAGTGTCTTGTTTTGGCATATTATTTTAATTAAGTGAAGGCTGCAATAGTATTTACTTAGATATTTACTGTCGAACACAGTAAATAACTTGTATAGATTAACAAGTAGGAGAAGTAACATCAGCTTGCTGTAGTAGGGTTCCCGGTTTAGGAATTTTCACATGAATAGCCCATATATGTTATGAAATGCTTGAGGGATTTGACCAATGCATAAGCTTGTTTTTCCATAATGATATACTTCAATTCTGAATTCTGCAATGATTTGCTGATGAAGGCAATTGGTTGCTCATGGCCATCTTTGTTCTTCTGTAATAAAACACCTGCTATAGTGTCTTTGGAAGCAAATAAAAATACCATAAAGTCCTTTGAGTAATCTGGACTAACAAATACAAGGGCTTTGTCTATAACATCTTTGATATTTTGAAATCCCATCTTACCTTCCTTTTTCCAAACAACTTTTGCATCTTTCTTTAGAAGGGATTGTATGGGTTTAGCAATTTCAACATAGTTTGGAATGAATCTTCTAAAGAAATTCGTTTTACCTAGGTAGGACTGCACAAATTTAAGATTATGAGGCAATGGAATTTGCTAAATAGCCTGAACTCTTTCAGGATCAATCTTGATGCCATCCTTGGAGATGATATGACCCAATAATTTCCCTTCAGTCACTCCAAAAACAGACTTGGTCGGGTTTAATGATATACCAAATTCACGACATTTGTCAAAAACCTGCTTTAGATGGTTGATATGAGCTTTACCATCCTTAGAGAAAACAATAAGGTCATCCTGATAGATTTCAATGATTTTGCCAATTAATCCCTTGAAAGCATAATCCATAGCCCTCTAAAAAGTAGCCCCTGCATTTGTCAATCCAAAAGGCATTATGAGATATTCAAAAGTGCCCCAAGGTGTGGTGAAGGTGGTCTTATGACGATCTTCTTCCTTAACCCAAACTTGGTTATAACCAGAAAATCGTCTAACAATGACATCATACTGGACCCCGTTATCCTTTGCAACATATTTTCCATGTTGGGCAATGGATAATTATCTTTTTTACAGGCTAAGTTAAGATTTCGAAAGTCAACACATAGCCTAATAGTACCATTCTTCTTTCTAACAATGACTAGGTTCGAGCACCATGAGGAATGTCGAGTTTGTCGGATGATACCAGCAACAAGCATTTTCTGCAATTCTTTTTGAACGAGAGGGGCCAGCTTAGGATTGATTTGCCTAAGTTTCTGCTTAAAAGGTTTGGCCTCTTCATCCTTTAATGGAATTGTATGTTGAATAACATCCTTTCTGTATCCCTTGAGTTCGTCATAGGAAAAGGCTAGGACATCTTGATATTTGATGAGCATGTCAATTAAATCTTCTCTTTTCTTATTCAAATGTTCCTTTGCCAATTTTTACCACTTTTGAATTTTTGGGAAAACCAATATTTACCTCAATGAATTCCCCGGGATCCATCTTCTTTTCATTAGTCTTTTTGGTGGCATCATTTCTATCAAAGAGTTGTTCCATGGCTACCATGTTCCCAAAGGTGGGATTTACCACATCCTTTCTTCTGAGCTTAGACCCTTCTTTCTTACGACAAGATTGGAAATTTTCAAATTCATCTAAATGATTAAGGAAACGGATAATTTGCTTTTCATCATTAAAGACTTGCCAATGCTCAACATTATCTGGAACTAATGGTCTGAAAATGACTTCCATTTTGGCTTTATCCTTTATTAAATTATCAGATATTTGGAAAGTGGAAGCGGCTACAGCAAGCTCATTGGCTTGACCATTTTCTTCTCTAGGAATAATGTGCAGGCCAAATGCATCAAATAATTCTAAGGTATCCCATACAACGTTTCTGTACTTCTTAAGTCTATCACTTTTGCATGAGAATATACCCTTGACCTGCTTGACGACAAGATCTGAGTCACCTTTCACAGCTAATGATTTTATTCCAAGATCCCTAACTATTTCCAAGCCTAGAAACAAAGCTTCATACTCAACTACATTGTTAGTAGCTTTGAATTCTAGGTGGAAAGAAAATTTGAACACATGCCCCAGAGGTGAAGTTAAAACAATTTTGACCCCTTTACCAAATTTTGAAAAGGCACCATCAAAACTCATGTGCCACATTTGATCTTTAGATTCCATTTCATCCTTTGGCACATCTAAAGGATCAGAAAGGATAACATAATTTCCAATGTTGGACTGCATCACAATAGGCTCTTTGAAAAGGTCCTTGGGAGGGGATGCTTCATTTGAAACTTCATTAACCTTGGCACAATCATCACATGGAACAGAGCAAGGAGGAGCTTGGTGCTCATCTCTAGGAGTTCTTCTGGAAGCAACTTGACTTCCTCCGTGACCACATTATTTTGAATTGGTCTTTTGATCATCTGAGTGATAGGCACACATATTTTTATTTCGCTGATCCATTCTCCTAATTCGAAACTAGGATTAGCTTTAAGAAAATCAGAGGTTGATTCTCTTATGTCTTGGATAGATGACTCCTCAAGCCAATCTTCATTCTCATTCTCAATATTGCCTAAGTTAAGAGTTTCAACATTACGGCTATTTTCAATAACTTCCATCCAATCTTCTAAAGGCAAATGAAACTCTTTTCTGAACATATTAATTTGAGGACCAAGAGGCCTTTGCTCAGCAGGAGGATTCCTTCTTGGCCATGGATAATTATCACCTCTACGCTGTATGTTTAGCATCTGAACCATTTTGGACCGCATGTCACTCATTTGTTTGGTACACTCAATGTGCATCTCTTTCATAACTCGGGTCAATGCTTTAACAGTCTCAAAATCCTTTGCTTTAACTTCTCTTCCTTTAGATTTAATTTGGATTCTTTCGAAACAAGGGATTCTGACTTTCCTAAGGCCTTCTTATCTTTTTCCAATTCCTTAGTTGTGCTTTGGGCAATAGCTAAAGTGTTGGGATGAGCACGTATTATCTCATATTGTGTCTAAGTAGGAAAGGCCTCAAGATATTGTTCCAGAATTGTCTTGTCAGGAGGCTAGTCATATCCTTTAATAGTTTATTGAATCTTTGGTTAAATTCTTCAACCATTTCATTTTCCTTTTTCTTGATAGTGTTGAATTCCTTAACCAAATATTTCTCTTCCCTCCTATCTCCATACTTTTCTCTGAATGCATCAAGAAGAGATCTTAAAGAATCAAAGGGATTGTCAGCGTTATCTTGAAACCAACTCAGAGCATCATCTTCTGGAGAGAGCACAAATAAGTTCATTTGAACATCTTCATGATTATAATCAGTAGCATGAGAAAATCTGTGGATGAAGCTATTGAATTTTTTTATGTGTGATTCAACATTTATAGCATTGTTCCTTTGAAAAAGCGATAGCTTGCTCATAGTAGATTCATTTCGCAGATCATGTGGATACCCCTGAATGTGGGTGAAGTTGCAAGGCCTGTAGAAGTCACTCATGATGTCTTGATTTATAGGATGGTTGATGAAAAGCAAATGGAGAACAAGGAGAGATTCCCATTCGAGAAAATTTAAACAATCCCTAAAATGTAATTTTTTTAACCGAGATCTTAGAACCTTTTTAGGATCGGGAGTGGGGTTAACCAAGCTACTAGGATTTCTTCTAGAGTACGTTCTTGTGAATGGATGAAAAAGTGGAGTCACCACCCAATCAGGAAACCAACCTAAATGCCTAGGTGCTAATGGTGTGAATGAACAAGATGAGAAGATTAGTGAGAGAACGAAAGATAAGGTAATGAGAATATGATGAATGATGAAAGGAAGAGTAAAAAATATTGTCACCGACGTGACAAGGAATGAAGAAAGATGGAAAGATTGAGAGATTGAGCAATTGTCGTAAACCTCGGGAACAGAAAAAATCTATCCCCGACAATGGCGCCAAAAATTGTTGTCGCCCAGATTGTACAGGCACAACAACAACCACTCAGGGTGGGGGCTGTCACTTTGATCCCCGTGCACTCCGTTCTAACTATCTCTCAACAAAAGACTATGGGGGGTAGTCCCTATGAAATGAGGTGAATGAAAATGAGTGGGGAACCAACTCGCTTGGGAGACATAGATGAATGGCCTAGCTACTTGGTAAAATTTTAGCAAGATTAATGATTAAAATTTTAAATATGAGACCAGTGCCTTATGGAGTCACAAATCTTGCTTAATGTAAATTAATGCCAAGTAGCTGTTGAAATTTCTAAGTATTACCCGTTAGAAATTTAATTTGTATTCTCTGGTTTATTTCTTCTACTTGTTGATTACGAACAAGTTATTTAAACATATAAATATTGAAATAAACACAATACAGTCTCAACCATCTACAAATCAACAACTGAAAGGAATAGCAAACACATAAGTGACACCTTTATTTTTGGACAAGTCGTTCTCGGAAAAACCCAACTTGGGAAAACCGATGCAACAATTCTGAGGGTTATTTTATTATGCAGTCTATCTGAGTACAACTGGGTGCCAAACTAGCTCACCCGACAGAGAAAATAATCCATCAGTAATACCTCTCTATTTGGAAGCAGATATTCAGAAAATCTGCCCCATGAAATCCTCTCCAACAACCTTTGAAGCTCAGCGTCAGCCCAGAACCCTCTGCGTCAGCCCTTTGAGGCACTGCGCAGCCTCTACTGCCCTTTGCGTGGATGATGCAGGGCCTCCTGGCCTCTGCGCAGTCCCTTCTAGCTCTGCGTGGCTCCCTCTGGCACAACGTCTACCTCTCTCTACTTCTGCGCTGGTCTCTCGACACTATCTCTGCCTCTTTATCCCATACCCACTGCCCCTCGCTACAAACTGATCACTGATTCAACTTTTCTTAGCAAACCCCACTCTAGAAAATCGAATGACTGATCACTTTGGTGTGTTCTCCAACTGAACCTCAAGCCTCCTCTTATACTTTTCCTGTTGGTCCTTCAACGACCGAGATTACATCTCTAATCAATGGCTAATATTAGATTTGGCTTGATCCATGTCATTTAGAACCTTCTAACCTTGTTTTATATTAATATCCATTAATTTTTTATTTTTCCTAAGTTTAGACTTAGGAACTCCCTTAAAAATATTAATTAGTTTTAATATTTCCTTAACCGGGTAGAATCTGCCCAAACCATTTCTGGGTCTTGGAGATCTCATGTGCTTTAGCCTCTCCACCAATTTTCATGGCTAGAGCACATCCAATGCTACCCCAAATCAACAGTAATTGGATGGACACCCGCTGCTTGAATGATCAACTAACCTATGCGATGTGCAAATCCTAGAATCTATGTGTGATGCAATGATCTTGGTTATTTTTTAATTATATGCCTAGTCTAAGTAGAACCTCTTCCTTAACTATTTTGAGAAACAATCCTTAGAGTAAGTTGTGAAATGGAAGCCAATGGGAAGCAGGCAGTGGCCTGATTTTGACGACTGCAAAGTCACTTTGTTAACTACTAACAAGAGTTGAATCCCTCAAGATAATTGGAAAAGAGGTGCCTTGAGTCTATCAACCTAGCTTATGCTAGGAGGTAAGCTCTTAATGCAGGCTAGATCCTAGAATGCTTATGCAAGATGGGTTCAGTGAACTCATCTTGAGTTAAGATTGCTTTATGTTGTTTAAGTACTTATTGTAAATTTTGTTATAGCAAGAGTACTTAATAATGATGAGATAACAATCTTAAACAAGTCAAATGCTTAAAGATACAAGTGCCAATATTCAACAATATTCCACAAGATGCTTAGAAAATGCCAAATAACCAATGAAACTTAAGATGCTGAGTGCTTAAGATAAACAACCAAGATATCAAAGCCTCTTAAGATTATGACAATTATTTAATTATTCCTTAACAATGTCACAATTAAATGTCAAATGACAATTAGATTCAAAGTGTTAAAACAACTTATACTAATCACAAGATCAAAGATTTAGAGCTCAAGTGTAGGAGTGCTTTTAGTGCCAAATTCAGAAATTTTTGTCAACTTAGAATAAGACAAGCACGTGTTAGATCTCAATAATCAAATTAGCAGTAAATCAGAAAATTTCAGCACTCACTATTTCTAGGACAACAGTAAGAAGATCACTTTAAACCATGAACTTTGCCCAACATATGAAGCATGAAATTTTCCAATGACCAGCAAATGTAAATTTATGTGTTTAGCCCACTTTATGATGATGTATCCAGTGATAAATCAGATCTGAAGTAAGTTATTACAAAAGTAAATAAACTTATAGATCAACTAGGTAATCATGCGACAACCAATGCCCTAAATGCCTGAAAATAGGAAAAAATTGCCAAACTTGAAAAAATTAATTTTTAGGGTTTTTAGAGAGTATGATTCAAAAAATTTCAGAACTGATGAAGTGATTTATGCAGTAAATTCCAGCGCACATAAAATTAGATCTAGGCTAGATCTAAGATGCCCAAGTGGCCAAAATCCATGAAAATGTAGATTTTGTGATTTTAAGTAATTTTGACAAATTCAAAAGTGATTTTAGGGCTATTATGTCACTGTTATCACTGCTGTAATAAAACAGAGGCAAAATGAAGGTTTATAAATCAAACCCTAGGCCCGAGGCCTTGAAGATCAACTTTCCCAAGTAGCCCAAAATTTCTCCAATGATCTTGCACCCGAGAAAACAAGTTTTTAAGCAACTTTCTCCTGCAAAACCACCAAGGAATCAATCTTGAAAATTTCGGATATGGATCTAGGGCAAACTGGGGAAAAATAGGCCAAGAAAATTCAACGCTAGGCCTAATAAGGCTAGCGTTGAGGGCTAAGGAGGCTAGGAGGAAAGATCGGGGGTCAAAGAGGCAAGAGGAGGCTGAAAAGTGGCAACGCTGAGGAGGAGAGGCTTCAAAGGCTAGACGCTAGAGATAAAAAAGGCAAACAACTAGGGTTTAGGTGCTAAAGAGCCCACGACTTGCCCTAAGCTAGCCATCTAGGGTCTCATAGGGAGGTTGAGGCTCTTCAAGCCCACGACCAGGTCACTTAAGGCCTAAAGCCCTCTGCGCAGGGACTAGGAAGGGAGGCCGAGGCCTCTAGGGCTCACGGCCTACCCAAAAAAGGTTGAAAATGGTGACTTTGGCTATCTGGATGCTGACATTGGCATTTGGAGAACACATCGAGATAGTGAGATCTAGAGATTGAATTCTCAAGGGTAGAAACCCTGAGTTGCCGGAGAGAGATCAATTGATCTTGCAGTGAGGAGCAAGGATTGTGGACCGGAGGGGATTTTTCTAGTCTTGGTGAGTGAAAGGAAGAGAAGGCATCGAGAGGTCCAAAGAGGCAGTGTAGGACCACGCAGAGGCATCAAAGTGCTTCAGAGGGAGTCCACAATTTTGTTTGGGTGCAGAGGAGATTGAGAGCTAGAAGCTGGGGTGTGAGTCTAGAAGGTTAGGGAGTCAAGTTTCTAGTGGGTAGAAGATCAGAAGGAGATGATGATGCATCCCCTTGAGTTGTGATGCAGTGGCTGCGTGAGCCCACTCAGAGACTGCACAGAGAGCATAGGGCATCTCATCCAGACCTTGGATCAGTGTCGAATCTCCAGTGACGGTGTGAGATATTTTTTCACTACCTCTTTGCCAATTTATTCTCTGTATCGGATACCCAGTTTGGGAATCCAATGATTTGTACTTAGATTATTATTGCATAATAATCAGACCCTCAACTGCTGCACCGGTTTTCCCACATTGGGTTTTTCTGGGTACATTTGTCCAAAAAAAATGGTGTAATTGTGTGTGTTTATTTCTCTCCTTTGCAGTATTTTGTTTCGCAATATTTTATGTGGTGAACGTTGCAATAGAGTTTATTTCGATGTTTACTGTGCAGTGTGTAACACTATAAATAACTAGATTCAGAAATTGGCAAGTAGGAGAAATTTAATCGGTTGTTGCAGTAGGGATTCAGGTCACCGAATTTTCACAAAGAGTGGTTCTGAGAAATTGAAATGACGATTCTATGGGCCTTACAAGGTGATTATGAAGATTGGGGAGGTTTCTTATGAATTAGAATTGTCAGAAGACAACAAAGTCCACAATGTTTTCCATGTATCTTGTCTTAAAAAGGTACTTGGACAACAAGTCAAAGCCACAATGGAGCTTCCACCACTGGATGAGGAAGGACAATTAGTTCTCATTCTCGAGTAGGTCATGGACATGAGGGAGAAGAGGTTGAGGAGTAAAGTCATTATAATGTTCCGAAATAGGAAAAATAGTGATATACAAAGAAAATAACACATGCGAGCACAAAATTTCCGAAAATCAGTGAACACCCATGAAATATTCATAAATACCATGCAGCTGAGCCGTTTTATTAAATATATGGAGCAAGAGTACAATGGTATGAAAGGAGTGCACCTGGGCTTGCCTCAAGGGAAACCTTGACAGACCCAAGTGAGAAAATGCAATGCCCAAAAGAGAGAGTGAGTTGCCCCAGGAAACTACACTGTTTGTTGGAATGATGCTGCCAAAAGTCCCACCTCCAGTGCCCAAAAAATTCTGCGAAATTAGCCTCTTGGTCTTCTCTCAATAAACCCACCAAAACCCATAAAGAGTTTGGCCTAGTTTTGACCTCCAAAAATCGACCACAAATACCATGTCCTCCTCAAACTAGCTGGAAAATACGACCTGTTTGGAAATGTGCTCAAGCAGCGTTCCAATTCCTCCAAAACTGTTGAACTCCACTCCCCGGATGATCTCCTCCAACTCCTAGCACAACCTAGCTCCCAAACTCCTTTCCTCGACCTTCCACGTGTGCCTAGAATTTAGCTTCTGCGTGGCCCAAACCCAAAAATTGTGCCACTGTTGCTATCTGAAAGTGGTTCGAGTCCCTTGTTGGAATGCCCAAATTTCCCTGAAATTGCTGCTATAGGTTCCTTTTAATTTTTCCCACAAGACCTAGAAAGGAATTGGTCCCAATCCTTCAAACCAGAAAACCCAAAAATGGAGCAATATTCGCAATTGCCAATCACTGCTGGTTGGAAAGAGACACCTATTTGACCCTGCTAGAGTGCTAAAAAATTCAGCCAAAGTAATCTTGGCCTCTCCTCAATAAATCCAAAAAAACCCAGAAAGGGTTGGGCCTAATTCCAAACTTCCAAAATTGGCCCCAAATAGTGTGAGCACCCTCTACCGCTGGGTAATTTGTACTGCTTGGAAAATAGTTGCCAAAGCCATCCAAAATTAGCTAGTGATACCTCCAAGAATTATCCTTACGCCCCCTTACTAATCTTCAACCCCAACTCCGATACAAGCCTCCACAACCGACGTGCTCCTTTAATGATTGCACAGGCCCAGTAAGACCGCCTTTATGTGTGCACTGCAGGAAGAATTTCAGTCAGATGGCCAGCCACTGATTCAGCCCAATAAAATCCAAGGCAATTATTTCCCCAACATTCGGAATGAATGTTGCTCTAAAGCTCCCTCTCCTAGGAAGTGCGTACTTCCCTTCTGCATCCAATCTATCCCCAAAACAGTTTGATTTCCTTCGTATACTCCCAGACCAGATCAAAAGTGTGGAAATGTCTCCTCTAGGGTGGCACTCGAAGTCTACTGATGTAGGAGTTGAGATTTCCCCTCGAAAATCTCGCGTGTTGAACATCACTTTGTTGACCTAGCGAAACAACTTGAGCAAACTATGGTTTAGAAATCAAATTAGCAAAAGATCCCCAAACTAAGGCCCTCCTATTTATCTTGCCGCCCCTTCTATTCCTTCATGTGGCCCCCACAATTCGAGTTCCCTATCCTCTTTCTCCCCACAAGTTCAAACTCTCCTAAGGGGCACGAAATTCGAATTCCCTTCGGAGTAGCCCCAACATTCCACTTGCACTTTGATTTATTACCCTTTCTAATGTTTGGAAGCCTTCTTTTCCTAAAAATATAAGTGGGGTCCTCCTAATCCACCTTTCCTAAGTTTTAATGCCAAAATATCTCGCGATGGTCAAAATTGTAAAAAACGGAATTTCTTCTTAACCATATTAATTAATTGGGGACATTATAGTCCTCCCCACCAAAAATTGCTTGTCCTCAAGCAATGGTTGAACAAGCACCCGTTCTATGAGTCGACCTAGAAAGTCACTACAAACAATACTGCGGTCCCAAATGTGCCACTGAATTATCGCTTATCTCTGCCATGCCCTGCCAGGATCCCAAGCCACCCTGATCTGTGTGAAGCATCCCTTTCTCCACTCGATGTCCAGCTCATCATAGGCTCCTGATGCCCTTTGCATGCTGCCAGTAAGTAGAGCATCATGGTAGTATAACTTTATAAGATCCCGATCATCCCCTCATGAACCTGCTCCATCGAATAGTCCCTCTTATGCACCTTAGGGGTGGACTCCTGAAGATGCAATCTAATCCTGGTGGGATTGAGCCCTCGTCTGCCCAAGGCTCCCCTGATCTCCTCCTGTTGATCACCCTGTCGCACGAGTGAAGTTCCCCACACCATCAACGAATCACTAAAAGCAAATGGAAGATTTGGATGACCCTCTCCTGTAGAAACCCACTTACCTCTACGAGTAGTTGAATTGCTCAACCCTGCTATGCCGGAATCCCTTGCCAGTCGTAGAAGGAACCTATCTTACTGACATCGTGACACCCCAGTCATGCCCAACTGCTCAACATGCTCGTACCGGACTCTCCTCTTCGGTAATGCTCGACCACTATATCCGTCCCAATCAGTGCTATGACCTACCTGCTAGGGCAACTCTGCAATGCTCAAGTCCACCACTCTATGACTATCCTCGATCCTGAGCGGCAGCCTACCTCACCATAGGACGAAGGTCTTAGTGACTCTCCATGTGTTAGCCTGGAAAAAAGTTGGATCAACCTCCATCGTAACCCTGCCCATCGATAAGTGGAGGGATCCTTTTGCCAACCAGATCTCTGGATCCCCTAGCCATACTGGGAGCTCACAACTTCCACTCTCCATGGGCTGCCGCTGGGTAGTACTGCTACCTACTAGAACCCATCCAACCGTCATCTTTGACCCCTATATGTCTCCCATAGGTGGGCCCCAAGTGCTAAGAATTTGTCTCAAGCACGCTAACCTGCCTTGCTCATGCCAGCCCATACTGTGAAATCTGCTATCCCAACTCCTGATGATATGTCTAGACACAGCTCAGAGTTGGGGCACCCTCTTATAGACGAAGTCTATTGTCAACCATCCCTCAAGCTCCTGTAGCGCCTTAGACTGCCTCGCCAAAAGTGTATCATGCAACTCTCTAGAGATCACCTCCCCAAGTGTGAGCCTAGGGGTGGAACATATGCTCCCTCGGTAGTAGACCACGCCATCCCTAAGTCAGTATCTCTCACCTCGTGCACCCACCAAATGTTTCAACTGGAGCTTCTCCCTCCTACCCATGAAACACTGTGTCCCATCCAATTGTTTAGGATGAGCCTCCCATGTCCTGCTACCTGTATTGAGGGCACCATGGGGCAGTAACCCGACCCTCCACAACTGTAAGCAATGGTGGAGAGCGATAGGTATGTAAGTCCCCACAGGTATGACCAAGAGTCCGCATGGACACCGAAAGGTAATCCCATGGATGCCCCTCTCTGACCTAGTCTTTTTGATAACTCCATTGAAGACCTGACGTTGTTGAGCAGGATGTCCGTAGATGCTCAAAAACACTCCCATCCATACGGGGTGAGCTGCATCCAATGGTACGCTTCCTCTCACTCCATGGTGTAAACCCGCACACCATAGCCCACCGCCATGCATCTATGTGCTCGCCTGCAAACCACTGTTCAATGCTACATGCTCTTATATGCTGCTGAATGCCTGGATCTAAACTGAAATAGTAGGCGTCCACGCGCACCCTATCGGTATCGCTTCCTCCATTGTCGTATCATCGTACCCTCTAATGCATGGGGTTTGCCTACAAATCCTCCCTAAGAGACACAAGAGGAGAATTCTCGTATGTACTAGCGGCGATGCCACCACTGTGCTAATCCTTGGTGACCGTCGAGTCCCAACTAACCATAGAGAGTCCTTGGCCCCAAACAAGGCATTATCTGGTGGCTTGCCAATGCCACCTTCTCCTACAAACTCCTACCAAAGCATGATGCCACCTTCTCCTACAAACTCCTGCCAAAGCATGCTGATCATCCCGTTATCCCATGTACGACCATCATACCAAAATGACCTAGGGAGTCTGTCCATAAACGGTTACTGGTGCTGATCGAGATCGCCCTAGCAAATGCGTGTGCTCAACTGCCAGGCCAACTACACCACCACGGTTGTAGTCAACTGACATATCTGGGGAATGATAGGTAGTTCCACCTGGATCCCGCCTGAAAGCTTTTACTGAGCTTTATGTCGGTCCACTACCTCTTTATAGCCCACTCCACCGGGTACCAACTTAGAATATCTTACCATCAAACCTCGAGGGATTGAATGTACAAACTCTTGTACACAGGACAAGCCCTCCATCTTGCGAATGCGGCACCCTGCACCTCTTATGTTGCCTCATCTCATTAGCTTGGTTAACACATAGAATATGCCGAGGTGGCTGTGCCTCTCACTCTCCAAGGTGCAGAGGTAACCTACTGATGCTACAAGCCCCATCTATGTATGTCTGAAGAGGGCTGCTCTGATGCTTTAATGTGCACTCTGGTTGTACCATTAGGGAATTTAACCGTTCCCCAATGCGAGTCAGTTTGGCCACTGACTCAACACAAACCACAATCATGCCCTCCAGCTCCTCGTTTTGCTGTAGAATGGCCTTTCATACTGTCGTGGCCTTCTCTCTCAATGCTAGAAGGTCGGCCTGGAACTGATGGAAATGCTGTGGGCATTTATCACCTGCAGACTCGGTCACAACTCTGGATACCTCAGCAACTATCGGCATCTCATCCATGGGTGGCACCTCCTCAACAAATGGCTCTATGTGTGTGGGCTCTATCGTCTCCACCAAGGTGTCAACTGGGGCTATCAAAGAGGTCTCTAATAATGGTGACTCCTACGCCACACCGGGTATATTAATGTGCTCCTCACCATCCTGTGGTCTCTTAGCATCATGATCAACCTCCTCCTGAGGCTCCTGATATCTAAAGCTAGGTCTCACCCTCTAATTGTCCCTGTCCTGCCTGCTCCTTTTCAGGAGTTCTGTTGCCTTGATTTTGTTGACTTTCCCCACATGATGTAGATGGTTGCACTCCCATGGCTTTCTCACCTCTAGCGTCTTTGTTGTAAGGGTGAGGATGGGTTTGGTCTGTCACCCTCCTCAATTGGGCCAACTTCTCATCGTCCCAACGGATTCCACCCGAGGTTTTCCTGATACTGGATTTCCCTTGAGCCATGGGCTTGTCTCCGGTTTCACCCGTCACTGGGCACTCATACCCAAATCTCCCATGCTCTTGTTGGCTATCCACAGCTGGGCCAAGATCAAGGCTCTGATACCACCGTAATGTTCCAAAATAGGAAAATAAGTGATATATGAAGCAAATAACACATGCAAGCCCAAAATTTCCAAAAATCAATGAACACCCATGAAATCTCCACAAATACCACGCAATTGAGCCGTTTTACTAAATATATGGAGCAAGAGTACAATGGTTTGAAAAAAGTGCACCTGGGCTTGCCTCAAGGGCAAGCTTGACAAGACCCAGGTGAGAAAATGCAATGCCTAGAAGAGAGAGTGAGCTGCCCCATATAGGCCCTGCGCTACCCCAGGAAACTGCATTGTGTGCTGGAAAGTTGTTGCTGAAAGTCCCACATTCAGTGCTCAAAAAATTCTACGAAATTAGCCCTAGTCTCCTCTCAATAAGCCCACCAAAACCCAAAAAGGGTTTGGCCTAGTTCTGACCTCCAAAAATTGACCCCAAATACCACGTCCTCTTCAAACTATAGCTGGAAAATATGACCTGTCTAGAAATGTGCTGAAGCAACCTTGCAATTCCCCCAAAAATGCTGAACTCCACTCCCCGGATGATTTCCTCAAACTCCTAGCACAACCTAGCTCCCAAACTCCTTCCCTCAACTGTCCACATGTGCCCATAAATTGGCTTTTGCGCTGGCCCAAAAATTGTGCCACTGCTGCTATTTGAAAGTGGTTTGAGTCTCTGGCTGGAATGCCCAGATTGGCCTAAAATTGTTGTTGTAGCTTCCTCTTAATTTTTCCCACAAGACCCAGAAAGGAATTGGTTCCAATCCTTCAAACTAGAAAACCCCCAAAATGGAGCAATATTAGCAATAACTGCTGGTTGGAAAGAGACACTTGTTTGACCTTGCTAGAGTGCTAAGAAAATTTAGCCAAATTAATCTTGGTCTCTCAATAAACCCAGAAAAACCCAGAAAGGGTGTAGGCCTAATTCCAACCTTTCAAAATTGGCCCCAAATAATGTGAGCACCCTCTACAACTGGGTAATTTGTACTACCTAGTAAATATCTGCCAAAGCTGTCGAAAATTAGCTGAGGATACCTCCAAGAATTATCCTTATGCCCCCTTGCAAATCTTCAGCGCAACCTCCGGTACAAGCCTCCACAATCGACATGCTCCTCTAATGACTGGACAGGCCAATATGGTTGCCTCTGCGTGTGCACTGCAGGAAGAATTTCAGCCAGATGATCAGCCACTGATTCAGCGCGGTAAATTGCAGCCAAGAGTAGTAAAATCCAAGGCAATTATGTCCTCAAAGTCCAGAACCAATGTTGCTCTGAAGCTCCCTCTCCTGGGAGGTGCATACTTCCCTTCTGCGTCCAATATACCCCCAAAACAATTCGATTTCCTTTGTATAATACTCCTGGACCAGGTCGCATGTGTGGAAATGTCTCCCCTAGGGTGGCACTTGAAGTCCAGCGAAGTAGGAGTTGAGATTTCCCCTCAGAAATCTCGTGTGTTGAACAATAGTTTGTTGACCTAGCTAAACAACTTGAGGAAACTATGGTTCATATATCAAATTAGCAAAAGATCCCCAAAACAAGGCCCTCCACCTCTATTTTTCTTGCTACCCCTTCTATTACTTCATGTGGCCCCCACAATTCAAGTTCCCTCTCCTCTTTCTCCCCACAAGTTCAAACTCTCCTAAGGGGTACAAATTCCCTTTGGAGTGGCCCCCACATTCCACTTGCACTTTGGTTTATTACCTTTTCTAATGTTTGGAAGCCTTCTTTTCCTAAAAGGCCAAGTGGGGTCCTCCTAATCCACCTTTCCTAAGTTTAAATGCCAAAATATCTCCCGATGGTCAAAATTGTAAAACATGGAATTTCTTCTTAACTATATTAATTAATGGGGGACATTACAGTCATCCGGAAGTATTCAATTTGATGGTAGGGCTTGCCATAGAATATGCTACATGGGAAGGTGAATGGGTGTTGTAGTTGCTTGAGGACAAGCAAACTTGAGAAGGGAGGACTGTGATGTGCCTTTCTAATCTTTAGAAGCATGAAAGGGTTCGAATCATAGTTGAACTAGATCCCATGGACTATTGACAAAAAATAAAGGGGTCACTAGAATAAAATAAATAATAATTGAATAAATGTGGTAAAAGTTACTTTAGGAAAAATAAAGTGATTCATGGTTTTCGGAGGAGGAAAATAAAGGAAGTTCAAGGGGAGGCATGCGAAGAATTATTGGTGAATTTGTTAAGGAGCTCAGGGAGCTCGCTGAGAGAGGTGGAAGCCCTCATTGGTTCCCTATTTTGGTGTTGAGATTTACATCCTAGTCGGTGGCATTGGTTTCGGTGGTTGTAAAGCTAATGCTTGTTCTTGCAGGTTTATCCTATAGGAGTCGATTTGGTAGCATATGGAGTGGTTCAAAATTCATCGTGTCAAGAAGATAGAGTTCTGCATTTTAATCGAAGACAAATTGCGCATTCCATAGGGTTGAATTCTTGCTCATAAGAGAGGGCTGAATTAGTTTTCAATGGATGAATATGGTTGAACACACAGGGGGTCAAATTGTTGTTCCATAGTTTGAGTAAATTATTAAGGAAAGATGAATTCATAGGACGCTGAGGTAATAAACCCTAGAAGCTGATTTGTTGTCCCTCACTAGGTTGAATTCACGAGGGTTTGGAATGCCCAATTGTGGGCCAAATTGCTTAGATTAGAAGGGCCGAGTTGGTCAGTGGGAGAGGCTGAAATTCCAAGCAATCACTGCTGCGAATTGCCAATCATCAGAGGCACGAATTAGTGGAGGCTATGTGAGTAAATCCTGCCAATGTTGCATAGGACAAATTGCTATTATTTTTGAAGCGAATTGTTGTGCATGTTGCTGATTGTTTTAGAAGGGTCGAGTATACATGTAGCATGCCATTATTGTTGAAGCCAAGCCATATTAAAAAGGGGGCCAAATTATCAAACACTAGGTGCCGAGTTGGTTCATGATTTTGTGGGTCAACCTCTCTCTGTAGGAGGGACAAATTAGCAAGGGAATTAGGTGCAAACAATTCCGCAAACTTAACCACCAGGTTTTGGTCTCAAGAATTCATTGTAAATTCCTTGAGAAATTCATTAATGAAAAACTAGGAATTTTACATTATTTTGTCTCTTTCTGGGTTTTGCATAGAATTGTTGGCAAATTTCTATTGTGCAATGTATTAGTTAATCTAGAAAAAATTGTGGTTATTTCTTGAAAAATAAATTGTTTGTATAATTTACAAAGGATATTAAGGAGAACTATTAACTCCTCCACCGCTCTTTGACCACATCTAAGGCATTAATCTTATTTGGAGTTTGTTGGGATGTCAAATGAGACTTCTCCCTTGACCTTTCAGGAGGTAGTTGGATCTAAATAGTGGGGGCTTGGGTCAAGGTGGCAGTGGGTTTCTACCCTATGTGTTCCAATCCAAATAGATTGACACGACTTTAGCAACTCTTCTAATCAGATCGATAATAGGTCACATGCCCAAATATAATACAAAATTCTACATCTTTTTTTGTGCATATTTTGTATTTTCTAGCTTGTTGTTTTATTGATGTAATTGTCGATTTATGAACATAACAACGAGCTTTTATTAGATTTAGTGTGTTTCTAATTTAAAATTTTTCAAGTGTTGATCCCTTGGGTCATTTAAGGATACCCTTCGATCTTTTCTATATTGAGCCTGATTTCGTAGTAAGTGGTAGCGAGAAAATAAGGTGAAGCACACTAAGGTGTGATTAACGATACCTCTCCTGAAAATCTAACGTACCCGGTGCTTTCGGCATTGCAGAGAGTTGTGGCTCTGACGACTGCAAGGTCACTGTTTTAAGTACTATTAAAACCAGGGTTCTCAAGCAAAGATGGATGGGTACCTATTTTTCTATCGACCAAGCTTATGGTTGGAAGTAAATTTCAATAATGCAAGACTAACTTAATATGCAAGTGCATGAGATGATTAGAAAATGGAGCGAGATGACGCTGGATCAAGGATTTAAAGCACTTATATCATGATTTATTTCCGAGTTATATGCCAAAGCTTTAATTGCCAAAATAAATATTCACTTTACAAGACAATGGCTGAAAGATAAACTTCTTAAAAAATTCAACTCAACAACATGCTTAAAATGCCCAATATGAAATTAAATCACAAGCTTGTCACTTCAGTTTAGCTAAATTCTTTCCTATGCAATTATAGCTCAAAGAGAGCAAAAACTTCTTCACAATTCTTCAATATCCGCCTCTCCTCAAGATAATGCCAGTTATGTAGATGCTCAAAATACTCAATTTAGGAAACTTAAGATATACAATTTACCACAATTCCATGAAAGAGTACTTAATAATTACTTGAAAAAATTCTCAAAGTTTAATAGTCAAGAAATATTCTATAATTCAAGTAAATAAACCCACACTTAGAGCGATTAATGCCAATGATCATGAAACTTAGCATGCAAAAGGATTAAGAAATTAAATTTCGAAATTAATTCCCATGAAAAACCATGAAATTTAAATGCTAATCAAATAAACACTTCAAGTAATTCCAGAATTAAAATGATTTCCTTAAGTAACCCCAATCTAGAAAATATTTTTTTTTCCTATAGTCAAACTTTAGAGATATTAAAAAATTAAGTTGCCTTGACTATAAAAAAAATTTAAAAGTCTTTTACCACAAAAATTTCTAAGGTTTGTAGGCCCAAAGTATAACCTTTATCAGAAAAAATATTTTAAAAAGGGGATTTAGATCACACTTTTATTAAATTTAAAGTGATAAGGTTTTTTTTTTTTTTTAAAGGGGTAATGTTTTCAATGTGGAAAGTTAAAATTCTTTTAAATTTTTAAAGAGGCAAAGGTCATACCAAATAAATTGAAATGTTAAAGTATGAGTGAATGTAAGTCGAATAAAGGCCAGCAAGGAGGAACTCACACACCAAGAGGGAAAAGGAAAGGAGACGCTGGCTAGGGTAAGTTCGATGGTGCTACCAGAAGAGCAAGCAACGAGCAGGAGCACGAGCAGGAAAGGAATGGCAACAGGTTTGCAAGTTGAAGGAGCCACGAAGTCGATGGAGCTACCAAAAGAGGAAGCAACAGGCAGGAGCATGAGCAGGAAAGGAATGGTAGTAGGTTTGCAAGTTGAAGGAAGAGGAAAATTGACGCTAAGGGAGGACGTAGTAGGAAAGAGAGAAGAAAGGGATGCGAGGAGAAAAACTCATGTGGGTAGAAAAAGAGGAAGATGGGGCCATAGGTAAACGAAACGACGCAGAGGTAAGAGCTGCAATTTAGGGAAGAAAAAACACGCGGCAAATGAAGAGGCTCATGGCAGTAGACAGGAGAAAAAAAGGGTAGCCCAAGGGCCATAAAAGATTAAAAAAAATCCCTGAAAAATATATTTCAGACTGATGTATTTTTGCTTTGAATTTTGCTCAGAAATTTACTTATGAAATCCTCAAATCTAAATTTGAAACCCTTGGACTAAAAATCTCTTTGAATAATTTGTTCCTGAAAAATCGTATTGAAGCCAGATCTTTCCCTCCAGGGTCTAGATCTGGTTTCAAACTGATGGAATCCTTCAGATCTATACCGACACAATCAAAAAATGAAAATACCTAAATCCCGATATATACAAAAAATAAATAAAACCCCAAGACCCAAATTAAAAAAGAAAATCTCAAATCTATACAAGATAATTACAGATCTATACAAATGAGTTATAGATCTATCAGATTTGAGGAGTATGAGTCCAACTCCATTTCCAGATCTATAGATCTAAGGCTCTTCCTAGC
This sequence comes from Pinus tabuliformis, assembly GCA_031772625.1. Lineage (NCBI taxonomy): Eukaryota > Viridiplantae > Streptophyta > Pinopsida > Pinales > Pinaceae > Pinus > Pinus tabuliformis. The sequence goes on along the minus strand of CM062805.1, from coordinate 1,184,326,702 downwards.
CAAATCTATCAATTTTGCACAAGTTATAAAAGATATTTAAATTTTTTAATGAGGTACTAGCCCAGAAACACCTTGCAGAAAAATAGATCGTTAGATAAATCCCGAGGCTTTGATCAAGTAGGCTCTTCAGAAATTATGCTTTGAGAGTCGGCTCGTCCAACCAAGGACTATCCCCAAACACTCAATTAAAATTCGAATGATCTTCTGCAAACACTAGATCCAATTGTCAGATCAAGTAGGATAATAAAATAACAATATAATTTTCAAGAACTAGAGATACCTGCTAATTCAATCAAATTAAAATTGCTGCCCTAGATTCAATAAACTGAACAGGATACTTGTGCACAAATTATTGCAGGAGAGCTATTGATTGACAATTTTCAAATAATATTCAGCAAAAAAATTTAAAACAATATTACCATAAATTTGAGAAGAGAAACACCACTATCAATCGAAATCCCAAAGACTTCTACATTTTATTCCAAAAATATTACAAGAGAGCATCAAGAGCATAGCACATGATTCACAGATCGGGTAGAATAGACTGACACCACTCTCTAATTTATAGAAAAGTTCTCCAACGACTAGTTCGCTTGATCCCCGTCAAAGTAATCTCAACTGTTGAAAATGATTTAATTATCTTGTAACCTCCTCCTTTGAAATTATTTTATTTTTTTGAGGAATTTCGAATTTTTCATTTAATTCCTTTTTAATTAACTCAAAAATAATTATTTTGAGTTAATTTCCCCAAAAAATTGACTTTGACTTAACTACCAAGACCCAAGGGTCCAAAATCTCTTGAAATTTTCAATATTCCCTTGGTCGGAGACCTCCAAAAATTAATTTGTTTAAAACCTACGAATTTTACCTTTGAAGAATTTAATTTTACCTAGGACCACTGTTTTAAAAACCGTTTTCAAAAACCGGTTACCGGTCAAACCTGCCGGTTAGCAAACTGGCCGGTTCGAACCGGCCAAAAAACCCGGTTTGGAAGGCCGTTTCTCCATTTTTTGGCCCTAACCGGTGAAAACCGGCCGGTTTTAGGCATGCCCACCATAACTTGAAAAAAGCGGATTTCTAACTGTGGTTTTTGGGTTTTGGGGGGGGAACTAAGGGTGTTTTCCCTCCAAAAACACCCTCTCCAAGCTATAAGAGGCCCCTCTCACTCTCATTTGTCTCACACAACTGATTTGGAGTGTTTATGAGTGTTTGTGAGTTTGTTTGTGAGGTGAGTGTTGAGTTTTTGCTGAAGTAGTCATCTTGGAGTTGGAGTTGGAGCTATTTTGGAGATAGTGTGTAGCTGTCAGTGGAGTTGCCATCTTCAAGAGGAGGCTAAGGAAACTAGTTTGCATTTCCAGGTAAGGATTTGCACTTGAAAATTCTTTATTTGACTGTTGTCCATGAATTAATTTTTTTTATGTGTTATAAACTTCTCACTTCTATGATCTACCATCCAGGGAGTCATTATGCCTCCAAAAGCCAGAGATACTGCATGGGCTCATTGTGATATGATTGATGGCAAAATGATCTGCAAATATTGCCAAAAATCCATTCAAGGAGGGGGTATTAATAGGTTCAAGCAACACTTGGCTGGGATAGGAGGCAATGTAAAGCCATGTGGAGCACCAAATGAAATAATAGGGCATATTAGGGCAGAATACCTTCAAAAGTTTGAGACTCAAGTCCCTGAACCAATAGAGAAGTTTGTGACTGCAAAGTTTGGGAGTCGAGACTCAACCAACTGAGTTTGATGATGATGACTGAGACTCATGAGAAGTTTCAACTTCAAGTGATAATGTTGATCACTATTATAGTATTCACTATTATCATATATGTAGAGTCTAGACTGAAGTCTTGTAGTAGGCCACTGGCCCCATAGTTTGTAGGCTTTGTTTTTGCACTCTAGAGGTCATTTAGAGCCTCATTGCTTATGTATTTTGTCGATGATATGTATTGCACTTGGTGCCATTTTGATATATTCACCTTTACATGGTATATAAATGAGCAATCTTTGCATATTTTGTCTCTATTGGCTTGGAATCATGGTTTTAAATCTTAAAAATAGTTTTTTTCATTAAAAGATAATTATTTAATGTATTTTTCTAAAACCGGTTCGTTTAGACCAAACCAGTCCCGGTCGGTAAACCGGTTCATTAGGTGGACCGGTCCGGTCACCGGTTCCGGTTTTAAAAACATTGCCTAGGACACAAAATTAATTAAATTTCTGGCTTAGGATTTTAATTTAATTTTGCCAAAAGATTTAATTAATTGACTTATGAGGGGATTAATAATTTTTCCAACCCTCTAATATTTAGCCATGGTGTCTAATTATGAGGGACCATGCACTAAATATTTTTTATATGAAGATTTTACATTTTAATATATGAAGGGGGAAAACCTGTTCGTTATAAAACTTCAACATTTACCCATTTCTATGACACAAAAAATATAATTTAATAGACCATGTGATTTGTAATAAAATAATTTTAGCCAATTAGCTAAAATTATTCCCAAGTCACTTTTACAAAAACTCGATCTAAAACACTAGGACTCGCCTAAGATCTTGACGACAAAATCTACCCTAGCTTTGGGGTGAGGGTGGAGAGAAAAAACTCTGCCGATCATTTGTGTCTAGAGACACAGATGAACCAGTGAGACAAAAAACTTCCTAGAATGGAAATTGTCACCAAAACAATAGGTTTACCTAGGCTGTTACATACAAACGTGGTTAAACTAGGATTATTTACATTATACATATGAAGAATGGGTTGACATCTTTATGGAACTGCGGACCAATGATGAAATATGAAAGGCGCGAACACTCGAACACGATAGATCCCTTTTGCGAAAAAAGGGGTGTACTGCTATGGGGTCATTGACACAGAGTGGTCAACACCTAGAAAAGTTTCATGAGAAAAGCCTTAAAAACACCTCAATTAGATTAATTAGGCAATAATTAAATATGTCCTAAGTTTAACTTAGGAAAATTGGTTAATTAAATCAGATTAATTGAGAAAAATCAATTTTGCTCTTGAGACTTCCGAAAAAAGTCACTTGATGGAGTCAAGATGATCGTAGCCATCAATTGAGATGTGATCATGGTCATTGGTTGCCCAACAAAAGATTATAAGAGCAAGTCGATGGGGTTTGGAGAAGACACACAAGAGAGTTGAGTAGTTCAACTACCCAGTTGCAATAATTTAGCAAGGGCGTAGTTGAAACTAGGAAGACGCTGAGTGGCGTGCTTTCAGCAAAGATTTGGAAGGAAAATTTCAAAAGAAAATTTCCACAGTGATTTCCAGTTTCTAGAGGTAGGAAGGAGGTCGATTTATCTATAGAAGAGGAGGCCATATTCAGCTAGGGCAAGTAGCCAGTTTGGCAGTGCAAGTGGCAGCCAGGAGCTCGTTTCAAAGTGCCAATGTTGGTTCTATCACCTGGAGGCAAAGCAAGTGGGCCAAGCGATGTACTGAAGGCAAAGCAAGTGGGCCAAGTGATGTAATGGAGGCAGATTTACTTACAAGGATGAATTCTCAGAGGCCATGCGAATTTCCCAGAGCAAGCAGTGCTCATTTCTGGCAGGAAGTGCAAATAGCTAGAGGGAGTGTGAATTTGCTAGAAGAGGCCAGATTGAGTTGTAGAGTAAACGTTGAGTCTCTAGTTTTTGACAGTGGAGATCAGTATTTTCCAGAGCTTTTCCAGTGACAGAGATGCAGATCATTGTACTCTTAAATTGCTGAGGATTAATTGATAATAAAACACTCTTTTGCTGCATTGGTTTTCCCCTTGGGGTTTTTCCAGGGATGATTGTCCAGAAATATTGGTGTCAAATTTATTGTTGTATATGCATTGCTTTCTCAGTTCCAGTATTTTATTTTCCACAACGTATTTTTATTTGTAAAGAATTGCAGTGAGTTATTCGATATTTTCTGCTAATAATTAATGGAAGACAAATAAACTGCATAAGTTAGGAGAATAATATCCAGTTGCTGTGATTTGTGGAAATTTCGAGTTGTGATGTGCTATTATCAGATATCTGGCTAGCCTTTCTTTGCAATACTGCAAGGCGAAATGTAACTTGATCTAACCTTTGCCTGCAATAGGGTGAGGAAAATATACTTGCAGACATTCTTTTTCACAAATCGTCATCATGTACCATAAAAACCATCAGACCAATGTTATGGGTTCTGAAAAAACTGTCAGATTATCATTGCAGACTTCAGCATTTGCTCATGTTATGCAAAAAAGGCCCTAATTATACTTTTCTAAAATGTTCTATTGTCATTTAGTCAATTGTTATCGCCAAACAAAATTGCACAATGCATATAAATGCAAATTTCTTGTTCTATTTGCCATGGCCTAAGTCACCAATAGGATGACCATGGAAGGAGGGAAGCCTCATTTCATCTTATTGCTTTGAAAGCTCCATGGTGGCATTTGTTCCCACAATATTTTTTTAATCTCATATCTCCAGTGCCATTTATTAATTTTTCATTTTAGCTCCTAAAGATTCATGATATAAATTTTTCTTTAATTTTCTTTGCCAGTAATTTTTAATTATTATTTTTTTTTTGTTTTTTGTTTTAATTTATCCTTGGAATATCAAAACGCTCATATTTCATACCTTGATTGCAATTATCCTTCATACACTGGCCTCTGAAGAGTTACGTTTATCTTCATCTTTCATGGTACTACAGTCTTGTACTTCTAGGAAATTTGGGCACGCAAATTTATGGATGAAAATGGCAGAGACAGAATAAATGTCTATTATTAATTTCACAATACAACTTTTACACACGTGATCACTTACCATATCTGACATATATATAGCACCCCTAGTTGGTTGAGTGGTTTAACCACCTAACCTCTAACTATGACTTTAACATTGCATTGGCTAGATAACGTATGGAGTGGCATAAATATGTAATAACTTCTAACACCACCTCAGTCAGTATTACAACTTACCACTCTAAGAGGTATGTGCATGCAGTGCATAAGTGGAGATGCTTTTTCTGAGTCCCAGAACCAAGTAGATATAACATATGTTTTGTTTCTAAATATTGACTAAATTAAGCTTGTGTATGGGTGGTTATTAACACCAATAATGTATTTTGAATATGGACTGCCTTGAGCATGATCCTGTGTAAACTATGTTGTATAAAATTTTAACATTTATTTGTTTTTTAAATTTGCTGCAGTTTCCTTTGAACTCTATGACCTAAAGCAGCAAGGCTTTATTGAGAGACAAGAGGTATGGTTATCAACTGCAATATTTACCAGTGTGGGAGGGAAGAAATGTATGGTTGATAGAAGTTAAGATGCTGTTATAACTAGTGACAATCTGTTTTGAAGATTTCCTTTTTGAAAATTCACTTCTCTGATTTCAAGTGCTGTTTAAGTATTTCCTACTTTCTTGAGATTAGTTATGCTAGGTGTACAACTGAATGGTTTTTTCCTAGCCAGAAAATTTGCTATTCTTGTTTCCTGCTTTTACAATCCTTTCCCCGTTGGACACTGACAGTATTGGTAGAATTATTAGCTCCATTCTCTTAAGATCATCTCACTTCAAATTTCCAAAGTTGTTTATAAATGTTGTTCTGTCTATAAAGAGATGAACTGCTACATCCATGTGAAACCAAGACTGTTTTAGATCCACTAATATCATAAATTGTACCTTATCTATTATGCTAGATATGGCGTCAATATTATCAATGAATTTCAAATCAGTACTTCAAAAAATTGTTCTGTGATTATTTTATAGAACACAATTATTTTTTCATGTTCTCTTTGTTATAATGTAGTTCTTATTTTTATATCAATTTATGTATTAGTTATTTTAAAATGCAGGTGAAAAGTATGGTAGTGGCCACGCTTGCTGAGTCAGGCATGAACCTTTCAGATGATGTCATCGAAAGTATTATTGACAAGGTTATTTCGAGACACTGGTTCTCGAGTTTGTTATGCATTTGACGTATTTTTTCAGAACATCTTATGGTGGGAAAGCTAAGGAGAGGATTTCACATTTCACATTTTGCCTTGGCATGTCAGCCATGTTCTTTTAATCCTTGTCTCTATCTTTGTTTGTGTTGTATATTGTTTCAAAGTTGTACTTTCATTGTGGTTCTTCTATCTTGTTTGGGTACTATGCTGCACTTTTGGCTCCTTGTTCTAGGAAAATACTGCTTGTGCATGATTCAGCAGTAACATACAATCGTAAGTAAGCGTAGCTGAAGGACAATAGAAAGGTCTTTAGGTCAGACTGCTCTCCAGTCGCAACTTTTTGCATCTCTGTAAATGAGAGTGCCATTAGCTTTGATATATACAGTTAGCTCATCATGTAAGCATTCTGTAATGGTGATGATAGTGAAAAAGATCCATTAAAGTGTTGAAATTTCTTGGAATTTGGAATCCAGAAATTTCACCTCTTAACTAAAGATTTCCTAGAACTTAATCCTGTGAATTTAGCCTTAACCTCTTGAACCTGTACCTCATGTGGTAAAGCACTAAAATGCAAGTGCAACCTCAAGGGACCTCAGAGGGGCTACCCTCTACCACCACAATAGATCCCTTTCTTAGTTTCACACTCCTTTCGTACAAAGGGGATTTCCTTAAGTAAGTGTATGATATCCTTTAGAGAAATAGATGATGGCAGGTTGCTAAGACCAATGTCAATCTAGGGGTTATATGTTATGTCAAATAATACACACAAATAGGGCTTGACGTCATGTGGAAGAAGATGTAGTCAAGCCATCAACGATGTGCTATGACTAATCAATGTAGATATTTTAGGTTATGAGAGTAAATGGGGGCTATTGTAAAAGATGCACAATGAACACTAAGAATATGTAGCCAATAGATAATGTGCAACCATAGAATATTGAAGGAAGGAACATAACATGAGATTATAAAGAAACGAACCAAGAAGGAAAACCTTACTAGTGACCTAATTGTTGATTACAAGATCCCTTTTTTTCGTGACTAAAAGTTGTGATAAAGAGGAGTCTTATTATTATTTTCCAACATTAAATCCACTGAAGGCTCATCATTGACTCATGAAGAATGTGAATTGTTAGAATATAGGATATCTCAATTAGAGAAGAAAGTTAATGAAATGAATGGTAGTATGTTGAAAAAGGTCGGGTTACCAAGTTGTCAAGAAAACCTTAAAAGAGAAATGGAAAATAACATGAATGTAAATAAGGAAAAGATACAAAAGAAGATGAATGAAAATAAGGAGGGAATAGAAAATAAGATAAATGAAAATAAGGAAGGAATAGGAAAGAAGATGAATGAAAATAAGGAAGAAATACAAAAATCCATGATTTCCATGGAAAATCTTCTCTTGGAGAGGTTTCCAGAGAGAGCCAGCGTGGGTGACGTAGAGGCTCTAGAGGCTGATGCAGTGCCTCTAGAGGCTGACGTAGGGCAAGTTGGGGTGACGCTAGGCCAGAGAGGTTGACGCAGTCCCCAAAGGCAGACATTGGAGATTTCGTGGGGCAGATTGGAGCTGAGAGTTGTGGGATTGTTAATCCGGGGTTTTAGCCGGAATATCTGTCTTCGACTGAGAGGTACTACTGTCAAGATCATTCTTTGCTGGGTGAACTAGTTTGGCACCCAGATTGTATTATGAAATTGCTTAATAATAAAACCCTCAGATAGCTGCACCGGTTTTCCCGCATTGGGTTTTTTTGGGGACATTGGTCCAAAAACAACGGTGTCACTTGTGTGCTTGTTTTTCCTTCAGTTGATGATTTGTAAAGTGTTGAGCATGTACTTGTATTTATTTTTAGTATTTACATGGTAAATAACTTGTTAATTAAACAGAAGAAGTAGGCAGAAATAAATCAGAAAGTACTTGAAGGATTTCTAACAGTTAGACTTAGAAATTCCAACATGGTATCAGAGCATGGTTGCAGAACACAGGAGAATTGAGGACATCAACTGAGCAGAGCAACAACAGCAGAAACAGCTATCCCAAGTGACAAAAGTTATTTCTAGCGGAGAAGCAACAAGAAAGGGGTGATGCAGTGCCTGCATCATCAAGTTTGAGTCGGGAGGAGGATCAGTGCAGTAGCAGAAGGGAGCAGACCTGACCTATGCAGTGCCTGGTCATCTTACTCAGTCAGGAAGGATTGACGCCCATGGCTAGGAGGTGCAGATTTTGCTGGTGCCGGGATTGCGTAGAGCCTAGAAGCTCTAAACTTCAGTTTGCTGAGGCATAGGAGGCCGTGGGTAAGTTGCGGAGTGAAACTGGTGGGGTAATGTGGTCAGAATAGTACCTAACAGGGCAAGACCAAGGAGGAGGGAGTTGCTATAGAGGATTTCTAGCCAAGAAATATGGATTAGTGGTGCAGCTGCACTAACGATCGGAGTGGGGGCATCTCGACATTGGCAGAGGGGTTTCCAAGAGGGAAATCGAGGCTTAGAGGGAGTCCAACCGAGAACTTCTAGGAGGGAAGTAGAAGAGCAGCGAAATGGCAGTGAACGGGGTAAGAGAATAGGACAGACTGGATGGAGCCTCAAACTTTGTAGTCTGGAAGGCCGGAATCTTGTCCATTCTAGACAGGAATCGTCTCAAGCACTTTGCCTTGAAGACGATAGCAATCCTAGTTGACCCGGTTGAGAACGACAAGTACGAGGAGGCAATGGCAAGGGCCAAGAGCATCATCCTTGATGGGGTCAAGGACCATGTAGTACCACATATTGCTGAAAAGGAAATGACAAATGCGATGTGGGAGGCCCTGAAGAAATTGTATCAGCATATTTCCGTGTAGAGGAAAATGCTACTAGAAAATTAGCTGTTGTCATACTATATGCAGAAGGGAGAACAGATCGACACCTTCCTCGGTCGATTGAAGGAGATCCGGGATCAGCTGACTTCCATAGGGGCCACACCAGATCAAGAATTGATGGTGAGGACAACCCTGAATGCAGTCTTAGAAGACTGGGAGGTGTTTGTCCGGAGCATATTGGGCAGGTCGACCCTTCCAGATTGGGAGGAACTATGGGCGGCTCTTTGCCAAGAGGAGATCAGAAGGCTGACCAAGGCAGGAAGCAACGGCAAGGGGATCAAAATCAAGGAGGAAGAGGAGGATGCTGCCCTAGCATCTGAGGAAAAGTAGGAGAAACAAAAGAAGAAGGACCTCTCCAAGGTCAAATGCTTCCACTGTGGGGAACTGGGTCACTATGCGAGCTAGTGTTCGAGGAGGAAGAGCAAGGGGCAGGCTTCCGAGACCAAGGCTGTGCCAACAAGGGTGGAGAAGGAAGTGGAGATAGATGATGACTGTGCCACGAGTGCTCACATGCCACTTGAGAGGAAGTGGGGAGACATCGAGCTGTAGTTAGATGGACTACAGGCGATGAGGGGTAGGATCCTCGAGGTACCCTGCCTCTTGGATTATACCTTGCTACAGGAGCCCCAAAGAGGAGTAGCAGTGCTAGCGGATGTCAATAGAGACAGATGCGAATGGAGCGACAAAGGGAGCTACGGTGCAGGAGTCCTAGGACAGCGTGAGGCAACAGTGCGAGGTGCATGGAGTTGTTGCAGCAACGCAGGGGTCAGAGAGGGAGCACTTGTTGGCGACAGAAGGAGTTTCAACAGCGTGGGTTTCTCTAGCTTGACATAGATGTCAGAGTTGGGAGATCAGTTACTTACTTCTCAGTAACTGAGTTGTAGTGCAATAGTTAGCAGTGGCAGTGCAACAGTTAGCAGTTGCAGTGCTATGGGCAACATGATGAGAAGGGCCACTGTACGGATGCAGCAGTGGCAGCGGCAGGGCCATGAGTAGCAATACATTATGCAGCAGTACAGAGGATGTTGGGCAACGGGCCTAGCATCAACACCAGGACCGATGTCGGATGATCAGGGTGATGCTTAGTGAAGAGTATTACTAGAGCACAATGCTCGCTAAGAGGGAGTGTTGATTTGGGGTAGCATCGGATGTGCTTTAGCCACAAAAATTGGTGGAGAGGCTAAAGCACATGAGAGATCTCCAATACCCATAAATGGTTTGGGCAGATTCTAAACAATTTGAGAGATATTAAAATAATTAATATTTTTAATGGAATCCCTGAGTCTAAACTTAGGGAAAATAATATATTAATGTGAATTAATATAAAACTATGTTAGAAGGGTCCAAAAGTCATGGATCAAGCTAGAGTTAATCTTAGCTGTTGATTAGGGACTTAATCGCAGCTGTTGAATTGTCAACGAGAAAAGTACAAGAGGAGGCTTGAGGATCACTTGGAGAACACACCGAGTTGATCAAGAATTCGATTTTCTAGGGCAAGGCTTGCTAAGGAAATCAAAGGAGTGATCCGAGTTGCAGTTGAGGGGCAGTGAATACAGAAGCAGAGAGGTAGAGAGGGTATCGGGAGCATCCGCGCAGAAGTCGAGAGAGAGGGATGCAGAGCCAGCTAGAGGCCACTCAGAGCCAGTTAGGGCCCACGCAGAGGCAGCCAGGAGCTATGCAGTGCTAGAGAGAACCAGCGTGGGTGATGTAGAGACTCTAGAGGCTGACGTAGGGCAAGTTGGGGCGATGCTGGCTTGACGCTGGGCCAGAGAGGCTGACGCAGTCCCTAGAGGCAGATGCTGGAGATTTCGTGGGGCAGATTGGAGCTTTAGACGGAGTTTTCGCCGGAATATCTGTCTCCGATTGAGAGGCACTACTGCCCAGATCATTCTCTGTTGGGTGAGCTGGTTTGGCACCTAGATTGTATTCTGAAACTGCTTAATAATAAAACCCTCAGATAGCTGCACCGGTTTTCGTGCATTGGGTTTTTCTGGGTACATTGGTCCAAAAACAACGGTGTCACTTGTGTGCTTGTTTTTCCTTCAGTTGATGATCTGTAATGTGTTGAGCATGTACTTGTATTTATTTTCATTATCTACATGGTAAATAACTTGTTAATTAAAGAGAACAAGTAGGTAAAAATAAATCGGAAAGTACATGAAGGTTTTCTAACAGTTAGACTTATAAATTCCAACATTCATCATTTACATATGCATTCACCCCATTACATCAGAACATCATTAGCAATTATGTAGAAAGAACAATAACATCAATATTTTAGTGGAACATAAAGGAACAATAGAAGAAAAGTATGCACAAATTGAGACACCAGGGAAAAACCCCACAATGGGAAAAACCCAACCAAATTCTTCTTCTATTAGATATTCGTCAATTTTTAAGCTGAGATAAGAAGTACAATAGTCATGAGACACCATCAAACACGTCTGGCCTCCTTGGGTAAACCCAAGTCAATTCACAATTTCTTTTGTGAACTGAACGAAACAAATCCAAGAGAGCTACTATCATATCATAATGTCACACCTGCAATAGAGACATTGATATCACTGTCATTTTTTCCATGCCAACACTACCATCAATGTCATGGCAACGTTGCCATCACGATCAAGTTTTTGTAGCATAGATGGTGTTCTAGTCTTGAAACTTTGTGAAGAGGCTAAAACATAGGAATTCTCCAAAACCCATAAATTGTTTCTAGAATTCCACCTAGAGATGGCTCAATTAAATTAATTCACCATAATTAAAAATTTCCTAAGTCTAACTTAGGAAAAGTGGTTAATTAATAGGAATTAATTGAGAAAGGTGTGAATTATCTAGAAACTCACATGGATCGACTTAGAGATAATCTCAACCATTGATTAAGATTTAATCTTGGTCATTGGAGTCCCAACTGGAGATTATAAGAAGAGGTTGATGGGTAGATGGAGAACATACATTATAGATACTCAGTGATCTAGATAGTTCGATACTCCAGTGCAGGTGATTAGAAGGAGAGATTGAGTCAGAGATCAAGTAGCAAGCATCAAGAGGGGTAGAGATAATGATATGAAGGAAGATTTCTAGTTCCAGAGAGGAAACAACAAGTGATAGAAATATTCCATGGTGAAGCTAGCCCAGAATAGCGACAAGGGTCGCACAAAAATTGTCTGACGGTTCGCAGTTAGGGTCGCGTGGGTTTTCCCAGTACAACTGTGAGTATCGCACAAGTTTTCCCAACGTAGATTGTCAGAAGCAGAAACGACCATTGCATAGGTTGGACGACCAGTTTGCAGAGGGAGATAAAGGTCGAGGGTTGCTTGTGGAGAGAGAGAATTTTCTCTCTAAATATTTTTGTCAGATTCTTGTTGATTGGATAGCCAGCTGGGCTTCCAAAGATTGTACTCAGAATTCACTGCTACATAATAAAATAAACCCTTAGCTGCTGCACTGATTTTTCCACATTGGGGTTTTTCGGGGACATTTGTCCAAAAATAATGGTGTCAATATTTTTGTGTGTGCTAGGATTTCTCAGTTCCTATTTTTGCTTCCACAATTAATTTTTATGGTGAAGAAATTGCAGTGTGAATATGTAATTTCCCCAATTAAATTAATTTTGCTAAGAAGAATTTCCATTTTTTTCATTGGGTGTTGGGAAATATTTTAGCAGGTAAACTTAGGAAAAGTGGGTGGAGGGAGTCTCCATTTAATTTTTGGAGAGATGGAGGCCACCGACATTAGAGAAAAGGAAAAATTAAATTGGTTGTGGGATGTGGGGGCCACCCAAAAAGGGGAATTTGAACCTCTTAGAAAAATCAAGCTAGGTAGGAAGCTGAATTGGTGGCGCCCACAAGGAGAGAAAGGGGGAAGAAAAGATAAATAGTAGGAAGAGGAGATCATTTTGGGGGCTTTTGACATTTTAATAACTGATTGTCACTTTAGTTGTTTAGTTGTGTTACAAGTGTTGCTTAGCACAAGAGCTTCCTGTTGACCACTACTGGTCAACTGCCCATGCAGTACACCTCCTTTCTGTTGGCAGAGAGGGGTAGCTCCTGAGCAGCATGTCCGTGCCATCCTGCCATCATCAGCAGTTTGATCTTTTTGATTGTAAACCCAGTCTGCATGTATTAACTGTAAATAATCTTAGCAGACATGAAGTCATGTATGTAATTTGCCTAGGTGGACCTAACTTTTTGATGATAATCTACGTCCCGGAAGGTTTTTTGTCTCATCGATCCACGGATCGGCAGAGTTTTCCTTCAAACCTGACCCCAAAGCCGGGATTGATTTTGTCATTTGAACTTTAGGAGAATCCTAGTGTGTTGATCTGCTAGATTATCGTTGTGTCGTAGAGCTGGGTGTTTTGTGAGGGTCTGTATTAAATGGGTTTGTCCCTTAAGATGTAATTTTGTAAAAGTCATGATGTAATGTGTCTTGAGGGTCGAGAAATGTTTTAAATCCCCTCATGAGTCCTAAGTCCTAGGTCCTAGGTGATGTTTCCGAAGGTTTATTTCAGTGATCCATTTTAAAATGAATTAAAAAATTAAAAAATGAATAAAAATAATAAAATAATGAAAAATAATAAAAAATTAAAAAAATCAAGCAAAAACCCTAACTAATAAAATAATAATATTTTAAGTGAATAAATCAACGGATGAGATCAAGAGATGTCTTGATCCTCATCAACGGTCGAGATCATTTCCACATGGATCACTCGAACTAGCCGTTAGGATCATTTCCTTTATATAGGGTCTTTGGGGGTCTTTTCAATTCATCTGATCTGTGAGTCTGTACAGAAAAAACTCTCTTGTAATCTGATTTTCTGGTTAATAAAAAGACTTTGGGGTCCAAATCGTGTTGGTGTTGCTCTCTGGAATTGCTGTGAGATCTTTAATTTTCTGCATATTTCAGTTTTCAGCCATTAATCATAGCTTGTTTTTAGAGTAGTCTGAGCACAGGTATCTTGTTCACCTGCTAGGGTTTGAGGGCTGCTAGGGTTTCTGAAATAATGGCAGGTATCTCCATTATTTCCTGAGATCTAGCAGCTTTCTCTCTCTCTTTGCTGATGGTTGCTTGAGATGTGCAGGAAAACATTTTTTGAAGAAAATTTTGTGGGCGTTCGGGGAAATTCTCGGCTGAACCAGCCAACTCCCGCAGGCTCTTCTGTGCAGAGCTCAGCTGATTGTGCCCTGGGTTAATCATTAGGATTTTCTTTTCTGTTTTACATTGAGAGATTTTCTTTCTGTTCACAGTGAAGTTCAAAAATTTTTGATATACTGAAAGCATTACTGCAATTATTGTTAAATCTGGCTGTGAAGGGGCTAAATCTGTACATTAAATTAGCTGATCTAGGGTTTCAATTTTTTTTTGTGATTTTAGTTTAATTTTTAAGGGTTTTTTTTTGCATATATCTGTGGGCTTTGTTGTGTATCTTGCAGGGGATCCTGATGTCTTGAGGTGATTATATATATGCGAGACAGCATTTGTAGCACACATTTTAAATACCACTGGAGAGAAAGTGACTGCAAAGGCGTCTGTTTTGCTGCTGTCTGGAGTTGGAAACCCTCATCATATTTCTCCAAACCACCGTGTCATCATCTGCGTATTGTCCAGCATTTCTTTGGCTGCCGACGAAGTTCTCTGCTTAACAAAAGACAGTGAGTAAATATGACGTGGTGATCAGAGTCATTCTGGGACGGCTGACGAGTTTCCACAGGCAACTGGAACTCTAAAGCGATTTTTTTTATCAACCATCATTCACGCCGGCAGCGGATTTCGATTTTATCTGCGGTTCAGGCGAGATCCAAGCAATCTCAATCAAATCCGCATTCAGCCATCCGTCAAAGACTTCAGGCCCTCGCGCAGGTAACAATGCAGCTCGTTTTTTTTTGAATTCTGCTGAAAGATATAGCGTAAATCTCAGATTTATTTCGAGTCTCTGTCATTCTGCCGTCGACTGCAAAATCCCTTCGCTGAGCTTCGGTGCTGGGTTTCCCTTCCTTTGGTGACCAAGAGACAGTCGTATTGCGGTTAGCGTAGCAGGTCGTTTTCAGGTTTTTTGGTCAACGTTTTATGCATAGCGTAGATAGCATAGTTTCATTAGCTTTAGATTTAAGAATTCGTATAGGTTTTTTTATTTAGTCGTAGATTTTAATTTATTTTATTTTTAGTTTAGTTTAAGGTTTTGTGTGGTTACGTAATTTGCTTTTTTTTAGATTTTAATTTGATTTTTTTAGGTTAGTTTAAATTTAAAATTTGTATAGTTTTGATTTATGATTTAAAATAGATTTTAATATTTAGGTTTTAGATTTTTGTTGGTTAAGGTTTTAGATTTTAATTCGTTTCATTTTTATATAGATTCAGAAAAAATCATAAAAAAATTTATAGTTTTGTTTTATATAGATTTTAATTTTTTAGATTTAGCTTTTAACTTTTGTTTTATTAATTAAAAAAAAAAAAAAAAAAGAGAGATTTTTATTTTTAGGGTTTGATGTATTTTAGATTTTAATTTTTCTTTAAAAAAAAAAAAAATTTGAAAAAGTATAAAAATATTGCGGAAATTTTATTTTGCCAAGTTTCAGTGGTTTTCATTATATCTTTTATGCTGAAGATCTTAATTTTTATCCGAGATGCGAACCTGATATCTGGTTGATGGTTTATGATTTTCGTGGTGATTTAAAGCATTCATCTTTTCAAATTTTTAGCTGCTGGATATCGTTTTTGTCATTCTAAGAGCATTGTGTGTTTAACTGATGATAGATGATTGCAGTTCATGGTCCATGTTTCTATATCATTTAAAAAGTAATCATTTAAACATTAACTCCACAAGGCACTGGTCTGCTAAATTAACCAAATCCATCGAGCCCTTTTATCATCGTATCTCGTGTCTCCCAACCAACTGGTCGACAGTTGGTCTCATCACCTCACAGGGTCTACCCCCCTTAGCCGCGGGAGACAGGCTTAAACGGAGGGATCGGGGATCAGAGTGACAGCCCCCGGTCCGAGCGTTGTCGTGCCAATCTGCGCGACAACACTTCCCAACGAATGAAGCTCAACCTTTCTTCGGGGGACTTTGAGTGCCACCCTAGGAAGGATTTTCTCTTGCTTTGGAGGTTGGGAGAGGCACCAAAGTGCTTGGCTTAGTTCTTGAAAGGTAGGTTGTAAGCCTAAATACAGGTTGCTTGGAAACACCCTAGTCTATATGGATGTTGTTATTGGTCAGCGCAAGTACTAACTAGCTTAGTATGTATGCTTGCTAGCTTCTGGGCTAAACATATTACCATTAATTGAATCAGGATGTTTGAGAGTGGTTTCGAGTCGAGGGACATCACACAGGTACATGCTATTTTGGTTCAGCTGGGACGCGGAGGGAGATGCCATGCAATCATTGGGAGAATTGGTGCCAGAAATTGGAGTCTCTATCGCTGCAGGGGTGTTCTTGGTTAGATTCTAGCCAAAGGAGGGAGATTTTGGGAGGCAAAAGGGAGTTCCTCATTGTTGTTCGAATTGTTGAAGCTTGCTACTGTGTCATCCCTCATAGGCCTTTGCGATTCTTCTTGGGTGATTGTTGTGTTGGGTGTCGGTTGGAGGATTTAGGGGTTGAGCTGTTACGATTTCATTTGGTGGGAGATTGTGGGGAGATTGCTACCTTTTTGGAGCAACAATTCATCATTTTCTACTATAAGTGGACCGTTCTGGTATTTGAGGAGGGCCAAGCTATTTGAGGTCAAATTTGGAGGTTCAAAAGTAGATCAAATCCTTTTTGGGTTTTTCTGGGGTTTTGACAAGGATCACAACCCTAAATTTATAGAATTTTTTGGGTAGTTTTGAGGGCCCAAGTCAGCCATCAGTGCAGAAAAATTGGGCCAGCGCAAATTTCTAGAGGTGCAGCAATTGGGTATTGAGATATTGATCACCTGGGGCTTGTAGCTTACCTTGAGCAAGCCTAGGTTCACTCCTTCCAATTTATTGTACTCCAACAGTTTACTTATAATAAAATTGGTCATTTTGGTGTTCCAGAGCATTTTTCTATTCATGGGTGTTTGCTGAAATTTATTTTGTTGTTATTTCTGTGCATGTCCCTAATTATCTCTGTAAAATTTCTATTTAGGATATTACAGAGGTATCAAAGCATGATCTTGGCCAATTGTGGGGGAGCTAGCAAGATCATGGAGGTTTTGGCCATGTGTGCATAGTGACTAGTGGATTTATGGGCACTCTAATGGCACAGAAAGGGAAAAGTACACAGGGGATCATGGAGGAGTTGATGAGGCAGAACCAACAATTGAGGAGTAGAAACCAATAGGTCCTAGAGAGGATGCAATAAATGGTGGGGACGTGGAGTCATACCTAACAGAGAAGCCATGTGCATGTGCACACAATCCAAGAGTACAACACCCATACATATGGCCAATTTGGTTGTCCTACCATGCGTCATTTTGTGGATGAGCTAGAGGAGAAGCATGTGTCAAGGACCATATCATCCATTAGAGGACGATAGTTAGAGGGTGAGAACGGGGGAGTTTCTACTGGTGGAGACCGGGCTTTAGATGCAAGGAGCTTGAGGAGGAAATTGAGCATGAGGACACGCAGGATGGTGAGGGGCACATCGATATACCAGGTGTGGTGCAGGAGTCATCATTATTGGAGACCTCTTTAGTAGTTCCAGCTGACACCTTGGTTGAGGGAGTAGAGCATACACTCAGAGGGCCATCTATTGATGAGATGCCGACAGTTGATGAGGTACCCAGTGTTATGACTGGGGTTCTAGGCGATGGTCGTTGATAGCAGGTTGATAAGGTGCCTGGAGGCATACACGTCATTGACGAGGTATTAGAAGAGACGGAGGTGACCAAAGCGGTGACTAGGTTTACAGATGAAAGGTGACCTCCATAGTTTCATCAGTCTTAGGTCGGCCTTCCAGCGTTGAGAAAGAAGGCCACGAAAGTGCGAGAGGCCATTTTGCAGCAAAATGAGGAGCGGGAGAGCATGAGAGCAGTTTGTGCTAAATCAACGACAAAATTGACTTCCGTTGGGGAACATTTGGGTTCCCTAATGGTTCAAGTGGAGTGCACATTGGAGTTATGGGATAGCCCTACTCAGACATACATAGATGATACTGATAGCCAGAAAAAAAATTGTGTGGCAATTTTATCGCGATTTGTGATTTTTCAGGACTGAAAAAATCGTGATTTTTTTCTGGCCACCGATTTTTCGGTTGAAAAATCAGGGGCCAGAAAAAATCGTCATATGGCGATATTATCGCAATGTTTGCAAAGCTACTGATAGCACTAGTAGGTTATTGGTGCACATTGCAGTGGGCGAGGCAGAGTCACCTCGACAGATTGTACGCTTTGACCAGGATGGTGAGATGAGGCGACATGAGCTGCATAGGGTGCAACCTTTGTAGGATGGAGGGTTAGTTACATGTACAGGAGTTCATGCTCTCGATCCTTCCCTTGGGGTTGGATGGAGAGAGATTCTGAGTGGGTGCTCGATGGAATGGGCTAGGCATATGGAGTTGGTCATAGGCTGGGGTGAGAGTCAGCAGGCACGTTCAGGCATCGACGACACTGGAGACCCAGGTTGGCATTGGGACCCAGGTGGGACTACATATCACTTACCAGATATGAAAATTGACTACAACATTGGTGGTATATTTCACCCAGCGATTGAGCGCAAGCATTTGTTTAGGGAATCTCAGTCAATGCCAGTGGCCGGTTAGTTTGTGAAGGGATTCCCTACGTCGTATTGGTATGATGGTCGCACATTGGATCATAGGATGATCAATATACTCTGGTAGGAGTCTGTTGGAGGTGGCATTGGCAGGCCACCAGATAGTACCTTGTTTGGGGCCAAGGACTCTTTGCAATTAATTGGGACTCAATGGTCATTGAGGAGGAGCACAGTGGTGGCATCACCACTGGCACATACGGGGATTCTCATTCAATGGCTTGTAGGAGCATGTAGCATTGAGTATTGGTTTGCCGACGAGCACGCAGATGCATGGCGGTGTGCTGTGGTGTGCGGGTTTACACCATGGAGTGAGAGGAGATGTACCATTGGATGTAGCTCACCCCATATGGATGGGGGCGCTTTTGAGCATTTGGGGACATCCTGCTCAACAAAGTCACGTCTTCGATGGAGTTATCAACAGGACTAGGACAAAGAGAGGGGTGTGAAAATTCCTGAATCTAACACATCAGAAAACCCTATTGCAACTTTTGGTTTACTATCTCGTACTTGTTCTTTCCGTTAACAAGTTATTTAATTACATAAACATCGAAGTAAACACAAATGTAGCCTTCACAGATATACAGATCATGCATTGAAGTAAACAGAAACAATAACACAAGGGACACCGTTATTTTTGGACAATCATCCCCGGAAAAACCCAATGCAGGAAAACTGGTGCATCATATTGAGGGTTTGTATTATTAAGAATATTTTTGAATACAACTAGGGTGCTAGAAATGGCTCACCCAATAGATAGTGTCCTCAGCAGTAGTACCTCTATCAGGAGACAGATATTCCGACAAATTAGCAACCGGAATCCGGATGATCAATCCCACATTGACTTCGGCTGTTTCTTGTGCTCGACAGTGAAAGTTGCTCCAAGCATTGCTCTGGAACTGGGTCACCCTTTAGGAACTGCGTCACCCTCTCTTGGCTCTAGGTCAGCTGATCTGCTCCCTGTCTGCCCCACAAAATCTCTCAGCGCTGCCTCTGAAGCCCTCGACGACTTCTGCGTCAGCCTCTGCGGCTTCTGTGTCAGCCTCTGTAGCCTCTACGTCAGCCTCTACGACCTCTACGTCAGCCTCTACAACCCTCTGTGTCCTCTATGCTGGCTACTACGGCCTCTACGTCCTTTATGGTCCTAGGCCTGCACTGTCACTCCTGTCACTTCGCTGCCTCTCTGCTATGTATTCTTCAGCCTCTTGCTGAACTGCCCCTCACTGCAACTCATCACTTGCTCGATATCCTCAACAAACCTCGCCCCAAAAAATCGAACTGACTGATCTCTCTTGGTGTATTTCCAACTAACCCTCAAGCTTCCTCTTATACTTTTGTTGTTGACGATTCAACGCTCGAGATTAAGTCCCTAATCAACGACTAAGATTAGTAATGGCTTGATCATCATTACTTAGAACTTTCTCACCCATTTTATATTAATACACATTAATATTTTAATTTTCCTAAGTTTAGACTTAAGGACCCATTAAAAATATTAATTATTTTAATATCTCTTCATTTGGGTGGAATTTCTCCAAACAATTTTTGGGACTTGGAGATCTAATGTGCCTTAGCCTCTCCACCAAATTTCATGGCTAGAGCACATCCGATGCTACCAAAAATCAACTCTCCTTCTTAGCGAGGAATGTGCTCTAACAATGCTTCACCATAGAATTATCACACTAATCCTCTGCATCGGTCCTCTGTGCTGATGCTTGGCTTGCTGCCCCACGTCCATTGCGCTGCTGCTTCCTGTATTGCTGCCCATGATAGTGCCACTGCCACTATTACATCTGTACTATAGCTCCGTCTCAATATGCTGCATCATGTTGCCCATAGCACTGCTACTGCTAACTATTGCACTGTAACTCAGTTACTGAGAAGTAAGTAACTGACTTCACCCAAATATTGACAACCTGGTCAGTCTGGAAGCCTCGTGATGATGAAGCCACCTTTGCGGCTATCCTGTGCTCCCTCTGCTGCCCTTGTGTTGTTGCAAAATCCTCTGTGCCTCTCTCACTACTGTAACCTCCACTGCGTTGCTACAGACTTCGACACTCTAGTGATGCCATTGTTGCTCCATCACACCTTGCTCCACCTGACACCTGTCTTCATTCTACTGTCATTAAGGGCTCTCGTAACCGTATGTGATCCAAGAGTTTGGGCACCTCAAGGATCTCGCCCCTCTTCTGTAGTCCTCTCGACTACAACTCTATGTCTCCCCACCTCTTCTCTAAAGGCGCATGAGCACTCATGTCACAATCATCATTAGTTTCAACATCCTTCTCCGCCTTTGCTGGAGCAGCCTTTGAGTCGGAGGCTTCTCCTTTGCCTTTCTTCCTAGGGCACTGAGAGACATAATGTCTCAGCTCCCCAGAGTTGAAGCACTTGACCTTGGAGATATCTTTCTTCTTCCTCTTCACAACCCCCTGTTGTCCCGCCATAGTCAACCCCCTTCTTCTTCCTCTTGATTCGAATTCCCTTACCGCTACACCTCGCCTTAGTCAACCTCCTGATCTCTTCCTGTCAAAGAGCTGCCCACATCTCCTCCCAACTGGGGATAGTCGTTGTGCCCAAAATGCTTTGGAAAAACGTCTCCCAGTCCTTGGAGACTGCATTTAGAGCGGCCCTGCCATAAAATATGGATCTGGTGTAGACCCCACAGAAGTAAGCTGGTCACGAATTCCTTGCAACTTGAGAAGGAATGGATCTATCTCCTCTCCCTTCCGCATCTCATATGACCTCAACTGATTCTCTAATAAAATATTTTGCTACATGGAAGAGCTCTGGTATAAGGTCATCAGCGTCTGCCACATCTCCCTTGTTGTGTTCTTCTCAGCAATATGTGGTATGACATGATCCTTGACCCCTTCTAAAATCATGTATTTCGATTTCACCTTGGCCTCCTCATACTTCTCATTTGCATTCTAGTCAACTGGGACAGCTACAATTTTCAAGGCATAGTCCTTGATGCGATGTTTATCCAGGATTGCCAGGATCCTAGCCTTCCAGATGACAAAATTGGAAGCCCCATCCAATCTGTCATGATCCCTCAATCCGTTCACTGCCATCTCAACTCCTCTTCTCTAGACTCCCTCTGAGTCTTGATTTCCCTCTCGGAAATCGTCTCGCCAACTAGCGAATCACTCCTATCCAATCCTCCCTTGCCGTTGCAACCCGTATCTAGATTTATTGGCTAGAAATCTGTCGAGGTAGTGCTTCTCTCTAACTTGGTTTAGTCTCCTTAGACATTGTTTTACACTCATAGAAACAACGTCCCACTAGCTCCACAAATGAACATCTGCTCAACTCCCTTAGCCCCGACAATTGAAGAACCTGAGCCCTTTTGGCTCTGCACAATCACAGTGAGAGCTGCATGAGCTCCTTCTGGCCACTGCGTCAATCCTTCCTGATTGAGAAAGATGACTTGGCACTGCGTAGGCCTGATCTTCTCCCCCTTTGCCTCTGCGCTGGCCTAGATAGCTGACGCAGCTACTGCGTGGGCTCCTCGTAGCGATTGCGTGACCTTTACCTGAATCAGAGTGTTGACGCAGGCACTGCATGAGCCTCTGCGTCACCTTCTCTACACTGCATCCCTCCTCCTTTTGTGTCTTTGGCTTTGGAACAACGTTGTCTCTCGGGACAGTGGCTTCTCTGCTACAAATTCTCAGATTTTCTCGGTTGTTGTCTTCAATCGCCTCTAATTTGCAATTGCTCTGATACCATGTGAAAATCCCTGAATCTAACACATCAGAAACCCCTACGGCAATTTCTTTACTATCTCCTACTTGTTCTTTCCATTAACAAGTTATTTAATTACATAAACATCGAAGTAAACACAAATGTAACGTTCACAGATATATAGATCATGCACTGAAGTAAAGAGAAACAATAACATAAGGGACACCGTTATTTTTGGACAATCGTCCTTGGAAAAACCCAATGGGGGAAAACTGGTGCAGCATATAGAGGGTTTGTATTATTAAGCAGATTTTTGAATACAACTAGGGTGCCAGAAATGGCTCACCCAATAGAGAATATCCTCGGCAGTAGTACCTCTATCGGGAGATAGATATTCTGGCAAATCAGCAACCAGATGATCAATCCCATAGTGATTCCGACTGTTCCTTGTGCTGGACAGTGAAAGCTGCTCCAAGCATGACTCTAGAACTGTGTCACCGTTCAGGAACTGCGTCGCCCTCTCTTGGCTCTACGTCAGTTGATTTGCTCCCAGTTTGCCCCACAAAATCTCCCAGCGCTCCCTCTAAAGCCCTCTACAACTTCTGTGTTAGCCTTTGTAGCTTCTGCGTTAGCCTCTGCAGCCTCTACGACCTCTGCGTCAGCGTCTACGATCCTCTGCGTCCTCTACGATGGCTCCTACGGCCTCTGCGTCAGCCTTCCTAGGCCTGCGTTCTCTCCCGACACTTCGCTGTCTCTCTGCTATGTATTCTTCAACCTCTTGCTGAACTTCCCCTCGCTGCAACTGATCACTTGCTCTATTTCCTCAACAAACCTTTCCTCCAAAAATCGAACTGACTAATCTCTCTTGGTGTATTTCCAACTGACCCTCAACCCTCTCTTATACTTTTCTTGTTGATGATTCAACAGCCGAGATTAAGTCACTTATCAACAACTAAGATTAGAACTGGCTTGATCCTCATTACTTAGAACTTTCTCACCCATTTTATATTAATACACATTAATATTTTTATTTTCCTAAGTTTAGACTTAGGGACCCATTAAAAATAATAATTATTTTAATATCTCTTCTTCTCATGTGCCTTAGTCTCTCCACCAAATTTCATGGCTAGAGCACATCCGATGCTACCAAAAATCAACACTCCCTCTTCATGAGGAATGTGCTCTAACAATGCTTCACCTTAGAAGCATCACACTAATCCTCTGCATCGGTCCTCTATGCTGATGTTTGGCCTGCTGCCCCACATCCATTGCACTGCTACTTGCTATACTACTACCCATGACACTGCCACTGCTACGTCTGTACTGCAGCTCCCTCTCTATATGTTGCATCAATGTTACTTGGGAGCGGGAGCGGGAGCGGGGAGCGGGAGCGAAGCGGGAGCGGGAGCGACCATTTTCAGAAGCTCCCGGTTTGGGAGCAAATCCGTGAGCGATTTTTTAAAAATATATATATTTTTTATATTTTTTAATTTTTGATACATATATGTCAACAAAAACATGTAGAATGATGAAATAGACATAAAAAACATAAAAAAACATAAATTCATCATTGAACCATATCACATCAATCATCTAGAAATTATAATCGTCATCAACCATGTCCACAAGTTAGTAAAATACATATTACAACTGCAACATATTGAGTCTTATAAATCATGATTCATCAAATTCAATATTAAAGTTTCAACTTCAAGCTTTCAGAATTGAAAATTCAATAACATTTATCATCATTGATCACCAAAGTTGTACTTGTAAGCTAAGTTTAACCATTACAAGAAGTAATATCGAAGATATTTCTAAGTCCTAACTTCTAACTGTTAACATGATATGAAATGTTAAAAATTTATAAAATGAAACATGAATAATGAGATGAAATGAAACAACTTTAGTCTTTCACAAAGCATCATATTCATAATTCACAATCATTACCAATGAGTTATAATTGCCAAGGCCCAACTTCAAACTTCAAATTTTCATTGTCACAGTGATATAATGTTTACAAAAAATATCATAATGATATGAAAGAGTCAAGAGTCAAGGACTCAAAACTCAACAGTTATGAAAACTAAAGTCTAATAGAAACTAAAAAAGACAAGTAAACTGTAAATCTACATGTGGCCCTTGCCACGAGAGTCTCCAGGAGTATAAGCAGGTCGTGGTGGTCTTCTAGGAGTCTCCCGCACAGACCGACGACTAGAACTAGAACCTCCACGCGAGGGTGTAGATGGAGGTGGCGACAGCGAAGGAACAAGACTCGGACCTCGAGCACTGCTACTGGATGGTGGAGGTGGAGGTGGCATGGCTGCTGCTTCATTTTCATCCCTTACAAGTTCCTCTTCTAGTTCTTCAATATGTACAATGCCATCCTCCAAATTGTCATCCTCTGGGTGATTGTCCCAAATTTTATATGTGGGATCCTCATTAGCCCGCTCACAGTAATGACTCAACAACCTCAAGTTGTAGTGCACATAAACCAAGCTTTCTGCTCGGTTTTCATTTAGTCTGTTTCTTTTCACATTATGTATATAACTGTAGGTGCTCCAACACCTCTCTGCAGAAGAAGAATTTACAACCTATGAAAGAACTTTTTTTGCCAATTTTGGCAAAAGTCCGTGGCCGCCATATGTTTCCCACCATGTGAGAGAATCAAATTTATCTTTGTCGTCCATTGCATAGAAGTTACCATACAAACCAGTGCCACTGAAGTATCTGCCTATTTCAAGGCGCACAACTGCACATTCCTCCCTGTCAGGTACCAACTTTTCTAATGCTCCCAGATATCCTTTAGTTACCTCTTGATCTAAATGGGGTTTGGTCCTAACCCCACCCCCTGCTGCAGGTTGGCCCAACCAAGATGTAGAGTAGTATTTTGGCGTAAGGATATACGCCAAGCAATGTAGTGGAAGGTTAAGCCTATTCCACCATTCACACACACAATCATGAATCAGTTTGTACAAGTTGGGATCTCTATTATGAACAATGTCTTTTATTTCCCCCAACATGGTATCCATTTGCTCATACACCTTGCCAATCACTGGTTTGTCTGTATCTGCAAACCGAATCATGTGATAAATTGGCTTGGTGAAATCCAATACCTGCCTCACACTTGTCAAAAACTGCCCATCAAGAGCGGCCTCCTCCACCATTTCAAAACCTGCCATGTCAGCTACATTTGTAGCCCTTTCCTTTAACACCTGCCAATGTGGACTTGATACCATGCTAGCTAATGCCTCTCTTACCTTCAAAAGGCGCCTGAAGGTGAGGTAATAGCTACCAAATCTAGTCCTTGTAATCTTCAGCAACTCCAATCTCGAGTGACTGCGGAAAAGGCCATGGGTATTGCTATGATTTGTAATAAATTTTATCATTTGTTTTCCTTTCTTGTACAAATTACCAATCCATTGGTATTGTTCATTTTTGTTTTTGACAATATCATGCAACAGAAGGTTCAATGTGTGAACCAAACATCCAGACCAAAATATGTTCGGGTATTTATCCTCAATAATTGCTCCCGCTGCCTTACAATTAGGAGCATTATCAATGATGACTTGGATGACATTGTATGGGCCAATACGCTCAATTGTTTCAAGTAATGCTTCTGCAATGTTGATGGCGGTCTTGAACTTGTCTGAGTAATCATGTGCAGCTAGAAAGATGGGACCACTAACAGACACATCAAGAACACTTATCAATGGCTTGCCTTTTACATTTGTCCATCCATCAGATACAATGGACACCCCATTGTCAGTCCAAGAACTTGTCATTTTATTCAAAGAATGTGATATTTTTGCTTTTTCATGATCAAGGCCAACAGTTCTTGCCTTGTCATACCCAGGGCTCTTGTATCCTTTAGGGGCATCATTTATGGCAGAAACCATTTCGTGCCAATAAGGTGAGCGTAGAACATTGAATGGTATCCCACATGCATAGAGAAACCTGTAAACTTTTGAATCCACATCATTCCTACACCCCTCATCAAGGAAATCTGATATGGTTCTATGCCTTAAAGATGATGACCCTGTGCCTCCATGTCCATATCCACTGTCTTGGGAGGATGCTGAAGGAGTTCTTTGTGATTGTGAGCTTGGTTCAAAGAAACCCCTTGATCTTTTTGTTCTGTATTGGGCTTCCTCCTCTTCCCTTATGTATTTGGCTCTATCTGCTGTTGACACCGCTGCACAAGTTTTGATTCCTATTTGTTTCTCTCCATCCCATGGCCTTTTCCCGCAGAGGTGTCTTCTAGCATGGGTGTATGAACCTGTGTAATCAGTGTTGCAATGGGGGCAATGAAATTTAGTGGCTCCGCCCCCTCTCCCTGTTTCAGCCCTGTGAACATATTTCCACAATGGAGTTTGGTCTTGTTTAGTTTTTTGAGGGTCATGTTCACCCTCCTCCACCTCCTCCTCACTGGGGTTTTCACCCATTTGACTTTCTCCGGCTTCTTCATCCCCCTCTTCAGTTTGGGGCCCCCTTCGTTTCCTACTCTCCAGCACCATAATAACCATAAAAGGGACCAGGAAGAGGAAAATGCCAATAAATATCGCCAGGTCCATGGTGTTTGATGTTTGTAGGGTTTTGATTCTTGAATCTGCAAATTAATTTAATTTATTGGGATTAATTAATTTAATTTAAATACATGATCTTTAAACGGTTAAACTCAAACAACTAAATTAAATTAACTAAATTAACTACCTAACCAGCTAAACTAACTAGATTACTAAGTTACTTACCTCTGCAGGCTTGCTCCTCGCTCCTTGGCACTTGCTCCTCGCTCCTCAGCACTTGCTCTTCGCTCCTTTGCTCTTGCTCTAGCTCCAAACCTTGCTCAATGAAGTTATAATGATTTTTTTTTGGCCCATTGGGCTTATAAAACAAAAAAGTTTTTCTAAATTTTTTTATTTTTTCGGGTCCGGTGGATTTTTTTTCCGCCGAACCGCTCCTGGCCCGGCTCGAATTGCTCCCGGAGCGATTTTTAATGTCCGGGAGCGATCAGCGATCGCTCCCGGGCATTAAAAATCGCTCTGGGAGCGCCGTAGCGATCGCTCCCTGTGTCGCTCCCTAACAGACCAGGGAGCACAAATTTTTTTAAGGGAGCGCGCTCCCACCCGGAGTGCGCTTCGGGAGCGGGTTCGAGGGGGGGGGGCGTCCGGGAGCGATTTTCGGGAGCGCGCTCCCAAGCCGCTCCCGCCCGGAGCGCGCTTCAGGAGCGGGTTCGAGGGGGGGGGCGCTCCCCCTGTAACATGATGTTGCATCATGCTGCCCATAACACTGCCACTGCTAATTGCTGCACTGTAACTCAGTTATCGAGAAGCAAGTAACTGACTTCACCCAAACGCTGACGTCCTGGTCAGTTTGGAAGCCTCGTGATGTTGAAGCCACCTCTCTCGCTATCCTGTGCTCCCTTTGCTGCCCCTGCGCTGCTGCAAACACCTCTGTGCCTCTTGCAATGCTGCAACCTCCACTGCGTTGCTACAGACTTCGACACTCCTGCATTGCCATTATTGCTCCATCACACCTTACCCCACCTGATGCCGATCTTCATGCTACTGTCCTTAAGGGCTCCTGTAGCCGTATTTGATCCAAGAGTTTGGGCACCTCAAGGATCCCACCCCTCTTTTGGAGTCTTTTCGACTACAGCTCTATGTCTCCCCACCTCTTCTCTAGAGGCACATGAGCACTCATGGCACAATCGTCATCAGTCTCGACATCCTTCTCCGCCTTTGCTAGAGCAGCCTTTGAGTCGGAAGCTTCTCGCTTACCTTTCTTCTTGTGGAGAGTCGCTCTGCCCAAAATGCTTTGGACAAATGTCTCCCAGTCCTTGGAGATTGCATTCAAAGCAGTCCAGACCATAAAATTTGGATTCGGTGCAGACCCCACGGAAGAAAGCTGGTCACGAATTCCTTACAACCTGAGAAGGAACAGATCTATCTCCTCTCCTTTTTGCATATGATATGACCTCAGCTGATTCTTTAATAACATCTTCTGCTGCATGGAAGAGCCCTAGTATAAGGTGGTCAGCGTCTGCCACATCTCCCTTGTTGTGTTCTTCTTAGCAATATGTGGTATGACATGATCCCTTACCTCGTCTAGAATCATGCATCTCTCTTTCGCCTCAGCCTCCTCATACTTCTCATTTGCATTCGGGTCAACTGGGACAGCTACAGTTTTCAAGGCATAGTCCTTGATGTGATGTTTATCCAAGATTGCCAGGATTTTGGCCTTCCAAATGACAAAATTGGAAGCCCTGTCCAATCTGTCATGATCCCTCAATTTGTTCACTGCCATCTCTGCTCCTCCTCTAGACTCCCTCTAAGTCTTGATTTCCCTCTCGAAAATCCTCCCGTCAACTGTCGAATTACTCCTCTCCAATATTCCTTTACCGCTGCAACCCAGATCTAGATTTCTTGGCTAGAAATTTGTTGAGGTAGTGCTTCCCTCTACCTTGGTTCAGTCTCCTTAGACACTATTCTACACTCACAGAAACAGTGTCCCACCAGCTTCACAAATCAAAATCTGCTCAGCTCCCTTAGCCTCAGCAACTGAAGAATCTGAGCCCTTTTGGCTCTGTGCAATAAGAATGAGAGCTGGATGAGCTCCTTTTGGCCATTGCGTCAATCCTTCTTGGCTGAGAAAGATGACTTGGCACTGCGTAGGCTTGGTCTGCTCCCCCTCTACCTCTGTGCTGGCCTGGATAGTTAATGCAGCTACTGCATGGGCCCCTCGCAGCTAATGCGTGGGCTCCTCGCAGCTATTGCGTGACCTTACCTTGAATTAGAGTGCTGGCACAGGCACTGCGTGAGCCTCTTCGTCACCTTCTCTGCACTACATCCCTCCTACGTTTTTGGCTCTGGAACAATGCTGTCTCTCAGGACAGCTGCTTCTCTACTGCAAATTCTCAGATTTTCTCTACTGTTGGTGTCTTCAGTCGCCTCTGATCTACAATTGCTCTGATACCATGTGAAAATTCCTTAATCTAACACATCAGAAACCCCTACTGCAATTTCTCATTTACTGTCTCCTACTTGTTCTTTCCATTAAAAAGTTATTTAATTATATAAACATCGAAGTAAACAAAAATGCAGCCTTCGCAGATATACAGATCATGCACTGAAGTAAACGAAAACAATAACACAAGGGACACTGTTATATTTGGACAATCATGCCCGAAAAAGCCGAATGCGGGAAAATTGGTGCAACATATAGATGGTTAGTATTGTTAAGCAGATTTCTAAATACAACTAGGGTGCTAGAAATGGGTCACCCAACAAAGAATGTCATCGGCAGTAGTACCTCTATCCGGAGACAGATATGCCGGCAAATCAACAACCGGATGATTAATCCCATAGTGACTCTAGTTGTTCCTTGTGGTAGATAGCGAAAGCTACTCCAATCATTGCTCTGGAATCGCATCACCCTTTAGGAATTACGTCACCCTCTCTCGTCTCTGCTTTAGCGGATCTGCTCCCAGTCTGCCCCACAAAATCTCCCAGTGCTGCCTCTAAAGCCCTCTACGAATTTCGCATCAGCCTCTACAGCTTCTGTGTTAGCCCTTTTGTCCTCTACGTCAGCCTTTACAACCTCTGCATCAACCTCTACAGCCCTATGCATCCTCTGTGCTGGCTCCTACGGCCTTTGTGTCAACCCTCTTAGGCCTGCGCTGTCTCTCCCCCGGCATTTCACTACCTCTTTGCTATGTATTCTTTAACCTCTTGCTGAATTGTCCCTCGCTGCAATTGATCACTTGCTTGATTTCCTCAGCAAACCTAGCCCCAGAATATCGAGTTGACTGATCTCTCTTGGTGTATTTCCAACTGACCCTCAAGCCTCCTCTTATAATTTTTCTGTTGACGATTCAACAGCCGAGATTAAGTCCCTAATCAACAGCTAAGATTAGAACTGGCTTGATCCTCGTTACTTAGAACTTCCTCACCCATTTTATATTAATACACATTAATATTTTTATTTTCCTAAGTTTAGACTTAGGGACCCATTAAAAATATTAATTATTTTAATATCTCTTCATCCATGTGGAATTTCTCCAAACAATTTCTGGGTCTTGGAGATCTCATGTGCCTTAGCCTCTCCACCAAATTTCATGTCTAGAGCACATTCGATGCTACCAGAAATCAACACTCCCTCTTAGCAAGGAATGTGCTCTAGTAATGCTTCACCATAGAAGCATCACACTAATCCTCCGCATCGGTCCTCTATGCTGATGCTTGGCCTGCTACCCCACATCCATTGCACTGTTGCTTCCTCTACTTCTACCCATGACACTGCCACTGCCACTGCTACATCTGTATTGCAGCTCCCTCTCAATATGCTACATCATGCTGCCCATAGCACTGCCACTGCTAATTGCTGCATTGTAACTCAGTTACTGAGAAGTAGTAATTGACTTCACCCAAATACTGACATCCTAGTCAGTCTGGAAGCCTCGTGATTCTAAAGCCACCTCTCCCACTCTCATGTGCTCACTCTGCTGCCCCTGCGCTGCTGCAAAGAACTCTGTGCCTCTCGCACTGCTGCAACCTCCACTGCGCTGCTATAGGCTTCGACACTCTAGCATTGCCATTGTTGCTCCATCACGCCTTGTTCGACCTGACACCTGTCTTCATTCTATTGTGATTAAGGGCTCCCGTAACCGTATTGGATCCAAGAATTTGGGCACCTCAAAGATTCTGCCCCTCTTCTATAGTCCTCTTGACTACAGTTCTATGTCTCCCCACCTCCTCTCTAGAGGTGCATGAGCACTCATGGCACAATCGTCATCGGTCTCGACATCGTTCTCTGCCTTTGCTGGAGTAGCCTTTGAGTCAGAAGCTTCTCCGTTGCCTTTGTTCTTGGGGCACTGAGAGGCATAATGTCTCAACTCCCCACAATTGAAGCACTTGACCTTGGAGATATCTTTCTTCTTCCTCTTCTAAACCCCCTGCTGTCCCGTAGATGCTAGAGCTACATTCTCCTCCTCCTCTTTCTTGATTCAAACTCCCTTACCGCTACTCCCCACCTCAGTCAACCTCCTGATCTCTTCTTGTCGAAGAGCTGCCCACATCTCCTCCCAACTGGGGAGAGTCACTCTGGCCAAAATGCTTTGGACAAACGTCTTCCATTCCTTAGAGACTGCATTTAGAGCAGTCCTAACCCCTTGTTGTGTTTTTCTTAGCAATATGTGGTATGACATGATCCTTGAACCCATCTACAATCATGCATTTCACTTTCGCCTCGGCCTTCTCATACTTCTCATTTGCATTCGGGTCAACTGGGATGACTACAGTTTTCAAGCAATAGTCCTTGATGCGATATTTATCTAGGATTGCCAGGATCTTGGCCTTCTAGATGAAAAAATTGGAAGCCCCATCCAATCTACCCTGATCCCCAATCCGTTCACTGCCATCTCTGCTCCTCTTTTGTAGACTCCCTCTGAGTCTTGATTTCCCTCTCGAAAATCCTGTCGCCAATTGTCGAACCACTCCTCTCGAATTATCCTTTGCCACTACAACCTGGATCTAGATTTCTTGGCTAGAAATCTTTTGAGGTAGTGCTTCCCTCTACCTTGGTTCAGTCTCGTTAGACATTGTTCTGCACTCACAGAAATAAAGTCCCACCAGCTCCACAAATCAAAATCTGCTCAGCTCCCTTAGCCCAGACAACTGGAGAATCTAAAACCTTTTGGCTCTGCACAATCATAGTGAGAGCTGGATCAACTCCTTTTGGCCACTGTGTCAATCCTTCCTCGCTAAGAAATATGACTTTGCACTACGTAGGCCTGATTTGCTCTCGCTCTACCTCTGCACTGGCCTGGATAGCTGACGCAACTACTGCGTGGGCTCCTCCCAGCTACTGCGTCATCTTTACCTAGCTTAGAGTGCTGATGTAACGACTACGTGAACCTCTGCGTCACCTTCTCTGCACTGCATCCATCCTCCTTCTGCATCTTTGGCTCTGGAACAATGTTGTCTCTCGGGAGAGCGACTTCTCTGTTGAAAATTCTTAGATTTTCTCGACTGGTGTCTCCAGTCGCCTCTAATCTGCAATCGTTCTGATACCATGTGAAAATTCCTGAATCTAACACATCAGAAACCCCTACTGCAATTTTTGGTTTACTACCTCCTACTTGTTCTTTCCAGTAACAAGTTATTTAATTACATAAACATCGAACTAAACACAAATGCAACCTTCACAGATATACAGATCATGCACTAAAGTAAATAGAAACAATAACACAAGGGACACCGTTATTTGTGGACAATCGTCCTCGTAAAAACCCATGCGGGAAAATTGGTGCAGCATATAGAGGGTTTGTATTATTAAGCAGATTTCTGAATACAACTAGGGTGCCAGAAATGGATCACCCAACAGAGAATGACCCATTAAAAATATTAATTATTTTAATATTTCTTCATCCAAGTGGAATTTCTCTAAACGATATCTGGGTCTTGGAGAACTCATGTGCCTTAGCCTCTCCACCAAATTTCATGGCTAGAGCTCATTCAATGCTACCAAAAATCAACAAGGGGCATCCATGGGATTACCTTTTTGTGTCCATGCGGACTCTTGGTCATACTCATGGGGACTTACATACCTATCGCTCTCTAGAATGGCTTATAGTTGCCGAGGGTTGGGTTGCTGCCCCATGATGCCCTCAGTACAAGTAGTAGGACATGGGAGGCTCACCCTAGAAAGTTGAATGAGACACAATGTTTCATGGTGTTGATTTTGGCTAGCATCGGATGTGCTCTAGCTCCAAAATTTGGTGGAGGGGCTAGAACACATGAGATCTCCAGAACTCAGAAATCGTTTGGAGAAATTCCACTCAGATGAGGAGTTATTAAAATAATTAATATTTATAATGGGTTCCTAAGTCTAAACTAGGAAAATAAAAATATTAATGTGTATTAATAAGAATATGGGTGAGAACGTTCTAAGTGATGAGGATCAAGCCAGTTCTGATTTTAGTTGTTGATTAGAGATTAGATCATGGTCGTTGGTTCATCAACAGGAAAAGTATAAGAGGAGGCTTGAGGGTTAGTTGGAGAGACACTGAATTGATCAAAGAGTTCGATTTTTCTATGGCGATGTTTGCTGGGAAAATCGAGCTAGTGATATGAGTTGTTGTGGGGGGCAGTTCGATAGATGGACTTTAGTCCAAGGTCGAAGAATACATAGCAGAGAGGCAAAGCAACACCAGGAGAGACAACGCAGCTCTAGAGAGGGTGACGCAGAGGCCAGAGAGACTGACGCAGGTGACGCAAAAGCTGGAGGGGCTGACGCAGGCCCTTAGAGGTAGCCCTGAGGTTTGTATGTGGGACAAAGAGAGAGAGCAGTTCAACATATCGACTTTTTGAGGAAGGGAGGCTCACTAAAAGGGTGACGCAGCTCCTATAAGAGGTGACACAGTTCCAGCATAGAGCTTGGAGCAGCCATGGCTGCCCAACATTGGGAACAACAGGGTCATTTGTGGGGTTTGATCATCTAGTTGTTGGATTTGCCGAAATATCTGTCTCCAGATAGAGGTACTTCCGCCAAAGTTATTCTCTGTTGGGTGAGCCGCATTTGGCACCCTAGTTGTATTCAAGAATCCACTTAATAATACAAACCCTCTATATGTTGCACCAGTTTTTGCAAATTGGGTTTTTTCGGGGATGATTGTCCAAAACTAACAATGTCCCTTGTGTGATTGTCTCAGTTTATTTTAGTTCATGATTTGTATGTATGTGTAGGCTGCAATAGTGTTTTTCGTCGATGTTTATGTAATTAAATAACTTGTTAAATGCAAAGAACAAGTAGGAGATGATAAACCAATGATCGCAATAGGGGTTTCTGATGTGTAGATTCAAAAAATTTCACACATGGGCTGGAGGGAGAAGCTCTAGTTGAGGCATTTGGTGGGTGCAC
This sequence comes from Pinus tabuliformis, assembly GCA_031772625.1. Lineage (NCBI taxonomy): Eukaryota > Viridiplantae > Streptophyta > Pinopsida > Pinales > Pinaceae > Pinus > Pinus tabuliformis. The sequence continues at coordinate 1,184,292,587 of CM062805.1, read as the reverse complement.
GAGCTGACAGATACTGACTTATGGATAGCATGGTCTACTGCCGAGGGAGCATATGTTCCACCCTTGGGCTAACACTTGGGGAGGTGATCTCCAGGGAGCTGCATGATACACCTTTGGCGAGGCAGTGTGAGGCACTACATATGCTTGAGGGACAGTGGATGGTAGACTTCATCTACAGGAGGGTGTCTAGACTCCCAGCAGTGTCCGAGTGCATCATCAGGAGTTAGGATAGCAGATTTCATTGTGCGGTTTGGTAGGAGCAGGGTAGATTGGCATGCGTGAGACAGAGTCCTGATACTTGGGGTCTACCTATGGGATACATACAAGGGGTTGGAGATGCGGTCTAGCTGGGTTCTAGCAGGTTGAAGTGCTATGCAACGACAACCCGTGAGGAGTGGGAGTTGTGAGCTCCCAGTGCGGTTGGGGGATCCAGGGATTTGGTTGGCGAGTGGATCACTCCACTTCTCGATGGGCAGGGTTACGATGGAGGGTGATCCAATTCTTTCCCAGGCTGACACATGGGGAGTCACTGAGACCTTCGTTATATGGCGAGGCAGGTTGCTGCTCAGGATCGAGGCTAGACGTGGAGTGGTGGACTCGAGCATTGTAGAGTTTCCCTGGCAGGTTGGTCCTAGCGTTGATCGAGATAGATATAGTGGTCGAGCGTTACTCAAGTGGAGGGTCCAGTATGAGCATGTTGAGAAGTCAGGAAATGAATGTGATCCACATTAAGACTCTGTCTAATAAACTCAAGGGAAAGAGTTCTAACAAGAAGGAAAATTGGTAATTGATAAGGGGGAAGTTCACAACCATACATTCTAATTTCAATAAAATCCTTAGACAAATACTAATCACCCAGTTTGTTTTGCTCACTAAGTTGCATAATTCTTTTGATCCCTGGTGAGAATCTGGGAATACTATCACTATTTAGTAGACTCACACACACATAAAGAAACTGATCCACAAAATTGTTGAAAGAAAACTCTTCAAAGTTTTTCCTGACCAGTGAGGTCCAATGAACAATTGACCATCGATTACCCTACAAATCTTGCTTCTGCAATTGCACTTGAAATCTTTTTGATTGATAATATAAGAACAAATAAACCAACACAGACTGCTGTTTGAAGGATTTTTCAGTTCCAAACTTTAGAAATTGCTCATGAATAATCTCTAAGAGAAATTGGCTAAAATTAAACAACGTTGTTGGTTTCTTTCTTGGTGAGAAAACTGATAGAAAGCCCAATATAACTTCATTTACTACTTTGTCACTATCATACCCTAGCAAGCACCATAACATTGATATAATTTGTCTAGAGATCTTTGGAAACATAGATGAAATATAAGGGGGATTGTTTTTGGGAATTCTCACTCCTTCTGGCAGAAATGATTCAAATATAAATGCTTTCTGCTGGAAGGTCAACTTTTGATAAATTTCTAACAACACTTCACTAGAAGATGGGTGCAAACAACTAGGAATAGGAACTTGTAAAACTTGCAAGATAGATGCAGAGGTTATGGAAAATAATGGCTCTCCATTTTTGGCTGTGATAGTTCTCTCACTTGGCAAATATCTATCTGCACACCACTCAATGAATTTTGGAAAATGGTGGGTCTGTGGGAAAATGAATTGGGGTAATAAAGATTCCCAATGTGTTAATTCATCATTGCTATCCTGGAATCGTTGCAATGCCCAATTTTGAAGTTTGTAGAGATCAAATTCACACTTGGCCTCTACGATTTTGGCTCCCATATCAATCAATGGAAATTCATCAAATTTGACAAACACAAAAGGAGATACAGTGTTTGACAGGGTTTTAACTTCCTTTCCTTTCTGTGAACTCATTGTTGAATGTAAAAGGAAGGTAAAGAAATTAAAATTACCCATGGAACAATGACATTGAGATCTCTTGCAATTGTTCGCTTTCAATCTGCTGGAATAACGATGCTCAGGTTTATTGTAACTTTGACAAATGAATGAAGGAACAAATTTGGATAACACAGAAAGGGCTATGGCGGGAATATCGGGAGTATATGAGAAAATCAGGAGTGGAATGCTTTAAATGATATAGATGTTTAAACATAATGAGCTTATTTCGGCATAATGGAAAATTTAATGGTGAATGGTTGACGAGATTGACAAATGGCAATGACGACAAAATAGTTACCCGACATATAAAATGGTGGAAGCGTTAAAACTTTAGCAAAGAGCTTTATTTATCGGAAACCATTTATGGGTTTGCAGTGGGGGGTGCGTGAGCAGTAAATGGTTTTAAACGAGGTGGGTCCGTAATTCATTATATGCCGCTACATAACAAAAAGCAGTTTCAAGAAACAATCTATTGTGGACCCCCCCGTTAAACCTAAAGAAAGTGGTGGTGAGGTGGGGGGGTTGCGCAATGGAATGATAACCATTGATTGCCATGGAGCAAATCTCCGCCATAAAAAACTACAAGCGCTTTATATGAGCGAATTATTTACAAAATTTATTCTAATTTTATAATAAACCAAAGTTCATAAAATTCATATGTCGCTTATAAAACTTACATAGATATTTTATTTACAAACTACATAGAAATAAAAAAAAATTGAAATTTTTTGAAATATTTCTTGAGACAAGAAAATGTTACAACATGTACTAGATTTGAAGAAGAATTTGGTTTCTATTTCATGCTTGGAAGATAAAGGAGATAGAGTAGCGTTTATTGATGACAAAATTCTTGTTTGGCACAAAGGATCTAGTATAGATTCTGCTAGAGTAATTGGAGTTTGTGAATAAAGGTTGTATAGAATTTTGAAACAACCTATGTAAGCACTTGTACATAATGATATTAATCCATGTGAGCTTTGGCATGGAAGATATGCTCACGTTCACTATAAAGCTTTGCCAGCCTTAAAGAAAATGGTTGCAGGTGTTCTAGATTTGCAAGAAAAACTTGGAGTATGTAAAGGATGTGCATTTGGGATGAATGTCAAGGAACCTTTTCCAAGCAACGAAAGTAGATCTAAGGAAGTCTTAGGTCTAGTTCATTCTGATATACGTGGTTCGATACTAGTGAACTCTCTTGGAGGCTTTTTGTATTATGTAATCTTTATTGATGATTTCTCTTGTAGGACGTGGATCTACGTCATGAAGATGAAAGATGAAGTCTTTGACAAGTTCCAGGAATTAAAGGCTGAAGTGGAAAACTTGAATGGAAAGAAGATCAAGATTCTTAGATGTAATAGTGGAGGAGAATAAACCTCCAAGGAGCTCGTTTCTTTTTGTAAAGAAGCTCGGATTAAGAGGGAGTTGATAGTCCCTTACAATCCACAAGAAAATGGAGTTGCTGAAAGAAAGTATAGATCCAACCAAAACCTTTGCAATCTAGTGATGCACGACCAAGACTTGCCTATGTTTCTATGGAGTGAAGCATCTATGACATCTTTCTACATTTAAAATATAAGTCCTAATCAAATTTTGGAAAATAAGACTTTTGAAGAAGCATTCACCGAACAAAAACCTTTGGTTGGTCATTTGATAATATTTGGTTGTCCGATTTATATCCATGTAATTAATGATAAGAGAAGGAAGCTAGAGCCTCCAAGAAAGAAAGGAATATTTGTTGGATATAGTGAGCCATCACATGCCTATAGAATCTATGTTCCAAGTCAAAGGTTGAAGTTGGCTGAGACGTGACTTTTGATGAAAATGTTTCCTATTGGAAATCTAAAGATGTATCCATGGACTTTGATAGTAACAAAGAACATGAAGCTCCCAAGGAGGAATCTTCAGGGCCATCCAATCTTGCAGAACATCCCTTAGATCATCAAGAAGAGCCAACATGGCCTAATGAGTAGTGTATCTGATTGCTTTTCCTGAAATCAAGAAGACACTAACTTGGCTTAGCTCTTCCTTTTAGGAAGTAAAAGGACATGCAACACCACGTGGCTATTGAGAAATCTAGGGCATTCAATGTTAACAATTTCTCTGCTTGATAATTGCTTGTGATATTATTGTTCTTCTTTTACTTATGATCTTTCACTTTGTTAGCTTATTCGTGCGTTATTTTTCACCAAGACAATTATCAAAATAAAGACAAGTGACAAAAAATATAGGCTTTTCTAGCCAGGGCCAAAAACCTCTCAGCTCTTGAGAGGAAAACTCGATAAAATTCTTCTTCTAGATCTTCAATTGATAAGTACCAAGACCATGACATTGACCCTTGACTCTAGTGTTCTCTTTAGGAACCTTGTCACCAACATGGTCTTCCTTGCCCTTCCTTCTCTTGGTCCTTCTAGAGAAACTCAGTCTTTATTTCTTATGCTGCACCTTCACAATTTCTCTACAGAATCTTGGTCTCTAGGTCTTCTAGAGAAACTCAGTCTCTACTTCTCTATTCTATAAGATTCCTTCTTGCATTATCCTAGAAGAGACCTATTCCCTGCCTCCCAAAAGATTCCTTCTTCGCTGCCACCAAAAGATGCTTCTACCCCAGAAGATCCTACTTCACTACTCCAAAAGATTCTACTTCGTTTGCCCCAGAAGATTCTTCCTTCGATACCCTAGAAGAGTGTCCTTTTTGCTTTAGAGAAAACTCTCTCTCACTACCTCTTTTCGCACTTCTTTCTGCACTTCTCTTCCTTGGAATGGGTTCAAACTTTTTATGCTTAGAATGGAGGTCGATTTCTTCTACTTATACCCCTCTTCACTGCGGGTTTAGGCTGACTTGATAGTTGGATGTAGGCCGACTTGTTTTGGAAGTTGTTTCAACGTTTGTAGGCCGACTTGAAGAGGTCTGCTGACAAGTTCTTTGGAGGATACTTTACATAGACAAGATGACCTTTTACAAAGTGTAACATGACTTCATTTACATGACAATGACCCTTATATTTTATGACTAGATGACAAATAAATCCTAAAGACTCTCAATGGGAGTCTTGACTCAAAAACAAAATCCTTGCTCATGAAACCCATGAAGCAAGTCAATATAATAATTTCATTTTTCTTATTTACATCTCTTTACATAAAATCATAATTACATGTCATTATGAAGACCAAATCTAGTTACATCTTTCAACACTCCCTCTTAACTAGGGAGGTATTTTTATGGTACCTTGGACTTTCTTAATCTGAAGAATCTCTCTTAAGAAGAATTCGGATTTCTAACTCATTTGTATAGCATCAAAACAACCAACATTTTTATAGCAAGGCCTTGACTAACATCTCTATCCCTCCATAAGATCAAAGCAAAATGCTGGCGAGACCAATGATTTATAAACATCCTCATCATTGTCGTTCTCAAAACATACCCCACCCGGGTTCTCTCAGGATATGTTCCATGAGGACTATTCTTTTCTTGGACTCCCCGGCCCCGAAAAGAATATCGGTCCTCTACAACTACTATTCCATGGGATTCCCATCTCTTCCCACAAGAGCAACGGATGCCAAATGATTACACAATCCTCCATTCTGTCTTCTCAGGTGAAGCATAGAACAACATGTCCATCGCTCCTTCTTGTACCAGGAGGTTTTATTCCATTAATGTACTCATTCTTATCACGAATGAATGTACCTAAGCTTTCAGCTTAGAAATTTCCGAGTTTCTTCCAAGTAAGAAACTTCTTCTCAAGCTCCTTCTTAACCAGGGACCTATAGCAACTCTTCATGTGGGGCTCCTAGAACACTCAACTGCATGAGAGCTCCTTTCTTCGATGTCATTAATTGATTCTATGATAAGGAGTCTTCATCCTTCAAGAGCTTAAATATAAAGGACATAGATCATTCATCACTTTTGTTCATGAGTCAGTCATGTACTTAACTCATCAAAAAGTGATTTATCTGATTTTCTATCTGGCTTGGCTTCATGTCATCCTGCTTTCATGCCATATTTCTCGGAAGGACATTACATCCCTCTATATGGTCAGTTTGGAAGTCATTTATAGATCTTCCCCTTGACAGTCCTACTTAAGCCCATCGAGATGTTAGTTCATAAATAATCAATGAATTCTTCAAATTAGAGTTACCTTTGTAATGATATTTCACTGTGACATCTTCTTGTAAATATCGACATTTTGCATGTAGATTGACACATCTCCCATAGATGTTTAGTGTCAAGGGTTTCTTATCTTTTTCTAACTTTTATTAAAGTCTTCATATCCTTTCAGCAAATATTCTAGTCAAATCTTCTTGGACTTTGAATGCCTTCTATCATCGTTTTATATTATCACGATCTCTTCCTTTTTTTTCTCACACACTTCATTCCCAGGAGCTTTCAATCTTGATTGTATCCAGCTTCCTCATGTTGCATATATTATGTTGATTTCATCTAGTGTGACTTATGCTTTTCTGCAATACTTCGTAGAAGGAGATCCTTTCTTCTCTTGATCATATTTCAGGATGGAAATAGTGATCCAAGTTAGTTGTAACCATATGACTTTCATAATAATCTATGTAAGCGTACCTCATCTTTCTTTCGTTCATCCAGACTTCTTGTAGCAACTTCATTCGAAGGGACTTTATCCTTTAGACCTGCTTCCTTGTTGTGTCATCGTAACATTATTCCTTGAATCCGACAAGTTGGAATTCCTAATGAAAACCTTTTCTTCGTTACCCTATTGGTGAATCTTTTGATGAGAATTCTATTAAAGATAATTGAGAATATTTTATATTTTTACTCGGTAGATATTTTCTTCTATGAAGATCCTAGTCGATGATGACCTTTGCTTTTATAAATGCTCATGCGGTTTCCTAAGAGTTTCCTAGTCAGTAGGATTTGTACTAGACATACTTTCTTCCCATGTCATCAACTCTTACTTCAATTGCTTCTATGCTATTTTTCTAATGAGATGCATCCTATCTAATTTAAACTACATCAAGACTATAATTTACAAGTGAAAAGTACCTTCTTGAGAAGAAGATCATCTTAGTCATAGTAGAGATCTTTTACTTCTTCATTCTTAGGCTTCTTGGACTCAAACTCTTTCACTTCTTTAGTAATGTGTGCTCCTTCTCTATTCGTCTTGTCCTTACCACGATTAGGACAATCTCTTTTGTAGTGTCAAAGTTCCTGACATTTGAAGCATCTTATCTTATCCATGTTCTTTTTCTTTGAAGGAACAAACTTTCCAAATTTTCCTTTTCTTCTTGTCATTGTACCATATGGTTGATTCTATTCACTTGGTCCGACATCAATCTTTGCCTTTAGTCTGGTTTCTTTGATCTTACATAGTGACCATAAATCTTGAAATGGAGTAGTGTCTTTCTTCCATTATAAGCTTGAAGTGAAGTTAACCCATTCTTCTGGTAGTGCATTTAGTACCATTGTGGTCATCTCTCTGTCAGACATAACTTCTCCTAGTTCTTGTAGTTGATCTTGAATTTTTGATATCCTCACGAAGTATGAGGCTATTCCATCTTCCTTGGATATCTTTAATTTGTAGAGTTATTGCCTTAAGGAGATTACTTCTCCTGCGGTACTTACAGAAAACAAATCTACTAGTTTGTCCTATATAGCTTTTGCGGTTTATAATTTTGATACATATGCGATTAGAGCAGAGTTGCGGGGGAGCGCTCCCCCCCCCCCAACTCCCGCTCCCAATCCGTGCTCTGGGCGGGAGCGACTCGAGAGCGGGTTGGGAGTGCGCTCCCTAAAAAAATATCGCTCCCTGCCTTTTCGGGAGCGTTTTGCTTTTTTTTTCAATTTTTTTTTTGTAGTAATGTTTAAAATGCAATTTTTTTTGAAAGAAACAAATAATTTTTGAGTGGGGCAGCTTAATGATCAAGTCTAGGCCCTAGTATTGATATGCTATTCATGGTAATGTTAAATTCTTAAAGTGACATTCTCCTTAATATTCATTTTCATCCTTTTACTTAAATTTTTAACATTACCATGAAATGACTCAGGATGTTTGAGAGTGGTTCCGGCCTCATTGGATTTCATATGGAAAAAGTAGAATTTTAGATTTCATTCAAAATCCAGCAGAGTTATCAGTTTTTCAGGATTTCAAGATTGGGGGATTGCAATGTTTCCATTGAATTTTGTCATGTATTAGGGTATGGAACTCGTATTTAATCAAGAGCACAGTCTCTCTATGTACCTTGATGTTAGTGACATTGGTTGTTGAACTCCTCTATCATGACCCTCCTAAAAATGTACGCATCACTCAAACAAAATCTTGACTTGACATGCTATGCTTGTTTTATCTTATGTTAATGCTTAGAGGACAAAGATCCCTATACAGATACAAAGGTAATGACAAAGATACCTCTGAATATTAATGCTTAGAGGGTGATATTAATGACAAAGAACCTGATTTTCCAACAAGACTAAAAAATTAGACATTTCTTGTGGTGGCAAGAGCCCCAAGCATAAGAATTAGATAATAGATTTACTTCTCTTTTCTAGTTACTAGTAACTTTTATAACTATTGACTCTTTCTTATTTATTATGATATTGTTTTAAACAATATATGACAATTTAAGTTTGAAGTTGGCAATTATAACTCATTAGTAATGAATTATGAATATGATGCTTCATGAAAGTTGAAAGTTGTTTCATTTCATTTCATGTTAGATATTATTTGTTGTAATGGTTACACTTAGCTTACAAGTACAACTTTGGTGATCAATGATGATAAATGTTATATATTGAATTTTGAAAGCTTGAAACTTTATGATTGATGAATCATGAGACTCAATATGTTGTATGTTACTATGTAACTAACTTGTGGACGTGGTTGATGTAGATTATAACTTCTAGATGATTGTTGTTGTATGGTTCAATCTATGTTTTTTTATGTTTTTTATATCTAATTCATTATTCTACATGTTTTTGTTGACATATATGTATCAAAATATAAAAAACATATATATTATATAAAAATCGCTCCGGGATTTGCTCCCAAACCTGGAGCTTCTGAAAATGTCGCTCCCGCTCCCGTTTTCGCTCCTGCTCCCCGCTTTCGCTCCCGCTCCCAAGTAACATTGGATTAGAGAGTCTTTTATAGATTCTATAAGAATCCTTTGGGCTCTTACTTCTCCCTTCATGTATTTAGCATGAGCTTGAGTGTCTCCTTTTGGAGGTTGGGTTATTGATCCCTTAATGTGAACCATGACCTCATTCTCAATAATATTGAGGTTAGTCCTTTTCTTCCATGCAAGGAAGTTTACTGCCCCAACCAGTTTATTGCTTTCCTTGCAAAAAAGCTTTTTGATATTATCGGATATAGTCATGGACTTACTTGTCAGATTGCTGCTTGCTTCCTCCTCCTTCTTGATGTTGATGGAGGGCCTTCTTCTTGAGTGATTTAATGAGAAAGAGCTTGATTAATGATCTGAAATTCTTCTAAGGTTCCAACCTTTCTTCTTGCTTCCTTCTTCTATCTAGGGTTTCTATGATGTAGATCTTGGACTTGTTAATAACCTTTGACCTGCTTTGATTCCCTTTTTGAAGCTTGATTTGTGTGTCACCTTGCTTTTTTTTCCCTTGTCTTCATCACCTTAGCTCCGATACCATGTTGAGAAATTTAGGGCATTCAATGTTAACAATTCCTTTGCTTGATAATTTCTTGTGATATGCTTGCTCTTCTTACTTATGATCTTTCACTTTGTTAGCTTATTAGTGTGTTCTTTTTTATCAAGACAATTATTAAAATAAAGACAAGTGACACACAAGATAGGCTTCTCCAGCCAGGGCCAAAAACCTCTCACCTCTTGAGAGGAAAACAAGATAAAATTATTTTTCTAGATCTTCAATTTATAAGTACCAAGACCATGACACTGACCCTTGATTCTAGTATTCTCTTTAAGAACCTTGTCACCGACCTGGTCTTCCTTTCCCTTCCTTCTCTTGCTCCTTCTAGAGAAACTCGGTCTCTATTTCTTATGCTGCACCTTCACAATTGCTCTAGAGAATCTCGGTCTCTAGGTCTTCTAGAGAAACTCAACCTCTACTTCTCTATTCCAGAAGATTCCTTTCTTCGCTATCCCAGAAGAAACGTATTCACTGCCTCCAAGAAGATTCCTTTTGTGTTGTCCCCAGAAGATATTGCTTCCCAGAAGATCCTACTTTGCTGCTCCAGAAGGTTCTAGTTTGTTTGCCCGAAAAGATTCTTCCTTCGATACCCTAGAAGAGTGTCCTATTTTCTTTAGAGAAAACTATTTCTCACTGCCTCTTTTCACACTTCTTTCTGCACTTCTCTTCGCTAGAATGAGTTCGAACTTTTTATGCTTAGAATGGAGGCCGAGTTCTTCTACTTATACCCCTCTTGACGGGGTCTTTAGGCCTACTTTACAGCTGGATGTAGGGCGACTTGTTTTGGCAACTTCTTTAACGTTTGTACGCTGTCTTGAAGAGGTTTGGGGACAAGTTCTTTGGAGGATTCTTTACATAGACAAGATGACCTTTTACAGAGTGTAACATGACCTCATTTACATGACAATGACCCTTATATTTTATGACTAGATGACAAATAAATCCTAAATACTCTCAATGGGAGTCCAACTCAAAAACAAAACCCTTGCTCATGAAACCCATGAAGCAAGTCAATATAAAAATTTCATTTTTCTTATTTACATCTCTTTACATAAAATCATAATTACATATCATTATGAATACCGAACCTAGATAATCTTTCAACACTCCCTCTTAACTAGGGAGGTATTTTTAATGGTACCTTGGACTTTCTCAATTTGAAGAATCTCTCGTAGGAAGAATTCTGATATGTAACTCATTTGTATAGCATCATACCAACCAACATTTATATAGCAAGGCCTTGACTAACATCTCTATCCCTCTATAAGATCAGAGCAAAATGCTGGCAAGACCAATGATTTATGAACATCCTCATCATTGTCTCTCTCAAAACATACCCCACCTAGTTTCTCTCAGGATATGTTCCATGAGGACTATACTTTTCTTGGACTCCCTAGTCCCCAAAAGAATATCAGTCCTGTACAACTATTCTTCCATGGAATTCCCTATCTTTTCGCACAAGAGCATCAAATGCCAAATGATTACACAATCCTACATTCTGTCTTCTTAGGTGAAGCACAGAACAACATGGCTATTGCTCCTTCTTGTACCAGGAGATTTTATTCCATTAATGTACTCATTCCTATTAGGGAGGAATGTACCTAAGCTTCCGGCTTAGAAATTTCCGAATTTCTTCCAAGTAAGAAACTACTTCTCAGGCTCCCTCTTAACTAGATACCTATAGCAGCTCTTTATGTGGGGATCCTAGAACGCTTAGCTGCATGACGATCTCCTTTCTTTGATGTCATGAATTGCTTCTACGATAAGGAGTCTTCATCCTTTGGGAACTTCTATATATAGGACATAGATCATTCATCACTTTTGTTTATGAGTCAGTCATGTCCTTAACTCATCAGAAAGTGATTTATCTTATTTTCTTTCTAGATTTGCTTCATGTAATTCTGCTTTCATGCCATATTTCTTGGAAGGACATTACATCCTTCTATTTGGTTTGTTTGGAAGTCATTTATAGATCTTCGCTTTGACAGTCCGACGTAAGCCCATCCAGATGTTAGTTCAAAAGTAATCAATGAATTCTTCAAATCAGAGTTACCTTTGTAATAATCTTTCACCATGACATCTTCCTATAAGTATCGGCATTTTGCATGTAGATTGACACATCTCCCACAGATATTTAGTGTCAAGGGTTTCTTATCTTTTTCGACTTTTATCAGAGTCTTCATATCCTTCCAGCAGATATTCTAGTCAAATCTTCTTGGACTTTGAATGCCTTCTATCATCGTTGTATGTTATCAGGATCTCTTCCTTTTTTTTCTCACACACTTCATTGCCAGGAGCTTTCTATCTTGATTGTAGTCAGCTTCCTCATGTTGCATATATTATGTTGATTTCATCTAGTGCGACTTATGCTTTTCTGCACTACTTTGGAGGAGGAGATCCTTTCTTCTCTTGATCATATTTCAGGATGGAAATAGTGATCCAAGTTAACTCTAATCATATGACTTTCATAATAATCTACGTAAGCATACCTCATCTTTCTTTTGGTCATCCAAATTTCCTGTAGCAGCGTAATTTAAAGGGACTTTATTCTTTAGACCCGCTTCCTTGTTGTGTCATCATACCATTATTCCTTGAGTCCCACAAGTTGGAATTCCTATTGAAAACATTTTGTTTCCTTTCTCTATTGGTGAATATTTTGATGAGAATTCTATCAGAGATACTTGAGGATATTTTATATCCTTACCCGACAGCTGTTTTCTTCTATGACAATCCCAGTCAATTGCTTCTATAATTACTCATGAGGTTTCCTAAGAGATTCCTAATCAGTAGGATTTGTACCAGACATACTTTTGTCCCATGTCATGAGCTCTTACTTCTAATGTTTCTATGCTATTTCTCTAATGAGATGCATCCTATCTAATTTGAACTGCATCAAGACTATAATTTACAAGTGAAAAGTGCCTTCTTGAGAAGAAGATCATCTTAGTCATAGTAGAGATCTTTTACTTCTTCATTGTTAGGCTTCTTGGACTCAGAGTCTTTCACTTCTTCAGTAATGTGTGCTCCTTCTCTATTCCTCTTGTCCTTACCACGATTTGGACAATATCTTTTGTAGTGTCCAAGTTCCTTACATCCGAAGCATCTTATCTTATCCATATTCTTTTTCTTTGAAGGACCAAACATTCCAAATTTTCCTTTTCTTCTTGTCATTGTACCAAATGCTCGATTCTGTTTGCTTGGTCCGACATCAATCTTTGCCTTTAGTTTGGTTTCTTCAATCTTACATAATGACCATAAATCTTGAAATGGAGTAGTGTCTTTCTTCCACTATAAGCTTGAAGTGAAGTTAACCCATTCTTCTGGTAGTGCATTTAGTACCACTGTGGTCATCTCTCTGTTAGACATAACTTCTCCTAGTTCTTGTAGTTGATATCGAATTTCTGATATCCTCCCGAAGTATGAGGCTATTCCATCTTCCTTGGATATCTTTAATTTGTAAAGTTATTGCCTTAAGGAGATTACTTCTCCTTCGGTACTTACTGAAAACGACTCTACAAGTTTGTCATATATAGCTTTTGCGGTTTCTAATTTTGATACATATGGGATTGGAGAGTCTTTTATAGATTCTATAAGAATCCTTTGGGCTCTTATTTCTCTCTTCATGTATTTAGCATGAGCTTGAGTGTCTCCTTTTGGAGGTTGGGTTATTGATCCCTTAATGTGAACCATGACCTCATTCTCAATAAGATTGAGGTCAGTCCTTTACTTCCATGCAAGGAAGTTTACAGTGCCAACTAGTTTATTGCTTTCCTTGCAAAAAGGCATTTCTATATTATTGATATAGTCATGGACTTACTTGTCAGATTGCTGCTTGCTTCTTCCTTCTTCTCGATGTTGATGGAGGGCCTTTTTCTTGAGTGATTTAATGAGAAAGAGATTGATTGATGATCCTTTGATTATCCAAAGTGCTTCTAGGGTTCCAACCTTTCTTCCTGCTTCCTTCTTCTATCTAGGGTTTTTATGATGTAGGTCTTGGATTTTTTGATAAGCTTTGACATGCTTTGATTCCCTTTTTGAAGCTTGATTTGTGTGTCACCTTGCTTTTTTTTCCCTTGTCTTCATCACCTTAGTTCCGATACCATGTTGAGAAATTTAGGGCATTCAATGTTAACAATTCCTTTGCTTGATAATTGCTTGTGATATGCTTGCTATTCTTACTTATGATCTTTCACTTTGTTAGCTTATTAGTGTGTTTTTTTTTATCAAGACAATTATCAAAATAAAGACAAGTGACACACAAGATAGGCTTCTCTAGCCAGGGCCAAAAACCTCTCACCTCTTGAGAGGAAAACCCGATAAAATTATTCTTCTAGATCTTCAACACTGACCCTTGACTCTAGTATTGTCTTTAAGAACCTTGTCACCAACCTGGTCTTCCTTTCCCTTCCTTCTCTTGCTCCTTCTAGAGAAACTCAGTCTCTATTTCTTATGGTGCACCTTCACAATTGCTCTAGAGAATCTTGGTCTCTAGGTCTTCTAGAGAAACTCAGTCTCTACTTCTCTATTCCAGAAGATTCCTTCCTTCACTATCCCGGAAGAAACGTATTCACTGCCTCCAAGAAGATTCCTTCTTCATTGTCCCTAGAAGATACCACTGCCCCAGAAGATCCTACTTCGATGCTCCAAAAGATTCTAGTTCGTTTGCCCGAAAAGATTCTTCCTTCGATACCCTAGAAGAGTGTCCTTTTTTCTTTAGAGAAAACTCTTTCTCACTGCCACTTTTCACACTTCTTTCTACACTTCTCTTTGCTGGAATGAGTTCGAACTTTTTATGCTTAGAATGGAGGCCGATTTCTTCTACTTATACCCCTCTTCATTGGGTCTTTAGGACTACCTTACAGTTGGATGTAGGCCGACTTGTTTTGGTAACTTCTTCAACGTTTGTAGGCCGTCTTGAAGAGGTTTGGTGACAAGTTCTTTGGAGGATACTTTACATAGACAAGATGACCTTTTACAAAGTGTAACATGACTTCATGTACATGACAATGACCCTTATATTTTATGACTAGATGACAAATAAATCTTAAAGACTCTCAATGGGAGTTTGACTAAAAAACAAAAGCCTTTCTCATGAAACCCATGAAGCAAGTCAATAAAATAATTTCATTTTTCTTGTTTACATCTCTTTACATAAAAACATAATTACATGTCGTTATGAATACCAAACCTAGTTACATCTTTCAACACTCTTTCTTAACTAGGGATGCATTTTTAATGGTACCTTCGACTTTCTCACTTTGAATAATCTCTCTTAAGAAGAATTCAAATATGTAACTCATTTGTATAGCATCATACCAACCAACATTTATATAGCAAGGCCTTGACTAACAGCTTTATCCCTCCATAAGATCAGAGCAAAATGTTGGCGAGACCAATGATTTATAAATATCCTCATCATTGTCTTTCTCAAAGCATACCCCTCCCAGGTTCTCTCAGGATATGTTCCATGAGGAATATACTTTTCTTGGACTCCCCAGTCCTCAAAAGAATATCGGTCCTCTATGACTACTCTTTCATGGAATTCCCTATCTCTTCCCACAAGAGCATCAAATGCCAAATGATTACACAATCCTCCATTCTGTCTTCTCAGGTGAAGCACAAAAGAACATGGCTATTGCTCCTTCTTGTACCAGAAGTTTTTATTCCATTAATGTACTCATTCCTATCAAGGAGGAATGTACCTAAGCTTCTAGCTCAGAAATTTCCAAATTTCTTCCAATTAAGAAACTAATTCTCAGGCTCCCTCTTAACCAGGTACCTATAGCAGCTCTTCATGTGGGGATCCTAGAACACTCAGCTGCATGACGATCTCCTTTCTTTGATGTCATGAATTGCTTCTATGATAAGGAGTCTTCATCCTTTGAGAACTTCTATATATAGGACATAGATCATTCATCACTTTTGTTCATGAGTCAGTCATGTCCTTAACTCATCAGAAAGTGATTTATTTGATTTTCTATCTAGATTTGCTTCATGTCATTCTGCTTTCATGCCATACTTCTCGGAAGGACATTACATCTTTCTATATGGTCTGTTTCGAAGTCATTTATAGATCTTCCCTTTGACAGTCCTACATAAGTCAATCGAGATGTAAGTTCAAAAATAATTAATGAATTCTTCAAATCAGAGTTACCTTTGTAATAATCTTTCACCATGACATCTTCTTGTAAGTATCGGCATTTTGCATGTAGATTAATACATCTCCCATAGCTATTTAGTGTCAAGGGTTTCTTATCTTTTTTCGACTTTTATCAGAGTCTTCATATCCTTCCAATAGATATTCTAGTCAAATCTTCTTGGAATTTGAATGCCTTCTATCATTGTTGTATATTATCACAATCTCTTCCTTTCTTTTCTCACACACTTCATTCCTAGGAGCTTTCAATCTTGATTGTAGTCAGCTTCCTCATGTTGCATATATTATGTTGATTTCAACTAGTGCGACTTATGCTTTTCTACAATACTTTGGAGGAGGAGATCCTTTCTTCTCTTGATCATATTTCAGGATGGAAATAATGATCCAAATTAACTCTAACGCTATGACTTTCATAATAATCTACGTAAGCATACCTCATCTTTCTTTTGGTCATTTAGATTTCCTATAGCAGCTTCATTCGAAGGGAATTTATCCTTTAGACCTGCGTCCTTGTTGTGTCATCATACCATTATTCCTTGAGTCTGACAAGTTGGAATTCCTAATGAAAACCTTTTGCTTCCTTTCTATATTGGTGAATCTTTTGATGAGAATTCTATTAGAGATACTTGAGGATATTTTATATCCTTACCTGGCAGATGTTTTCTTCTATGAAAATCCCATTCGATGATGATCTTTGCTTCTATAAATACTCATGAGGTTTTCTAAGAGCTTCCTAATCAGTAGGAGTTGTACTAGACATACTTTCGTCCCATGTAATGAGCTCTTACTTCTAATCTTTCTATGCTATTTTTCTAATGAGATGCATCCTATCTAAATTAAACTACATCAAGACTATAATTTACAAGTGAAAAGTACCTTATTGAGAAGAAAATCATCTTAGTCATAGTAGAGATCTTTTACTTCTTTCTTCTTAGGCTTCTTGGACTCAGGCTCTTTCACTTCTTCAGTAATGTGTGCTTCTCTATTCCTCTTGTCCTTACCACGATTAGGACAATCTCTTTTGTAGTGTCCAAGTTCCTTACATCTGAAGCACCTTATCCTATCCATGTTTTTTTTCTTTGAAGGACTAAACTTTCCAAATTTTCCTTTTCTCCTTGTCATTGTAGCATATGCTTGATTCTGTTCGCTTGGTCCGACATTAATCTTTTCCTTTAGTCTGGTTTCTTCAATCTTACATAGTGACCATAAATCTTGAAATGGAGTAGTGTCTTTCTTCCATTATAAGCTTGAAGTGAAGTTACCCCATTCTTCTGGTAGTGGATATAGTACCACTGTGGTCATCTCTCTGTCAGACATAACTTCTCCTAGTTCTTGTAGTTGATCTTGAATTTTTGATATCCTCATGAAGTATGAGGTTATTCTATCTTCCTTGGATATGTTTAGTTTGTAGAGTTATTGTCATAAGGAGATTACTTCTCCTGTGGTACTTACAGAAAACAACTCTACTAGTTTGTCATATATAGCCTTTGCGGTTTCTAATTTTGATACATATGGGATTGGAGAGTCTTTTATAGATTCTATAAGTATCCTTTGGGCTCTTACTTCTCCCTTTATGTATTTAGCATGAGCTTGAGTTTCTTGTTTTGGAGGTTAGGTTATCGGTCCCTTAATGTGAACCATGACCTCATTCTCAATAAGATTGAGGTCTATCCTTTTCTTCCATGCAAAGAAGTTTATAGCCCCAACCAATTTATTACTTTCCTTGCAAAAATACATTTTTATATTATCAGATACAATCATGGACTTACTTGTCAGGTTGTTGCTTGCTTCCTCCTTCTCGATGTTGATGGAGGGCCTTCGTCTTGAGTGATTTAATGAGAGAGAGCTTGATTTATGATCCTTTGATGATCTGAAGTGCTTCTACGGTTTCAACCTTTCTTCCTGCTTCCTTCTTCGATCTAGGGTTTCTATGATGTAGATCTTGGACTTGTTGATAACCTTTGACTTGCTTTGATTCCCTTTTGAAGCTTGATTTGTGTGTCACCTTGCTTTATTTGCCCTTTCTTGTCTTGAATACCTTAGCTCCGATACCATGTTGAGAAATCTAGAGCATTCAATGTTAACAATTTCTTTGCTTTATAATTTCTTGTGATATGCTTGTTCTTCTTTTACTTATGCTCTTTCACTTTGTTAGATTATTAGTGTCTTCTTTTTCATCAAGACAATTATCAAAATAAAGACAAGTGACATAAAATATAGGCTTATCTAGCCAGGGCCAAAAACCTATCACTTGAGAGGAAAACCCAATAAAATTTTTCTTCTGTATCTTCAATTGATAAGTACTAAGACCATGACATTGACCCTTGACTCTAGTATTCTCTTTTAGAACCTTGTCACCAACCTTGTTTTCATTTTCCTTCCTTCTCTTGCTTTTTCTAGAGAAACTCAGTCTCTATTTCTTATGCTGCACCTTCACAATTTCTCTAGAGAATCTTGGTCTCTAGGTCTTCTAGAGAAACTCGGCCTCTACTTCTCTATTCTAATAGATTCCTTCCTTCGCTATCCAAGAATAAACTTATTCATTGCCACCTAGAAGGTTCTTTCTTTGCTATCCCCAGTGCTGCCCCAGAGATATCTATTTGCTTCCCTAGAAGATCCTACTTTGCTACTCTAGAAGATTCTTCTTTGTTTTCCCCATAAGATTCTTCGTTCGATACCTTAGAAGAGTGCCCTTTTCCCTTTAGAGAAAACTCTTTCTCACTTCTTTCTGCACTTCTCTTCGCCGGAATGAGTTCGAACTTTTTATGCTTAGAATGGAGGTCGAGTTCTACTGATACCCCTCTTCACTGGCTCTTTAGGCCGACTTGACAGTTGGATGTAGGCCGACTTGTTTTGGCAGCTTCTTCAATGTTAGTAGGCCAGCTTGAAGAGGTTTGGTGACAAGTTCTTTGGAGGATACTTTACATAGACAAGATGACCTTTTACAAAGTGTAACATGACTTCATTTACATGATAATGAGCATTATATTTTATGACTAGATGACATATAAATCCTAAAGACTCTCAATGGGAGTCTTGACTCAAAAACAAAATCCTTTCTCATGAAACCCATGAAGCAAGTCAATATAATAATTTCATTTTTCTTATTTACATCTCTTTACATAAAATCATAATTACATCTCATTATGTAGACCGAACCTAATTACATCTTTCAATAGTGGCACCTTCAGAGAAAGTAAGAGACCAAAGAGTTATTCTGGTTATGCAACTTTGATGACGAATCTCATTGATGCTAGGCCTTCTGCCTTTGAAGAAGCAACTAGCCAACAAGTATGGAAGGACGCTATGTTAGAAGAATACCAATCGATTCTGAAGAGTAATATATGGGAGATCGTGCTTAGACATGAAGGAAAATTAGTGGTGTCCTCTAAAGGGGTATACAAGATCAAGCATGCCGTGGATGGCAGTATTGACAAATTCAAGGGAAGATTTGTGGCTAGAGGGTTCTGCCAGAAAGATAGAGAAGATTATGATGGGACTTTTGCTCCGGTTACCAAGTACAATACCATCACATCTATTATTTCTATTGCTTCTTCTATCGGTTGGAACTTACATCAAATGGATGTAAAGACTGATTTTCTTACTGGCATAATTGAGGAAAAAGTGTGTATTGAACAACCTCAGGGTTTTGAGGTCCATGGTAGAGAGTCTCATGTTTGTGGATTGAAGAAAGCCTTGTATGGACTTAAGCAAGCAATGAGAGCTTGGTATACACAAACTGACAGTTATCTGACAAGACTTGGTTTCTCCAAAAGTGATGTTGATTCAAAGCTTGTGAGATTTCCACGATTGTAGTGACTAGATATTATTCTCCTAACTTGTGCAATTTATTTGTCTTCTATAAATTAATATTATGGAAAATAACGTACAATACACTACTGCAATCTTCAGAAATAAAATACGCCACGGAAAATAAAATACTGGAATTGAGAAAATAATGCACACACAATAATTTTGACACCATTATTTTGGACAAATGTCCTTGGAAAAAAACCCGAAGGGAAAACCAATGCAGTAGGTGAGGGTTTTGTTATTATTCAGCAACAGAAATTACAACTAGTTTCCTTTCAATGGCAAACCTCCGACAAATACTGATCTCCACTGGCAAAATATACTGGAGACTCACTCTCTCCCTCTGCACCTCAATTTGGCCATGTTGTCACACAGATTGTCATGACAATGCTCAGACTGGGGGCTATCACCCTGATCCCCGATCTCTCCGTTTAAGCCTGTCTCCCGCAGCTAAGAGGGGTAGACCCTATGGGATAATGGATGACCAACTGGGGACTAGTTGGGTTGGGAGACACGAGGGGAAACAAGCACTTAATTGGTTTTATTAAGTTAATAGACCAGTGCCTTATGAAATAAATGATTAAACGATTATTTATCAAATGCTGTAGAAATATGAACTCATTAACAATCGTTTACCATCAAACAACTCAAACAAAGTTTAACTTTTACCAAATGCGAGATAATCGCTAAACGCTTAATGGCTTAACAATATTCTAGCAATTAAAATTTCGAAACGTTAAATGCTTTAAATAACCACATAATTTTAAATGCTAACCAGAGATCACATTCATGTAGCTAATCTTCAAAGGAACATTTAAGCATGTTTAACCACATAAAGAAATCAAAATTTTAGCCTTAGCATGAAAGATATATCGCAAACATGACAAAGCCTTGAGCCAAGACTAAATCCGGCAAAATATTTCCAAAATATATTTTTTATATTTTTAAATAAAACAAGACTAGGCCAACTAAAAATATGAAACTTAAAATCTAAAATAATACTAAAATCTAAACTAGCCTTTGGAAAAATCACCTAAGACCTAGGACTTAGGACCTATGAGGGGATTAAAACATTTCCTAACCCTCAAGACACTTTACATTATGACTTTTACAATTTTACATCTCAAGAGGGGAAAACCCATTTGACATAGACCCTCGTAGACCACCCAGTCTTGCGACACAGATATAATCTAGCAGATCAATGCACTAGGATTCCCCTAAGATTCTAATGACAAAATTCATTCCGGCTTTGGGGTTAGGCTGAAGGAAAACTCTGCCAATCATGGAACGGTGAGACAAAAAACCTTCCGGAACGTAGATTATCACTAGAAAATTAGGTCCACCTAGGCAATTTACATACATGACTCAGCTCTGCTAAGATTATTTACAATTCACACATGCAGACTGGGTTTACAACATAACATGATCAGGTCGACAATCTCTATCGAATGGCACAGACATGTCGATTAAGCGCTATCCCTTTTGCGAAAAAAAGGGGGTTTACTGCTATGGGAATTTGACACGTAGTGGTCAACATTTGGCTCTACTTGGGGACACGTTGCTGCACTGCAGGAATGTGAGAATCCAAAATCTGCATCCACGCAACACACAACAGAAATAAGTAGCGTCCATCCAAAAATCATCATATAACATTTAAGCACATGAAAGATATAAGCTCTTCATTTATTAACAAGGAAAGTAAATCTAATCCTAAAACAGAAATAAAATGCTGAAATAACAAGGAGTAGGGTTAGAAATACAATACAAAGGATGCCCTATTGCATCAGATATCATCTCTGAGGAACAACTTGAGCATTTGGCCATTCGCAGGTAGATCAAGTGGTTCACCATCCAATCTGCTCAAGTGGAATGAGTTTGGTCCAGCTATATCTCGAATGATGTACGGTCCTAGCCACAAAATGTCGAACTTCTTATGTTTTCCTGGTTTTTCATTCTTGCGATCCCAAAGAAGTACAGTATCTCCCACTTGCAAAGATCTAGATCGAGAGAATTTATCAAAGCTTTTCTTAATGTTAGATTGATTTTTACATATAGCATCAAAAGCTGTCCTACGAGCTTCATCTAACTCCACAATCTGATCTATTCTATTCTGAACAACATCTTTATTAGTAGAAAAATTCTGAAGGAGCTGATAAGCTGGCAATTTCAGGTGCACAGGTAAGGTTACATCCAAGCCATAAACTAATTCAAAGGGAGATTTACCAGTAGCTTTCTTCTTAGTGATTCTATATGCCCATAAAGCATACTTGTTCTTGCTATCTCATGATCTCTTATTATCTCCTACCAGTGTTGCGGGGGAGCGCCCCCCCCCCTTGAACCCGCTCCCGAAGCGCGCTCCGGGCGGGAGCGGGTCGGGAGCGCGCTCCCAAAATCGCTCCCGTAAAAAAATTTGCGCTCCCTGGTCTGTTAGGGAGCGATCGCTCCCGCGCTCCCGGAGCGTTTTTTAATGCCCGGGAGCGATCGCTCCCTGATTGCTCCCGGGCATAAAAAAACGCTCCGGGAGCGATTTTAGACGGGCCGGGAGCGGTTCGGCGGAAAAAAAATCCGCCGGACCCGAAATTTCCAAAAATTTTAGAATTTTTTTTTTATTTTATAAGCCCAATGGGCCAAAAAAATTTCATTTCAACTTCATTGAGCAAGAGATTGAGAGCTGGAGCAAGAGCAAAGGAGCAAGGAGCAAGAGCTGAGGAGCAAGGAGCCAGAGCTGAGGAGCGAGGAGCAAGTGCCAAGGAGCGAGGAGCAAGTGCCAAGGAGCGAGGAGCAAGCCTGCAAAGGTAAGTAGCTTAATCATTTAGTTAGTTTAGCTGGTTAGGTAGTTAATTTGGTTAGTTTAATTTAGTTGTTTGAGTTTAAAGATCATGTATTTAAATTAAATTAATAAATTAAATGAATTAATCCCAATAAACTAAATTAATTTGCAGATTCAAGACTCAAACCCTACAAACATCAAACACCATGGACCTGGGGATATTTATTGGCATTTTCCTCTTCCTGGTCCCTTTTATGGTTATTATGGTGGTGGAGAGTAGGAAACAGAGGGGGCCTGAAACTGAAGAGGTGGATGAAGAAGCCGGAGGAAGTCAAATGGGTGAAAACCCCAGTGAGGAGGAGGTGGAGGAGGGTGAACATGACCCTCAAAAAACTAAACAAGACCAAACTCCATTGTGGAAATATGTTCACAGGGCTGAAACAGGGAGAGGGGGTGGAACCACTAAATTTCATTGCCCCCATTGCAACACTGATTACACAGGCTCATACACCCGTGCTAGAAGACACCTCTGCGGGAAAAGGCCATGGGATGGAGAGAAACAAATAGGAATCAAAACTTGTGCAGCGGTGTCAACAACAGATAGAGCCAAATACATAAAGGAAGAGGAGGACGCCCCATACAAAACAAAAAGATAAAGGGGTTTCTTTGAACCAATCTCACCATCACAAAGAACTCCTTCAGCATCCTCCCAAGGCAGTGGATATGGACATGGAGGCACAGGGTCATCATCTTTAAGGCGTAGAACCATATCAGATTTCCTTGATGAGGGGTGTAGGAATGATGTGGATTCAAAAGTTTACAGGTTCCTCTATGCATGTGGGATACCATTCAATGTTCTACGCTCACCTTATTGGCACGAAATGGTTTCTGCCATAAATGATGCCCCTAAAGGATACAAGAGCCCTGGGTATGACAAGGCAAGAACTGTTGGCCTTGATCATGAAAAAGCAAAAATATCACATTCTTTGAATAAAATGACAAGTTCTTGGACTGACAATGGGGTGTCCATTGTATCTGATGGATGGACAAATGTAAAAGGCAAGCCATTGATAAGTGTTCTTGCTGTGTCCCGAAGTGGTCCCATCTTTCTAGCTGCACATGATTACTCAGACAAGTTCAAGACCGCTATCAACATTGCAGAAACATTGCTTGAAACAATTGAGCGTATTGGCCCATACAATGTCATCCAAGTCATCACTGATAATGCTCCTAATTGTAAGGCAGCGGGAGCAATTATTGAGGATAAATACCCGAACATATTTTGGTTTGGATGTTTGGTTCACACATTGAACCTTCTGTTGCATGATATTGTCAAAAACAAAAATGAACAATACCAATGGATTGGTGATTTGAACAAGAAAGGAAAAAAATGATAAAATTTATTACAAATCATAGCAATACCCATGGCCTTTTCCGCAGTCACTCGAGATTGGAGTTGCTGAAGATTGCGAGGACTAGATTTGGTAGCTATTACCTCACCTTCAGGCGCCTTTTGAAGGTAAGAGAGGCATTAGCTAGCATGGTATCAAGTCCACATTGGCAGGTGTTAAAGGAAAGGGCTACAAATGTAGCTGACATGGCAGGTTTTGAAACGGTAGAGGAGGCCGCTCTTGATGGGCAGTTTTGGACAACTGTGAGACAGGTATTGGATTTCACCAAGCCAATTTATAACATGATTCGGTTTGCAGATACAGACAAACCAGTGATTGGCGAGGTGTATGAGCAAATGGATACCATGTTGGGGGAAATAAAAGACATTGTTCATAATAAAGATCCCAACTTGTACAAACTGATTCATGATTATGTGTGTGAATGGTGGAATAGGCTTAACCTTCCACTACATTGCTTGGCGTATATCCTTACGCCAAAATACTACTCAGAATCTTGGTTGGGCAAACCTGCAGCAGGGGGTGGTGTTAGGACCAAACCCCATTTAGATCAAGAGGTAACTAGAGGATATCTGGAAGCATTAGAAAAGTTGGTGCCTGACAGGGAGGAATGTGCAGTTGTGCGCCTTGAAATAGGCAGATACTTCAGTGGCAGTGGTTTGTATGGTAACTTCCATGCAATTGACGACAAAGATAAATTTGATTCTCTCACATGGTGGGAAACATATGGCGGCCACGGACTTTTGCCAAAATTGGCAAAAAAAGTTCTTTCACAGGTTGTAAATTCTTCTTCTGCAGAGAGGTCTTGGAGCACCTACAGTTATATACATAATGTGAAAAGAAACAGGCTCAACGAAAACCGAGCAGAAAGCTTGGTTTATGTGCACTACAACTTGAGGTTGTTGAGCCATTACTGTGATCGGGTTAATGAAGATCCCACATATAAAATTTGGGACAATCACCCAGAGGACGACAATTTGGAGGATGGCATTGTACATATGGAAGAACTAGAAGAGGAGCTTGTACGGGATGAAAATGAAGCAGCTGCAGCAGCCATGCCACCTCCACCTCCACCATCCAGTAGCAGTTCTCGGGGCCCGAGTCTTGTTCCATTGATGTCGCCACCTCCATCGACACCCTCGCGTGGAGGCTCTAGTTCTGGTCGTCGGTCTGTACGGGAGACTCCTAGAAGACCACCACGACCTGCTTATACTCCTGGAGACTCTCGTGGCAAGGGCCACTTGTAGATTTACAGTTTACTTGTCTTTTTTAGTTTCTATTAGACTTTAGTTTTCATAACTGTTGAGTTTTGAGTCCTTGGCTCTTGACTCTTGACTCTTTCATATCATTATGACATTATGATATTTTTTGTAAACATTATATCACTGTGACAATGAAAATTTGAAGTTTGAAGTTGGGCCTTGGCAATTATAACTCATTGGTAATGATTGTGAATTATGAATATGATGCTTTGTGAAAGACTAAAGTTGTTTCATTTCATCTCATTATTCATGTTTCATTTTATAAATTTTTAACATTTCATATCATGTTAACAGTTAGAAGTTAGGACTTAGAAATATCTTCGATATTACTTCTTGTAATGGTTAAACTTGGCTTACAAGTACAACTTGTTACTTTGGTGATCAATGATGATAAATGTTATTGAATTTTCAATTCTGAAAGCTTGAAGTTGAAACTTTAATATTGAATTTGATGAATCATGATTTATAAGACTCAATATGTTGCAGTTGTAATATGTATTTTACTAACTTGTGGACATGGTTGATGACGATTATAATTTCTAGATGATTGATGTGATATGGTTCAATGATCAATTTATGTTTTTTTATGTTTTTTATGTCTATTTCATCGTTCTACATGTTTTTGTTGACATATATGTATCAAAAATTAAAAAATATAAAAAATATATATATTTTTAAAAAATCGCTCCCCGATTCGCTCCCAAACCGGGAGCTTCTGAAAATGGTCGCTCCCGCTCCCGCTCCCGCTCCCGCTCCCAAGTAACATTGTCTCCTACTATCTTTTTGATAATGGTTATGAGATTCTTTTTACTCGATTCAGCCAGACCATTACCCTGAGGATAGTAATTTGACGAATGAGATAAGATAATGCCATATTTGAAACAGAAAGATGAAAACTCTTAAGAACTAAAAGCCTTGGCATTATCAGTAGTGATCTTAGCAGGGACACCAAATTTAGTAATGATATTATTTTCAATGAAATCCATAATAACCTTTTCAGTGGCATTCTTAGCAGGAATGGCTTCAATCCATTTAGTGAAATAATCCGTAGCAGTCAAAATCCATGAATAGCCATTGCTAGAATTTTCATGGAACTTCCTGATGAAGTCCAGACCCCAATGCTGAAAAGGTGCCTCTACAATGGCAGGTTGTAGGGGCAGGGCAGCAAGCTTCTGATTCCCAGTGAATAGTTGACAGGCTTGACAAGTTCTAACAAACTTATGCACATCAGAAAAAATTGAAGGCCAATAATAACTAGCTCTCAGGATTTTGTGGGCGGTAGTTCTAGCAGCATAATGACCACCACAAAATCCTGAATGAAACTCAGAGATTAATTTCTTGGACTCAATTTCATCTACACACCTAAGCACTATGCCCTCAGGATTTCTCCATCCAAGGCCATCCTTCTTAAGGCAATACTTAGTGGCTTTTAGTCTAAGAGCCCTTCTCTTATGAGCAGTGAAATGGTTAGGACATGTAAGATTCATCAAGTAATAAACGATATCCTTGTACCACTCATGCTCTCCTAATCTTTGCAATTCCGACGAAGATAGATCGCTAAGACAAAACAAACCAAGAGTCTTTTTGTTACTTTCGGTCAACATTTGAGCCTATGCTTGACCTTTGACTAGCTTGGTGGGTCTGATCTCTAAATCATATTCTTGTATTTTAGTACCCACCTAGCACGAGTCCCTAAGCAATCGGTTTGAGTTAATATATCTTTAACAACAGAATATGGGACGAAAGCAATGATTTTAGAATAACCCGCATAAGTTTTGAAGTGCTTAAGAGACTTGACCAGGGCATAAGCTTGCTTTTCCATGGTATTGTACTTCAATTTGGAATTTTGAAGCGCTCTACTCATGAAAGCAATAGGTTGCTCGTGACCATCTTTATTCTTTTGTAACAGGACACCAGCAATGGTATCTTCGGAAGCGAAAGAAAAAATCATGAAATCCTTGGAATAATCGGGACTAAGACAGGAGCTCTTGCAATAGCGCATTTGATTTCTTGAAAATCCTTTTTGTCATCTTTTTGCCAAACAAATTTTGAATCTTTCTTCAGAAGACTTTGAATAGGCTTAGCTATTTCTGCGTAATTTGGAATAAACCTTCTAAGAAAATTTGTCTTTCCAAGGAAAGACTGAAGGGATTTAAGATTATGAGGAAGAGGAATCTTTTGGATTGCTTCAATTCTTTCAGGATCAATCTTGATTCCATCCTTAGAAATGATATGGCCAAGTAATTTCCCTTCGGTCACTCCAAAAACAGCCATAGCTGGATTCAAAGAAATCCTGTATTCTCTACATCTATCGAAAACCTGCCTAAGATGATTTATATGACTGATACCATCTTTAGAAAATAGAGTAAGATCATCTTGGTAAATCTCAATAAATTTCCTGATTAACCCCTTGAAGGCATAATCCATAGCCGTTTGGAATGTAGCCCCAGCGTTGGTTAATCCAAACGGCATTCTAATGTACTCAAAGGTACCCCATGGTGTGGTGAATGTGGTTTTATGACGATCTTCCTTTTTAACCCATACCTGATTGTACCCAGAAAAACCATCTAGCAATGACATCATTCCAGAACCGGTTACTCTTTGCAATAAAGTCTCCATGTTTGGCAAAGGGTAATTATCTTTCTTGCATGCTAGATTAAGATTTCGAAAATCGACACAGAGCCTTATCGTACCATACTTTTTCCTAAAAATCACAAGATTTGAACACCACGTCGAATGCCTTGTTTGAGCGATAATTCCAGCTGCAAGCATTTTCGCAAGCTCTCTCTGAACCAAAGGGCTAACTTAGGATTAATTTTCCTAAGTTTCTGGCGAAAGGGTTTAGCATTTTTATCTTTTAAGGGGATAGTATGTTCCATGACATCTTCCCTGTAGCCCTTTAATTCATCATAAGAAAAAGCCAAATATCTCGATATTCGTGAAGTAAATTAGTTAACTTTTTTCTTTCTTCCACACTAGCACCTTTACCAATTTTAACAATCTTTGGGTTCTCAAAAGTACCAATGTTTATCTCAAGATATTCACCTGGGTCCATCTTATTTTCTTCTCTCAACTTCGTGCAATCATGCCGATCAAAATGTTGCTCTAAGGCAACCACATTCCTAGGAGTAGGATTTATGATATGCTCATAATTTAAAGCTCCATCCTCCTCAGAAACTATCCGGAAATCCTCAAACTCATCCAAACTATTAAGAAAACGAATGACTTGCTTTTCATCATTAAAGACTTGCCAATGCTCTGAGTTATCTGGAATAGATGGTCTAAATATTACTTCCATTTTGATCTTATCCTTAATTAGCTCATCAGATAACTGGAAAGTAGTAGCAGCTACGACAAGTTCATCTGCCAAACTATTTTGCTCTCTTGGGATTGCTTCGAGGTCAAGGGCATCAAAATGTTTCATAGTATCCCACACAGCATTTCGATAATTTCTTAATCTTTGATTTTTACATGTGAATTTATTTTTAAGTTGCATGATAATTAAATCAGAATCTCCCTTAATGCTAAGCAACTTAATCTTCAAAGACTTCGCCAATTCAAGACCCAACAATAGGAAAACTTGAAAATAATCAAGGGGAGATTTAAGCACTATTCCAACACCTTTACCATGCCTAGACGATGCACCATCAAAGTACATGTACCAAACTCTATCATTAAGATCCTTAATTTTATCATCGGGAGGAATTATGAAATTAGACATAATGGCATAGTTCCCAATGTTAGATTGCTCTTTAATTATCTCGTTGTGAGGTCTCTTAGGATCTTCTACATGGAATTTTCTTTCGGGCTCTCTATTAAGTCTTACAAAACCATCACCTCTAGGAGAAGGAATCATAGCATATGACCAATTCATTTGAATACTTCCTCCTAGATCAGGGGCCCACTTTCTGGATAAAAGCATACCCCAGGCATCAGGCACATCAACAACAACTATATCCATAACAATCATGATGTCTGGGTAAATTGATAGATGAACTTGTAAATCTTTGATCAAACCATGCACTTCAATTTTCTTAGAATCCATGGCACATATGTTATAGTAGGGTCTAGAAACT
Organism: Pinus tabuliformis; assembly: GCA_031772625.1. Taxonomy (NCBI): domain Eukaryota; kingdom Viridiplantae; phylum Streptophyta; class Pinopsida; order Pinales; family Pinaceae; genus Pinus; species Pinus tabuliformis. Next base: position 1,184,263,588 of record CM062805.1, on the reverse strand, counting down.
CTTAAGTTAAGCTGGTCCATGACCCTTTTAGTCATTACACAACTTGATGCACCAGAATCCAACATGCAATTATTCAATTTATATCCATTAAATAACAAGGTGATAAAGAAAGGCTGGTGATCTTTGTTATCTGCATCTAAGCTTTGCAAATATATGGGAGCATTCTGATAGTTAACTTCCCGAGTCTTTTGTTGAGAAGTATTTACTTGAGGAACCTTAATAGCTTTTAGTAACTTATCTCTTTGGGAAGAGATTTTAGCAATCTCAGAGACAGGAACCCAGATTTTCACATTGCTGAACCAACTTCCCAAATCGGCATCTAATCCAGAGTTTAAACCAGGGTTAAGAGTTCGAGGGGTAATTTGATTCCCGCTCTGATCTTTATCCCTTCTCTGATAGGTCAAACCTTTATCTCTAGCAATTTCCATGATTTGCTCGAGAGAGGGTTTTTCACCATATAACCTAGCCAAAATGTCATCTTCATTTTCAAGGTTATTTATACTAAAAGCTGATGAAGGATTCATAACGTCACGACTATTTTCCTTGACCTCTATCCAATCATCCATAGACAAAGGAAACTTGTTACCTACTACATTTATTTGATCACCTACCCCAAACATTCCATTATCTAAAATTCTTCTAACGATAGGACAAGTGGCCTCTTCATGAAGAACATCACAAACCCGACAGTAAGGAGGAGCATTATCAACTGAATTAGTAAGCGGATTAGGAGGTCTCTGCTCAGATTGACCCTTCTTTTGCCAATTGTTATTTCTGTTATTATTATTTCGAGGTTGGAAATTTTGCGTTTGCGCTCTTTCCATTTGGATCAACCTATTCTGCAAAGTAGCTATCTCCTTATTATGATTACTTTCCATGGTTTCAATCTTTTGGAGCAATTTGAGAACAAGTTCGCTTTCAAGTTCTTGAACTGCTTTTCCTTTAGGTTCTTTTAGTTTCGTAGCAGCCCTATCGAAACGTCGGATCTCAGACTTCCTAGATGCTGCCTTGTCCTTTTCAAGCTCTACAGCTAAGGCCTGGCAATCCCTATAATCATTAAGTCTAGCACGCTTTAATTCATAAGATGGCTCAGGACTAAAGGCATCAATGTAAAAATCTCAGAGAGATTTGTCTATAGGTTTATAGTCTTGTGGTAATTCTCTAACAATACCATTAAACCTTTTGTTAAATTCTTCAACAGTTTCATTCTCTTTCTTTTTTATTATGCTAATATCTTTTACGAGGTGTCTTCCTTCTCTCTTATCTCCATACTTTTCCTTAAAGGCATCAATGATCGATTGTAAGGAATCAAATGAATTCCGAGGCTTTTCAGTAAACCACTCATGAGCATCGCCTCCCAAGGTTAAAATAAAAAGAGTCATTCTAACATCCTCATGATCGAAATCAGGAGACCTTGCGTACTTAGCCATCCATATACTAAAATCTCTCAGATGCGAATTAGCATTAATTGCATTATCTCCCTGAAAGCTAGGCAGCTTATCTATCCCAAGTGATGGAAGATTATTGGGATATCCTGGAATGTTAGAAAAATCGCAAGGGGCATACATATCCATGATGTCGTGCCCAACTAGACTAGTAAAAGGCAAATGGATATTAGAGAGGGCTTCTTGTCCGAGGTTAACAAGAAGTGTATGAGAAGAGAGTTTGTGTAATCGTACCCTGAGAGCCCTTTCAGGATTAGGAGCAGGATTGCACAGACTGCTTGGATGTCTTCTAGTATACACTCTTGTAGATAATATATGAAGTGGAGTCGCCACCCGGACAGGAAGTGAAACACGGAAAAGCTCGAAAGGAAAGGACCAAGGACAGAAAAACTCTATCCCCGGCAACGGCACCAAAAAATGTTGTCACACAGATTGTCACGACAACGCTCAGACCGGGGGTTGTCACCCTGATCCCCGATCTCTCCGTTTAAGCCTGTCTCCCGCGGCTAAGGGGGTAGACCCTATGGGATAATGGATGACCAACTGGGGACTAGTTGGGTTGGGAGACACGAGGGGAAACAAGCACTTAATTGATTTTATTAAGTTAATAGACCAGTGCCTTATGAAATAAATGATTAAACGATTATTTATCAAATGCTGCAGAAATATGAACTCATTAACAATCGTTTACCATCAAACAACTCAAACAAAGTTTAACTTTTACCAAATGCGAGATAATCGATAAACGCTCAATGGCTTAACAATATTCCAGCAATTAAAATTTCGAAAGATTAAATGCTTTAAATAACCACGTAATTTTAAATGCTAACCAGAGATCACATTCATGTAGCTAATCTTCAAATGAACATTTAAGCATGTTTAACCACATAAAGAAATCAAAATTTTAGCCTCAGCAGGAAAGATATATCGCAAACATGACAAAGCCTTGAGCCAAGACTGAATCCGGCAAAATATTTCCAAGATATATTTTTTATATTTTTAAATAAAACAAGACTAAGCCAACTAAAAATATGAAACTTAAAATCTAAAATAATACTAAAATCTAAACTAAATTAAAGGAAACCTTTTTTATTATATATATATATATATATATATGTAAAATTAAATCTAAAATCTAAATAAAACCTAAATCTAATCTAAACTAACTTACATCTAATATATATGAAACAAAATATGAAATAGAATGAAAACTAAATAGAACAAAAAGAAAAATTCCAAATCTTTATAATAATTTATTTATTTATTTTTTTCTTAGATCTATATATATATATATATATATATATATATCTAAACAAAATTAAATAAATCTAAAATTAAAACAAAAATTTAGAATCTAAATATCTAAAATAAAAAAAAGAGAATCAAAATCCTAAATTTTAAAATTTACATATGATAAAGCTAAAATTAAAATTATCTAACCCTAAAACTATACTTCAAATTTAAAACTAAAACCTAACGATGAAATAGAAATAACCTATCCAAACCTAAAACAAAAAAAATGGAAAATCAAAACGCATAACCCCAAAATCTTACCCACGCATGCAATTTCACTGTTTTTGTATGCGTACGTGAGCCCGACGGCAACAGGAGAGCCGAGCGAAGATCACTGCAGGAGGGCGGTTGAAGGACTCCTTGTTTTCCTTTTTATTTTTTTTGTTTGCAAGTTCTTACAGGTTTCCAAGGATGCGTGGAGTTGGGAAAGCAGTGGATCTGCAGTGTTGGAGAATTGCTGGGGCAAATCGAAGAGGGTTCAGCAAAAACGCAGGTGGAACTGCGTGATGCAGATCTGATGAAGCTGGCTGCGTGGGAATGGATGAGAACCAGGGTGAGGGGACGTGGATACAACAACGTGCAAGTTTTTGAGGGTGCAGCGAGCAGGGGAAAGAAATCTGTGGGGATGGCACCACGCTGCCAATTTGTTTTGCAGGTTGGAGGGCATTCAAAAGAAAACGCAAGAGTAGAAGTGGCAGCTGCAATGCTGCAGGTGAGGGACAGCAGGACTTGCTGCGTGATGGTGCTTTGACGGCAGCGACAACGTGTGTATGTGACTGCGTGGGAGAAGAGGACGAGATAGCAAGGGCGCAGGTAGGATTACAGGTTTCAACAGAGGTGTGGAACAGCAACAAATGAATAGCGTGAGGAGGAGAAGATTGATGGCTGCAAGGAACGCAGGCTAAGAGAGCAGAAAAGCATGGATACGCAGGTGAATAAATTGATGCGTGGAAATGAACGTGGATAGCTCAGGCTTGAAGGAGTTGCATGAGGCTTGGGATAGCTTGCAAAGCATCAAACACTCAAAATAAAGCTCGAAAATAACTATGCCTGAACAGATCCGAGAGGGCAAACAAATATATGTATTTTTTGTTTAAATTTTCCAGATAAATAATACACAGCCAGAAACTAGTAAACCCTTTAAAATTTCTCAGGAATTTGCAATTAAAGTGAAACCCCTCTGCTTCAGAATTTCTAGTTAACAAACCCCACAAAAATTTTCCAGCTCTGAAATAAGTATTCTTGCAATAGCTGATTCTGAGGCCAGATCTTACCCCCCAGGACCTAGATCTGGCTTCAAAATCCAATTTCGACTTCAGATCTGCAACCTGCAATGGAAAAACAAACACCTGGGGAATAGATATGCAAGGATTAAGACTAAAACCCTACAAACCGGTCAAAAAATTACAATATTTACAGAATTATAGCTCTACAACAACCAGATTTATTAGTAATCCTCAATAATATTTTTAGAATATCAAATCTACTATGAGATACTTCAGAAATCTCTCATGCAACTCAAAAATAAACTTTAATGATAAACCCAGATCAAAACTGGCCAGGCTCTACAAGAAAATGCTTTGCGGGAGTTGGCTGGTTCAGCCGAGAACTTCCCCAAATGCCCACTGATTTTCTTAATAAGGGTTTCTTGCACAGCTCACTTCAACCATCAATAAAGAGGGAAAAAACAGTATTAAATTCCAAATGCAATGGAGATACCTGCCATTGTTTCAGAAATTCTATTACCATTCAAACCCTAGTAAGTGAACAAGATACCTGTATTCAACAATACTCTACATCAAGCTATTACTAAAGGCTGAAAATAAACTTATGTAGAAAAATAAAACAGCTCATAGCACTTTGGAAGAGTAACAACAACAAGATTTCAACCCCAAAGTCTTTCTTTATTTGCACCAGAAAAAATTTACAAGAGAGCTTTCTTCAGCACAACACTCATAGATCGAATGATCTCAAATGACCCCTGGCACCCTATTTAAACAAAAAACTCCCAATGGCTAGTTCGAGTGATCCATGTCAAAATGATCTCGACTGTCGATGAGGATCAAGATATCTTTTAATCTTATCCGTCGATTTTTTTAAATGCATTTTAATATATTAAAAAATTGAAATTCTGCATTTATTTACTCAAAAATTTGACTTATTATTATTTTATTATTTTTTAAAATTTTATTTTATTATTATTTTTATTTATATATATATATATATATTTTAAATTTTAAATTTTTAAAATTTTAAAATTATTTATATCTTTTATTTTTTATTGTTTTTTTATTTTTTCAATTTTCAATTTTTATTTTTAAATGGATCCTCGAACTTAGCCTTTGGAAAAATCACCTAGGACCTAGGACTTAGGACCTGTGAGGGGATTAAAACATTTCCTAACCCTTAAGACACTTTACATTATGACTTTTACAATTTTACATCTCAAGGGGGAAACCCATTTGACATAGACCACCCAGTCTTGCGACAGATATAATCTAGCAGATCAACGCACTAGGATTCCCCTAAGATTCTAATGACAAAATTCATTCCGGCTTTGGGATTAGGCTGAAGGAAAACTCTGCCGATCATGGATCAGTGAGACAAAAAACCTTTCGGAATGTAGATTATCACTAGAAAATTAGGTCCACCTAGGCAATTTACATACATGACTCAGCTCTGCTAAGATTATTTACAATTCACACATGCAGACTGGGTTTACAACATAATATGATCAGGTCGACGATGACTGTCGAATGGCACAGACATGTCGATTAAGCGCGATCCCTTTTGCGAAAAAAGGGGGTGTACTGCTATGGGAAGTTGACACGTAGTGGTCAACAGGCCCTTCTCCAGCCAACTCGCACTTCCTCAGGCTACTTGCACCTCTGCCCAGAAATGTGCACTTGTGGCTCTGGTCAATTCATATAGCCCCTAAAAGCTCTTTTGTGCAGTCACTTTGCCTCCAATTGCTCTGAAGCCACTTGCTATACCTCTAGATCACCTTTCGGCATTGGCACACGAACTGTTGCCTTTGCAACTTGCACTGGCTTGACTAGCTAACTCGCACTAGTTGTTTTTGGCCTGTCTGTAGATAACTTTGGCCTCCTTTCCTGTCACTAGAATACTGGAAATACTGAGGAAATCTCCTTCGGAACCCTGCTCCCAAATCTCTATTGAACCTCTATTGCTACCTCTCTCCCTAGCTTCAGTTGCGCCATTGTTGAATCACTGCAACTTGGTAGTCGAACTGGTCAACTCTATGTCTCTCCAACCCCATCGACCTTGCTCGTATAATCTTCTGTTGGGAAACCAATGGCCATGATCACATCTCAATCGATGGCTATATCATCTTGACCCCATCAACTTAATTTTCCGGAAGCCTCTAGAGAAAAATCGACCATCCTCAATTAATGTAATTTAATTAACCAATTTTCCTAAGTTATGCTTAGGAAATATTTAATTATTGGTCAATTAATCTAATTGAGTTATTTCTAAAGCTTTTCTCGCAAAACCTTTTATTGGTTTTGTAGATCTCATGTTGCTTATCTTCTTGGTCACCATAGACACTAGAACACCTGCTCGTTGCTACCAAAAACTAACAAACCTACACTTCAAGGTCGAGAAGAATGAACTTGTGATTCCATTATTCTATGTTGATGACTTATTTTTGACAGGTGTGGAGCATCTCATTATTCGAAGTAAGAGGGAGTTGGCCTCTGAATTTGATATGAAGGATCTTGGGTTGATGCACTATTATTTGGGACTAGAATTATGGCAAAAAATTGGTGAGCTTTTTAATGGTCAAGGAAAATATATCATCAAGATCCTGCAGAAGTTTGGAATGATCAACTCCCATGGTTACAAATCTGAGAAAGTTGAGAGACACACTATCTGATTTGGTATATCCATCCATGTGCTAGAAGTTGATTGGCTCACTGATATATTTGGTTAATACTAGGCCAAACATTTGCTTTGCAGTGAACACGTTGAGCCAATTCTAGGTGGAACCGAGACATGATCATTAGATAACAACAAAGCACATATTGAGATATTTGCATGGTACGATGACTTTGGTTTGAGATATGTCTGAAATAGTGACATAAAACTATAGGGATATACAAATGCAGATTGGGCAAGGAGTGTTTAAGACAGAAAGAGTACCTCAAGAGGTTGCTTCGGTTTGGGCTCCGCTATGATTTCATGGATGACAAGGAAGCAGACATCTGTCGCACTCAATACTACCGAGGCATAATATATTGCAGCTAGATTGGTGAGCTGTGAAGCAGTGTGGCTTCAAAAGTTACTCACAGGATTGTTTGGTCATGTGCTCGAGCGGACTGTGATATATTGTGATAATCAAAGTTGTGTGAAGTTGACAGAAAATCCAGTTTTCTATGACAGGTCGAAGCACATCGAGATCAAGTACCACTTCATCCGTGACATGGTGCAAAAGGGAGCAATGAAGCTCTAGTATGAGTAGATTGTTAATATTCTTATAAAGCCTTTGTCTTGAGCAAAATTTGTACACTTCAGAGACAAGCTTGGATTTGTTGAGAATGCTTCTCTCATTTAGAGGAAGTGTTGATGGGATAGCATCGTGGACTGACCTTCTCCCTATGTAAAGTACAATGACCCAAATTAGGGAGAATTGTTCGGCAAAGGAAGACATTCTTCTTGTGTCATATATGACCGAATTAGGAAGAGTGGTCCTAGAGCATCATGTTCATTTAGCACCGGGTCGTGAATTGTGCAATTAGTGTTTGGTCTTTGGCGTTTCATTATGTGTCGTTGACCCAAATGATGGTGAACCAAGACTAGTCGGGATGCCATGTGTTAGGTACTGACTTGAATTATGGTGACTAGTTGTATGCTAAATGATATCCCATCTGTTTGAAGTACTGACCCGAGATATGGTGAGCACACACCATAGGTCTGAAGTATTGACCCAAATGATGGTGATTAGTTGATGCAATTGATTTATCTTGTGTCTAAGGCATTGACCTGAATTATGGTGAGGCTATGCCATAGGTCTGAAGTGCTGACCTGAATTATGGTAAATGGTTGATGCTATTGGATTACCATTTGTCACAATTGTGACCCGATTATTGTGATGATTTGTTATAACCTTTTTCTTAGAGAAATTTGTTCACAACGAAGAAAATATATCTAGTCATTATGAATACCTCCCTAGCTAAGAGGGAGTGTTGAATTTGTGTAGCTATGATTAGTATTCATAACTTATATTTTAGCCATTGTAATGTATAAAGATTTTGTGAGACATGTCTGTCATGTCATTTTGATTATTTAGCCCTTGAATGAATTTATATAAGACATGTTTGTCATGTCAAATTTAAAAGAGAAAATTTCGAAATTTGAATTTTGAATTTTGAATTTTTCGCTGCAAAATAGTCAAGTCAGCCCCCCTCAAGTGAAGTCGGCTCAGTGAAGAGACACACCCATTCTAGATAGACAGATCATTATATAAAGGCATTCGACCTCCTCCACAAAGGCACTAATCGAACACACACAAGAAAGATAGTTTCTGGGCATCCAATTGAAGGACAAGAAGAACAAGTAGGATGAAAGGGCGCAAATCTCTCTCTCTCTCTCTAACTCGCATTTCTCTCTCTCTATACTTCGTACATGTGACTTTCTGGGCAGGCCAAATGTAACGCTTGTTATTGTAACTACATTTTTAGCAGTATATCCTTATCTATCTAAATTCATTTCTAACTGACTATAATTATAATTTCAAATAATTTCATTTCTAGCAGAATATACTTTTCAATTTTATAACTAAACATATCAATTTAGACATATGTACTTACCTGTTTTTTCTGAGTTGGTGTTGATCCCTGGACGATGTTGTTTTCTTGATACGAAACCGACCAAATTCCTCCCTGCTTGTCTGGGATCAATCTTTTTGGATCCCAAACCCAGAAGGCTTTGAAAAGGAAACCTTTTGGCCCCAGTGCTCAAAACCTCCAAGAACAGGGTCCAATTCTCATAGATCTATATCTAAAATCTTGAGCCCCAAGGCTCATTCGTTACTTCACAAAATTTCTCTCCCAGATTCTCCATTTTCTTCCTCCCCATCCAAATTTCCATCCAAACGTACCCCCCCAGCCAACTCACTTCTCTTTTTTTATTTTATATAGGGAAGGATCCTTCCCTCCGAAGAAATCCCACCCTCTTTTCCTCCAATCAACCTTGTCCTTATCCCTAAATATTTTATTACTTGAGTTGGTCATCTTTATTTTAAATTACACATACATTAAATCAGATTTTTACTTAAATATATATTAGATGGAATTTTCAATTTTATCATTTCAACTGACTTCGAGAATATGATCTTTTAAGTACCTTAGCATGACTTGCCCGGATTATGAAGTTAATTAACCTTGTCCTATAGTAATATTAATAATTATTTATTATTTACTTAAAATGTTATTATTGAAATGAAATTAATATATTATAAAATAGGGTATTAATTAATTCTTTTACTATTTAATTCATTTTCCATACATAGACACTTTAAGTAATTAAATTGGTATGAATACTAGTACAATACCTTCAATAATTAATTCATTTACCCTTTACTTGGGAATTTTCATAATAAGTTAATATGCATACTAGCGCAGTGCATGCAATGCATGCATATGTAGCTATCATATGCATGCTTCTTATACATGCTAGTATTCCTATGTTGCCTGTAATTTGAGATGGGTCGTTACACCAAAATTCTGGGCAGGCCGAAATTCTGTAAGTCCGAGTTTTTTGGGCATATGCTGGAGGCCGAAATTCAGCCTAAGACAGATCAGATCAGAACGAGTCGCTGGGAAAATTCGGAGGCTTGACTTGAGGGTTGTTGACCAGGTTTTACCATAAGCATTGTTGGTCTGTTTGAGCTCATAATTTACTCACTGTATTAGATGTATCTCTTGTTGAAATGAAGAATCTCTTTAAGAAAAAAATATTGCTGCACTTTTCCCCGAAGTGGGTTTTCCCAGGGTAAATCTTGTGTTTTCTTTGTGCATTGTGATCTCTACTGTCCTTATGGTTTTATGGTTGAATTTTTGAAGTGTAATTGTTGAAAGATGATCTATATCATTTGAGGTATTTATCAGTATTTCAGAAATTAGTGCTGGTCTCTATTGCACTTGAAAACTCAAAATGGAGATGTTGGCCTAAGTTTTGGACAAGATGGGAATCCATGACCACAAATGACTCTATGACCACGATCAAGAAATCATTGTGGTTGCAAACAAGGAGACTGTGACCAGCTATTGACTGCAATCAGCGAGGTATTGCAGTCACAAAAAAGTAGATTGTGACCAGCCTTCAGACACTTATCACTTACTTAGTAACTGCTTTCTTTTGCTATTTATTTGGTGAGGTAATTAGTGAGATTATGATAGTATTATGTTGAAATGTTGTTGAATTCATTCTTAACAGTATAATGAGATGTGTAATCTTTGTATGAATATTCAAATATGAATAAAGCATGGCTTTGTGCAGTGTTCCTCCAATTTAGTGTTATGGTGTGTTTATGTAAAATGTATTTGCATTATGGTGTTTATGGTGTGTTCTGTATTTGCATTATAAATACATTAATGTGTGTTCTGTATTTGCATTATAAATACATTAATGTATGGTGTGTTCTGCATTAATGTGTTTATGGTGTGTTCTGTATTTGCATTATAAATCATGTCTCCGTGATTTGATTTCGACATTTGAAAAAATCAAACATAAGGCTAACACAACACCCTTTGTTAACTTGAATGCCAACTTCGGCTGGCAATATGCCAATTACTCTGGAAGAAAACTAGACTAATGAATTCTGGCAAACAAGGGTCAGAAGAGAAGCTAGTAAGTGAGAGTCCCTGAAATAGAATTTTGTGATACTAGTCAACTTTTAGTGTAGTTATAGAACAAATCCCTAATCATGTAATCCTATATATATTCTGTGTGTGTATGTCTTCTTGAATTCTTCGTTTATACTGAACTGAATTCGATTTTATTATTCCAGACCTTTGAAGAGGCAGACACAAAACATGATGGGAAGATTGATAAAGAAGAATGGAAGACACTTGTTCTTCGTCACCCTCCGCTCTTAAAAAATATGTCACTTCCATATCTCAGGTAAGGATCATTTTTTCCAAGTTTCTATGTTTGCATGGTTACATTTCCTCTAAGAAAGGTAAATAGAGAATGAAAAATATTGATATCCACGTTTTAGTTATTACAGGAAATATGTAACATGTCATCTATTATGCATTTTAGCTTTTATGAATGATGGAATTGGAATTGTTTTTGATTGAATGCCAAGGATTCTATTTCAGGAACAAATAGACAGTTCAATATTTAACTCCAAACTCCCAACCCAATGCAGTGGTAGGAAATTATTTTACAAAATAATATAGTACAAGTGTTGATGAATTTATGTGTCCAATGGAGATAATCGAGATGTAGAAAGCTATTTAGCAAGGTAATTTATGTTGAATTTTTGTAGCTATGGTCGGTCTTCATAATTTATATTTTAGCCCTTGTAATTTATAAAGAATTTGTAGGGCATGTTCTTCATGTCATTTTGATTATTTAGCCCTTGAAGGAATTATTGTAAGACATGTTCTTCATATCAGATTTAAAAGAGAAAATTTTAAATTTTGAAATTTGAATTTTTGGCTCCAAAATTGTCAAGTTGGACCTCCCTCAAATCAAGTTGTCCCTCTCTCAAGTCAAGTTGGCCCTCGTGAAGAGGCACACCCATTTGCGAAGGCAGAACACTATATAAAGGCATTCGACCTTGTCCACAAAGGCATCATTTGACCTCTCACAAGCAAGATAGTTTTTGGGCATCCAAGCGAACGACAAGAAGGATGAATAGAAGGACAAAGATCATCTTTCTCTCTCTCTCTCTCTCTCTCCCTTCAGCTTGTGTCTCTCTAATCTCACATGTGTGAAATCTAGACAAGTTGCAAGGTCGAGTTGCAGGGCCGAAGTTGCAAGGCCAAGTTGTAGGGAAGTTTGACTCGAGGGTTGTGGACCAGGTTTGACCATATGCTTTGCTGGTCAATTTGACCTCATAGTTGACTAGTAGCATAAGATGTATCTCTTGTTGCACTGAAGAATCTCTCTAAGAAAAAGGTTGTTGGGTTCTTCCTTTAAGTAGGTTTTCACAGGGTAAATCTTGTGTTCTCTTTGTGCATTGTGATCTCTACTGCATTTATGCTCTTATGGTTAAATCTCTAAAGTGTAATTACTTAATGATAAACTAGAATTGTTAAAAAAATCTATATCATTAGAAGTAATTATTAGTATTTCAGAAATATTGTACTTGCATCTATTGCACTTGAAAGCTCAACATGGTATCAAAGCTTTTGTGACGAAAAGGATGTTGAGATCATTCTTAAAGAATGTAATGATCCTAAATAGGAATACAAGTGATATAAAGCAAATAATCTATGCAATATTATATAAAAATGAAATACACATTAAACACCCATGGAAATGCTGCAAATAACGAACTACTGAGCCATTTTATTACTTTTCTTAAAGAAAAATACAATGGATGATAAGATGGTGCACCTGAGCTTGTCTCAATGGACAAGCATGACCAAACCCAGGTGAGAAAATGGCTGAATTGAAGGTTGTCATACTGCTGCACCAATCTGGATTCTGCACTGTACTGCCCAGAAAACTGCCTTTCTGCTAAAGTTCGCATTGCTGAAAGGGCCACTTCCTATGCCCAGAAAAATATGTGCTTTTAACCTCGGACTCCTTGGCCTAAACCCAAAAAACAAATGAAGGATTTTGGTTGGTTTAGACTTCTGAAATTCGACCCCTTCGAACCCAACTTCAACTGCAACTGCAACTGCAAAACTCGGTCTGCAAGACACTGCTTGTAAATCCTTCCGGAAATGGTTCCAAAGTGTTGCACTGACCGTTACTATCAAATCCCTGACTTTCCGGATGGGCTTTCAGCCTATGGCACCTACTCCTAAGCTCCATGAAAACTGCTGGAATGGCCTCTACACTGTCCTGAAGCCCAACAATTTGAAATGTTGGGATGCTGGCCTTGTTGGCTCCAAAACTCACCAAGAATGTTGGCCTATTTCTCCTCTCTCAGTCCACTAACTCTCCCAGCGAATACTTGATCTCTTATGGCTCCAAACTCCCCCTGCGTATTCTCTAGCTACCTAGAAATAAACACTCCCTATTTTGGCTGAATGGTAGTGCTGTAACGCACCCCTGGAACTCCTGAAATACTTATGGAACTGCCTCTCTAGGGCGGGCACGGAAGGTCCCCTGAAGTAGAGGTTGAATCTTCTGCTTGAGAGATTCCTGGCTAAATAGACGGTTGACTCAGCTAAACAGCAGAGCAAACAGTCAAGTAAGATTGTTTGCAAGATGTAAGAATGAATCCAAAATGAGAGTTGCTTCCTCCTTATGACTCCTTGGACCTCCCTTGCCTCATATGGGCCCCTCTATCCACCCATTCGACTTCCCTCCAAGCCATTCGAATGGCCTAGTCCGAATTCTCATGTGGGTGGCCCCCACATTCCACTAGTAGCCAAATAAAGTCAAATTGCCTCCTAAGTCCCTAAGTCGAAAATGATGGGTTCTCTTCCTTAGCCAAAATTGTGCAAAATTGTGTAGCAACACCCTGTTACAAATGTATTTGAGAAGGGACATGACAGTCCTCCCCTCCCAAATGTTGCTTGCCCTCAAGCAACCTCAAATCTGGGTGCTCCAAGATGTGCTCACCTTCTTAGGCAGCATCCTCATCTGGCAAGTTCTTCCAACGCACCAAGAACTCCCTGATGGTCCTGCTCCTCAGTTTCCTTTCCTTGCTCTCCAAGATGGCCTCAGGTTCCAAAACCAAGTGGCCCTCATCATCCAGTGGGGGTAAATCAGCTGTTGCTATCACCTGTTGTCCCAACACCTTTTAAGGCATGAGACATGAAAGACATTGTGGATCCTGCTCCCCTGAGGCAGCTCTAGCTCATAGCCACCTCTCCAACTCGTCTAATCACCTGGTAGGGCCCATAGAAGTGTAGCTGTAGCTTTTTGGCCCCCTTCTACTTCAGCGTGGACTTCCTGTAAGGCTGTAGCCAAAGGTATATCAAGGCCCCTCCTCGAAATGCCTCTTCATCCTATGTCGGTCTCCTCCTATTAATTTTGTGCTGTCACCAAGTTATCCTTGAGAGCCTTGAGGATGTCTTGGCTCTCTTGGACCCAGTCTTTGGCCTTTGGGGTCCCGCTGTCTCCAAAAACAATGTCAGTAAAAGATAATGCATCATATCCATATAAAGCACAGAAAGGTGTCATACCAATGGACATGTGGTAGGTGGTGTTGTAGCAATACTCACCCAGATGCAACCACCGAATCCAAGCCCTCTGCTGACAGGTCATGTAGTTCCTCAGGTACCCCTCCAGCCACTGATTAACCCTCTTGGTCTGGCCATATGTCTGAGGATGGTAGTCGATGCTAGGAATGAGCTCGGTCCCAACCAATCTGAAATGTTCCTACCAGAAACCTTCCATGAACCTGTTGTCCCTATCACTCACAATGTTCTTGGTGAGCCCATGCAACCTAAAAGTCTCCCGAAAGAACAGTTTTGCAACCTGTGCAGCCATGTATCTAGTGGGGATGGAAAAAAAGTGGGCATATTTGGTCAATCTGTCAACCACTACATAGATGCAGTCCTTCCCCTGCGTCATGGGGAGCCTTATGATGAAATCCATAGAGATACTTTCCCATTTCCCCTCGAGTATGGGAAGTGGTTGTAGCAATCCTGCAGGGTGGATGAACTCCTCCTTGTTCCTTTGACATGCCTCACACTCCCGTACGTGCTTCAGCACGTCCCCCTTGAGACCCTTCCACGTGAATCTCTCCTTGACTGCCATATATGTTTTCTGGAACCCCTGGTTCGCCCGGATAATGGTGAGTCATGTGCTGCTTGGAGCACCCTCTCTCTCAACTGCGAGTTGGGGACTAAGAAAATGTGCCTCTTGTGATAGATGACCTTGTCCATCACTCGAAAACGCTCATTTGCATGGGTACCCTCCAATACCTCGCATGCCCTCCTGTCCTTGGAGTACTCCACTAATAGCTGAGCCTTGCAATCATGAGAGATGCTCATGAGGGATAACCCAGCTAGTCTTCGAGATAGAGCATTGACCACCACATTGTGCTTTCCCTGCACATACTCTATGTCGAAGTCATAGGCCTACACCTTGCTGACCTATCTTTGTTTCCTGTCATTGAGGCCTTGCTACCCCATGAAGTGATGAAGACTGTTGTGATCAGTCTTCACTCGAAACCTGTTGCCCACCAAGTATTGTCGGAATTTGGCCAATGCATGCATGATGGCCAACATCTCTTTGTCATATATGGAATATGACAACTCATGTGGTAGGAGCTTCCGACTCTCGAAAGCAATGGGATGCCCCTCCTGTTACAATTCTGCTCCAACTCCCACCCTGGATGCATCACACTCCACGGTGAAGCGCTGGGAAAAATCCGGAAGAGCCAAGACTGGGCAACTGCTCATCACCTTCTTGAGGTGGTCGAAGGAAACCTATTCTCCATTAGTCCATGCAAAAGCCCCTCTTTTGGTCAAATTGGTCAAGGGTGCTACTAGCTATAAGAACCCCTTGACAAACTTCTTGTAGTAGGTGCAAATTCCCAAGAAACCCCTTAGCGTAGTCACAACTCGGGGTATTGGCCAATCCTGAATGGCCTGTATCTCCTCCTCATGGACCTTCACCCCATCAACACCAATGACATGCCCTAGGTAGAGCGTCTTTGTCAAACCAAACTTGCACTTGGATAGCTTGGCATAAAACTGTTGCTCCTCTAAAATGTGTAGTACCTATTCCAAGTGTTAGAGGTTCTCTTCCCATGTCCAGCTGTAAATCAGAATGCCATCAAAGAAAACTGGCATGAACCTCCCCAACTGTCCCCAAAAGACATGGTTCATGTATGACTAGAAGGTGGTTGGAGCATTGGTCAACCCAAATGGCATGACCACAAACTCAAAGTGCCCATAGTGGCACCAAAAAGCTGTCTTACGTATACCTTGATCCCTCACCTTGATCTGGTGGTACCTTGAACGTAGATCGATCTTAGAGAAGTACTTGGCTTCTCTAAGCTCATCCATCGTCTCATCTATGCAGGGAATGGGGTATCGATTCTTTAGCGTGTTCCGGTTGAAGGCCTGGTAGTCAATGCAAATACGAAGGGTTACATCCTTCTTCTTCACCAGTACTACTGAAGAAGCAAATGGACTAGAACTTGGCCTAATATGGCCCAATGCTAACATCTCTTGAATGGCCTTCTCTATCTCATCCTTATAGGCCTTGGGATGCCTATAAGGGGTGGTGATCATTGCCTGCACACCTGACTCCAACTCAATAGTGTGCTCAAATCCCCTGTTTGGTGGCTGCCCTGGTGGAATGTCCCCAAACACCACTGCGTATCTGTCCAACAAAGCCTGTATGTCTGGTGGTGGTGGTTGAGCCTGTCCCCCAGCCTCTGAAATCCTTAGCTCAACTGCCCATGCAATGTCCCCATGTCACAGATCTACCTCCATCTTGTGGGTCAAGACTGTTTGAGGTGGATAAGATTGCATGCCTCTCAAAACTACCAGTTTGCCATCCGGCCCAATGAACTCCATCTTTGGCTTCCTCCAATCTGTCGTGACTCGCCCAAGGGAATACAGCCACTGGACACCCATCACCACGTTGGTGTCTGGCACATCGACCACAAAGAAATGGTTCGTCATCGAGTAGTTCCCCATAACTACTGTCAAGGAAGGCACATATTGAGCGCACTTATGGTACTGTTACCTGGTATTAGGACTGAAAAGCCCTCGAACTCAGCCATGGTGAGGCCCCTCCTCTGAACCAATTGGGCATCTATGAAATTGTGGGTAGCCCCACTGTCAACTAGGATTGACACCCTCTACCCCTGTACAGTGCCTTTGATCCTCAGTGTCAAAAAATTGGGAATCCCGCATAAGGAAGCAAGGACTCCCCTTGCTGGGGCAAGGGATACCCCACCTTATGGAGGTGGTGGTGGTGGCCCTCTGTTTGCTGGACTCTCACTGTCTGCCACACCACAATCTTGCTCCACCTCGTCCTCCTGGTCACTGTCAGAAAAAACCTGAATATAGTGTGCTCTACCGATAGTGCACCAATGGCCTGGTGCCCAGGGCTCCCTGCATGTGAAGCACAACTTCCTCCTCCTGAGGTCCTTCCGTGTCTCATCATCTAGCTGCCCTCTCCCCTATGTGGTCCTCTGAGGTGGAGGTCTAATCTCATGCCTCTTTTGTGGAAAAAGGGTCCATGCTGGAAAAGGTGCTCTAGTCTTGGGGATGGCACCCTGTAGATCTCTGGTGCACAAAAATGCTTCCTGCAACGTGGAGGGTCTGTGTGACTTCACCAGTCCACGCAAGGGTTGAAGTAAGTCCTTAATGAAGGTGTACACCCTCCTAGCCTCCAATAGATCCGGAACCATCACTGATACTACAAAAACTATATGATGTACTGCTTCGGGTTGCCTATTTGGCACAATTGGGTTAGCTCTCTGAAATGGGCCTCTGGATATCTCTGGTCAAAACGCTTCACCACCCTCCTGGTGAAGTCCTTGTAAGAAACCACATTGGCATGCCCTAGGGTGGCCAAGCCATGGGCTTCCCCCTCCATGTGCAGCATGGCCATCTTGATGGCTTCCTGTTCTGTCATCCGATTGAGTTGGAAGTAGGTGTCCATCTTCTCAACCCAAGCCCTAGCTGTGCACTTGGCAGTGCCATCGAAAGTAGGGAAGTACATCCTCCTTATGTGTGAAAATTTTATCACTACAACAACTGATTTACTTTTCCTACTTATTTCACCATAAGTTAAATTACTTCAATAAACATTAAAATAAATACTGTTGCAGATATCACATCGTAATACAGAAACAAACATGTGCACAAGAATCAACACATTGACAGTTATTTTGGACTAATGTCCCTAGAAAAACCCAATGTGGGAAAACCGGCGAAACAAAGGAGAATTTTATTATTCAGCAATTTTCTAGTACAACAAGGTGCCAAACTAGCTTACCGACAGATAGATAAATTTTCCAGCACTTCTTCTGAACCCAGCATCAATCCTACTGACCTCTGCGTGACCTGAAACCCTCTGCGTCAGTTTATTGAGACTCTGCGCAGCCTCTTTGGCCTTCTACGTCACTCCTGCAGCCTCTGCGTGGATGATGCAGGCCCTGCTGGCTCTGCGTGGCTTCCTCTGGGTCTGTCTGCTTTTTCTACCTTTGTGTTGATCTCCTGTCTCTCTGTTCTGTACTTGCTGCCTCTTGACTGCTCTCTAGACCACTGGTTCAATTTCTCAGCAAATCCTGCTCCATAAATTGAACTGTCTGGTCTCCCTCAGTGTGTTCTCTAAGTGACCCTCAAGCCTCCTTTTATACTTTTCTCGTTGACAAATCAACGGCGGAGATTAAGTCCCTAATCAACGGCTAAGATTAGGTATGGCTTGATCCATGACTTTTGGACCATTCTAACACAGTTTTATTTTTCCCCAAGTTTAGATTTAGGGACTCCATTTAAAAATATTAATTATTTTAATATCTCCCAAACTATTTAGAATCTGCCCAAACCCTCTCTGGGTATTGGAGATCTTATATGTCTTAGCCTCCACCAATTTTCATGGCTAGAGCACATCCGATGCTACCTCAAATCAACACTCCCTCTTAGCGAGGATTGTGCTCTAGTAATACTCCTCTCTGAGTATCACTCTGATCATCCAACATCGGTCCTTGTGCTGATGCTAAACCTCCCTGCCCAACATCCTCTACACTACTGCATCCTGTACTACTGCCCATGACGCTGCTATTAACACTACTGCATCTGTAAGACAACTGCCTCTGCATCTGTGTTGCTGCCAGTCCTTTCTCCCAACACTGCATCCGCACTACAAATCCCTCTACATCTGTGTTGTTGCTAGTCCTTTTTCCCAACCTTGCATCTGCACTACAACTCCCTCTTCATTCGTGCTACTAACACACTCATTTCTACTTCTCAAAGGGGTTCTTTACCATCCCCATCTTTTCCCTGAGGTAGTCAAATTATGACTTTCCAAGGGCCTTAGTGAGGATATCTGCCACCTGTTTCTCAACTGTACAACTCCTTGTTGGACACAGTCTCTAACAAAGTGACACCAGATATCAATATGCTTCGACCTATCATGAAACACTGGATTCTCAGAGAGTTTGATGCAACTCTGATTATCACACATGATCCTGGTTGCCTCCATATTTCTTCTGAATAGGTTCACCAACAGTTTTCTAAGCCATATGGCCTCACACGAAGCTGTGCTTGCTACCATATATTCTGCCTCAGATGAGCTCAGAGACATGGACTTTTGTTTCCTACTACACCAAGAGGTCATTCCTGATCCAATGTCGAAAAAGTACCCAGAGGTACTTTTCTGATCCACTAAACTTCCTTCCCAATCTGCATTAGTAAATTCACTCAACCTGATATCCTTCCGCTTGGTGTATAAGAGCCCATAATCATTTGTTCCCTCTAAATACCTGAGAACGTGTTTGGCTGCTGCCCATTGTGCCCTCTTTGGTTCCACCATGAACTGACTGAGGGTGTTGACAGCGTAGCAAATATCTGTCCTGGTATTGACCAAATATATCAAGGACCCTATGAGCTACTGATATAGGGTGGGATTGACATCCTTGTCTTCTGATGCATCAATATTCTTCCAGTTGGTGATCATTGGCATAGCCATAGGTCTACAGTCTCCCATCCCGAACCTTTTCAGGATTTTTGTAGCATACCTCCCTTGCCCAAGGAAGATTTCTCCTTTCTGCAGCCAAACTTCCAACCCTAGGATATCGAACTCTGTGGCTAGATTCTTCTTGCAGTCCTCAATGAGTCTGGATGATCCTGTCAGAAAGAGATCATCCATATACAATACTAAGATAAGCGGCTCGTTCTCTATGACCAGATATTAGAGATTCGGATCCGTGTCACTCTTGATAAACCCCATCTTCTGCAAGTAGCCATCTATTCGACCATACCATGCTCTCGGTGCCTGCTTCAACCCATACAAGGCTTTCTTCAGTTTGCATACATGAGCCTTGTCTTCATGAGTTTCAAATCCCTCTGGTTGTTCAATGTTTACCTCTTCTTTTATTACCCCATCAGAAATGTCGTCTTGACATCCATCTGATGGATCTCCCATCCCATCTGGGCTACAAGAGATATCACGGTCCTAATAGATGTATACACAGCTACCGGGGAGAAGGTTTCCTCATTGTCAATCCCTTCTTTTTGAGCATACCCCTTAGCCACAAACTTGGCCTTGTATTTCTCAACATTGCCATCCGCAGCATATTTGACCTTATAGATCCATCTTGAACCTACCACAGACCTGTCTTGAGGCCTTGACACCACCTCCCAGACGTCGTTCACCATTATGGAGTTATACTCCTCTACCATCGCATCTATCCAGACCTAATGCTGAGCTGCCTCCTTGAAACTGGCAGGCTCTCCATCCTAAGCTACTAACGCCTGATATTTGTCTGGCTGTTTTCACTCCCTCTTACTATTCCTTGGGTCACCAATGAAGTTCTCTACATCATGCAGAATCTGACGAAGTTCCCTGCTAGTTCTTCCTCTGCCAGTAGGTGCTTCTGTTCGCTCCTCCTCCTCCCCGAGAATCTTCCTGACCTGAGGAAGAATTCTTCACTTCTGTTGGTTGAAGAGGCATGACCAATGGATCCTCTTTCAGCTGCTCCTCAGAAGGCATTTCGGAAGATCTTCTGAAAGCTCTGTCCTCCATGAAATTTACATCTCATCGCACTACTACCTTCCTACTCCCTAGAAGATAGATTTTGTATGCCTAGTGTTCTCGCTATATCCTAGCAAATATTGTTAAGTTATGGTATGTTCTATGCTTATAACAGTTTACTTCTTTTTCCACCGATTAGCAATCACATGTACATAAAGTAAAGTGTAGATAGAACATTAAATGATTGACAGAAAACAAGCCAAGACAAGAGACACAAGATGTGGCGGCTAGCCAGGGACAAACCCCACAATGTGTGGGGAAACCCTTTGATCAAATCTTCTTTTATCTTCAATAATTCAGCAGAGAGAAATAGTACAATAAATCTGATTCATATCAGCAGTAGCAAACCCTAGATCAGTAGCATCAGCATTAGCGGCTTCATTATCAAACTAGGGCAGACCATATCTCACAAACCGACAGTTGGATTGACTTCATTCCACCACCAAAAGTTTCGGCTTCCATAGGAGGTTCAGATGAACCTACAGCGCAGTTCAGATGAGGAGATCTTCTAGGCCACACAAGTCAATCTTTACTTCTGCAGTTGCAGCTTCAGTTTCAGCAGTTTCCGGCTTCAAACTAGGGCAGTCGATATCTTGCAAACCGTTCGTCGGATTGGCTTCATTCCACCACCAAAAGTTGCGACTTTCAAAGGAGATGCAGATGAACCTACGACGCGGTTCCAAAGAGGAGATCTTCTAGGCCACGCAAGTCAATCTTTACTTCTGCAGTTGCAGCTTCAAATTCAACAGCTTCCGGCTTCACATGTGAGAGAGAGAGAGACCCATTTCAGCGCAGTAGAGAAGAGACTCATATCTGCGCAGTAGAGAGAGAGAGATGTGATGAGATGAGTGAGTCCAAATGAGGAAAAGTCCTTTTATATTTATACACAACGTTGGTGGGTGAATAGATGCGACTTGGGCTTCTGAGCCTACATGAGTTGTAGGTCGGCTTGATAATAATTCCATAATCAAAATAAATTCATATCTCCATGAATACTTATCGGAATCGGATGATCTTTATATCAATCCTACACCTCTCGACAAGAGGAATCTAATAAAAATATTATCAGCTATGAATAAGATGACCCACATGAAGTTTTGCCCTGGTTGCCAATTTTAACACTCCCTCTTAACCATGGAGAACTTCGTCTGCAATCTGTCTATCGGTCATTACTATTCATCCATCAAATGCATTGCCTTGTACAGCCTGACCCTTGCCCTGCTTTGCTCTATTTTGCCTGTTCTGCTTTGTCTTGTTCTGCCCTGCACTGATCTGTACTGTTTTGTTCTGTTCTGCTCTGCTCTTGCATTGTTCTGTTCTACTCTACTTTTGTCTGAATTATGAAGAAGAAGAAATGATCGAGGATGTATCATACTGACTCAAAGTCAGTCTCAGAGTATGTACCACTGGTCCCAGACCAGTCTCAACCAACCCAAAGTCAGCATCATAGTGAGTACAACTCCAATGGTCCCAGACCAATATCATCCTCCACTGACTCAAAGTCAGTCTCAGAGTATGTACCACTGATCCCAGACCAGTCTCAACCGACCCGAAGTCAGCGTCATAGTATGGTACAACTCCTACCACTGGTCCCAGATCAGTATCATTGATCCCAGATCAATGGAGGTCATCCTAGCATAGGGAGTACAGTAGTTACAACGATGCGTTCATCGGTACTACTATGGTCCCTAACTTCATTTCCCTGCTCATTGATCAGATGAGAGGTACTTCCCATGAGTCCCAGACTGCATGGGTAGGATGTGTCGACAGGAGAACTAATCAATCCTGTCCTCACAGGAGAACACATCAATCCTGCTACAATTGCCATGGAGAACACA
Organism: Pinus tabuliformis; assembly: GCA_031772625.1. Classification (NCBI taxonomy): domain Eukaryota; kingdom Viridiplantae; phylum Streptophyta; class Pinopsida; order Pinales; family Pinaceae; genus Pinus; species Pinus tabuliformis. The sequence continues at coordinate 1,184,241,135 of CM062805.1, read as the reverse complement.
TCAATCCAGGCCTCACAGGAGAACACATCAATCCTGCTACAATTGCCATGGAGAACACATCAATCCAGTGTATGTGGTGGGGTTGAACCATATGTTGGCTCAACGTGTTGACTGCAAAGCATATATCTAGACGGGAGTTCACTAAGAACATTAATGCTCCGACGAGTTGCCGATACTCGGTAGCATTTCGTAAAACAGGTCCATCAGCACTACCGCTTAACTTCTTGAAGTCAAGCTCCATCGGAGTAGTTACAGGGTTGCAGTCCACGATTCCGAATCTTTCCAATATCTTCACCACATATTTTCCTTGAGATAGGAAAATTTCTCCTGGGTTTTGCCACACTTCAAGTCCTAGGAAGTAGTGCATCAGTCCTAGGTCTTTCATTTCAAATTCAGAGGCCAGCTCCCTCTTACATTTGTGAATGAGAGGGTCTGCACCTGTTAGAAAGAGGTCATCCTCATACAACACCAGTATGAGAGGCTTGTCATCTTCAACCTTAAAGTAAAGGTTAGGATCAGCTTCACTCCTAGTGAATCCCAGCTTCATCAAGTAGCTATCGATCCTCTCATACCATGCTCGGGGTGCTTGCTTCAGCCCATAGAGAGCTTTCTTCAACCTGCATACATGAGATTTTCGATCATAAATCTCAAATCCTTCGGGTTGCTCCACGTAGACCTCTTCTTAGATCGAGCCATGCAAGAACGCAGTCTTGACATCCATCTGATGTAGGTTCCATCCTTGTGAAGCGGCAAGGGCTATGATCGAGCGGATGGTCATATATCTGGCAACAGGTGCAAATATCTCATCATAGTCTATACCTTCCTTTTGGGAGAAACCTCGAGCAACAAAACGAGCCTTATACTTTTCCGTGCTTCCATCTGCTGCATGCTTTATCTTGTAAAGCCATTTGGAAGTAACAACAGTCTTGTCCTGGGGTCTGGGAACTACTTCCCAAACATCATTCTTTATGATAGACTTATATTCTTCGATCATAGCATCCTTCCATACTTGATGCTTGACGGCATCTGAGAATGACGAAGGCTCATTTTGTATGATCGTGCTCATGATGGTCAGGTATCCTTGATACCTATAAGGTTTCTTACTTTCACGAAAGGTTCCTCGAGGTGCAGCATGTCCTTCAGCATCATCAAGTAACCCCTTAAGCCATGAAGGCCTCTTCCTAGAAGAGGAAGGCTCATTTGGAGGAGGATCAATCGGATCCATGGGTTCTTCTACATCAGGCATTGATTCATCATCCTTTTCTTTCGGTTCCCTGGTGTCGGCTTCTTGAGAGCTCCTCAAAGTCAGAAGATTGATCACCTTGCTGAGAGCCATATCTTCGTCAAAGGTGACATCATGACTAATTATGACTTCCCTTTGACCAGCTACATAGATTCTATAGCCTTTAGTATTTTCACCATAGCCCACGAAAATTCCCTTCTTTCCAGATGCTCCCAATTTATTTCTTTTCTCTTTCGGCACATGAAAGTATACAGGGCTTCCAAAAATTTTAAAATGAGAAACATCAGGTTTCTTACCGGTGAATTTTTCTTCAGGAGTCTTGGAACCCAATGCTTGAAGAGGGCATCGATTTTGTACATATACGGCAGTGTTTGCAGCTTCAGCCCATAGAAACTTAGGAAGACTTTGATCATGTAGCATGGCCCGGACAGCTTCCATAATTGTGTGGTTCTTCCTTCCCACCACACCATTCTACTCAGGAGTATGTGGTGTAGTAGTCTCCCTCTTAATGCCAACCTCAGGTATGCCTGAGTGAACCAATTATAATATATTGGAGGTCTTGCTTTGGCTTGAGGGGAATGGTCCCCTTTTGAGCTTTCCTTTGGCACATCCCGGACATACACCTTTTTTCTCTACTTTGAATTCGGGCATCCCTATTACCATCTGTCTTACATTGGGTAGAGCTTTGTAATGAAGGTGGGCAAACCTCCGATGCCAAAGTTTGGACTAAAGAGTTGTCTCACAAGACATGACACCTAGCGGACTTCCTTCGACCTGATATAATGAATCAACACTAAACCCAAGAGTAAAGGCATCTTTAACATTATTTTTCCATATACATACCTTGCCATTGCTGAAGGTTACCTTGTAGCCTCTGTCTTCCATTGCCAAGATGGACACTAGGTTCCTTTTGAGGTCAGGTGCATTTAATACATCCTGGAATTTCTAGCCTTCTTGAATGCTTGTCCTCTTCCTTGATTCCCAGCTCTCCTCTTACCTTTGCTGTTGAATTTGTCATTCCTTTGATTGCCATCAGAGGGATTTCGATCATCGTCACGGTGAGAGTCCTTTCTATCAGGGCATTCCCTTGCATAGTGACCTGCTTTATTGCAAATGAAACATCGTCCTTTTCTTCCACCCTTAAATCCAGCCTTTCTTTTCGATTTAGACCCAGAATTATTTCTTTTCTTAGCATGAGAAGAAAAAGCAGCAGGAGGACCTTTAGGCATGGGCATTTCTTGCACTTCTTCCCTTGTTTCTTCTTGAATGCATCTAGCCATTAATTCCTCGAAACTAGGAATTACATTATTGTTCAGAAGAGTAGTCCTGAACACATACCATTCAGATGGTAATCCTCCGAGAGTTGTGAGTGCCATTTCTCTGTCAGTAATGTTTTCCCCAATAGATAGGAGATCGTTCTTGATCTCGGTGATTCTTAAGAAGTATGCTTGCATACTTTCATCTTTACCCTTCTTGATTTCCCTCAACTTATTTCTAAGAAACAAAACTTGATTTGCATCATTAACTTTAAATAAACTCACCAGTCTGTCGTAGATTTCCTTGTAGGTGTCTAGATCAGAGATGTAGGCCACCAAGCACTTGTCGATAGAGTCCCGGATGATCTTCTTTGTTTTGACTTCTCCATTTTTCCATTTGTTCCAGGTAGCAGCAGATGCATTTGATGAAGGCTCAACAATATTGCCTCTTACATGGTCCAGCACTCCATGATCTTCAAGGGTTAGATCGATAGACATCTTCCATCCGTGATAGTCAGCTTTCTCACGGAGCTTGTCTTCGACAGGAAAGAGTGTTGAGGACCTCATAGTTCTTTTAGGATAGCTTTGCCAATCTTCTCTTCGATGATTGCTCTTGCTCTTGCTCGGGCTTTGTCTTCACCTCAGCTCTGATACCATGTTAAGTTATGGTATGTTCTATGCTTATAACAGTTTACTTCTTTTTCTTATTATATTCCACCGATTAGCAATCACATGTACATAAAGTAAAGTGCAGATAGAACATTAAACGATCGACAGAAAACAAGCCAAGACAAGAGACACAAGATGTGGCGGCTAGCCAGGGACAAACCCCACAATGTGTGGGGAAACCCTTTGATCAAATCTTCTTTTATCTTCAATAATTCAGCAGAGAGAAGTAGGACAATAAATCTGATTCATATCAGCAGTAGCAAACCCTAGATCAGTAGCATCAGCATTAGCGTCTTCATTATCAAACTAGGGCAGACCATATCTCACAAACCGACAGTTGGATTGACTTCATTCCACCACCAAAAGTTTCAGCTTCCAGAGGAGGTTCAGATGAACCTACAGCACAGTTCAGATGAGGAGATCTTCTAGGCCACGCAAGTCAATCTTTACTTCTGCAGTTGCAGCTTCAGTTTCAGCAGTTTCCACCTTCAAACTAGGGCAGTCGATATCTTGCAAACCGTTCGTCGGATTGACTTCATTCCACCACCAAAAGTTGCAGCTTTCAAAGGAGATTCAAATGAACCTACGACGCAGTTCCAAAGAGGAGATCTTCTAGGCCACGCAAGTCAATCTTTACTTCTGCAGTTGCAGCGTCAAATTCAACAGCTTCCGGCTTCACATGTGAGAGAGAGAGACCCATTTTAGCGCAATAGAGAAGAGACTCATATCTGCGCAGTAGAGAGAGAGAGATGTGATGAGATGAGTGAGTCCAAATGAGGAAAAGTCCTCTTATATTTATACACAACGTTGGTGGGTGAATAGATGCGACTGTTGGGCTTCTGAGCCTACATGAGTTGTAGGTCGGCTTGATAATAATTCCATAATCAAAATAAATTCATATCTCCATGAATAATTATCGGAATCGGATGATCTTTATATCAATCCTACACCTCTCGACGAGAGGAATCTAATAAAAATATTATCAGCCATGAATAAGATGACCCACATGAAGTTTTGCCCTGGTTGCCAATTTTAACAGATATCCCTTTCTGCAGTCTGATCCAGCTTCTTTCTCTTTTCTTCGAGTATGCAGCAATATGCTAAACTCCCAATATCCTGAAATGACTGACTTCAGGTGTCTTCCCAGTGAAGACTTTCTCTGGACTAATCTTGCCCCATGCCCGATGAGGAGTCTTGTTCTGAACGTAGATAACTGTGTTGCATGCTTCTGCCCATAGGAATTTTGGCATACCATGATCATACAGCATGGCCCTAGCTGCTTCTACAATAGTCCTCTTTTTCCTTTCTGCCACCCCATTCCGCTCTGGATTGTAGGGAGCTATCCACTCTCTTCTGATGCCTTCCTTAGTGCAATACTCAGTGAAATCCTTATCGACATACTCTCCACCATTATCTGAGCGCAAAACTTTTATTTTCTTCCCAGTCAGATTTTCCACCAGAGCCTTGAACTCCTTGAATCGACAGAAAACCTCATCCTTGGTTTTCAGGATATAAATCCAAATTTTCCTTGAGTTGTCATCAATGAAGGTAAGAAAATACTCGGCACCACTGAGAGCTTTGATGGACATAGGTCCACAGATATCTGAGTGTATCAATCCTAGTACACTCTTGGTCCTGTGTTTTCTCCTAGGAAATGGCGCCTTGGCATACTTTCCTAGAGCGCATCCCCTGCATACATCATCTCGTTCTGTACTCAGATCCGGAACTCCTGTTACAGTGCTCCTGAGAATTCTCAGAGCTCCATGGTGCAAGTGACCCATCCTTCTGTGCCATAATTCGTTCAGGACCTTGTCCACATGACTGCCTATTAGTGCCATTGGTGATTCTAGTTGTAATCTATACAACCGATTACTTTTGATCCCGATCTGCACTTTCTTTTTCCAGCTCAAGTGTTTGACGTATACCTTTTCCTTGATGAAGTAGACGTCATAGCCCTTTCCTTGTAGTTGTGACACGAAAAGTAAGTTCATCCCCAATCCTGGTACATGCAACACATTTGTGGCACAGAACCGCTCTCTTGATTCTGTCTGAAAAATATGCTACCCTTCCCTATTGGAGTACACTTCGCCTTGTTCCCCATGGTGATCTAAAAGTTCATCTTCTCTTCTCGATATTCTAAGAAACACTCCCTGATTCCCGTCATATGCCACGAGGCTCCACTATCTATATACCATACTTTTGATGATGCAGCACTAGTCATGCATGCCACTTCTTCTTCCAGCCTGGAAGCCAACATAGAGAAATCAAAATCTCTCTCTTGTGAAATCTTCTGAAAATCTGTGTGAGTCCCTTGAGGTGGATGCCTCTTCATTGTGGTCTCGACCTATAACTGATTTTCCCTTTCTGTCTCTAATTATTCACTTCGATACCATGTGAAAATTCTATCACTGCAACAACTGATTTACTTTTCCTACTTATTTCACCATAAGTTATTCATGAAATTACTTCAATAAACATTAAAATAAATATTGCTACAGATATCACACCGTAATACAGAAACAAACATATGCACAAGAATCAACACATTAACACAGTTATTTTGGACTAATGTCCTCGGAAAAACCCAATGTGGGAAAATCGGTGTAGCAAGGGAGGATTTTATTATTCAACAACTTTCTAGTACAACAGGGTGCCAAACTGGCATACCCATAGATAGATAAATTTTCCAACACTTCTTCTGAACCCAGCGTTAGTCCTACTGACCTTTGTGTGACATGAAACCCTCTGCGTCTGCCTGTTGAGACTCTGCGCAGCCTCTCTGGCCTTCTGTGTCACTCTTGCAGCCTTTGCGTGGATGACGCAGGCCTTGTTGGCTCTACCCAGTGTCTGCTGCCTCTGTGTGGCTCCCTTTGGCTTTGCGTCTACCTTTTTTGCCTCTGTGCTGATCTTCCGTCTCTTTGTTCCATACTTGCTGCATCTTGACTGCTCTCCAGACCACTGGTTCAATTTTTCAGCTAATCCTGCTTGAGAAATTGAACTCACTGGTCTTTCTCAGTGTGTTCTCCAAGTGACCCTCAAGCCTCCTCTTATACTTTTCTCGTTGACAAATTAACGGCCGAAATTAAGTCCCTAATCAATGGCTAAGATTAGACCTGGCTTGATCCATGACTTTTGGACCATTCTAACACAGTTTTATTTTCCCTAAGTTTAGACTTAGGGACTCCATTTAAAAATATTAATTATTTTAATATCTCCCAAACTATTTAGAATTTGCCCAAACCCTTTCTGGGTATTGGACATCTTATGTGCCTTAGCCTCTCCACCAATTTTCGTGGCTAGAGCACATCTGATGCTACCCCAAATCAACACTATTGTCCTCTGCAGCTCATAGTTCTGGGTTCCTTGTCCTCCATAACCCTTGTTCTTCTCACTCTACTTGAGCTTACAAAAATCTCTGAAAGAGAGGGCTTCCTTAAAGTCTGCATCCATAGACTATCACTCTCTGAAATAGTCTCCAATTTGAATGGGGCCTTCACCCCTTGCAGGTTCGATTTGTGCCACTAGTACAAAAGAAGGCAGTGTAGCATGAGTTGGCCCACTGGCTGATGGGTGTTGCGCTGCTGGTGAGGGATGATCAAATGGCTGAGAAGCCCCAGAAGTTTCCCCAAATACAAACCCTCTAGGAGTGGTCCTCTCTCTGTTCTGCGACTTGATCTCTTCTAGTATATCTTTCTGACCCTTGGCTAAGTCATTAAGGGCCCTCAAGAGGTTGTTGAAAGCCATCTCTTCCCTGCTCTTAGGTTCCACCATGTCCTCCTTTCCTACCACTACTTTCCCTCTGTCCTCCGTGTCTGGAGTAATCTCTAGCTCTCTTTCCCTGCTCCAGTACCTATTCCTTCGGTAGGTGATGTTTTGCTGGTCCCCTTCTCTCATAGGAGACAATCCCCACAGCTGATCCAAGAACTAGGCTCTGATACCACTGTAATGATCCTAAATAGGAATACAAGTGATATAAAACAAATAATCTGCGCAACATAATATATAAATGAAATACACATTAAACACCCATGGAAATGCTGCAAATAAGGAACTACTGAGCCATTTTATTACTTGCTGAAGGAAAAATACAATGGATGATAAGATGGTGCACCTGGGCTTGTCTCAATGGACAAGTGTGACCAAACCCAGGTGAGAAAATGGTTGAACTGAAGGTTGTCCTACTGCTGCACCAATCTACACTGCTGCTGCCCAGAAAACTGCCTTCCATATGAAGTTCGAATGGCTGAAAGGTCCACTTCCTATGCCCAAACATTTATGTGCTTTTAACCTCAAACTCCTTGGCCTAAACCCAAAAAAACCCACGAAGGATTTTGTCTGGTTTAGACTTCTGAAATTTGACCCCCTTGGAGCCCAACTTCAGCTGCAACTGCAAAACTCGACCTACTAGAAACTGCCTGTAAATCCTCTCGGAAATGGTCCCAAAGTGTTGGGCAGACCCCTACTATGAAATCCCTGACTTCCCAGATGGGCTTTCGTCCTATGGCACATGTCCCTAAACTCCACGAAAACTGTTGGAATGGCCTCTGCGCTGTCCCCAAGCCCAACAATTGGAACTGCTAGGATGTTGGCTCTGCTGGCTCTAAAAATCACCAAGAATGTTGGCCTATTGTTGCTCTCTCAGTCCACTAACTCTCTCGGCAAATACTTGATCTCTGATGGCTCCAAACTCCCTCGACGTATTCAACAGCTACCCAAAAATACACACTCCTTGTTCTAGCTGAATGGTAGTGTTGTAACACACCCCCGAAACTCCTAAAATACTTATGGAACTGCCTCTCTAGGGAAAGCATGAAAGGTCCCCCGAAGCAGAGGTTGAATCTTCTGCTTGAGAGATTCGTGGCTAAACAGTTGGTTGACTCAGCCAAACAGCAGAGCGAACAGTCAAGTAGTTTGTTTGGAAGATGTAAGAATGAATCCAAAATGAGAGTTGCTTCCTCCTTATGACTCCTTGGGCCTCCTTTGCCTCATGTGGGCCCCTCCATCCACCCATTCGACTTCCCTCCAAGCCATTCGAATGGCCTAGTCTGAATTCTCATGTGGGTGGCCCCTACATTCCACTAACAGCTAAATAAAGTCAAATTTCCTCCTAAATCCCTAAGTCAAAAATGATGGGTTCTCTTCCTTAGCCAAAATTGTGTAGCAGCACCCTATTACAAATGTATTTGAGAAGGGACATGACAAAGAAGCTTTTGTAAGAGATCAATCTTGAAGAAAACCCTATATCTGCAATTTATTTTGCTTATCCATGACTAAGGGTTCCCATATGAAAGGAAAAAACAAATTAGATGGAGCTACAAACTTTAGGGCTTGGAAAACAAGGATTGATCTTCTTGCAAAAGAGTATCTCTTGGGCATTATGAAGGGCAATATCATTGAACCTGAAAAGGATGAAGAGAAATCAAAATTTGAAAAAGATGACATTACAACTAGAAGTATCATTGTAGATTCTAACAAAGATCATTTGATCCTATATATTGCAAATCCTGACTCTTCAAAGAAAATGTATGATGCCCTAGTTGGTCTATATACTATCAACAATATTGGTCAAGCAGTGAGTTTGAAGAATGAGCTTCGTGATATTACAATGACAAGGAATGACATTGTATGAGGATTTCTCAATTGAGAGATCAACTTCAAGCGATTGAATTACTGAAAAAGAATTAGTGACTACAACACTCAATCGTTTACCTGAATCATGAGACTCATTTTCAATAGGAATATGTGTGAGAAAAGAAGCTCCAAAGTTTCATGAACTATGGACCATATGTACTCAAGAAGAATCAAGGCACATGTTAATAGGGAGGATTCAAAGATATGAAGAAGGTGACTCTCAGGCATATGCAACATGTTTCAATAAGGTTGGAGGAAGAAATAAGTTTGGCTTTCAAAGAAGAAATGGAGGAAGAAGATTCGCTCCTCAAGGAAAGAGGGACATGTCAATGGTTCAATGCTATCATTGTCACGAATTTGGTCGCTATGGAAGCGATTGTCCTAAAAGATCGAATGATAGAAAGAGGAAGGGAAACCAACATGCTACCATGACTAACTTGGATGAACTTCCAAAGAAGCCTATGAATGAAAATCCAGGTAATAAAGAATTCTTCTATTTTTCTACTCTTACTAGTTATGTTATAGATAGTGAAGACTTGTGGTTAGTAGATAGTGGTGCCTCAAGGCACATGACGGGAGATCGAGACAACCTCACAAGTCTAATGGAAAGAATATTATCATACAAGCTGGAACTTGGAGAGAGCAATAGTTATGTAGTTAAAGGCATTAGGAAGACATCCATTGAGCTAGAATCAGATCATAATGTTCATCTTAGCAACATATTATGTGTTCCAAGTTTGAAGAGGAATTTGGTTTCCATTTCATGCTTGGAAGACAAAGGTGATAGAGTAACATTCGTTAATGCAAAGTTCTTGTTTGGTCCAAATGCTCTAGTATAGATTATGCTAGAGTAATTGGAGTTCGAAAAGGAAGGTATTATAGACTTTTGAAACAACCTACTCAAGCACTTGTACATAATGACATTAATCCATGTGAGCTTTGGCATAGAAGATATGCTCACCTTCACTATAAAGCTTTGCTAGCCTTAAAGCAGATGGTTGCAAGTGTTCCAAATTTGTTGGAAGAACATGAAGGAGTATGTAAAGGATGTGTGCTTGGGAAGAATGTCAAGAAGCCTTTCCCAAGAAGTGAAAGTAGATCTAAGGAAATCTTATATCTAGTTCATTCTGATATATGAGGTTTGATGCCAATGAACTCTCTTGGAAGCTTTTTGTATTATGTAATCCTTATTGATGATTTCTCTTGCAAGATGTGGATTTACTTCATGAAGACGAAAGATGAAGTATTTGTCAAGTTCCAGGAATTCAAGGTTGAAGTAGAAAACCTTAAGGGAAAGAAGATCAAGATCTTAAGATCTGAAAATGGAGAATATACCTCCAAGAAGCTCTTTTCCTTTTGTAAAGAAATTGGGATTAAGAGGGAGTTGATAGTCCCTTACAACCCATAACAAAATGGAGTTGCAGAAAGAAAGAATAGAACTATTGAATAATTTGTTAAAGTGATGATGCAATGATGCACGATCAAAACCTGTCTATGTTTCTATTGACTGTGTTGTCACACAGATTGTCACGTCAACGCTTAGACTGGAGGTTGTCACCCTGATCCCCAATCTCTCCGTTTAACCCTGTCTCCTGCGGCTAAGGGAGGTAGACCCTGTGGGACAATAGATGGCCAACTGTGGACCAGTTTGGTTGGGAGACACGAGGGAAAACAAGCACTTATTTGATTTTATTAGGTTAATAGACCAGTGCCTTATGGAGTTAATGACTGAATGATTATTTATCAATGCTTGCAGAAATATGAACTCATTAATCAATCATTTACTATCAAATAACTCAAACAAAGGTTAACTTTTGCCAAATGCGAGATAATCGATAAATGCTCAATGGCTTAGTAATATTCCAGTAATTAAAATTCGAAAGATTAAATGATTTAGATAACCACGTAATTTTAAATGCTAACCAACGACCACTTTCATATAGCCAACTTGTAAATAAACATTTAAGTACGTTTAGCTATAGAAAAATGGAACATAAACACCACAAAAAGACACCAAAATGATTTTTCTTTTTTAGCTAAGCTTTTTAAAAAAATTTATTTTTTAAATATTTTTAATGATTCTAAGCTAAAGAAATCAAAATAGAACAAAATCTTAAATTAAAATCTGATCTAAAACCATAAAATAATATATATATCTTTTATTATAAAATTTTAAATCTAAAAATTAAACAAAACTAAAATCCTAGCTAAAGTTTGAAAAATATTTTTTTTTTTTAATCTTTTATGAATTTTTTTTTTTTATTTTTTATTTTTAATAAAACAAACTAAACTAAACTAACACCTAATCTATATGAAACAAAAATGAAAATCGAATTAAAGTAAAAAAAGGCTTTTGGGTTTATTTCTTTTTATTTTTAATTATTTAATTATTCTTCTTTTTTTTAAAATGAAACTAAACTAAAAGAAATTTCTAAATTCAAAACTAAAGCTGAGAAATATAATATTATTATTTTTTTTTAAATGAAACTAAACTTAAGAGATTTCTAAATTCAAAACTAACGCTGAGAAATATAAAAAAAAAGAAAAACTAACATTTAAAAAATATCAAACGCACTTCTCATTAAAAAATGTACGCTAACCTAAAAATCAAAAGCGTTTCAACTATAATATCCCTAAACTAAATTGAATCACAAAATCGAACCTGGGTGAATGAAAATCGGATTACGTATTTGTCTTTGCAGGACGGCGGCTGCGTGTAGAACAAATATGGCTGTGTTTGGACGGATACGGATTCGATTTGAAGAGAACTACAGGAGGATAAGGCTGAATACGCAGATAGCTACAGAGGGGAGGGAGCAACATTTGACAGATAATGAAATCAATGTCTGTGCAGAACAATAGCCAGTGAATATGCTCGCTGTAGCAGATGAAGTATGCGTTGAAACCGAAATGGACAGTGTGCAGTTCAGCCTGAGGAATACGGATTTGAGTTTCTTTGCACAGACAGACAATGTGAAATGTGTGAAAAATGGCAATGCGTCTGATTGAATAAGGAGCCATGTAGGTAAAGGGAAACTGAGCGGATTTAATAGATAGTGTGCGAGGATCTGGAAGACTGCGTGGAGGACACAATGGGCAGTGGAAAAGTAGTAGTGTGAGCAGGGTTTGAGGGTTTGCTGGCAAAATAAATAGAGAAAAATGGATTCACGCAGAGGACTGGTATGGCCTAGGCAGCCTTGAGCTCCTTTTGAAAACTGAAAGGAAATTTTGCTTCCTTTGCTTCTAATGAAAACCCTACAATAAATTTCCAGATCTGACAGTAACTCTCGGACAACAAAAACAATGCCCCTGTAAAAATTGGTTGTAAAGCCAGATCTTACCCCTAGGGCCTAGATCTGGCTTCCAACAAGAAATCTCTTCCTGCAATCTGCAAAAACAGGAAAACCAGAGGCAAAATATACAAGGACAAAACCCAAAATTTAACTAAATAATTACAGCTTTATGACTCTACAATAGCCAGATTTGTCAGTAATCCACTAAAATATTTTCAGAACTTTAGATTTACTATGAGGCACTTCAGAAAACTTCTCATGCATTCAAAAGATAAATTAAAATGATAGACCCAGAATTAGAACTCGCTGGGCTCTTCAAGAAAATGCTTTGCAGGAGTTGGCTGGTTCATCAAAGAACTTCCCCAAATGCCCACTGATCTTCTCAATCTAGATTTCCTGCACAGCTCACTTCAACCATTAATAAAGAGGGAAAAAACAGTACTAAATTCCAAATCCGAAGGAGATACCTGCCATTACTTCATAAATTCTATTACCATTCAAACCCTAGTAAGTGAACAAAATACTTGTGTTAAACATCACTCTACATCAAGCTATTACCAATGGCTGAAAATAGAATTATGCAGAAAATAAAGCAGCTTACAGCACTTCAGGAGAGTAACATCAGCAAGATTTCAACCCCAAAGTCTTTCTTTATTGCACAAGAAAAAGTTTACAAGAGAGCTTTCTTCAGCGCAAGACTCACAGATCGAATGATTTCAAATGACCCCTAGCACCCTATTTAAAGGAAATAATCCCAACGGCTAGTTCGAGTGATCCATGTCAAACTAATCTCGACCGTCGATGAGGATCAAGATTTCTTTTAATCTTATCCGTCGAATTTTTAAATGCATTTTAAAAAATTAAAATTCTGCATTTATTTACTCAAAAATTTGACGTATTATTATTTTATTTTATTATTTTTTATTATTATTTTTAATTTTATTATTATTTTATCTTCTTCTTTTTTTTAATTTATTTCTTTAATTTCTTTAATTTTTATTTTTTTTGGATCCTCGAACTTCATCTTTGGAAAAATTACCTAGGACCTAGGACTTAAGACTTATGATGGGATTAAAACATTTTCTAACCCTCAAGAAATTTTACATCATGACTTTTACAATTTTACATCTCAAGGGGGAAAACCCATTTGACATAGACCCTCATAGACCACCCAGTTTTGTGACCAAATATAATCTAGCAGATCAACGCAATAGGATTCCCCTAAGATTTTAATGACAAAATTCATTCCAGCTTTGGGGTTAGGTTGAAGGAAAACTCTGCCGATCATGGATTGGTGAGACAAAACACCTTCCGGAACATAGATTATCACTAAAAAATTAGGTCCACCTAGGCAATTTACATACATGACTCATATCTGCTAAGATTATTTACAATTTATACATGCAGACTGGGTTTACAACATAACACGATCAGGTTGATGATGGAAGTTAAATGGCACAGACACATCGATCAAGCGCTATCCCTTTTGCGAAAAAAAGGGGGTGTACTGCTATGGGTAGTTGACATGTAGTAGTCAACAGACTGAAGCATCTATGACAACTATCTACATTCAAAATAGAAGTCCTCATCAAATTTTGGAAGACAAGAGTCCTAAAGAAGTGTTCACAAACTAAAACCTCAAGTCAATCATTTGAGAATATTTGGTTGTCTTGTGTATATTCATGTACCTAAAGATAAGAGAAGGAAGTTAGAAACTTCAAGAAATAAAAGGAATATTTGTTGGATATAGTGAGTCATCAAAGGCATATAGAATATATGTTCTAGGACAAAAACAGGTTGAAGTTAGTAGGGATGTGACTTTTGATGAGAATGTGGCTTATTGGAAATCTAAGGAAGTTCCCATGGACTCTGATAAGGACGAAGAACATGAAGTTCCCAAGAAAGAAGAAGATTTTGGTACATCAAAATCTTTAGAACATCCCATTGATCATCATGAAGAACCAGAAGGATCTAATGATCCATTGGACCTAGTTGTTGTTCCTGAAATCAAGAAGATGTCAGCTTTGCTAAAATCCACTTTGCAGGAAGCAGAAGGACATGCAGCACCACGTGGCTCCTTCAGGGAAAGCAAGAGGCCAAAGAGGTATTCTGGATATGCAACTTTAATGACTTATCTTATTGATGTTAAACCTTCCACTTTTGAAGAAGCAACTAGCCAACAAGTTTGGAAGGATGCAATGTTGGAAGATTACCAGTCAATTATGAAGAATGATGTATGGGAAAATTGTGCCTTAACCTGAAGGAAAATCGGTGGTGTCCTCCAAATGGGTATACAAGATCAAACATGCAGTGGGTGGAAGTATTGAAAAATATAAGGCAAGGTTTGTGGCTAGAGGGTTCAACCAGAAAGATGGAGAAGACTATGATGAGACTTTTGCTTCGGTTACTAGGTACACTACCATCAGATCTATTATTTATATTGCTTCCTCTATGGGTTGGAGTTTACATCAGATGGATGTAAAGATTGTTTTTCATAATGGTGTAATTAAAGAAGAAGTGTACATTGAACAACCTCAAAGTTTTGAGGTGCATGGAAGAGAGTCTCATGTTTACAAATTGAAGAAAGCCTTGCATGGACTTAAGCAAACACTAAGAACTTGGTATACACGAATTGATAATTATCTGACAAGACTTGGTTTCTCCAAGAGCGATGTTGATCCAAACTTGTACTTTAAGATTGAGAAAAATTAACTTGTGATTCTATTACTATATGTTGATGTCTTATTTCTAACAGGTGTGGAGCATCTCATTATTTGGTGTAAGTTTGTAACACAATGTTGATAATATCGACAATATTCAAAAATATCGTGATATTTTTGGCAAAATGATATATTGCCGAGTAAATATCGCGATATTTTCAAAATATCAGCAAAATATCGCCATATTTTGAAAATATCAGCTATTGTTGAGTTTAAGCTTCTGTGATCCATATCAAGTTTTTTGAAAAGATTCTTCGGCGTAAATCACATTCGAATGCATTTGTCGACGCGTTTCGAACCAACGAATGTGGTTCATCATTAGGACAAGTTGAAGATTCAGATCCAGGCTGCATGTTAAATTGACAGAGTAGAACATCCAACGGCTAAATTTGACAAGGCAACTACTATATTGAATTGGTCAGCTAGAATGGCTAATGGCTATATTTGACTAGGAAATGGCTAACTAGACTTGACCAAGGGATATGGATAGGATTTTTTTATTTTTTTTTGTAATGCCTATTGTCATTTTTAAATCTAAATTAATTAATGGGAAATAATTATATATTGAATTGACTTGTATTTAAGTAAAATAAATAAATATTTAGTTCATTAGTTAGAATCAAGTATAAATTAGATAACGTATTTATTCTTCTAAAAATTAAATGTTTATATAAGATATATAAATAAAAATTACATAATTAACTACTTATTAAACTAACTATAAGTTAGTTTTGATTATATTAAATTAAAAGGGGGCAATATTAAATTTACATATACTAATTAGTATGTGGGGGACGACCCCAAAAGTGCATCCTATAGATCGAGCGTGGTATGATATGCCAAAGCCTGCGAGTGTGTCAAAGTTAGCGCGACTGCGGGACAGGATCAGAGTGACAAGGGACGTAGCCAGAGGCCATTTCAGGAGGGATTGGGGACTCCAGGGTCTGTCTTGCCAGGTAGTTTGAGGTACCACGCTATGATGTGGCTGTCTGGGGACAGGCCTGGAAGCTGACTTGCATCTATACTTGTATACCACCCGATCGTGGCTTAGAGGGGCCTGCTCATCAACCCAGCTCAATGCCTACAGTATGAGTGGTCCCAACCTAAAATCAGACCCGCTCGTTCTGACTAAGATGTTAGGAACCCAGAACTGGCTTGCCTCGGTCCACGATTACCACCAACCCGATACTTAGGCTTGTCGGTCTGAGGGGCCAGCGCGTGGATGCCAATCCCAGTCCACAACTAGGACTGTCGATCTTAAATTTAAGATGGGCGGTTAGGGAAGATGGAAGTTAACTTGCCAAGGATGGCTCCACTTTCAGGTGGGCCCCTAGGGAAAGCTCATCAACCCAGCCACTGGCTGTCCTGACCTCATCCGAGACTCCATAAATAAATCAAACCATAAAAATAACTCTCGCTCTGGGGAGATGCCCAGGTCCCTTCTCCCTCTTCGAGGGGTGGGGGGTATCTCTTCTCTCTCTCTCTTTTTTTTCTCGTTACCCTAAAGGGGGACAAAAGGGGGTATTGACTTTTAGCCAGCCCAGCACCTAACCCCACACCATATAAGGTGCACTTTGCCCCATCACCTACCCCACCCCACCATATCAGGGGGAAATTGTGTTTGAACAATGAGGGGGAATTTGTGCTTGATCAAAAATCATTCCACCTTGGCTAAAGAGTGCGAAAGGTGCCTTGGCCTTGGCCTTGATGGGGACCCCTCCTTGATGGGGATCCCCAAAGTGCATCCTAAGAAATCGCCAAAGGTGCCAAGTATAAATGGGGCCCCAAAAGTGCATCCTATAGATTGAACATGGGATGATATGCTAAAGCCCGCGAGCGCGTTAAAGTTATCGCAACCGCGGGACAAGATCAAAGTGACAAGGGATGTAGCCAAAGGCCATTTTAGGAGGGATTAGCAAGTCTGGGTTTGTCTTGCCAAGTAGTTTAAGGTACCATGCTATGATGTGGCCGTCTGGGGATAGGCCTAGAACGATGCCCTACGCTAATAGAGCACACTTTAGAGATAAAGATTTTTCGGCAATGGGACAACCCCCTCCCACAACGAGGCTAGGAGAGAAAAACTGGTAGCCCCCTCAGGTCCACCATCTTGAAGTGAGTGGCACTAGTGTGTTGAGGCAAGGATGCCTTGCTCCCTAACCTAAAGTGATGGACACCCCAGCAATGGGTTGCAAGTCATGTCTATCCCCTCAGGTCCACCATCCTGAAGTGAGTGACACCAGTCTGTTGAGGCAAGGCAGTCCCCTGGCTCCCTAACATCATCCGTTAAGATATGTGACGCTAGCAGGGACACCCCAGTAAGCAATGGGCTGCGAGTCATGTCTGTAACTTGTTTGGTTAGTCGGGTTTCTGAGGCAAGGCGGTATCCCTACCTTGTTGGGTTGGGACCTATTAGCCCCCTCAGGCCCACTCGGGAGGACACGGGTGGTAACCGTGGAAATGAGGCAAGGATTTCTTGGTTCCCTAACCTCATATGTTCAGAGATGGTATCCTAGCGAGGTCCCAAAATATATGGTATCCTAACGAGGTCCCAAAATATATGGTATCCTAGCGAGGTCCAAAAAGAGATGGTATGCTAGCAAGGAGGGCACCCTTGCCCAATTGTTTAGGGTACATTTTCTGAGGGCACCCTTGCCCAATTGTTTAGGGTACATTTTATGAGGGGACCCTTTGCCTTTTTGTCCCAGTTATGAGGGGGACCCTTCGCTTAAAAGGGGGGGTCTCCCCAATTTCTGTTCCCCTTTATCCCTTCAATGACTCCCAAGGCGTTCAAACGGTGCCACCCAAGGCATTCAAACACAATTGCTCACAATCACACTCACACCCACAATCACACTCACACCTATAATCACATTCACACCATCTAACTTCTTTACTATGACATCGAAGGCCTTGATTTGTCAATGGCCTTTTCTAACTTATTTATTGCTTGTTCACTCCCACTCCACCTTAGATCCCAGTTAGCCAGCCCAACACCTAACCCCACACCATATAGGGTGCACTTTGCCCCATCACCTACCCCACCCCACCATATCAGGGGGAAATTGTGTTTGAACGACGAGGGGGAATTTGTGCTTGGTGGAAAATCATTCCACCTTGGCTAAAGAGTGCAAAAGGTGCCTTGGCCTTGGCCTTGATGGGGATCCCCAAAGTGCATCTTAAGAAATTGCCAAGGGTGCCAAGTATAAATGGGGCCCCAAAAGTGCATCCTATAGATCGAGCGTGGGATGATATGCCAAAGCTCGCGAGCGCGTCAAAGTTACCGCGACCGCGGGACATGATCAGAGTGACAAGGGACGTAGCCAGAGGCCATTTCAGGAGGGATTAGGGACTCCAGGGTCTGTCTTGCCAGGTAGTGTTAGGTCCCACGCTATGAAGTGGTCGTCTGGGGACAGGACTGGAACCCAGCCCACGAATGGGGTGTCTCCAACCAAAAATGACTACTGACTCGTCGTCGATCGAGAGGCCAGATGAGAAATCTATCGACTGACCTAATTAAGAGGCTTTGGAACATCGCTAAAGCCCATTTCAAGAAGGTTAGGGCTGATGGAAGCTGACTTGCATCTATACTTGTATACCACCCAATCATGCTTAGATGGGCCTGCTCATCAACCCAGCTCAATGCCTACAGTATGAGTGGTCCCAACCAGTGTTTTTAAACCCGGCCGGCTCGAAACCAACTCGACCGAGTTGGTCCAAGTCGGTCAAAAAAATTTCAACTCGGCCATTGAACCAGTTCGGCCGGCTTGGTATTAACCCGGCCGGCTCGGCCGAGTCCGTATCACCCTGGCCGGGTTACAGACAGTGGCCAGTAAACCCCAAAAAACAGATTTTCTTTTTTCTTTTTTATAATTTTTCTGAGTGTGGATGACTCCAAATGGGTTTATTAATTGGTTTGTTGGTCTTTGGGGTCCATTCTCCTCTCCCAAACCCTATTTAACCCACTTAACCCCTCTCATTCTCTCACAGCCATCTCATGCATTTGAGTGAGAATTTCAGTGAGAGTTTGTGAGGAGTTTTTGAGTTTGTTTTTGAAGCAGCAGTGAGGAGTCTTGAGCAAGCATTGTAGCTGGAGTGAGGAGCTTCTTGGCCAACCATTTGGAGCAACATTGAGGAGTTGGTTTCTTGGAGCAAGCTTGAGGAGGCAGTTTGTGCCTGGAGGTATTTTTTTTCACTTGTACAAATATGTTTTTGCTTATTAAACTTTAGGTGCATATCTAGAAATCCTAAAGAGTGTTTTTTGTGAAAGAAATGAACATTGAATCAAATTTTTTTTTTTTCATTTCCAGATTGTTTGCTTTCATTTTCAAGTCAAAAAATGGCACCTAGAGTGAAAGATGCTACTTGGGCATATGTTGAAATGGTTGAAAGTCAAATGCATTGCAAATTTTGCCATAGGAAAATTAAGGAAGGTACTGGGGGCATTAATAGGCTAAAACAACACTTGGTGGGGATTAGAGGCCAAATTGCTCCATGTAGCTCACCAGAAATTGGGGAGATTAGGAAGGAATTGTTAGCCAACTTTGAGAAGTTTAAAGAAGATAAGGCTAGGCAAAAAGAGTTAGAGGCTGAAATTGGGAGGAATAGGGATATACAAAAAATGATGGTTACCAACCCCCATTATGATTTTGAAGGTTCTTCCTCTATCCCTCAGACTGATGTATCCAACCCCTTTCGATATGTTCCTCCCTCTTTTGATTCTATTCAAGAAAAGGGAAAGGGTAGAATGAAAAAGGGTGATATGAATATCAAAAGTTATTTCACTTCCTCCTCTCCATCAGATGCACATGGTCCTCAAGCTAGTAAAAGTCAAATGCAGCCCACTTTAGATGACCATTGGAAGAAAGAATTGAGGGAGACTGTGTGTGATTACATAGCTAGATGGTGGTATGATGCTGATATCCCCTTCAATGTTTCCCGTGCACCATATTATGAGCCTATGTTTGATGCCATACATGCTGTTGGAAAAGGCTTCAAAGGCCCTACTATGCATGAGCTAAGGGGGTATCATTTGCAGAAAGAAATTTCATCCATTAATGAGTATTTGAAAGATTTCAAGGACTCATGGGCAAGAACAGGATGTACCATCATGTTAGATGGATGTACTGATCAAAGAAACCGCACCATCATAAACTTTCTTATCTTCTGCCCATGGGGAACCATGTTTTTAAAATCAGTTGATGCATTTGATAAGGTAAAAGATGGGCAATTGTTGTTTCAGCTATTGGATGAGGTTGTTGAGGAGGTGGGGGTGGCTAATGTTGTTCAAGTCATCATAGATAATGCCTCTAACTATGTTCTTGCTGGTAAATTGTTAAAGGAAAAACACAAGACCATCTTTTGGATCCCATGTGCTGCACATTGCATAGACCTCATGCTTGAGGATATTGGAAAATTAGAATGGGTCAAAAACACTGTAGATCATGCCAAAAGCATAACAAAATTTATCTACAATCATTCATGGATTTTGAGCCTCATGAGAAAATACACTGGGGGCAGGGATATTATTAGGCCTACCATCACTAGATTTGCTACTCATTTTTTGACATTGCAATCTATGCTTTCCCAAAATAGAAACTTGCAAAAGTTGTTTTCCAGTGATGAATGGAATCAAAGCCAGTGGTCTCACAAACTGGAAGGCAAAGAATTGAAAAATAAAGTTAATGAAGAAAGTTTTTGAAGAAAAGCAGCAGAGATTGTGAAGCTTGCTGAGCCACTGGTTAAGGTGTTGTGGTTGGTGGATGGGGAAAGATTGGCTATGCACTTCATTTATGAGGCTATGGATCAAGCAAAGGAGCAAATAAAGAGGGCATACAAGGATAAAGTGGCTAAGTATGGGCCCATTTGGGCAATCATTAACGAAAGATGCAACAATCAACTCCATCGCCCTATACATGCAACTAGATATTTTTTGAACCCACCGTATCATTATAAAGCTAAGGAGTCAGGAGCTTTGAGGGGGGAGGTTAGAGATGGACTGATTGACTACATTGATCGCGTGATCCCATTGGATTTTGATCAGCTCGAGATACACCGACAGGTCACCACCTTCAACAATCCCTCAAGTACCTTTGGGAAGAACCTAGCAAAGATTGCAAGAGAAGCAGATGAGCCAGGTAAACAAAAATTTCAATTTTCAAATTTTTAATAGTCTTTTTAAATTTTGTTAAATTGTTTATAATTTGAAAGTTGGATATAATTTGTAATTTTGTTGAGCTAACTCATTACACTCCTATGTTTTTTGCAGCACAATGGTGGGAGGCTTTTGGTGGCCATTGTCCTGAATTGCAGAAGTTTGCAATTTGTATTTTGAGTCAAACTTGCTATGCTACTGGGTGTGTGCACAATTGGTTTGTCTTTGAGAGAATTCATACAAAGAAGAGAAACCGTTTGGATCAAAAACGGTTAAATGATCTAGTCTATGTCCAATACAACCTCTCGCTTAGACGCAACCAATTACTGAAAAAGACCTGATTCAGATCCCATTGTGTTGGAAGCATTGTTTTAAGATCCGGTCGGCTCGGAACCGACTCAGCCGAGTTGGTCCGAGTCGGAAAAAAATTTCAACCCGGCAGAAAATTCAGTTCGGTCATAACTCGGCCGACTCGTCCGGATCCGTAACTACTCGGCCAGGTAGTTGATAGTGGCCAGTGAACCATAAAAACACGCCTTTTTTTTATTTTTTTTAATTTTTCTAAGTGTGGGGGACTCCAAAGGGTTTATGAATTAGTTTGCTGGTCTTTGGTGTCCATTCTTCTCTCCCAAACCCGAGTATTTGATCATATTTCCCTACTAAGGCTATGCTATTCATGGTAATGTTAAATTCTTAAAGTAAAAGTGACATTTTCCTTAATCTTCATTTTCATCCTTTTACTTAAATTTTTAACATTACCATGAAATGACTCAGGATGTTTGAGAGTGGTTCTGGCCTCATTGGATTTCATATGGAGAAAGTAGAATTTTAGATTTCATTCAAAATCCAGCAGACTTATCGGTTTTTCAGGATTTCAGGATTGGGGGATTGCAATGTTTCCATTGAATTTTGTCATGTATTAGGGTATGGAACTCGTATTTAATCAAGAGCACCAATCCCTCTATGTACCTTGATGTTAGTGACATTGGTTGTCGAACTCTTCTGGGATTCGCTCCCAAACCAGGAGCTTCCGAAAATGTCGCTTCCGCTCCTGCTCCTGCTCCTGTTTTTGCTCCCGCTCCCCGCTTTCACTCCCGCTCCCAAGTAACATTGAGCCAGATGATGTTGGCAACTCTAGCAATAGCCAGTAGTACTGGTCACAAACTTTTGTTGTAGAGGCCATTTCTAGCCTCCTTGGTTATGTGTTTTTGTTTTGATCTCTATATCATCATCGTGTATGTATTGGACAGTGCACTGGGTGCCTTTTTAATATAATGGATATATTCATGAGCCTACTTTGATCATATGTTGTCTTCTATCTATATTCTAATGCTGTGTGTTTGGAAACATGAATGAAAATCTTTAAAATTATGTGTTTTTATAAAAAATAAATATTTAACGTATTTTTTACAATGACTGAGTCATTGAAATCGAGCCGGCTGAGTCGATATCGAGTTGGAATCGGAGTCGGAGTCGACCCTCAACCGAGTCAGAGTCCAAGTCGGAGTTTTAAAACATTGGTTGGAAGACATTGATCCAACATCAGATTGGGCAGTGGAGAGTCATCCAGCAGAGTTTGATTTTGATGAAGATCTTGATTTGGATTTACATAGGGAGGCATCACTCGAACATGATGTTCAGTTGAATGTAGATCCCGATCCACTTGTACTCCCAGCCTCAGCCTCACAGCCAACAAGGACTCCAATTGCAGGCGCTTCCTCTGCTCAACCACGACAGAAGCGCAACCTTATATCTTGTTTATCTCAGCTTTCATCTGCTACATAGCCTGCTAGTGCTACCACTTCTACAATTGCAGTTGGAGATGACGAGGAGGAGGAGCCATGGGCCCCCCTGTCTGACTCTGATTATGATCCAGAGATTGATCCACATGATTTTGGCTCCTCCGGCAATAGCTACTAGCCAGTGGCCCAGTAGTACTGGTCACAATTTACTTTTGTTGTAGAGGCCATTTCTAGCCTCCTTAGTTATGTGTTTTTGTTTTGAATCTTTGATCATGTATGTATTGGACAGTGCACTGGGTGCCATTTTGATATAATGGAAATATTCATGAGCCTACTTTGATCATATGTTGTCTTCCATCTATATTCTAATGTTGTGTGTTTGGAAACATGAACGAAAATCTTTAAACTTATGGTTTTTTATAAAAAAAAAAAAATATTTAATGTATTTTTTACAACGATCGAGTCATTGAAATCGAGTCGGCCGAGTTGATACCGAGTCGGAGTCGACCCTCGGCCGAGTCAGTGTCAGAGTTGGAGTTTTAAAACATTGGTCCCAACCTAAAATCAGACCCGCTCGTTCTGACTAAGATGTTAGGGACCCAGAACTGGCTTGCCTCGGTCCACGATTACCACCAGCCCGCTACTTAGGCTTGTGGGTCTAAGGGGCTAACATGTGGATGCCAATCCTAGCCCACAACTAGGACTGTCAATCTTAAATTTAAGATGGGCAGTTAGGGAAGATGGAAGCTGACTTGCCTAGCTAAGGATGGATCCACTTTTCAGGTGGGCCACTAGGGGAAAGCTCATCAACCCAACCACTGGCGGTCCCAACCTCATCTGAGACTCCATAAATAAATCAAAACATAAAAATAACTCTCGCTCCGGGGAGATGCCTAGGTCCCTTCTCCCTCTTCGAGGGGTGGGAGTATCTCTTTTCTCTCTCTCTCTCTCTCTCTTTTCTCATTACCCTAAAGGGGGATAGAAGTGGGTATTGACTTTTAGCCAACCCAGCACCTAACCCCACACCATATAGGGTGCACTTTGCCCCGTGACCTACCCCACCCCACCATATTAGGGGGAAATTGTGTTTGAACGCGAGGGGGAATTTGTGCTTGATGGAAAATCATTCCACCTTGGCTAAAGAGTGTGAAAGGTGCCTTGGCCTTGGCGTTGATGGGGACCCCTCCTTGATGGGGATCCCCAAAGTGCATCCTAAGAAATTGCCAAAGGTGCCAAGTATAAATGGGGCCCCAAAAATGCATCCTATAAGCGTGGGATGATATGCCAAAGCCCGCGAGCACGTCAAAGTTACTGCGACCGCGGCACAGGATCAGAGTGACAAGGGAC
Source organism: Pinus tabuliformis (assembly GCA_031772625.1). Lineage (NCBI taxonomy): Eukaryota > Viridiplantae > Streptophyta > Pinopsida > Pinales > Pinaceae > Pinus > Pinus tabuliformis. The sequence goes on along the minus strand of CM062805.1, from coordinate 1,184,217,083 downwards.
GTAGCCAAAGGCCATTTCAGGAGGGATTAGGGACTCCAGGGTCTGTCTTGCCAGGTAGTTTGAGGTACCACGCTATGATGTGGCCGTCTAGGGACAAGCCTGGAACGATGCCCTATGCTAATAGAGCACACTTCAGAGATAAAGATTTTTCGGCAATGGGACAAAGCTCCCTTCTGAAGGTGCCTCTAAGGTGGGATGACAAGGAGGTTGTCTCCACTGGGATGTTATCCCCACCACCCGGTTTCAAATCCCAAGGTGGGACACTATGGCCCCTCATAGTAAGGCTGGAAGGATAGGCGTCCCGTTCTAGTGTGGGCTTCTAGATCTAGTGTCTGATGGTCTCCAGATGTCTTGGTCCTAGGCTGAGCTATGAGTTTCTGGTATATTTGGCTTGCGGACTGTTGGATATACTCTTTGTGTTATAGGGGCAACTATGAGGTTTGATTCTTGGCCTTGTCCAGGTCACTCCAACAAATTACTGATTCACCATAGTTAAAAATTTATAAATAAAAACAATATAAATATAAATATATTAAATAAACCCAAGGATCATAACCCTTCACGCTCGTCACAAGTGAATTGAATGTTTATACCCTCACAAGAACTCTGGTAAACCATGTCATTTATTATTATTATCAATTATATTTTATCTTTGTAGATTGATCTACTTTATACCACTTAAATAGAATATTTTGTAGTGGTTGAAATAGATTGTTCTTAACACAACCACTGTTAAATATTAGAAAAGGAAAAAAATCCTAGAAAAATTATTAGTAGACTACATGGGTACACAACTAGAAATTGGACTGTCTAAGGTTTTCATCATGTACCTGTTAGTTTGACAACGAATTAGGTAAAATTGTAAATAGACAGTTGTATACCGAATAATTAGTTATGTAACGGTAGTTGGTGATATAAAACTATCGAATGCTCATGCAATGTAGTGTGGAGAATCATTTGTTCAATAAACTTCCATTCAATTCAGTTTTCTGATTCAGTTTCACGTCTTGGTTTCTTTGCTGTTTCTTTTCCTGTTTTTTTCTCCCATTCTACCAACAAGTGGTATCAGAGCAAGAGTTAAGTGAGAAGACGCGGCATAGGAGGGCATTGCTACGTATCACTTTGTCCAGAACTTTAGAGAGGAGCAAACCCTGTATCCAGTCTGTGTGAGAGAGGTTTCCTGCGTGAAACCCTGAACCTGCAATCCAGCCTGAGTGAGAGGAGCAAACCCTGTATCCAGTCTGTGTGAGAGAGGTTTCCTGCGTGAAACCCTGAACCTGCAATCCAGCCTGAGTGAGAGCGGTTTCCTGCGTGAAACCCTGTGTGTTTGCACGTGTGATGAAGGGAGGCGTGAAGACGGAGATTCCAGTGTTGTCTGCATGCTGGAGTGTCAATTCCTTGCCGGCTGCGATCAGCGTTCGTAGAGGGAGATAGGCGGAGCAGAACCCCAGCTACGTTTGCCTCTGTGCCTGCGTCTAGTGTGAAGGAAGGTCGTGAACTGTCTGCCTATTGGAGTGTCAGTCGAACTGCCTGCGTGGAAATTGCAGGGAAAGAATCCGTTGCCAAACCATCTGCGTGAAGGAAGGAAGGGTGGTCTGCAGTCGCTGCCAGAACCTAGTTGTGTTCGCTGCCAGTTGCTGCCAGCAGGATCTGCGTGCTGGATCCGGGTATTTAAAAAAAAATATATATATTTGTTTCAGACATTTTTTTTAATAAAGTGGTGAATGTGAGAAAGTGAAAAAAGAAGATAGTTTTTTTTTTAGGAAAGGAGAAAAGAAGTTTTTTAAAAAGGGTTTTCTTTGAATTAAAAAAACAGAGGTTTTTCCCTGGAAAAATTATTCAACAATTGAAGTAGGGAGAGTTAAAACTTGGAAATCCTTTGTTGGCATTGGATATTGTTTTTTGGAAGAAGAAAATTGAAATATTTTTTTTTAAAACCCTAGACTGAAGATTGAAAGTCTTAGAAAAATGGCCAAGATGTCGAATGCAAGATTCGAGGTGGAGAAATTCACTGGAAAGAGCAATTTTGCTCTTTGGAAACTGAAGGTTAAGGATCTACTTGTGAAACAAGGGTTGCACAAGGCATTGGATGAGGTAACTAAGATACCTACAACCATGACTACTTCAGACTGGGAGGACTTGGATGCCCGAGCTCTCAGTACCATCTGGTTATGCCTAGCGGATGAAGTTCTCTTCAACATTGTTGAAGAGACTACGACATCAGGATTGTGGGAAAAACCTGAAAAACTCTATATGACAAAATCATTAACCAACAGAATTTATCTGAAACGACAGTTATACAGTCTTCGAATGAAAGAAGGTTCAAACGTTGCAGAACATTTGAATGTTTTTAATACACTAATTTGTCAATTAACAGATATGGAAGTCAAGATACAGGAAGAAGATAAAGCCATAACCTTGTTGTGTTCTCTGCCTGAATCATGGGATCATTTCGTAACTTCAATCAGCTTTAGCTCTGCTGATTCTTTGAAGTTTGAATCAGTCGTGGGAGCTCTTCTGTCTGAAGAAGTACGAAGGAAATCCAGCACTGAAACAGCTGCATCAGAAGCCATGGTCGCTAGAGGACGTTCAAAGGAAAGAGGAGAAAAACAAAGGGGGTCTTCCAGGTCGAAATCGAAGGGCAAGAAGTGTAAGGCAAAATGTTGGAACTGCGGTAAAGTTGGACACTTGAAGAAGGACTGTTGGAAACGGAAGGAATCCGAAACCCGAAGAACGAAGCGAATCAGGCTGATTCAGGTATGGTAGACGAAGTTTTATCTGTTGAATAATTGTGTATGATAGATGAAACTTCACCTGAATGTAATGTCTCTCAGAGTTTTGATAGTTGGCTGTTAGACTCTGGTGCTTCGCATCACATGTGCCCACATAGAAATTGGTTTACTTCGTATGAAAATGTAAACGGTAGTTCTGTGTTTATGGGTAACAATATGTCATGTCAGACTGTTGGGATGGGAGATATCAGGATTAAGATGTATGATAACACAGTTAGGACATTAACTAGTGTTAGACATGTACCTGATTTGAAGAAAAATTTAATCTCTTTGGGAGTGTTGGATTCAGATGGTTATAAGTTTACAGGTCAGGATGGCATCTTGAAAGTCTTCAAAGGAGCCCTTATGGTTATGAAGGCAGAAAAGGTCGGAAATCTTTACAGGTTAAAAGGAAGTACTCAGGTCGGCGAAGCAGCGGTTGCGTCAGAAAAGGAAGAAGCAGGTACTCGTCTGTGGCATCAGCGTTTGGGTCATATGAGCGAGAAAGGTCTTCATATACTGATGAAACGTAAATCTCTTCCCGGTCTGAAATCCTTGAATTTAGATTTTTGTAAACACTGTGTGTATGGAAAACAGTGTAAACAGAGATTTAAAGTTGGAAATCATAATAGTAAAGATGTTTTAGACTACATTCATTCTGATCTATGGGGGCCTTCCCCTGTTGTGTCATATGGAGGTGCATTGTATTTTTTAACGTTCATTGATGATTACTCCCGAAGAGTTTGGGTCTATATGCTAAAAAGGAAAGCTGATGTATTAAATGTCTTTAAACAATTTAAAGTAATGGTAGAGAAAAGAACAGGCAAGTCTATTAAATGTCTAAGAACTGACAATGGTGGTGAGTTCACTTCTGTTGAATTTGAACAATACTGTAAGGATGAGGGCATAGTTAGACACAAAACTGTTGTTTATACTCCTCAGCAAAATGGTGTTGCTGAGCGTATGAATCGAACTCTTATGGAAAGAGCCAGAAGCATGATCAGCAATGCTAACTTGCAAAAGGAGTTGTGGGCAGAAGCAGTATCTACTGCTTGTTATTTAGTTAACAGATCACCTTCAGTAGCAATTGATTGTAAAATTCCTGAAGAAGTTAGGACAGGTCAGTCTTGTGACTATTCTCATTTGAGGATATTTGGCTGTGATGCTTATTCTCTTATTTCGAAAAATCAGCGTTCAAAATTAGATCCAAAGTGGAAATGTTATGTCTTTGTTGGGTATGACTATGCAGTGAAAGGATATAGGTTGTGGGATCCTACATTGCGGAAGATAGTCATTAGTAGAGATGTAACATTTGATGAATCCTCTTTGTTAAAATCAAATGTTGAAAGAATTGAACAGGAACAGGTATCGCCGAGTCAACGAGTTCAGTTGGAGGCTAGATCTTTCGGTGACAGTCGAAAGGAAGGAGAGACTTCTGGAGACAAAGGTGTTGAAGACACAAAGGAAGCCGTTGAAGCTTCTGAACCAGTGCAAGTTTCTGAACCAGTTCAGCAACCAGTCGCTCTGAGAAGGTCTACAAGGGAAAGGAAAACTCCCAAAAGGTATGAAGATTCTGCTTCATCTGTTGCTTTGGTTACTGAAGATGGGGAACCTTCTTGTTATCAGGAAGCAGTAGATGGTATAGATAGCGAGAAATGGAAAATGGCTATGGAAGAAGAAATGGACTCCTTAGCCAAGAACAATACCTGGGATCTTGTAGAGCTTCCTGAAGGGAGAAGTGTTGTTGGATGTAAATGGGTCTTCAAGCTGAAATGGAAAGTTGATGGTAGTATTGAAAGGTATAAGGCGCGACTGGTAGCAAAAGGGTATTCTCAGGTTGAAGGTATAGACTTTCATGAGATTTTTTCTCCAGTTGTAAAACTTGTTTCTATACGTACTGTGTTGGCACTAACTGCATTGCTTAATCTTGAGTTAGAACAGTTAGATGTTAAAACAGCTTTTCTACATGGTGATTTGAACGAAGAGATATATATGGAACAACCAGAAGGTTTTGTACGAGGTCGCAGCAGAAGATTAGTTTGCAAGCTCAGGAAATCATTGTATGGTCTGAGGCAGTCTCCCAGACAATGGTACAAGAAGTTTGATTCCTTCATGGTGAACCAGAACTTTATAAGAAGTGAGTATGATCATTGTGTGTACTTCAAAAGTTTCAATGGCATATTCATTATCTTAGCTTTATATGTTGACGATATGCTTATTGCAAGCAAAAGCATGGAAGAGATCAACAGGTTAAAGGCTCAACTCTCTAGGACGTTTGATATGAAGGATCTTGGAGCAGCAAAACATATTTTGGGCATGGAGATACACAGAGACAGGAAAAATGGTAAGCTTTGGTTGTCACAGCAGAAGTATGTGGAGAAGGTACTTGAAAAGTTCTCTATGAATAATGTGAAACCTGTTAATGTTCCTTTAACTTCCCATTTTAAGCTTTCTTCGGTTTTGAGTCTTAGAGCTGATGAAGAAAAGCAGTATATGTCTCATGTACCATATGCAAACGCTATAGGCAACTTAATGTATGCGATGGTATCTACAAGACCTGACATTTCACATGCAGTTGGAGTTGTCAGCAGGTTCATGGCAAATCCAGGTAAAGAACATTGGCAAGCAGTGAAATGGGTGCTTCGATATCTAAGAGGCACAAGTTGCATCGTCTTTAATGGTAGTGAAGGATCAGTCTGCGGATATGTAGATGCTGACTCTGCAGGTGATTTGGACAAAAGAAGATCTACTACAGGTTACGTCTTTACTCTTGCAGGTGGAGCAATTAGTTGGATGTCAAAGCTTCAAGACACGGTTGCATTGTCCACTACCGAAGCTGAATATATAGCTGCTTCAGATGCCAGTAAAGAAGAAATCTGGTTAAAGGGTTTGCTTGATGAGATTGGAAGGACGCAAGAGAAAGTGAATGTACTTTGTGACAGTCAAAGCGCTATTCACTTGGCTACAAACCCTGCCTATCACAGCAGAACCAAGCACATTGATGTAAGGTATCATTCTCTGAGACATGTGATCGATGGCGGAAAGGTAGCTCTTAAAAAGGTCCATACACGAGAAAATTGTGCAGACATATTCACAAAGCCAGTTACAGTAGAGAAGCTACGGTGGTGTTTAGCTTCTCTTGGCTTGCAGGAAAGATGATGAATGGGAAAATTGTTGTCAAGGTGGAGTTTGTTAGTTTGACAACGAATTAGGTAAAATTGTTAATAGACAGTTGTATACCGAATAATTAGTTATGTAACGGTAGTTGGTGATATAAAACTATCGAATGCTCATGAAATGTATTGTGGAGAATCATTTGTTCAATAAACTTCCATTCAATTCAGTTCTCTGATTCAGTTTCACGTCTTGGTTTCTTTGCTGTTTCTTTTCCTGTTTTTTTCTCCCATTCTACGAACAGTACCGATATGGATTGCTTCTACACATCTATAAGAAATGCTTTGCAAACTCGGATGGAAAACTGACGTGTAAATATGAGGCCCAACATTAGTTTAATGATATTGGGGATAGAGGGAACAAATTTTCAGTTTTGAAGGTACGAGGTGTCATGTTAGAAAAACTGCTGTTTTCTTTTCCAAGGTATAAATAGCAGGCCCCACTCACCATTGCTAAAATAATTTTAAGAATAAAATCGAGCGACCTGAATCAAACAGCATTTCCATACAGCAATTTAACTCGGAATTTCTGGAAAATGTTCCCCAGGAGTTTCTCAACCCCTTCCTGTGCACTTTCCATACCGGGAAATACCTGTATGGAAATGACTGCAACCTGCTGACTCAATTTCACAGGCATGGCATCCAAAATATTCGTGGCTGGCAGAATCTCTCCAATGCAGAGTTTTATTGTTGTAAATTTAATGTCATCTTCTTCATGAAAACGATATTGACATTTTATCTTTTCAGAGGAACATGTAACTTTTTCATGACTACGCATTTTGCTTGCATGTCTATAATTGTATCTAAGATCGATCAAACAGCTTTGATGAGCTTATTGGGACAGAGAAATAATAATAAACGCCACAAGTATGAATTGTCTCATCTTATTCTGCAGAGCAAGTGCCTTGATATCTTAAAAATCACGTGTGCAATATTCTTTTGTAAATAAGGCAGGCTAACCGGCTAAATTGGTCTGAATCAGGGATATAACGACATCATTTCCCAGCTTTGTCTTTTATTCACAAGTAGAAGATGCTTGAGCAGATTCTACACTCGCCGGAGACTAGCAAGCTTTTGCTGGCAGCAAGTTATGACAGACTCTATTCAACAGCTGTCAAAGTAGATGATGAAATCGCAGGAAACTATTATATTATGCATGCATTTTATTTATCCAGGCCGCCACGACCAGTGTAACTTTTATGAATTTTACACTCGCCAGATTCTTGTAGGAGATATCTATTTACATTGTCTATTTTCCTGCCTTGGTTTTCTATTCCGGAGTTCTATGTAAAATGATATTTGGACGTTACATATTTACATTTTTTGAAATTTTTTTATTTCTGAAACTGGCAAAATGACATTTTGAGAACGGTGATGATGGATAATGATGAATTATAAATGTGTTCGGGTTCCCATGCATTCGAGAATGTGTAATAATAAACGTCTGCGCAGTCCTTATCGAGAAAGGTGATAATGGATATTAATGAATTATGTGTTCGGGTTCCCATGCATGCATTCAAGATTGTGTAATGATAGACGTCTGCACTTTTTGTTTCCAATTAAGGTAAGAAATATGCCTTTAGTGTCCTTATTAACTGTCAACCATGTCTATTGGCCCAACCGCATGCCTTTTATAACTTCTAAATAAGTATTCGGACTGCCGAGTTTGACATATGACATGATACATTTCGTGATATGTATTGCTTCTATGTGAATGGTCGAATCTGTAAAAGTAACATGAAATGTATAATGAACTCCATATGTGATACTTCTCATTGTTCAACAAAAATATTGCTGAGAGTTTAGAAAATAATTCTTTTGGAATATTGGGAAAAATATTGGCTAATTTTAGAAAATATTAATAGAAATCAAAATATATTGACAAATTTATTATAATTTTCAAAATATCGTGATATTTACAATAGTTTTGCTATATTTACAATGATGCTTTCCATATAATGGTTACAATTTTTTGCCCCGGGTTAAAATTTGAGGCTAGTTGTAAGCATTGTTTTAAAAAACGGCAGAGTTGACTCCGACTCGATCGAGTCAGATTGAGCCAATGCCTGGCAAGGTCGGCTAAGTAGCTGAAATAGAACAGTTGGCCGGGTTGTTACCAAGCGAGTGATTGACTCGGTCGACTCGGTAATGACTCAGCTGGCTCGGTAACAACTCAGTCGGCTCGGCTCTTTGACAAAAATCTTGAAGGACATTTGTCAAAAGTTGTTCCGCCTCCTACATATCAATGGTTGGGTTGTTGTTTATTGCATATTTATAACCCTAAAGTAATCTATCACTGTGAGAAAGTTTTGAAAATTACAAGGCCAAAGTATAGTTATTCTAGTGGCATGAATTAGAAAACTGAAACAATGCATTGAGCCATACAGTGTTTTTAAAATGACAAACGTTTTGGCAATGGACTAATAAAAACATATTTACCTCTAATTGTTCTGGAGCTTGACCATAATTAAATCAAGGGTTTTGAGACTTCATTAGGGGCAGAGAATTGATATTATTTTTGTTGTAGTCTAGTGATTGTCCTTAGGCTGAGGCAGAAAATAATCCCAGCATTGGTGGCTAAGTATGAACTTTGTATTGGATAGTGCACTGGGTGCCATTTTGATATAATGGATATATTCATGCGCCTACTTTGATCATATGTTGTCTTCTCTATATTTAAAATTATGTTTTTTATAAAAAAAAAAATATTTAATGTATTTTTTACAACGACCGAGTTATTGAAATCAAACCAGCACAGTTGATACCGAGTCAGAGTTAGAGTCGGAGCCGACCCTCCGCTGTTTCCAAACCAGAGTCAGAGTTTTAAAACATTGGTTGTAAGGAACTTTCAATCACTTTGTTGTTGTGATATTGGCAACATAACATGCTTCATGCATCATTAATCATTATTGTGAGAAACATGGGACTAGATTACACATAAAAACATGTAGTTCATAAATATTTCAATTAACATTAAGAGAAATGATATGAATGAAAAATACAATCAACATGTATTTATAAATACATGCCATGTGGCAATTATTTATTAGCTTATCTAAAACTAGTGTATACATTTAATTATAGGTATACTTCTCTAGTCCACATAACCTAGTTCGTGTTCATTGCAAGCTCCCCACTTCAAAATTCATTGACTTCAAAAAAACATGATTTAAAGATGCCTCTCACAAATGACCCTATTCTTCCACAAGTACTTTCAGTTGGTATCTTCTTCTCATGGGGTTGAAAACATTGCCATGACCTAGTTCGTGTTCATTGCAAGCTCCCCACTTCAAAATTCATTGACTTCAAAAAAACATGATTTAAAGATGCCTCTCACAAATGACCCTGTTCTTCCACAAGTACTTTCAGTTGGTATCTTCTTCTCATGGGGTTGAATAACATTGCCATGGTGTCTAATTTTTCCATGAGCTTTAACAAAGATCTCCTTCAAGTTTTACATAATCTTAAAAGGTTGTCCCACTAGACCTTACATCAAAAACTTTGATGTGTATGAAATCCTTCATAAAAACATTGATTTATGTAACTTAGGGTTCATTTGCAATTTAGGTGTTCTATTATAATTCGTATAAATCTAGAAAGCAATAAGCCCATGTTCAAGCATATATAACCAAATATTTTAGAATGAAATATGAAAATAATAAGATAATCGATTAATTATGAATGAACGGGAAAATGAACATGAAAATAATATATATATATATATATATATATATATATATATATATATATATATATATAGCCCATGTTCATAAATACATATTCAATGTGAGACATGGTTCTTGCTCTATTTATCTATCACCATAAATTTATTAATAATTATGAGAATCTAGCCTCTTCAATGAGTTTTTTCTTTGAAGCATAACTTGAAGGTGTTGTGAATCGATGACCATGCATTCTCGCAAGATGTCTTCGGCGAGCAATTACTATTTTGGATTGATGGTCCTCAATATGTTAGATTTAGCGACATCATTTTTTAAGGTTCCCTTTTAGGTTGCTCGTAATCTTTCAAGATTGTTCCAAATTTGTTTTCATGCATGTGTGCGTTGGAAGCCTCTATAACAATATATGGCCTTTCTTTCTTCTTAGCACCTTAGTTTTGCAAGTCATAGATCTTTTGGAGTTCAACTTCCTTATTGGTTGTGAAGAGCTTGGCTTGATAGTTGGAGGTTCATCATACAATTTGTACCTTGTCCCTTGCCATATGAACTCAACAACTATAGATTGGTGGTGTAGGTAACTAATAACATTTGCCATTTTATCCCTAAGACTATATCCATTCCTTCAACTTATACAACATGCTTCTTCTTTTTTTAATTTGAACTTTTATATTTCTAAAATCACTTTATGCCATCTACCAACTATTGTAATATTTTTCTTATCTCCCATTTTAATTTTAAAATATTTCAATTTTATATAGAAAGATTTTTAATCTCTTTGCATAATGATGTCAATGAGGTTGTGCATACTTTCAAAATCCTCAACTATTATTACATCTATGAAAACCTTTGAGGCTATGGGAAATTAGTTATAATTGTTAGTGAGACCCTCGAGAAGATTTCATCATAATTTTTATGTTTTAAGGTTTGAGATATGATTTTCATTGATTCCAATGATATTTTAAGCATTATTTTATGTTAATCTTTTAATCTCGAGGTAATTCTCACCTAGGCCTTTCCAACGAGCCATTGAATGTGCCAAACGAAGATCGTATGCAAAAGTTACGGCCCTAGGAAGATGATGTACAAACAAGCCTTATTGGGGTCCATAAGCCTTTTGGCATTTCATATCCAAGGGTTAGGTTTTTGGTTATTTAGGATTTCTTCATTGCTACTTATGCTAAAAATGGCCTTTTGGCTTTCATTACAATGTGCTCTGGTGAATGCACATAGATGTTACATCTCTTCTTAGAGATAAGAAGGCACCATTTGAGGAAGTTTCTTTCATTCCGCATTTTAAAAGTTTCAACACTTTTCCATTTATTAATAGAATTCAAGTTTCATATTATCTTTGTGTTCTTTTTATAAATTTGTATTTCATTTAATTCGCTTCATAAATTTGGATCATTTGTATTTCATTTCATTCGCTTCATAAATTTGTATCAATGGTATCATAGCAGTCTTCTCTTTATCTATCTCTCTATGCATATCCCCAACAACATTATGGTATAAAGAGTGGGGCCTTGAACTACTTGAGCCTTTCTAAGATCATCCTTCTCAACCTCAATTCGCCTCCCATGGCAGAAGAAAAGAAAGACGAGGGAGTTGGAGATTCTATTAAACCATTACTCAAGAGAGCCCTTACATGGCAAAGGAATGAGATGATGGATAATTTTGCTTAGATCCTTCAACAATTGTCAACAACTAATGCATCTTCATCAAGGATTCACTTTGGATGCATCACCCCCTTCAAGGTACAAGTTGATTTTGATATTCATGTATTTGAAGGCCAAATAGATGCAGATGCTCTAGACAAATGGTCAAATCTACTAGAAGGGTATTTCTTTATTCACAAATTTTTCGATACAGAAAATATTACCTTTACACTCCTTAAGGTTGTACCCCATGTCAAGGATTGGTGGGAGACTTACTGCGAGTAAGGGGCCACAAATGAATTTGCAATGTTTGTTGTCATACCCATTTGAGGCTCTTTCAAGGATGTTATTAAGGTACAATATTGCCTTGCTGGAAGCTATGATGACTAGTACATGAGATGGACCACACTATAATAAGAGAGGGAGTAAATAGTGCTTGAGTTCACAAATATCTTCCATACCTTGCACACCAAGTTGGGTATTAGAGACTCTGAGCAACATTTGGTGTTCAAGTATTGCAACAATCTACACAAATACATCAAGACAAAAATGAAGGTTTTGGACATCTCCTCACTGGGCGCAAGATACCAATATGATTTCAAAATCGAGAAAAAATTTAAACATTAGTGCAAGGATTTTGGATATATGAATTCCTCACAACAGTAGGGAAAAGTAAACCCCAAATTATAGCACAAAGAACAAAGTTAGGATAGACCACCCCAAGGAAACCCATTTAAGCCACAAACAAAGAGTAATGAGAAGACAAGGAAAGACATGAAAAATTGGTGTGATTTCTGTAAGAGCCCCTGGAATAACACTGATGAATGTCGCTCAAGGTAGTCGTCAGTGGCCAAAATGAAAGCCTCATAGTTAGATGCAGGTTCCCAACTTTGAATAAAACCTATACACGGGGAAGCACATCATTGATGCATAACCCAACACTAACATTGCTACCACTAATGTCTATCAAAGGGAGGCTGAAGATTCAGAGGAAAGTAAGCACCTTTTTCACTCACAAATGTGGGTGAAGGGTGCTTCATTGCATTTCCTTGTTAATAGCGAAAGTCAAATGAACATCATCTCAATAGTGGTCATCAAGTGGTTGGACTTGGAGACAACACTGCACTTGTAGATATACACCATTAAGTGGCTCTACCAAGCGTGAGATCTTTGCATTAGTGAACAATGTCGCTTTCCCTAGGGCATCAAGCCATTCAAGTATGAGGTATTGTATGATATTCCCCCCTTTGAAGTTTGTGATGTTTATTAGGCCAACCATACTTATGGAAGTATCATGTTGTATATGAGTCTAGACCTCGTAGTGTTAATATTACTTTGGGTAGATAATTATAAAGGATACCAAAGGTAGCTCCACCTATCACCATTTTATTATCTCCACTAAGCAATACAATAATGTCATCTCCTAAGTTGGGCGATTTGTTTCTTCCCAAGTGTGCAAAATATCGCGGCCACATCCATGGCCTCCATACAGGGCCTTTCCACACATGAGAAACAAGTGGACAAGGTCTTGGAAGAATACAAAGACATCTCTTCTCCTAATGGGGTACCTTTACACTATGAGGTCAAGCAGACAATTGATCTGACCCCTAGTGCACCTCTACACAATGGGAAAATATATTGTTGCTCTCTTATGGAAAATGAGGAAATCAAGTGCCATATCCAAGAGCTACTCTAGAAATGGCACATACGATCGAGCTCCTCCTCCTGCAGAATCTCAATTATACTTGTGTGGAAGAAAGATAGGACCTGGCGATTGTGTTGATTACAAGGCGTTGAACAAAACCAAAGTCAAGAACCAATACCCAATTTCCCGCATTAATGTGATATCAGTTAGATCATTATAGTTTTTTCATCCATCTTGATGCATTTGGAATGGAAAAAAAATGGAGGAATCAACTCTCAGGGCCATTTTTACCGATGGGACCCAGTTTGGCAAATTGGGGCATGAAACCTTTTGGAAGTGTTTTGAGGCATCAAACGTCGTTTTTCGAGGGTAAAACATTTTCACTTTAGCACTGCACCTTTTTTCCTATTCTACACAGAGACCTTTCCAACAGTGCAAGAATCATGTCAATCAAAGTCTGTATGTGAAAGTTATGCCACTAAGAAGTTGAAATTCTCGTTTTCACCACCATAATTTGAAAGGATGCCATGTCAACCCCCATTATTCATGTAAAAGGGCTTAGCCATGTGATTATGATGTAGAAGACTATAGAAAAGTTTATATTGTAACTCTAGTTAAGAGAGTAGGTAGTCAAACCTAACCACCAGTGGCTATCGGGTTGTGTTATATCAGGCCACTATGAGGTAAAGGGGTTCCATTCTTCTTAGTGCATTTGTTCCATAGTTGAACAAAAATAGCCAAGAGGGATAGGAGATACAACACACATAGAGAATTTGTGCACTATAGTATCCCACAAGCCTCAGGTCGTACTTCTTTGTACTCAGAACCATATTTCCATATTAGAGAGAGCGGAGCATGTTAGAAAATTAGAAAGGCAGAAATATTTTATTATTCTTGATAATTACTTGTGATGTTTCTTGTTATTACAATTCTTTATATCTTCTTTCTTTTAGTTCATCAAGAAATTACCAAAGTAGCAGCACATAAAACAATAGACACCAGATGTAGGCACTATGCTAGGGGAAAACCCCCCCGAGGGGAAAACCCAGTCAAGAAATTCTTCCTTTCAATAGTATTCTTTGAGACTCTTCTCCCTAGACCAAGACTAGACTTTCCCTCCACACCAAGTTAGCCTTCTAGGATTTTTACCCCTTTCCAGCAACTTCGACTAGGCAGTAGCTTCCGACAACTGGCAGCATCTGACAATAGTGAAACTTGGAAGACTTCGATCTCCCAATCCATAGCACGAAATAGAGAGAGAGAGGCAACAAAATTTCTATTTTTCCTTTCTCCTTAGACTTCCCCAAACTCGCACTTACTTCGGCTTCCCAACAACAAACTTCACACTTTTCCTAGCTACAAGAGATATCGAACTTCTTATGAGAGAGTGTGTTCCAACTGAGTTCGATGTGCTTGTATTTATAGGCTCCATGTGAGGTCAAATAGGGTTCTTAGGCCGACTTGATGAGGATGCATCAATTATATTTGACTCAATACTTAACCTTTTTACATGATTCAAAACCCCAATAAGGGTCTCTTTAAAAGTAAAATGACTCTATTGACTCAGAATAAATCCTAGAAGTCTTCAATGGGGACTTTGACCTAAAACATGGTGACCCAAGCATGAAACCCATGCTTTAATATGTCATAATAATAATAATACAAATTCTTTTCTTTATTCTTTTGACAAGTACATTACATGATGACTCAATACATTAAATGAAGACCGAACCTAGTTATATTTTCCAACACACCCTCTTAACTAGGGATGTACAACGGAAGATCTCAAACTATATTAACAATGGAAGAACTTTAGGCATCGCAATGCCATGGACTAGATTCCTGACCAAGGAAATCTATCCATTGGTCTCTTAATAATTTAGGCACTACAATGCCACTGACTAGATTCCTGACCAGGGAAATCTATCTAAGTGGGAATAAGGTGGACTCAATCTTTCAGCCTTTCTAGGTACCATCAGACTTACTTGCTAACCACCGACCCAAAGATCCAGGTGGGTATCCAAAAGAGAGCTCTTTAATCAACTCCACCTTACCAACTTCGGGACCTAGACATCAACACAAAGTGTCAGCTAGATGCCCTCCCAGGCAATGCTTCACTCACAAAGCCTTAACACCCTTGATCATGCATATTAAGGATGACCAATCTCTCCTAATCAAACCATCATGCTATCAAACCCTTTGAGAGATTCACCTGTACAAACACAACCCCAATCAATAATATACTTTCATATGTACATAATCAAATACAAACCTCCAAGGTCATTTTAGATGTTTCCGCTCAACTCGACAATACTATCAACCGAATCTTTGACAAAAGATTCCTCAATCATATGCTTTCTTACTTCTCATGCAACAACATATCCTCTGAAATTTATTCTTCAATCAAAACCAAGTTATACTCTCCCTCTCAACCAGGGAGCATCTTATTATCAAGACTCCCTCTTAATCTTAGGGATATCTCTTTTATTGAGGTTTCCTTAGGGAGATCATGAGGGAGATCAGTTTCTTCTTTTTGTCATAGGAGAATCTTTCGTCGCTTTTAACTATTTTATTAGAGTTATCATCATCCACATCATGCTTATCACATTGATGAACATCTTCACCATATTGAAGATTGTGTACCTGCACAACTTAGATAGCAAGTACAACCAAATCTTATAGAAGCATGAAGTCAACCATATCATAATCACGAAAGCATTTCAACCTTACACATATCAGATACCAAAACAAGAGATAAATACTCTTCAACATCTTGCTATGGACTTTGTCATAAACCCTAGACCAATTCATAACAATTTTCACTCCATCTAAGGTTTCAATGTTTCTCTCAAAGGTGTAACATACCCTACTACAACATATAGCAAACACTAGAAACAATTCAAACAAGTATAGATCTACAAGACATGTAACAACTTTCAGAATTTATATGTGGACTTTCCACTAGGGTTTCATACAACTCCTAGATTTCATACAAGGGAATCAATCAAAGTCAATCACATCTTAGTCATTAACATGGCCAACTTCCACTAGGGTTAGTTGCAAACCCTAGATTTTCAATCAACCATCAATCTCAACCAAAACTCTGATTTCAAAAATCTTACACAAATTTCAAATCATCATATTGTCATCAAAGATTTTACTTCTACTAAGGTTCAACTCCATGACCCTAGAATTTCATTTTCACGATCTCAACAATCATTATATAAATAGATCTCAGATTGTTATATCACACATATTAGAGAATTTAATTCCTATGATGGTTTAGTTCCAAAACCCTATTTCCGAATATCATCATCCTAGAATCTTAGACAAGGACCATCAACGACTAGGTCAACGCACATATCTAGAAATTCATAATCACACATAAGCAATATCATATGTCTGACAACGTTAATACACCTGACCTAGACCAAGCTAGGTTTTGACCAAAAGGACATATCTATATATACCTATAGTTTCATCATCATGCAAAAACATTTCATATGTGTTAGTCAAACCCAACTTCACAAATATCAATAGAGGTTAGGCATATAACAAACTTGATTAGACTAGGGTTTGATTAGACAAACACACACATACCAAGGAAATCATTCGAAGACATTAGAGGGGTCTTTCTTACATATTCCACTAAACACTAATGAGTTAGGATTTCAATATAGGAACATAACAAACCCAACATTACCAAATATTTCAAGGTTCAGGATTTTAGACTTTATCATTCAACCCTAAGATAAGTTTTCTTGATCCTACCAAAATCCAAAACATGACATCATCAATACAATTCAAATATCATTTCACAATATCCCTAAGCAGTTTTAGGGTTTCAAACATTCACATTAGCATACCCTTAGGTTAGGGTTTTCCAGAACCTGTCTAGGGTTCTACACAATCAATTAAGAATATGAGTGGGGTGGGTAGATTTATCAAGTGATGAATCACCCAAAACAAGAATCACTATGATTCAATATAGCTAGACATAACAATGTTAGTAATAGATTGTCAAATGAATAATCCTTTCAATATAAAGAAATCAATGTATTTAAAGCATACCTTTGTTCCTTGACAAACCTTGTCTTGAGAGGTCCTCCTTCATACTTCTTGCAAATGTTTTCCTAATCAAGACAATAGAGGGAGAATGGTGATTAGTATTTAATATAATCAAAACTAAATGAGTACATGAAAACAAAAACTGAAAGGGAATGAGATACTTATCTTTGGGAGTTGTTGGGGGCTCCCTCCAAAGCTTGAGGGATACCTACAAACTTATAAAAACAACAAATATGTCTTTTCCAAAATATGTTAAAACTCTATAAATTCTAAAACATATGAAACAAGATATCTAAAGCTGTAAGCAAAGGACTTAGTCATGTAAGTCCCTAATGTCGGATTCTTTGGGCTTGACTTTCTTTGAGTCTCCTTCTTCAACAAAGTTGGCTTGATCTATTTCTCTCTTCTCGTTTCTTGGATTGTCGGGGCAGTCACTCTTATAGTGACCTTTCTTATGACATTGAGAGTATTCGACCTTAGACATGTCAACTTTCTTCCTTGATAGTTTCGATTTCTTTCCTTTATGTTGAGAAATGTAGGCATTTTATACCCTTTCAGGATTGGCGGCTAATGAGATCCTTAATTCTTCCTGACTACAGGCAATCCATAGTTCTTCAAAGCTTGGACCTACCTTCCAACTGTTAAGTCCTGCAACAAATGCACGTCAAGTAGGTGGCAATCCTAATAGGGCAATGATCATGAGTTCTTTGTCTGGAACAATTTCATCAATGACCAAAAGATCATCCCCGATTCTTATTATTTTCACAAAGAAGGATGTCACTATGTTTTCTTGAGTCATCTTTGTGATCCTTAGCTAATTTTTCAAACTTGCTACTTGACCAATGTTCTTAATAGTAAATAAATTTGATAAGGCTTCATATATTACCTGAGCATGATCGATGTTAGCTATGAATGGGACAAGGTTGTCCTTACCATCAGAGTCATGGCCACCAATTCTAGTTCCTTGAATTTCACTTTGTCATGATCATTGGAATCCTTTGTAGGTTTCTTTACTTTTCCTCTGACCAAGTCCAGTACCTTGTTCTTTTCAAGTATGAGGTCAATCCTATTCTTCCATGACATGTAATTTGAGAATCCTTCAAGTTTATTCTCTCCCTTGATTTTGTTAGACATATTCCTTGAATATAGAAGACTCCTTCCCTGAGATAATCCTTTTGAATGGTTCCCTGATCAAGTGCTTGAGGCTCCGTTTTTCTTCCTTCTTCACCAAAGCTCTGAAACCATGTTAGAAAATAAAAAAGGTGGAAAGATTTTCTTATTTTTTATAATTACTTGTGATGTTTCTTGTTATTGTGATTCTTTATATCTTCTTTCTTTTAGTTCATCAAGAAATTACCAAAGCAGTAGCACATAAAACAATAGACGCAATATGTAGGCATTATGCCAGGGAAAAACCCCCCTCGAGGGGAAAACCCCCCTCGAGGGGAAAACCCAGTCAATAAATTCTTCCTTTCAATAGTATTCTTTGAGACTCTTCACCCTAGACCAAGACTAGAACTTTCCTCCATACCAAGTCAGCCTTCCATAATTTCGACCCCTTTCCAGCAACTTCGAGTAGGCAACAACTTTTAGTGACTGACACCAAAATTTTGATTTTTCCTTTCTCCTTAGACTTCCCCAAACTCACACTTGCTTCAGCTTCCCGACAACAGACTGTGCACTTTTCCCAACTACAAGAGATATCGGACTTCTTGTGAGAGAGTGTGTTCCAAATGAATTCAATGTGCTTGTATTTATAGGCTCCATGTGAGGTTGAATAGGGTCCTTAGGCCGACTTGATCTTATTCTAGGCCAACTTGATGTGGAGGATACATAAATTATATTTGACTCAATACTTAACCTTTTCACATTATTCAAACCCCCAAGAAGGGTCTCTTTAAAAGTACAATGACTCTATTGACTCAGAATAAATCCTAGTAGTCTTCAATGGAGACTTTGACCTAAAACATGGTGACCCAAGCATGAAACCCATGCTTTAATAAGTCACAATAATAATAATTATTATTATTTTCTTTATTCTTTTGACTAGTACGTTACATGATGACTCAAATTTATTAAATGAAGACCGAACCTAGCTATAATTTCCAACAGAGCAGCCTCACCTTCCAGCTAGGTGTTTCTCTCGTAAAGGTTTCCTCAGTCATATTGTGTGATAGATGTGTTTGTGAGCTTTTATTTTTCATTCTCTATTTTTGCATAATTTTCATTCACATGCATACATTATTAACAGTAATTTACAAATCTATAAATCTAAACAGATAAAATTTATAATTGTGTAGAATTTCATATTTTAAGTATAATTCTATCATATTTGTTGTGATGAATTGTCTAGTGGAATATCAACGGAGGTTTACATATCATAATGACATTTTTTACTAACTCAAGGGGACCAAGTACTTCAATATGATTGATTTGAAGTTTGACTACCACCACGTCCTAATAGAACCAATTTGTGTATGGAAGACTATCTTCAAGTCCAAAGAAGGTATTTTTGAATGGCTAGTCATGCCCTTTAGTTTGATGAATTCCCAAACAACTTTCATTAGGTTGATGAATGACATTTTATGGCCTTTCACCAATTCTTTTTTGGTGGTATACTTAGATGATATTGTCATCTTCAACAAGACTTGGGTAGAACCTTTGTAACATATTCAACAGATCCTTCACACTCTATAGTAGCACAAGCTATCTTCTAACTTGTCAAATGCTCCTTCACATGAACAAGGTCCAATAACTAAGCTACGTTGTTAATGAGTAGGGTATGCATGTGGATTAAGCGAAGATTTAAGTCATCAATGATTGGATATCCCCAACCACACTAATTGATCTTCAAAGTTTCTTAGGCCTTTCCAACTTCTATCGTAGGTTCATGTTGAGATTCTCTCATATTGCATGGGTCCTCAACCAAGTGACCAAGGGTGGTGTAAAAGAAAAATCCATGCAGGGAAATTCGCAATAGAAAGCTTTTGATGATATGAAACACCTCTTGTGCATATCCCTAGTTATCTCCTTACCCAATCTACAACAACCCTTTGAGATTGAAACAAATACTTTGGACTATGTTGTGGGCACAGTTCTTACTCAGCATGGTCATCCGATAGCCTTTCATAGTGGGACACTATCAAATTTCATTCATAAGTACCCCACCTATTACAAAGAGATGTATTACATTGTATAATCTTGTCGTCAATGGAAGCTCAAGGGGGCCAAGTACTTCAGTAAGATTAATTTGAAGTTCGGGTACCACTACGTCCCAATAGAACCAACTGATGTATGAAAGATCACCTTCAACTTCAGAGAAGGTCTTTTTGAATGACTACCTATGCCCTTTAGTTTGAAAATTCCACAACAATTTTCATGAGGCTAATGGATGACACCTTATGACATTTCAACATTTCTTTTGTGATGGTATATATGGATGATATTCTCATTCTTTTCAAGAGTTGTGTAGAACACTTGCAACATATTCAATAGGTCCTTCACATTGTGCGACAATAGAAGTCATTTGCTAACTTGGAAAAACACTCCTTTAGCATGAACAAGGCTCGATACCTAGGTTACATTGTTGATGAGTAGGGTGTGGATGTGGATCCAACCAAGATTCAAGTCATGCATGACTGGCCTAGCCACACTAATTGAGCTTCGAAGATTCTTAGGCCTTGTCAATTTATATCATAGGTTTGTGTTGGAATCCTCTCATGTTGAAATTCTCTTGTGTTGGAATTCTCTCATATCGCATGGGCCCTCAACCATGTGGTCAAGGGTATTAGGAAAGAAAAATTTATGTGGGGAAAGTCGCAACAGAAATATTTCAATGATTTAAAAAATCTCCTATGCTCAACTCCAGTGCTCTCCTTACCTAATATGCAACAACCTTTTAAGATTGATATAGATGCTTCAAACTATGTTGTAGGTGTAATTATCATTCATCATGGTCATCCAATGGCTTAGCACAGTGAGACACTATCAAATGTCGTCTGTAAACATGTCACCTATGACAAAGAAATGTATTCTATTATATAATCCCACTGCCAATGGAAGCATTACTTTCTTGAGTAGGAGACAGTCATCCACATTGATTAGAGGCCCTCTATAGTTCATTCCAACACAAGTAAAATTGGAGAACGACCACCATCAAATGTTGTCCACATAATTGCAATAGTTTCATATCAATGTCAAATATAATATAGGGAGCACCTGTGGTATCATTAACTTCCTCAATTGACTTCTAGTTACAACACTAACCACAATGCTCTGCTCTTGCAAACATGAGGCCTCCAGGTGGCCCCAAATATATCTGAATGATCTTGACTTCACTACCACCTACCAAATTCTAAGCACGGGAACGACCTTCACTGAATTTCATCTTTAGGGTGGACTTTTATGCCATCTAGGCCATCTTTGTGTTCCTTGAAGCGAGCGTGCAAAGTTGATTTAGGAAGTTCGCTACACTCAAATGGAAGGACACTTTGGTGTGGAAAATATAGTGTCCATGCTACAAACGTATTTCTATTGATCGAAACTTCGATAGGATGCCAACAAGTATATCAAGTTTTGTATTGTCTGCAACATTTCCAAACTAGCCATTAAGAATCAAGGCATGTAAACCCCTTTACCTACTCCTAACAATCCCTAAGAATCCATCTTGATGGACTACATGGCTTGTCTTCCTTTAACCAAGTAGGGAAATGATTATGTCTTTTTGGTTGTAAATTGATTTTCTAAGATGGCCATTCTAATAAGCTACTAGAAGAATATCATAGCATAGGCTACTAGGAAGCTCTTCTTTGAACATATGTGGGTGCATTTTGGGATGCCAAAAACCATCATATCAAACCATGATAGTAGGTTCCTAAGCACATTTTGGTAGAGCCTCTAGTCACTATTAGACACCAAGCTCACAAAATCCACTACTTCCACCCCCAAATTGATGGCCAAATAGAGGTTGTTAACAGGATGATAATGCATGTCTTGCACATGTACAACTCCAATAATCCACGCATGTGAGATGAAAGTATCCCATATGTTCAGCACAACTGCAATGTAGCATTGCATAGCTCGATCGACCATAGCCCTTTTTAGGTGGCCCTAGAACTTCAACCAATGGGTCCTATTGATGTAGCACTACGCTTTGCATTTGCACATGTGTAATCTTCCCATGCTCACTTTGAGTCTAAAAAATCCACCAAACTCATTGAAAGGATTTAACACATCCATCAAAACTTCCATGATATTTATAGAAAACTAATACTAAGTACAACCAATGCCATGATCAACATTGATTGCCACACAAGTTTTAGGTGGGATATAAGGTTCTGTTGCATTTGCGAAAATAGTGCCTTATAGGACCCCATCATAAGCTTCATCCACTTGGACGGTATGCCATCACCAAGATTGTGGGTGACAATGCTTTTGATCTAATTATTCCCCCTTCATTGGCTTATACCTATAGTTCAATGTGGACCTCCTTTGGCCACACTTTCTACCATTATTCGACAATAGTAGATCAATTGACACCAATAAAGCTCAACCCCAACTACAAGGAAAAGAAACCATTGATTAGATCATGGACAAACAAGTTACAAGCACTTTCCAACAGAGGGTTAAGCTTTACCAAGTTGTCAAAGCTAGGCAACTCCTGCACCAAGGCAAGTGGCTCACATAGGGCCAAGTTCAATAGAAGTTTCCCCATATTATAGGGAAACTCGACACAATGAAGACCATTTCTTCCTAAGTATGGATGATTAATATTGGTAGATATCGTTATCCACCCACCTCTTCCACTAGCTTATGGCATAGGTCTCCATCATGGTAGGTTTTCTATAGTTTTTCCAGTCCTAAACTTTGGTGACTATTTTGAGGCCCTAAATGATGTTTTCTTCATGTGGTGAGGGACTAGGCGATAACATTAGGCTCTTGCATGTACCTTAGTCAAAATGTGTATTTCTTATATAAGCCTTTCCAATGGGATATTGAGCATTCCAAACTAAGATCGTATGCAAAGGTTATGGCCTCAGGAAGTTGATTCATGAGCTAATTCCATTGGGGTCCACAAGACTTGGTGTTTCATCTCCTCATTGTTGCTTATGTTAAAAAGGGTCTTTCAACCTCATTGTAAGGCACTCTAGTGAATGTGCATAGTAGCCACATCTCTTCTTAGAGATAAGCTACCACCATTAGAGTGATTTACAATTTCATTCCACATTTGTATAGTTTCAACACTTTCATTATATCTTTGTGTTCCTTTTATAAATTTGCTTTTATTTTCATTCCTGTCATAAATCTAAATCAATGGTATTAGAGCAGTTTTTACTATATCTGTCTCTCTATGAATGCCCCCAAGAAGGTTAGGGTATAAGGAGTGGGGATTGAAAGTACTTGAGCTTTGCAAGACCATCCTCTCTAACCTTGATGGATTACCATGGAAAAATAAAAGAAAGATGGGGGAGTAGGAGAGTCCTATTAAACTATTGTTCAAGGAATCCCTTGTGTTACAAAGGAATGATACCATGAATAATTTTGTCCACATCCTTTGTCGAATGCCAACAATTGATGCAACTTCATCAAGTGGCCACTTTGGAGGCACCACCCTCTTCAAGGTACAAGTTTATTTTTTTATTCTTATATTTGAACAACATATAGATGCAAATGCTCTAGACAAATGGTTAAATTTGCTAGAAGGGTATTTCTCTGTCCACAATTTTCCCTGTAGGGAAAATATTACCATTACACTCTTTAAGGTTGTTCCCCGTTTCAAGGATTGGTGGCAGACTTACTATGAGTAAAGGGCCGTAGAGGAATCCACAATGTTTGTGGTCTCACCCACTTGGGGCTCCTTTAGAGATGTTATTAAGGTGAAATATTACCTTGTTTGAACCTATGATGATCAGTACATGAGATGGACCACATTTTGGCAAGAGAGGGAGCAAACAATGCCAAAGTTCATAAACATCTTCCACATCTTGCGCACCAAGTTAGGTATCAGAGAATCAAAGTGACATTTGATGCTCAAGTATTGTGAAGATTTGCACAGATACATCTAGAGAGAAATGGGTTTTTGGACATCTCCTCATTGTGCACAACAAACCAACATGTTATCAAAATAAAGCAAAAATTTAAACAAAGGAAGCAAGAGTTTGGATCTGTGAATTCCTCACAAAAAAGGTAGGGAAAAGGCATCCCCACACTATAGAACAAATAACAAAGCTAGGATGGACTACATGAGGAGAGGTAAACAAAGAAGGGTAATGGGTAGATGAAGAAATACATGGGAAAGTGGTGTGAATTCAATAAGATCCCCTAGTATAACACCGATGAATGTCACTCAAGGCAATTGTTGGTGGCCAAGTTGAAAGCCTCGTAGTTAGATTCAAGTTCTGACTCTAAATTAGACCTAGATTTGGGGAAAGTGAACCATTGATGCAAAATCCAATGCCAATGTTGTTTCCACTAAGGTCCAGTAGAGTGAGCCCAAAGAATAGGAGGAAGGTGATATCCTTTTTAACTCACATATGTGGTTCAAGGGTGCTCCATTGCATTTCATTATCAATAGTGGAAGTCAAAAGAACCTCATCCTAGTAGAGATCATCAAGCAGTTAGACTTCACGATAACACCACACTTATATCCATACACCATCAAGTGGCTCTTCCAAGGTTGATATCTTTGCATCAACAAACAATGTTTCCTACGCTACAACATCAAGCCCTTCCAGGATAAGGTATTGTGTGATAGTGATCCCCTTGATGTTAGGTCCCTATACTACTAGTGTAACTCTTTATTGTTATTAGTACAGCCCCCTTATTATATTGTGGTGCCCATGTAGTCCCCATATTGTTATTATTGTGCTCCATAGAAGCCCACTATTGTTATTATTGTGCCCTTACATTATTATTGTTATGTGGGCTCTGATTATATTATGACACCTTAGACTCCTATATATAGAATTGAGGTCTTTTCATTTGTATCATCCAAGAATTATTCATTTGTGTAATGTAAAGGAGGTTTCCCCCTCAAAGAGGCTGATTTTGAAGTCGTTGATATATCTTATCTTCTATTTTGTGATGTTCTTTCAGTCCAACCATACTTGTGGAACTATCATGCTATATATGAGTTTAGGATTGGTAGTGTTATTATTACTTTGGGAAAAAAACTATGTAAGATACCAGAGGTATCTCCACTTACCGCCATTTCTTTGATCTCTACTAAGCAATGCAACAAGGTCATCTCCTAGACTAGGAATTTTTTTTTCTTCCTAATTCACTCTAAAAGTGAACAAAATATCATGGCCACATCCATAGCATCTGGCCTCTCCACACAATAGAAGCAAATGGACAAGGTTGTGGAAGAATACAAATGTATATTTTCCTTACCCACTAAGGTCCCTCTGCACTATTAAGTCAAGCATTCAACCAATCTGACCCTCAGTGCATATCTACCCTAAGAGCCAATATACCACTTCTTTCTTATGGAAAATGATGAAATCAAGCACCTGATCCAAGAGGTGTTCCGAAAGCAGAACATTTTACCGAGCTCCTCACCCTATAGAAGCTCAATTGTCCTTGTGTGGAAGAAATATGGGACATGGTGACTCTGCATTAATTACATGGCCCTGAACAAAACCATAGTGAGGAATCAACACCTAATTCCTTGAATTGATGACCTTCTTGACTAGATCAAGCGGGGCAAGAACTTAAGTAAGATTGATCAGAAGTCTGGATACCACCATGTCCCAATAGAAACAATTAATGTATGGAAGATTGCCTTCAAATCCAAAGAAGTTCATTTTGAGTCACTAGTCATGCCCTTTGGTTTGAAATTTTCCATAACAACTTTTATGAGGCTAATGGATGATATCTTGTGACCTTTCAATATTTCTTTTGTGGCAGCATATCTGGATGATATTATCGTCTTTAGCAAGATTTGTGTAGAGAAATTACAAAATATACAATAGGTCCTTCACACTCTGTGAAAACATAAGCTATGTGATAACTATGAAAAATTCTCCTTCAGCATGAACAAGGTCCAATGCCTTGGCTACATTATTGATGAATAGGGTGTGCATGTGGATCCAACTAAGATTTTTGTCATCTGTGACTAGCTAACCCCGATCACATTAATTGAGATTCAAAGTTTCTTAGGCCTTTCCAACTTCTATTGTAGGTTAGTGTTGGGATTCTATGACATTGCATGGGCCCTTAACTAAGTGACCAAGGGTGGGAACAAAGCAAAATTTGTGTGAGGCAAGTCGCAACAAAAGGTTTTTGATTATCTAAACATTTTCCTATGTTTGGCCCTAGTTCTCTCTTTACCTAATCTACAACAACCTTTTTAGATTAAATAGATGCTTTAGACTATTCTATGGGCATAGTTATCACTCAAAATGATCATCTGGTGGCCTACCATAGTGAGACACTATCAAATGTTTTTTGTAAGTACCCCACCTATGAAAACGAAATGTAGTCCATTGTTCAATCACACTACCAATGGATTATCTATATTAGATCATTATATGTTTGTCATACATATCGATGCTTTTATAGTTGAAAAAGTGGAGGAATCAACTCACAATACATTTTTTATTAGCAGGACCCAGTTTGGAAAATTGGGATCTAAAACCTTCTGAGAGCATTTTGAGGCATCCAATGATGCTTTTTTGGGGTAAAAATTTGTCACTTTAGTGCCAAGCCCTTTTTTCATATTCTACACACAAATTCCTTTCAAACAACACAAGAATTTCCTCAATTGGAGTATGTATGCAAAAGTTAGGCCATTTGGATGTTGACCTTCTCGTTTTCACCGCCATAATTCGAGAGGATGCCACGTCAGTCCCCATTATTCATGGAAAAATGTCTAGCCACATTATTACGATAAATAAGACTATAGAATATTCCATATTGAAACTTTGGTTAAGAGTTTAAGTAGTCAAACCTAACCACTAGTAGGCTATCATGTTGTGTTATAATTGGGCCACTAGGAGGAAAAGGGGTTCCATTTTTTTCAAGTGCATTTGTTCCATAGATGAGAAAATAGTTGAGAGGGATAGGGAGAGAGAACACAAAGAGGATTTTTGCATTGTAGTAACCCACGGGCCATGAAACTTACTTATTTGTACTCATAGCCATTTTCTATTGAAATAAAGACTAGAGAAAAGCGACCTCAACTTCTAGCTAGGTTTTCTCCCAAAAGGGTTTTCCTGGTTATATATTGTGTTAAATCATGGTTTATGAGAGTTTTTCTTTCGTTGTTGTCTATTTTATACATAATTTTAATTTTCATGCATACACAATTAACAACAATCGACAGATACATAAATATAAAGAGAAATAAAACCCTAATAGTTTAGATTTTGAATTTTTAAATATAATTTTATCAGATTTGTTGTGACAAGCTATCCAGTGGAATATCCACATCATTTTACAGATCATATTGGTATCAAAGTGGTTTTCTTTGGGTATATTATGGATATTTGCAAGGGATTTAGATCATCTAAGCCAAAAGTAAAAAAGCCCCAGCCATGGCTGACGAATCTATGAACAACCATCCTAATCTTGCAGAGAAGAGGTTTTCGTGGTTAGAAGCAAAAGTTGTAGATATAAGTCATATTGTGAATATCCTCATATCAGCCGTGAAAAAAATCTTAGGCTACTCAGAGAAGATGGGGTGTATAATGCAGAGGACATATCAGAGAGGAGATCAAAAGACTAGGAAGAAATGGAGAACTAGCCGAATAAAGGACCCGAAAGAGATCAACCCAATTCAAGTTTCATGAAGCATTCACAGTGCCTATTTAAAATTCAAGTGAAGGTTGATATCAAGCTATGTCGAGGTGAGATCGACACTCTGAATCTAAATCACTAGCTACAACAATTAGAAGTGCATTTCATGGTTCATCATATTGAGGAAAAACATAAGATTTCATTTGCATGGTTGAAATTAGAGGGCCATGCCCTGACCTGGTGGGAAATCCACTTGAAGACATTGAGGTTGGAGGGAGATCCTCCAATGAATAAGAGAGGAGGACTTTAAAACCCTCATAAATTTATAATTTTACCCTATCAGGAATGTAGTGGACAAGTCGATCTGGTGGCAATAATTCAGTAGAAGTAGGGGGAGAGTGTATAGAGGTACAACACATAATTTAGAAAGATGGCCATAATGTTGGGTATCTCCCAAAAGAACCCAAACGTACTCCTTGAGTATCCAAAGGGTCTACAGAAGCATCTACATAAGTAAGTGATGTTGTTCAAGCCTAGACCAGTGGACGAGGCTTGTTACAAGCATAATACCTAGAGAACATAGGCATGAAGAAATGGAAATCAACTGGATTGAAATAGGAGTAACAAGACACTTTTAAGGAGGGGAAGAAGAATTGGACATGAGGAAAGATAAAAAGACAGAAGCCACAACACACTAGTGCAAAGACCTCAACAACCACTGTAATATTGATGATTATACAAAGGAGGAGTGTTGGAAGTTGCATCTAGAGCTTAACCCGGAGAACAAAAAGAAAGACAATAAGAAGGAGAATCTCATGGCCATTGATTCGAACAACCAATTTGAAAGCAGAACAGAAGTGGATGAGAAGATTTTCTATATCTCAATGCAAGAGGAGGTGAATCTGAGTAGCTTTAAGCAACAGAAAGAGAAAGAAATGACCAAAATATTCACATAAATATATAGTTCAAGGAACAAATATTGATGCTCTTTTTGACACAGGATCGTAGATGAATCTCATTACATTAGAGCTAGTAAAAAAATGGGATTATAAATTCATCATCATCCAAGCCCATATTGAGATGGGTAAATAAGGATGCAAAGTTGAAGGTAACAAAATAATGAAAAATTAGATTTGTTATTAGTGCTAATTTTTTGAACGAAGTAGAACTAGCTGTGGTTCCCATTGATGTATGTGAAGTGGTGTTTGGAAGTCCATATATGTATATGTGTGATGCAACCTTTATGTGAAGATCCAACTAGTACTAGCTCATCAAGGATGAAAAATTGTTCACCATCAATGCGCACAAAGGTAAGTAGAAAATTTTCTTGGTAAGTAGCAACCAAGCTAAGAAACTGATCAGTTCTAGAAAGAAATTTGTTTTACTATTTTTAAGAGAGAATTATTCTATAGAAGAGTTAGTAAGAGAAAATGAATCCTTGGAGTGGTGTACTAAGAAGCAAAGACAACAACCATAGGAGTTTCTACAAAAATATAAGAATGTGTTCCGGGAGCCTAAAAGGTTACCACCTAAGAGGGGGCACACGATCTAGCTATTTTCAGACTCCCCATCGCCAAACATTTAGTTGTACAAGTAGTTAGTTATAGAAGCAAGTGAGGTGAAGAAACAATTGCATTTTTTACTAGACAATGTATAAATTGACTGAGTACATCACCATGTGGGTAATCCATCATCATTGTGACAAAGAAGTATGGGACTTGGAAGATGTGTATTGATTACAGGGTGTTAAACAAAATCATGTTCAAGAACAAGTACTTCCTGCCCATAATAGATGATATTTGGGATCAGTTATAGCAAGAAAAATACTTCATTAAGTTAGACTTAAAATATGGATATCACCAAGCTCGAGTCAAAGAATAAGTTACCTAGAAGACCGCCTCTAAAACAAGGCAATGTTGTATGAGTGGTTAGTCGTCATTCGGCCTATGCAATGCACCAACTACATTTATGATGTTAATTAATGATATGTTGTGCCATTTTATGGTTTCATTTGTTATTGTCTATTTGGATGATAAACTAGTATACAATGCTACCTAAGAAGAGCACATCTAACAATTTGATGCAAGTTCTAGAGACATTAAAGAAGCACCAATTGCTAGCAAATATCAAGAACAATGAGTTTTCACAACAATATTTTGTGTATTTGAGTATGTGATAGGTGGAGGAGAGCTAAAGGTAGATCCTACCAAGACAGAGGCCATCATGAAATGATTGGTGCCTACTAATATTTCTAAGGTCAGGATATTTGTTGGGGTGGCATAGTACCTAAGGAAATTCATAGCCTAATTTTTAGTGGTAGCAACACCACTCCACACCATAACAATAAGTGATAAGAGTTTCCAATGGGGATAGGGTCAACAAAGGGCCTTTGAGGAGCTAAAGAAGAAGATCAGTCAAGTAACATTTTTGGTATTATCAAACTTGCAGCAACCCTTCAAAGTGGAGATAGATGTGAGGGGGTATGTGTTCATGGTTTTGGAAATCCATCAACCAAGTGGGTCTTCCTAGTATGAAGTCCCAACTAGACCTCAAACCGTTTGGATTAGGAGTCCCAATCAAGAAATAAGATCGGTTTCCATTATTCTAAGAATTTGCCTTAGTTGCAATTATAAACATAAGAGATTATACAAACAATATTTGAAACAAGCAACTAAGTTGACACTGTGAGGCACACAATCACAATGTATATAAGGTACTTTCATGAAAGTGACACACAAGAGCATGGAAAGAGATCGTTAGTTAACCTACAAAGTAGTTCACAAGAAAACAATGATCATAAAAGAAAGTAACAATGCATATTCAATAGGATGCATACTAAAGCCAACGAAATAGTTCATTTTCATTAGTATATGTTAGCATAAGCATACACCACAAACATTGAAATAATAATCTCACAATCATTCACGACATATGCGTGAAAGTGCCTTGGCTCTAAGAGATTCATATATTAAGTGAAAGTCACAAGATACATGATTACAACGCTACCACAACTAGCCCCAATAGTGGAACATTAAGTCACAACTTGCTCCTCCAAAGAAATATCTTCTCTCCTATGCTAAACTAGAGAAGTCGAGGTGAAAAGTCCAAAGTCCAATGTCCTGGGGCCCTTCTCTTGAGCTATGAGGGTGTATTTATAACAAATGAGGTTACTCTTCACCTCCCAGGTGACTCTTCACCTCCCTCATGACCCTTGAGCTTCTACTATGGCTTTTAAAATTCCTATATGACCTTTGAACTTGTAATGAATCTAGTCAAATTTCTAGTAACTTTTCATATTCCATGTGGGGTCCTTGGTCTTTTGTTCATTTACATTTTCTCATTTTGAAAATACAATAATTACATTCCAAAAATTATGTGGCCATATACATTGACACATATGACTTTGTGATGACACTTGGACAAGCCATGACTTGGCATTGATGACATGGAACTTCATTGTGATGTGTTCATACCAAGCCTTTCTCCTTGTTGCTATGACTTTGACTTCTTCATGATGGATCTTTATTTGCTCATATTTATGCGTCAAAGGGTTTGGATCAGTGTTAGAACCTTCCAAGTCAACATGAGAAGCACCCATTATGTCATGTTCTAGGATTTGTTCATGTCCTTCATAATGGTTCTTTCCTCTGCTCCTCCTTCTCAAGTTCTCTCCTATAGCCTCTACTTGATGATATATCTTGAGGATCACCTTGCCAGGTCGAAATGATAACAACTCTAGATGAATTCCACTCATGATAACATTAGTCAACCACCTATTCTACCTCTGCTTTTCTCACGGAAGATATTGACTTTGATGGGGCAACAAACAAAGGTTTTGAGAGTAGGAGGTTGAAAATTGCATAGTTGATCGTAACAGGGGTTGAAGGATGACCTCCCTGTCCATTGGAACTATGCAATGCGTAGTAGGAGACTCACTAGATGAAGAGACTATGTAATTGGGCAAGTTAACGAGACAAGGAGGTAAGGTTACACATTGTAACTATGCAATGTGCAGTATTTGAAGAGGAGGCTTAGGATACTGAGCCATTGGGAAAGTTAGTGACATAGGAAGGCTCCACTATCTACTACAACTATGAAATGCACAATCCAGGGCAAGTTAGGATAAGATACTACATAATTGAGGGAGTCAGTGATGCAACGAGGCAGGCTTGCTCATTGTGATTGCGCAATGCACAATTCTGGGAGGAATGGGATAGTGGATTGTGTAGTAATGGAAGCTTCACTACTAACTAAGATTACGCAGTGCACAATGGAAGTATGACTGGGTCATGATTGTGTAATTTGCAAGTGTAGGAGGCAGGGACTAAGCATTGGGATTATGCAATGTGCAAATCTTGGAGGGAATGACTACGTGCAATTCCAAGAGGAAAGGATGGCTCACTGAGGATTGAGATTGCACAGTGCACAATTTAGGAAGGAAATATGAAGAGTGGTTGGTCATTAAAGTTACAAAGAGAGAAACACTTCAAAATTAACTAAGTGTGAGATCAGTGAAACGAAAGATGAAACCAAAATATGTAACAAGACTCGATAATGATCACACACTTACAATCGATCATACACATGACAATAAAACACTTAACATCCAAATCAACATGCATCCATTGAAACGATAGCAAAGTGACACTTATTTCTAAGTGCCATAGTAGAAACGTAGCTTTGAAACACTTAAAGTACAAGTTATGATACAAGTGTCGAATGCAACTAGAAAGTGTGCTAAGATGTGAGAGAGTGTCTGACACATATTCTTATGATATATATGAACAATTAATGTAGGAGGATGCACTAAAGTCACCTCCAGTAATGTGCTAAGGTGCAACACATGCAAGAGTACAAATAGTTAAAAGCGACACTTGCGACGGTAAGAAAAGTGAAAACGACACTTGCCAAAGCTAAAGAAAGTGAAAGTGACATATGTTAAAGTGAAGAGAAAAGAAAAGAGAAACTTGTTAAAGTGAAAACAAGCAAAAATGATAGTTGCGAAAGTGAAAATGACACCTGCGAAAGCGGAGGTGTGCAAAAGTGACAGTTGAGAAAATTCACTAGGATGATGGTACACTTGCATTTAACAGTGGGAGGACTGTCAGATGGAATTGCGCACTGATTGTCCAAAGGGATTGCGCTATCTTTGTCTCTAAGAATTGTGTAATCAATGTCACTAGAGATTGCGCAAGCACTGTCTTTTAGAATTGCAACAAAGGTACTAAAAGTTGTTGATCAAATGAGAACTATTACCTCAAAAACAAGAAATCTAGCCAATAAAACATGAAAAAACTACCTAAAAAAGATAAGTGTTGATGCTGGAATAAGGTTTTTTCTTTTTGGGCATAAATTTTCAACATTTTTAAAAAATGGAAGTAAAATCCAATAAAAGGCAAACTTTTTCATGCGAAAAACACCCTGAAAATGAAAAGTGTTGATGTTGGAATATTTTTTTTTTCTTTCAATAATGGCATTAGAGATAAAATATCATGACTTTGAAAAACCTTAAAATTATAACGACAAGCATGATATTAAAGATAAAATATTATATCTCTTAAAAGTCTTAAAATTCCAATGATTTTCAAGCATGGCATTAAGGATAAAATATCATGTCTGTGAAAAAGCCTTAAGATTCCAACAATTTTCAGATATGACATTAAAGATAAAATATCGCCTCTATGAAAAGCCTTAAAATTCCAACAATTTTCAGCCATGGTATTAATATTCTTTTAAAAAATTATTACCATTTAATTTATATTAATTTATTTTTATTTAAAGTTTATCATATTAATATCAATTTATTAAATATTGTCTTTTTTATATAATGTGTTGAAGTCATTGGATAGGAAACACTTCAGTTATGATGAATGAACAACTTTATAAAAAAAATGAATTTATATGTGATTTTGGAGTTTTTGATACTCTATACATTAAAACATTTTTTTTTGAAATTTTTGTAAATATTTTATTTTTAAATAATTTTGAAATTTACAAATTGCTTTTTAAAATATACATACATACATACATATATATATATATATATATATATATATATATACATATATACACACACACACACACACACACACTTTATTTTATTTTTAATAATAATAATAATATATTTCTTTGGAATTTAATAAATCGAAATTAATAAACATATTGAAAGTGGGCAAAAAAACAGAGATTACGACAAAATTTTTTTGTCATTCCTATTGACCGCAAAAGAATTACACAATCAACAAAAAATGTTCTTCTAGACTTATTACTTCTACATACTTTTTATTTTGACATATATATCTAATCAAATATATTCAAAATATTGGAACTTTGAAAAAAAACTAAAACAAAAGAAAAAAACATAAAAAAAAAAGTAAATACAAATATATATTAAAACATAAAAAAAAAAAAAACCATGACCCAAAAACAATCCTATATATATATATATATATATATATATAAATATATACAAAAAAAATAAAAAATTCACTCATAAAATATACAAATGTATACCAAAAAATAAAAAAATAAACAAAAAATATTAAAATATAAAAAAATAAATATAATTAAAATAAAAAATATTTCCAAAAATACACAATTTAAAATAAATAAATAAATAAAAATAAAATAAATAAATAATATTAAAAAATAAATTAAAAAACAACAAAAAAAAAACATTGAAATAAAATTAAAAAAAAACATTAACAAAACACAATTAAAAAAAAAAAAAATTAAAAGAAATAATTAAAAAACAAAAATAAAAAATTAAAAAAATAAACTTATAAAAAACATTAAATTCTTTTTTGAAAAAACACAATCAAATAAAATAAAAGAAAAGAAATAAAAAAAATAAAAAAAAAACAAATTAAAAATATTAAAAAAACATGATTTTTTTTAAATAATAAATAAAAAAACGTAAAAAATAAATATAAAATAAAAACATTTAAAAAATATTAAATTTATTTAAAAAAAAATCAAAATCAAAACCCTGTGGCCTGGATGGGCAGGCAATTGTACGCAACATCTTTGCCAACCTAGGCCCCTGGAGCCTGGGGCCTGGGTTGATAGGGATGTTGCACACAACTCCTCGTCCTCCCAAGCCCCAGGCCTCATGGACCCCGGGGCCTTGGCAGGGGAGCTGCGTGCAACTCCTCACTAACCCAAGCCTCGAGGTTTCAACTTTTATTTCTTTATTATAAGTTAAGATTTTTTTTTTTAAATGTATTTTTTCTTTTTTAATTATTATTATTATTTAAATTTTTTTTTAAATATGTTTCTTATTTCTTTTTTTTTTTTTTTTTTTTCAATTTATTTCTTTTTATGATTTTTTTTGTTAATTAAAAGAAAATGTTTTAATGTGCTTTCCTTTTTCATATATATATATATTTGTTTTTGTAAACTTTAGGAAAAAAAGCTTAAAAGGTTATTGTTTTTTAATATAAAATTCATAAAAAATCATAAAATTTGTTATTTTTTAACTTTAATTTTTATAAAAAAATTATTTAACATGTTAAAAATGACAAGTTATTTTTCAGGACTTTTTCGCTAAAAACAACATGTTAAATAATTTTTTAAACCATCGACATGTTATTATTCAAACTTTATTCAACCTTTGTATCAACTTGGGACATTAAACTGTCAAGATGAGTGATTTGATTCACAAAATAACTCAGGAATTCACCAACAGTCACAAGGATATCTTGTTCCATAAGAAAAATTATTAGCAACACAATATTCACAAGAAATATTAGGTGTTGATCATTTACATAAGCATTTGATAGACATGAAGCTTTCGGTCAATGATAATCTTTATCATGATAATTAAAATGGTCGGCTTCATAGTTATGTGCATCCATGAAATGTATGCATTCCAATATTGGATTCGATACAAGAGACTTGCATGATGATGAGTCAACCAAAGAACAACTTTCTATGTGATCAGAAACTATATCTTGAAAGTTAGAAAATTTAACTTGGAAATGATGAAAATCTTTCAAGAAGGATTTTATATCGAGTGAAACAATGTGAAGAAAAGAATTATGTGAGAAAATTCATATCTAACATGGTTTAGGTGTCTCATTAAGATTGTGAGAACCTAACATAGCCATCAACGAAAGTTGAATTTCCTCAACTCCCTAACAAATCCTAGAACTTTGAGATGTTGGATAATCATAGTTTGAAGCTTGAGTAAGATCGCAAATTGCATGTGGACAACTACTATCAGTTATTTCAACAAGATCATTATCATCTAGATGGAAACATCTACATCATCGGTTTGATCAGATTTTACAACTTTAACAAAAAATTACTCAAGTCATAAGATTATTCCAATTGAGTTTCTAAGGATGTATGGATTAGATAAATCTCATGAACAACCTAAACTAAAGAATTATCTGATGAAAGACTGTAATTTGCAAAGCATGGGATGGATGCTTGATGATTTGATTAGTTTCTTCTTCATCATGAATGACCTTATTGTCTCATGCCAATTTAAAATTCAACTAATCGGATTGTGAATTCGAAGAGCATGGTATATTTTCATCATTAGTTAATTCATTACAAGTAATAGGACACAAAGGAAAATGGGTTGAAGAAGAAGTGTCCATAAAATAATCTTCTTTGACCAGATTAGATTCTAGCTTTAAACCTTTCAAATCAAATTCCTCATGAGAAATCAATAAATCGGTCGATGTACCTAGGCATCCATCACCATATATATCAACAGAGGCATTGTCATCAGAATGATGGTTTCCTAGGGATTTAGATTGATTACGCATCTTGGTTTCAATTGATTGACTGTCGAGATCACTAGATACTAAATCAACCAAGAATGAAGGAAAAACATCTTGAAATTGAGGAATTTGGAATAGAGAAGAGGGATTAAAATAATCTTCACACTCCTTTCCCTCTACCTGTCGAATGTGACCACCTTGTACTAGATCAAAATTTGGACCAACAGATTGAGAATTGGGAGTATCTAAAGAACTAGTTGGTGCATTGAATTGATCAAGCGAATCGAGGTACAAAGGGTCATGAGATGTATATGATAGAGGATGACATGTATCCCTTAAAGAAATAATAATTTCAATCAAATCAAATCCATGATCAAGATTATACGTGTTAATGTCATCTTAAGGAATTAAGGGATCAATCTTCACCTTAGATTCATGGGATTGATTAGAAGATTAAAAGTTTCCCCGTATATAGTGTTGACCATCAATATAAAATGTAGGTGGGATAAATGGATCATCAATTTGATTTTTGGATTTCCCCATTACAACGGTAACACTAGAGAATACCTTATTTGGTAATGAAAAGGGAGGTGGACAAGGGATAAAAGGGGAATTAGGTTCCTCCTCTGGAATTTTAAGTGTCCTGAGATCGAGATAAGTGGGGAGACTCCTAAAATATTCATATTTCAGATGGTTCTAAATAAATCCAACCTAAATACTAAAACTTTTCATTGAATAAATCTCAATCCATGTCTTCTTTAGGAAAATTATAAAATAAGTGAAGAAATCTATCGGAAAAATCCTCTATTGATTCATCAGGTTTCATTCTAAGTTGATTAATCTTTTTATAAACATATTTGTAATCATACCCTTCAAAATATTGATGAAGCCCTTGAAAATTTATTCAAATGAATGAATAGAAGGATATGGTAAGGTATGACACCATAGTTTAACTCGACCTTCAAGTGTGAGGGTGAATACATTACAAGCAACATATTCACAATTGATTTCATGAGATTCGCAAAACCTGAGAAAATGATATGTATGTTTAGCTATGGATATCTCACTCTTGCCATCAAACCTTAATTGAGACAAGTTGTCAAAAATTTCCACAGGGAATGAATGTTTAAGATTCTATCTATTAGAAAAACATCATGGGATTATAATTTGGGAATGAGACATTTCAAGCTGAAGATATTAATTACAAAATCAACAGGCTCAACTTGTCATCTGGCCCTCCTTCAAGTGCCAACTTTCGACATTACCAAAAATCAGTCAAACAAGGGGGTCTCCCCAGTATGAAGTCGCAACTAGAGCTCACATTTTTTGGAGTAGGAGCCCTAATAAGGAAATAAGTTCTGTCATTATTCTTAGGAATTTTTTTTGGTTGTAATTAGGAACATAAGAGATTATACAAACAATCTTTGAAACAAGCAAGTAAGATGACATTATGAGGCACACAATCACAATTTATATAAGGTAATTTCACGGAAGGGACAAGACAGACTGAGTCTCTAGAAGAAAAGTAATAGTACTATCTAAAAAGAGACACACAAGAGCATGGAAAGAGATCGTTAGTTAACCTGAAAAGTAGTTCACATGAAAACAATGATCATAAATCAAGTAACAATACAAATTCAATAGGATGCATACCAAAGCCAATGAAATAGTTCATTTTCACTTGTACGTGTTAACATAAACATACATTGGAAACAATGAAAGAAGAGTCTCACAATCATTCATGACATATGCATGTAAGTGCATTGGCTTTGAGAGCTCCATATATTAAGTGAAATTTCCAAGGTATGTGATTGCAATGTTGTCAAAACTAGCCCCAATAGTGGAACATTAAGTCGCCACTTGTTCCTCCAAGGGAAGATCTTATCTCCTATGGCAAACTAGAGAAGCCAAGGTGAAAATTCCAAATTCCAAAGTCTCAAGCCCCTTCTCTTGAGCCATGAGGGTGTATTTATAACAAATGAGGTGACTCTTTAGCTCCCTCGTGACTCTTGAGCTTCTACTATGAATTTTAAAATTCTTATATGACCTTTGAACTTGTAATGACTCTAGGAATTTCTAGTGACTTTTCACATTCCATGAGGGACCTTTGGTATTCCACACATTTTACATTTTCTCATTTTGAAAATAAAATAATTACATTCCACAAATTATGTGGTTATATACATTGACACATATGACCTTGTGATGACACTTGGACAAGCCATGACTTGACATTGATGACATGGAACGTCATTGTGATGTGTCCATGCCAAGCCTTTCTCCTTACTGCTATGGCTTTGACTTCTTCATGATGGATCTTTGCTTGCTCATATTCACCCTCCAAAGGGTCTGGATCAATGTTAGAACCTTCCAACTCAACATGAGATGTCACCATTCTATCATGGTCCAGGATTTATTCATGCCCTTTGGTTCTTTCCTTTTCTCCTTCTTCTTAAGTGCTCTCATGTAGCCTCTCTTTGATGATCTCTCTTGAGGATCAACTTTTCATGTTGAAATGATAACAACTCCAAATGAATTCCACTCTTGACATGTCAATATCAGTCTTGAAACCACCTATTCTACCTTTTCTTTGCTCATGGAAGATGTTGATTGATGAGGCAACTAACAAGGTTTTTAAGAGTAGGAGACTGATATTTATGCAGTTGAGAATCACAAGGGTTGAGGGATGACCTCCATGTCCACTGGAAATACACAATGCATAGTAGGAGACTCACAAGATGAAGATATTGTGCAGCTGGGAAATTTAGTGAGATAAGGAGGTAAGATTACACATTGTAACTGCATAATGTGCAATAGTTGAAGAGGAGGCTTAGAAGATTGTGAAATTGGGAAAGTTAGTGACAGAGGGAGGATCCATTGTTACTACAATTATGCAATGCACGATCTAGGCCAAGATAGGACAAGATATTGGGTAGTTGAGGGAGTCAGTGATGTAGGATTTCTCAGTGTAGTGCATGGTTCTGGGAAGACTCAGACGGTGGATTTCATAGTTAAGTAATCTTGATTTCTAACTAAGATTGCACAATGTGCAATAGGATCTTTACTAGGCAGTGATTTCGTAGTTTGCAAGTGTAGGAGGCAAGGACTGAGCACTTGGATTGGTTAATGCGTAGTCCTTGGAGGTAGTGATTGTGTAGTGCATAGTTTTAGGAAGCAAGGATGGTTGAATGTGAACTGAGATTGTGCAATGTGTAGTTCAGGAAGGCAAGATGATGAATGGTTGGTTGGCCAAGTTGTGGAGAGAGGACACTTCGAAAATTGACAAAGTATGAGATTAGTGAACGAAAATATGAAACCAGAACATGTAACAAGGCTTGATTATGATCACACACTTACAATCAATCAACCATATGAAAATTAAGAACTTAATACCAAAAATCGGCATGCATCCATTGAAACAAAATCAAAGCAACACTTATTTCTAAATGTGATAGTTGAAATGTAGCTTTGCGAAACTTAGGGTACAAGTTACAACACAAGTGTCGAATGCAACTAGAAAATGTGCTAAGTTGTGGGATAGTGTCTAGTGCATATTCTTATGATATATATGATCATCTAATGTAGGAAGATGTCCTAGAGCTTCCACTAGTAATGTGCTAAGGTGCAATAGATGCAGGAGTACAAATAGTTAAAAGTGATGCTTATGTGTAAGAAAAATGAAAACAATACTTGCAAAAGCTAGAGAAAGTGAATGCGACATATGCTAAAGAAAAGAGAAAAAAAAACACTTGTTATAGTGAAAGAAAGCAAAAAAGACATTCGTGAACGTGAAAACGACACCTACAAAAGCAGAGGTGTGCAAAAGCGATAGTTGAGAAAATCCATTGGGATGATGATACACTTGACCCTAACAATGGGAACACTGTGAACTGGAATTGAACACTAACTATCCATAGGGATTATACAGTCTTTGTCTCTAGGAATTGTGTAATCACTCTCATTAGAGACTATGAAAGCACTCTCTTTTAGAATTGCACAATCATCATCCACAAGGAAGTATGAAATCACTATCCTTAGGTAATGTGCAGTCACTGTTATCAGGATTTTAACAATGATTATCATCAAGGATGGCGCAGTGCTTGACTTTCTAGGGTTCACATTGATAGCTAGACTTGCTAGAAAAGGGTGCACTTATGAATGCATTAGAGGCTAATAATATGTAATAAAGTGATTTCAATTTTTATAATCTTAGAAGAGGAATTAAACACTTAGAAAATCATCAACTGATCATGAAGCGACTAAGAATAATCAAGGAATGATAGATCATAAGATCACAGGGAGGCTTTAAAATTTGAGTGGATGCAAAATTTTGGAGGGTTTTTATTGCAATGGCAGCAATATGCTATGGGTGTGGTATTGATGTAGGGAGGAACGCTTGTATGCTACCATTCTGAAGTATTTCATAGATCATTTCTTAACTACCCTACCTATGACAAGGAGCTCTATGCTCTGGTGCAAGTTGTTAAGAAGTGGAAGCAATATTTTATGGGAAAGGAGGCAATAATCCACATAGATCACCAACCACTATAGTACATGCAAGCCTGGTGTAAGCTACAACAGACCAAGAATTACAAATGGATAGGGTTTCTACAACAATTTCATTTAATGATCAATTATAAGAAGAGAAACACAAACAAGTTGTTTGGCATGATTTCAAGGTCGCCCACATAAAATAACATAGCTTTGGGAACTCTGATGCACACGAATCCATTCACCCATGATGCATATAGAGAGGCATATTCATAGGATGAGGAATTGAAGGAGGCATTTTAACTATTGTAGATCCAAAGTCATGTGCATGTTGGTGACAACATCGTTGACTACCATCTCTAGGATGGGTTACTCTACAAGATAAATAAGTTACATGTTCCTAAAGGTGAGAATTTGCAGTTGATCAGAGAGGCTCACACCTCCAAGGTTATCAGGCACTTTTATGTGAGGAAGAGAGTGGCCAACTTGTAGAGGCATGTGTATTGGCCCAAGATGAGGGAACAAGTAGCTAGGTTCATAAGAGGATACATGCCTTGTTGTACTAGTAAACCTAGTAATAGGAAAGAAGGTATATATCATCCCTTACCTATACCCACTCATCCCTGGGAAAGAATTTCCATGGAATTTGTGGGAGGTTTACCAATAACCAGGAAGGGATATGACTACATGTTCATGGTAGTTGAAAGGTTCAACAAAATGTGTGTTTTGATGCCCTGTAAAAAGATCGTCAATGGAAAAGAAGCAACAATATTGTTCTTTGGACATGTCTAGGTCCACTTTGGGATACCAAGGAGCATCATTTCAAACAAGGACATGATATTCTCAATGCATTTTAGACTACAATGTGGGAGAAGATGGATACAAAGTTGAAGAGGTATACAACATTCCATCCTTTGACAAATGGGAAAATGGAGGTAGTCAATAAGAATTTGGTAAAACTTTCAAGGGGTTATAGTCAGAAGAATGAATAATTGGGATGAATAGATGATATATATACAACATTCATATAATAGAGTAGTCCACACATTGACTGGTAAGTCCCCATTTGAAACTTGTTTTTAATATTTTCCACCTTCACCTTTGGATATTGCATATAGGCAGCACGAAGGAGGGAGCGAGGATCTTACAGGGGATGCCTTGAGGTCTAATAAATTTGTTGAGAAGATCAGGTAGATCCATATACAGGTACAAGAGACATTGTAGAAGCAATAGGAAACATACAAGGCCAAGTATGATCAGAATGGAACAAAGAAGTCATTCGAGGTGGGAGACAAAGTATGGTTATAATTAAACAAGGAGAGGCTACAAGTTCCTAGTAGGAAAATTAAGGTTCTGTAGTATGGTCCCTTTGGGATACTAGGAAAGGTGGGAGATAATGCCTACAAACCCAGTCTACCCCCATACATGTGCATTTACTTAGTTGTGAATGTGGAGAATTTGAAGCTTTATGAGCCTTCCATGTTAGATCAAGAAGAGGAATAGGTACTACCTTTTGTACAGGATTTATCTCTAGATTCTCAAGCAGGGTTGATAGAAGATACAATTGTCCAAAAGAATTCCAAAACTGCAAGACAAAGGTAGCATTAACTTTGGAAGATTGGGTTGAAAGGAAAACTTCCAAGAAAAG
Source organism: Pinus tabuliformis (assembly GCA_031772625.1). Taxonomy (NCBI): domain Eukaryota; kingdom Viridiplantae; phylum Streptophyta; class Pinopsida; order Pinales; family Pinaceae; genus Pinus; species Pinus tabuliformis. The sequence goes on along the minus strand of CM062805.1, from coordinate 1,184,174,486 downwards.
CTAAATGGTACATCATAGAGAAGGAGGAAAATTTTCTTCACCTCATTTAGTAGAATCTTTTGTGGACCAAAATGCTCCCAAAAAGAGGAGGTTTGACCCAAATTGGATCATTATAATTTTATTCATTCATCTTAATGTTTTCAGAGTGGAAAAGGTGGAGGAATAAGTTCATAGGACCATTTTTACTAGCGGGACCTAGTTTGGCAAATTGGGGTATGAAACATTTTGGGAGGATTTTGAGGCATCAAATGACAATTTTGTGGGGTAAAACTTGTTTTTTTTAACATAAACCTACTTTTTCATATTCTACACTTGGATACCTTTCTAATGGCACAAGAATCACCTCAATCAAAGTTTATATGCAAAAGTTAGGCCGCTTGGAAGTTGACCTTCCTATTTTCACCTCCATAATTCAAGTGGATGCCACATTGACCCCCATTGGGTAAGGAAAATGGCTTAGAAACTTGATTATGATGAAGCATACTCTAGAAGATTCCATATGGTAACTTGGGTTAAGAATTGAAGTAGTCAAACCTAACCACTAGTAGGCTATCGAGTTGTGTTATGACCAAGCCACTAGGAGGAAAAGGGGTTCCATTCTTTTCGAATGCATTTGTTCCAAAAATGAGAAAAATATCTGAGAGGGATAGGTAGATAGCACACATAGAGGATTTGTGCACTATAGTGGCCCACAGGATATAGGCCTTACTTTTTTAGACTCATATATGTTTTCTATTCAAAGAAATAGAGCAAAATGACCTCACCTTCTAGTTGGGTTTTCACCCAAAAAGGTCTCCCAACTTATATATTGTGTCAAATCATGGTTTGTGAGAGTTTTTATTTCCTTGTTATCTATTTTATATCTAATTTTAATTTGAATTCATACAAAAATAACAATAATCTACATATCCATAAATCTAAACAGAAATAAAACCTTAATAGTGTATATTTTGAATATTTAAATATGGTTTTATTAGATCTGTTGTGACGAACTATCTAGTGGAATATCTACGACAATTTATGGATCAATGGAAGAATTACATTATCCAAAAGGAAACAATCATCCATAATGACCATAGGCCTATGTAATTCTTACACACACAAAGAAAATTGTTGAACAACCACCATCAAAAGTGGTCCACATGCTTAAATCAACTTCATCTCGATATCACATATAAGATAAGGAGAAAAAATTGTGTAATTGGCTGCCTCATTCAACCTCTAATTGCAACAATAAGTGTAGTTCTCCACTTCTATGAAAACAAGGCCTCTGGGTGGCCCCTACTCTATGAGAACAATTCTAACTTCACTACCACCTATCATATCTGAGCATAGGCATGATTGTCATTTACTTTCATCTTTAGAATGGATTTTTTTATGTTGCTTGGGCCATATTTGTGTTCCTTCAGGTGAGTGTATAAATATTATTTGGGAATCTCACTACAGTTAGATGGAAGGGAACTTTGTTGTGGACAAGATAATGGTTGTGCTACAAAAGTATTTCTATTGGCCAAAACATTGATAGGATGTCAACATGTATATTAGGTTTTTCACTACCTACACCATTCCCAAACTAGCCATTAAGAACCAAGGCTTGTATAACCATATCCTAATCCTGAAAATCCTTGGGAATCCTTATTGATGGACTACATGTCTAGTCTTCCTTCAATCAATAGGGGAAATGATTGTGTCTTTGTGGTTGTAGATTGATTTTCCAGGATGGCCATTCTAACAATCTACAAGAAAAATATCACAATATAGGCCACAACTAAGCTCTTCTTCGAATAGGTGTGGCTACATTCTAGGATACTACAAAAAATCATATCATATTGGGATAGTAGGTTCCTACGAACATCCTGGTCGAGCCTTTGGTCATTATTCAACACCAAACTCACAAAATCCATTGCTTCCACCCCCAAATTAATGATAGATAAAGGTTTTCAACAGGATGATCATCCATATATTGAACATGTAAAACTATAAGAATCCACACATATGGGATGAAAATATCCCATATGTTCAACACAACTACAACAAAACCTTCCATAATTCAACCGATCATATCCCCTTTTAGATGGACCTATGATATCAACCATTGGTTCTTGTTCATGTAGCACTAATCCTTTTTTTGAAACAGATAGAATATTCTTATACTCACTCTAAGGCTGAAAAATCCATTAAATTCATTAAATGGATTCAACACATTTGTCAACAATTCCATGATATTTTACAAAAATCCAATACTAAGCACAAATAGTGCCATGATCAACACTGGGTGCCACACAAGATTCATGTAAGAGGAAATTTTGGTTGCATTTGTAGAAAGAGTGCTATAAAGGACCCCATCAAAATCTTCATCCACTTCACTATCAACCTTACACCATCACCAAGCCTATGGGTGACAATTATTTTGAGCTAAGTGATCCCCCTTCCTTAGATTACACCTAGAGTTTAATGTGGACCTCCTTCGGCCATACTTTCCATCATTATTGGAAAATAACATAGCAGTTGACATTGATAGAGATCAACCCCAACTACATGGAAAAGAAAACCATTGATCATATCATGGAAACCTAGGTTAAGGACACTCGCCAATAGAGGATCCAAACTTATCAAGTTGTCAAAGTAGGGCAACGTCTACACCAAGGCAAGTGGATCAAATAGGGCCAAGTTCAGTAGAAGTTTCCCCATTTGATGAGGTCACTCAACACAATGGGGACCATTAATTCATAAAGGGGGAGGACTGATCCAGGTTCATGTCAATGGCCACCTACCTATTCCATTTGGTCAAAGCATAGTTCTCCATCTTAGACGTTTTTCTACACTTTTTTGGGTCCTAAAATTTTGGAGTTGTTTTGAGGCCCTAAATGATAATTTTTTGACACGGTGAGGACCTAGGAAGTATCCATAAGCTCTTTCTTGGACTTTGGTAAAAAATTGTAATTCATAGTTAGAACTTTCCAATGGGCTATCAAGCATGCCAAACAAAGATCGTATGAAAAAGTTACAATCCCAAGAAGTTGATGTACCAACTAACCCTATTGTAGTCCAAAAGCCTTTTGGTGTTTCATATCCTAAGGTTAGGATTTTGGATGTTTAGGGTTTCTTCATTGTTTCTTATATTAAAAAGTGCCTTCTAGCCATATTTTAATGTGTTATGGAAAATTCACATAGTTGTCACATCTCTTCTCGGAGCTGAGCTACCACCATTTTAGCAAGTTGTTTCATTCCACATTTTTATAATTTTAGTAATTTCCATTTATTAATAGAATTCAAGTTTCAATGTATTTATATGTTCTTTTCATAAATCTATATTTCATTTCATTCCCTTCATAAATATGAATGATTCATCTAGATGGAATTCCACATTTATAATGGCTGAAACGAAGGAAAAATCAGGAGCTCTAGGATATGGGTGTATTTTCTCCTTAATCTACATTTTTTCCTTTTGAAAAGACAGATTTACCACACATTTACTAGGGTTGTGCATAAGTTTTGTTGTTGAATTAGTAGGAAACTCGCCATCTATGGAACACAAGGAACAAAACCCATGTCCCCAATTTTGCATAGCTCTACCACAAATAGCTAAATGAATGAGAAATTGTGAAAAGATATTACTTATTGTAAAAATTTGATAAGATTGAATTACAATGCATAAAATTTTGTGATTTTTTTTTTAATAAATGGTAAAATACTTTTGGAATTTTTTATTGGTCAAAATAGAAGCAAAAAGTGGTAAAAGTTATGGAGGATAGGTTTATATAGCCCAAAATTTGGTTTATTCATATGAAAAATTTTCACCAAATTGAGGACTAACATCTCCCTTGTTAATTTTCCACTGTGTTCAATGTTGTTATAATCACTTTAAATAATTTCTTCCAATTTCAATCACCCCAATAATAGATAAGAAATTATATATAGAATAGTAAAAAGAAAATTCACAATAGAAGGTAGCCAAGCACAATGAGGCACAAAGATTTGGTTAAAAACTAGGGGAAAACCCCCATAAGGGTGGAAACCCTTTGATTAATTCTTATTCTTCTATTAGTCAATCAATGTTCAACACGAGATACATTTTCCAAATAGTGCATCCAACAACTAGTCAAATTCAAAGCCTTGACTTGCCAGATCAACCAATCCAATATAAGTCAACAATGAGAGATGAAGTCAAATCTAGTCAAAGGTACCAGTCTGCAATATTTCAGCTTGTGGAGGAAAAGTCAACAATAGGTAATAGACCTCCCTAACCAGTAAAAGTCAATGATCCAATTTCTCATAATAGTTTGGTCAAATCAACCTTTAATTCAACCTTCCTTCCTCAATCAAACTCAATCAAAGCAACCCATAAATTCTACCTGCAATTTGGTCAACTTTCATAGTCAACCTATAGTCAAACCCTAGCACAAACCTACAGTCAAAAGCAATCAAATTTCCCAAAATATTTTGATGAAAGTCTCTCTAAATTCTTCCCAAAGAAAATCACAAATTTGCTCAAAACAAGTCAAATCATCCCAAGTCAATGTTGGTCAAAGTAGCCCAAAATATAGAGTCAATGTTGGTCAACAAAAGATCATCTCTCCTCCTTCACATGTGTGAATTTATCCTATGATTTTTAGATCAGATCAAACCTCGATGTGATGTGTGATGTGATGGATGGTCTCTAAGTGAGGTAAAAAAATCCCTATTTATATGTGTGTTAGGAGGATCAATTTCCCTTGGTGGGGACGACTTTTATCTTCATTGGGTCAACTTGTCAAACTAAAAATATAAATTTTCTTTAACCAATTTGATTTTTCTTATGAATATGAGAGGTTTCTCCTTGGGGTATTTGGGCTTCTCCTTGGGAAAATTCATCTTGTAGCTCCCAATTTTGACACTCCCTCTTAGCTAGGGAGGAATTTTTAGCTGCACCATAGGTCTCTTCTCGGATGTACATGACTCAACATAGGAGAAGCTCATTTCATATTATCTCAACTCGACTCATCTCATCTCAATTGAAAAATTAATGACTTATTCCATAGAAGAAGAGGAATGATCTACATGAAAATAGGGAAGATCGATTTACCACAACTAAGTCCATGGTAGTTATAAATGACCTTGATATACATCACGTGCCCTATTTCCATTGATTGATCCTCACTCGACGTGATCTTTAGTAATTAAGTGGTAGAACACCAACATCCAATACTTAGTGGAGATCAATTTACCATAATTAAGTCCATGGTAGGTGTGTCCACACTTGGTAAAGATCACACACACCCAAGTCTCCTCTCACATGTGGCTAAGATGGAAGGCAATCCCAACAAGCTTAACCAAGTCCACAACTCCTATATAAGGGTGAATTATGCATAAGATTCATACTGGGATATGTACTCAGCCAAGTCCATGGCTTTAAGGAGTACCCTCACCCAGGAGCTCTCATGCTCTTCCCCCCTCACCAAGTACATGGCTAGTTAAAAGACTGGGGGCCTAAGCATAGCTCAGTGTTCTCAACCAACAATGTTCTCTCTCAGTGAGGGATGCATTCTCTTGCACTCCAAGTTTCTCTTTAAAGAATATGAAATTTTCTTTTGGCAATGGCTTGGTGAGAATGTCTACAACCTACTCATCTGTTGATATGTGTTGGAGCCTCATTGCTCTTCTCAATACCATATCTCTGATAAAGTTGTACTTGATCTTGATGTGCTTTGACCTATCATGGAATACTGGATTCTATGAAAATTAGACCCCTCTTTGATTATCACAGTAAATCACAGTCGTATTATGCACATGCTCAAACAACTCTACAAAGAGCTTCTGCAACCACACTACCATGTAGCTAGCCATACTATATGTAATATACCATGTATTCATTGTATTGAGAGTGATAGATTTTTGCTTCCTACTCATCCAGGAAACAAAAACATACCCCAAGCTAGACCAACATCCATTTTTTCTCTTCCTGTCAGTAATGCTCCCAACCCAATTTGCATCTATGTATCCATCTAGTCCCAACACATCACCAAAGGTATCTCTCAGTCCATAGTTGATCATCCAATGTAGATATCTCAATGCATGTTTTGTGGCCAGTGAATGAGCAAGAAAAGGTTACATCATGAACTAACTCAAGGTATTAATAGAAAAACATGTTGAATGGTTACCATTGTCTAGATGGTTAGTGGTTGAAAGTGTGTTGGAATTGATGTCAAACATACCAACATGGATGTTTAGGCAACATATGCTGGATTTGATGTCACTGGCCTAACTGTGATGGTAATTGGGATAGTTTGATGTTCTTGATGTGTCAATCTTAGGGGAAGCCCTATGGTTGCTACAGTCTCTGGTAGAGAATCACCATAGTAGAAGGCTTATAAGAGAAGCCATAAAATGATGACTATGGTGGTTAGGAGTCCAAGTTTCCAGGCATAATGAAAGGCCACGGTGCAAAGAATAACAGAGAGTTTGAAGCCATTTCTTAGGTAGGAAATTAGCTGAAAGCCTACATTAGAACTTCTCCATTGGAAAGTGTGTTAAATAAGCTTTTCAATGGTATGTGGAAGTTTAGATATGGCCTCTTGGATCAAAGTTATTGTTTTTCGAAGTTAGAGTCTCGAAGTCCTCAGCAGGTTGAATTTCGAACCCTGAATTTCAGAAGGATGGTCATATCGGAAACTTAGAGCAGGTGAATTTTGGAAGTTTAGAGCCTAAAGACCACAGAATGTCAAATATTGAAAGGTCAGAAAATCAAGAACTCGACGGTTTATTTGAAAAGAACCTGATATTGTAAGGGCTGAGTAAGTAGAAAATCAAAACCTTCGCATATTGGGACCTTAGAAGGATGAGTGTCGTAGGTAGTTGAAATATTAGAAGTTATAATTTCGAAAGGTCGGAGCCTAGGGACCTCGAAAGGATGAATATCGAAGCAGGAAGAATATCAGAACCTGATATCGGGGACTAAGTAGGTCATATCAGAACCTCAAAGCATCATAATATTGGGGACCAAGAAGAACCTCAGAGGTTTGGAACTTTGGGTTTTTGAAATCTCATAAGTTCTTAATTATTGAGTTCTTTTAAAAGCATTGAGGTTGCGAGGAGAAAGGAATTACAAAGGAAATTTATTAAAAAACCAAAGAACCAAAGACCCTTTCTCTCTCCTCCAATAGGACACATGGTAGTAGGTGATTGGCCCTGAGAATTTGATGAGGTCAGCATGACGTGGTTGTGCGGAGGACACGTGGTAGTCAAATTCAACACTTTGGGTGGCCTAATGGGGAAAATCCATGTGACACATGTCACCACTAATGAGGTGCCACAAGGATTTGATGACATCAGCATGACATCATTTCAGAGGTTTGAATTTCAAAGGTTGGAGTTTTCATAACTCATCTCCAATTATTTTATGGAAAGTTCTGATCTAATTTGTGGAGCTTTGATGAGACTAGCACATGGTCATGGGAGACCCAAAGGAACAAGGGCATAGAGAAAGCTTAGTGCTTAAGTGCCATGAAGAATTTCGGGGGTTGGAGTTTTTGTAACTCCTTTGTAATTAATTTTTTGTAAAAGGACTAATTCCTAGGAGCTTCAATGTTAATTGGAACTTGGTCCTGAGGACCCAAAGAACCAAGGGCATAGAGAAGATCCTAGCACCTAAGTGCTACGTGATGCCATGTGGGAAGTACTTCAGAGGTCAAAATTTTGTAACTCCTCCATAATTGTCATTTTTAGATAAGTTATGATGAAAGGGGCTTCCGATGTGTTGGTGCCTAGACGAGGAAACCAATAGCACCAAGGGTGTAAAGTGAGGCCTAGCACCTAAGATCTATGGAGTATTTTGGAGGAAGGAGACATTGTAACTTAGTTATAAAAGTAGTTTGAAAAGGTTACGATGGAGGTAACTTCCGATGTTGGTGGCACTTTGTTTTGGAATCCCAAAAGAACCGAGGGCGAGAGCTATAACACAGGGAGATAGAACCCTAGAAGGATCATGAAGGCCTTAAGACCTAAATTCTATGTCGACAATCATGACACTCGGTATTATGGAGGAAATGTGATAAAGGACTAAGCAAAAGGAGCTAAACGCCAATTGGGATTTTGTGATTTTGTAAGCGATTTTCAATAAAAGTTACCATATGCAGAGGGTCTCATATAACACTATAGTGGTATATGAAGCCGTTGGTCATAGCTCCTGGTCCCATGGTGGAATAACAAGAGAGGTTAAGAAAAATGGGCTAAAGGAAAATCAGAATATTGTGATTTCTTAATGCCTCTTTTAATAAAAGTTATGAAATAAAATGGTTCACAAATTGCACTATGGTGTAAAATATCTGAAATGGCAGCACAAGGGCATATGGAAAATGGATGATTCACTAGAAAGGACCATGATCATGCAGAGGGATTTGTATTGTAGGAATAATGACAAGTGTAGAGATCACTGGGTCAAGGTAGTGAGGACCACTATGTGCAGAGAATCCATCCTGAAGTATAGTCCAGCTCTGTGAGCCATAAATAAGCATGGAGAGCCTCATTGGAGTGTGCAGGTGGACTGAGAATTAATTCCTAGTATGGTGATCACTCAGATTCCCATTCTTAGTGGTTAATGAGGAATCAGTGGCCAAGTCAGTCACAACAGCAGGATGGAAGGCCATGTAGGAGTACAGTGTGAATGGCAAAGTGATGGGAAGTAGAGGCAACATTAGCTAGTGTGAAATAGAGGAACAAAACAAAGGATCACAATTGATAAATGGGGGGGAAATTAAGAATTATTGAGTGAGTTGTGAGGAGATATCTGTGTGAATGTGCATGATTTTGTGTGAGGCCAAGTGAGCTTGTTCTACAAGGAAAGGCTGAGAGTGCCTAAGCAGAAGAAAGAGACCCTGTGAGAGGTTGTAACACTATATGCAAAGATGTCAAAGTTGCCTCCACATATGAAGAAGGTTGAGTGAGCCTGTGTTGTGTGAACGGCTGAGAGAGCCTAATGATAGAAGGGGTCAAGTGCTAAAGGCATGTTGTTGAGAGCAAAAGGCCAAGAATATTTGATGTTGTAGTGTGAATAGTGGGTTGTGAGGAGTTACTATTCTTGAGTATAAAAGTAGGTTGCAGTAGAGTGATCAGAGGATAGAGAACACAACTGACATCAAGCAGAGTGGCTACCATATACAATGAACATTGAGTTCCTATTTGAGTGTGGGTTGGAGCCTGCATACAGGAAGTTGGTACTTCCATCTCTAGTGGGTTATTGAGAAGGCCTGGGGATTGGTTCCTCCTGCAAGTTGGTGCTTTCATAAATCCAAGGAGCTGCAAGTTGGTGCTTGCAACAAATCCGTGAAGTTGGTGCTTCACATGGTGCTTTTGGTAAGATGGAAAAGTGTCTACAAAAGGAGGGATGATCCAGATTTAAATAGGAATGCAAAAAATTACAGAGATAACCATAAACACAGAGATGTAGTGGAAATAATGCTTCATTTCATTAATGTAAAATACTGAAATATGCTTACAAATAGAAATGGAAATAAACCAGCTAGGGCGATGGTAGCTTATCTTTGAGAAGAGATGCGGTGGCTACATGCCTCTGAACTGCCTTACAATGAGGCTCAAGGGCCTTTTTATTATTGAACACTAAGAGCAAACCCTAAACAACAAAAAACCTAACCCAAGGAGATGTAACACCAAGAGTTTATGGGCCCCATTGGGATGAGTTGGATAGCCAACTTCCCGGGGTCGCAACTTGGTCATATTATCTTTGTTTTATGCGCATGATAACTCATTGGAAAGATCTCTCTGAGAACTACAACAGAAAATACGATGTTATAACATAACTCATTGGCAGTAGATTTCCAAAAAAATCATCATTTAGGGCCTCAAAACGGCTCCAGAAATTTAGGACTTGAAAAACTGCTAAAAATAGTAAACTATGCTACAATTAAGGAAACTGAAAAACTGAAAGAAGAAATGGTGGGGGTCCAAGTGGAATTGGCGGGTGGCCACCAATATCCACCTGGATCATTCCTTCCCCCTTAGGAAGCAATGGTCCCCATTGCTTTGAGTTCCTCCATGAGATGAGGAAACTTCTACTGAACTTGGTCCCTGGTGAGCCGCTTGCCCTAGTGAAGGAATTGGCCTACTTTGACAACTTGATACAGTTGGATATTCTTCTGGCGAGTGTGCTTGAAATGTGTGTCCATGATCTGATTAGTTGTAGCTTGTTCCATGCAATATGGATTTAGATCTGTGGGTGTGAGCTGTTCTGCAATGTCAGATGTGTCTAGTAATGGTGGAAAGTATGGCCGAAGGCGATCCAGATTGAACACTGGGTGCAAGCCAAGAAATGGGGGAATTCTAAGCTCAAATGCATTGTCTCCCATAGCCTTGGTAATGGTGTAAGTACCATATCGGATTGGTATGAGTTTCCAATAGGCTCCGGTAAGGCATTCCTTTTGCAAATGCAACCAGACTTTGTCGCCCACCTAAAACTTGTGTGGCAGCTGATGTTGATCATGTCACTACTTTTACTTGGCATTTGATTTCTCCATAATGTCATGGACTTACTGGAGAATATGTTGGATGTGCTCAATGAAGCTGTTTGCCTTATATATTTTGAACTGGACATGAGTCGAATCTGTGTGAGTAGCTGCAAATGGCATGGCCACATCAATGGGACATAGTGGCTCGAATCCCAAGCCCGCCTTCAAAAGGATGTGGCCAGTCAAGCTATGGAGAGCCCAGTTGTAGCTGTGATGAACCTAGGGGAGGCTCTCGTCCCATGTGCGTGGATGATTTGAGTTGTACATGCGCAGAATGTGTACGATCATCCTGTTGACAACCTCTCTCTGGCCATCAGTTTGAGGATGGAAGGTTGTGGACTTAGTGAGTTTTGTGTCCAACATCGACCAGAGATTGGACCAAAATGTACTGAGGAACCTACTATCCTAATATAAGATGATAGACTATGGGATCCCAAAGTGTACCCACACTCGTTCAAAAAAGAGTTTAGCAGTGGCTTCTGCTGTGATATTCTTCTTGTAGGCCACCATAATGGCCATCTTTGAGAACCTGTCGACGACCACATAAACACAGTAATTTCCATGCTTAGTGGAAGGAAGGCTTGACATGTAATCCATGGAGATGGATTCCCAAGGTTGACTAGGGGAAGGCAGCGGGCTATAGAGGCCTTGCTTCTTGATGGTTGTTTTGGCAATGGCGCAGGCAGTGCATGATATGATGTACTTCCCGACATCCTGTCAAAGATTCAGCTAATAGAATTACTTCTACAACACTGCCACTGTTTTCTCGACCCCAAAATGCCTAGCAGCCCGACTTTAGTGTGCTTCCCAAATCATCTTGGCACGCTCACTTGAAGGAACACAAAGGTGACCTAGTGTGGCATAACAGGGCATCATGGAGGTTAAAATCTGGAACATGCTAACCCTCCAAGGGTGTCTGGTATGTATGGCCGAATTCTAGGTCGCTTTTGTAGAGAAGTGGCCAATCAGAAGTCTCGTGCCCACAAGAGTTGAGCATGCTGGTTAATGCCATGATCAGTGGTCGACTGAGGAAATCTGCAACATTACTGGTGCTGCCCTTCTTATACTTGATATTAAAATGGAACTATTGCAGGTATGTGGACCACTTATGATGGCGATTATTCTGCAATTTCCCCTGGGTCTTGTATGAGCTGCAGGGGTCGTTGGTATGTGTGGATGATCGTTTCCTTCCCCAAAATGTAATGCTTCCATTGTTGGCAGGCCTGCATAATGGAATACATCTCTTTGTCATAAGTGGGATACTTCCAGACTGTGTCTAAAAGTGTCTCACTGTGATCTGCCATTGGATGCCCATGTTGAGTAAGGACTTCCCCAATAACATAGTTAGAGGCATCTGTCTCGACCTCAAATGGTAGTTGCAAGTCTGGTAATGCGAGCATTGGTGCCAAGCAGAGGTGATATTTAAACTCTTTGAATACCTTCTGTTGAGATTCAGACCAAAATAATTTTTCTTTCTCTCCTCCATTGGTGACTTGACTAAAGGGCCAAGTGATATGAGAAAATCCCAACACGAACCTGTAGTAGAAGTTGGCAAGACCTAGAAAACTGTGAAGCTCTGTCAAAGTGGTTGGAGATGGCCAATCCCGAATGAATTGGATCTTGGCTGGATCCACATGCACCCCCTCTTCATCAATAATGTATCCCAGATACTGAACCTGGGTCTTGTCAAAAGTGCATTTCTCCAAATTGGCACATAACTTGTGTTGCTGCAATGTTTGGAGAACTTGTCGGATGTGGTGGAGGTGCTCTTCCCAACTCTGGCTGAAGATCAGGATGTAATCCAAGTATACCACTACAAATGAGTTGGTGAATGGTTGCAAGATGTCATCCGTTAGCCTCATGAAGGTTGCAGGAGCATTTGTCAATCCGAAATGACTAACCAACCATTCGAAAAGGCCCTCCTTGGCTTTGAAGGTAGTCTTCCACACATCAGAGTGTTCAATTGGTACCTGGTGATATCCTGACTTCAAATCGATCTTGCTGAAATATTTTTCCCCTTTCAGTTGGTCTAGGAGGTCATTAATCCATGGGATCGGGAACCTATTACAGAAAGTGATCTTGTTCAGTGTCCGATAGTCAATACAGAGTCTCCATGTCCCATCCTTCTTCTGCACCAACATGATCAGGCTCCCATAGGGCGATGAACTCGGATGGATGTGAACTTTCTACAGAAGCTCCTAAATCTACCTCTTTATTTCATCATTCTCCAGAATGGAGTGTTGATAGATTGGTCCATGGGTAGTAGTGCACCTGGGGTTAGATTGATGGAGTGCTTGACCTGACAGTGAAAAGGAACCCCTGTGGGGGAGGTGAAGATGTCCTCATACTCCTCCACGACCTTTTCCATCTGTAGTTGTCCTGCGGAGGGGACCTGTATGGAGGTCGTAGCCACCGTATTCTTCTTTCCTTGAGAGTGTATCATCAGGAAAAAAAGAATCCTGAGTTTGGAAATGAGCTTACTGCATTGTTTTGTAGTAACCAAAGAGATGTCGGTAGGCGGTGCTACCTCCGGTATCCTGTGCAACTTATTTCCCAAAGTAACAATAACAACACGGGGCCTTGATTCATACATAGCATGTCGCTTCCACAAGTATGGTTGTCCTAATAATACATCACAAAATTCAAGGGGAGCAATGTCACAAAATACCTCATCTGTGAAGGGCTTGATGTTGTATGGAAGGATACACTACTGGCTCACGTGAAGATCTCGTCCTTGGTGAAGCCACCCAATGGTGTACGGTTGTGGATGTGATGTGGTCGGTAAGCCCAGTCGCTTCACGAACTCTGCTAAAATGAGGTTCTCTTGGCTCCTGCTATCAACAATGAATTATAGCGGGGAGCTCTTTACCCACATCTGGGAGTGGAAGAAACGCTCCTCCTCCTCTGGATCTTCAGGTTCCTCCTTCTAGATCTTCGTGGTGGCAATGGTGGCATTAGGCTCCACATCGATAATCTGCTTCCCTTTGTCATTCCCCTTGTCGGGTTTTGACTCAAAGTTGGAACATGCATCTGATTCTGAAACCTTTAGCTCGGCCACCAGTGATTGCTTGGCCAAACACTCGCGTTGTGAGTGGAGCTCTTATGGAACTCACACCACTTTCACGTGTCCTTTTTCGGCTTCGCGGTGTTTTTCTTTGCTTGCAGCTTTGGCGGGTTGTTTTGGGCTGCCCCACCTTGGATTTGTCCTTTATTCTGTGGTTTGGGGGCACCTTTCCCTTGCTTCGGATTCACAGATCCAAAGTCTCGCTTCTTCTGTTTAAACTTTTGCTCGGTCTTGACGGCATATCAGTATGTAGTGCCGAGCAAGAAGATGTTTAGGAAGTCTATTTCTTCTTGGATGTACTTGTGTAGGCAGTTGCGGTATTTGAGTACCAAATGATGCTCCAAATCCTTGATACCCAACTTTGTGTGAAGGGTATGGAAAATATTGGTAAACTACGACATGTATTTGTCCCTTCCATGCTGCAGCGTGGTCCACTTTATGTATTGATCCTCATAGCTTCCGATAGGGTAGTACTGCTCCTTGATGGCATCCCGGAATGAATTCCAAGTGGGTGTGGCTGAAAATAGTGAGCCTGTACTTTCATCCTTTTGTTTGCAGTAGGTTTCCCACCAGTCCTTGACGTGGGGGTTGGCTTTGAGAAGAGCAAAAATAATCTTTTCCCGACTGGAAAAATCATGAACAGAAAAATAACCCTCTAGTAGATTTAACCATTTATCGAAGACATCTGCGTCTGTCTGACCCTCGAATATGGGGATTTCAAAATTAACTTGTACCTTAAATGGTGTGGCATTTCCAGAGTAGCTGTTGGAAGCCAATGCGTCGCCCCTGGGTAGCTGCTGAAGGAGATGGGCAAATTTGTCCATCATCGTGTTCCTTTGTCACTCAAGGGCTTCTTTGAGCAAGATTTTGATAGGATCTCTTGCCCCCCTCGTCTTTCTTTTCATCTGCCATGGGAGGCCGTAGGGTTTGCGAGGCTGGTCTTGCAAAGGTTCGACCAGTTCAACCCCTAACTCCTTATATCCTGACCTTGTTGGGGACATGTAAAGAAAAATAGAGAAGAAAAGAAGACTGCTCTGACACCACTAATCCAGAATTAAATAGGAACATAACAAATTACAAAGATAACCATAAAAATAGAGATGCAGCGAAAATAATACTTCATTTCATTAATGTAAAATATTGAAATATGCTTATAAACAGAAATGGAAATAAACCAGCTAGGGCGATGGTAGCTTATCTCTGAGAAGAGATGTGGCGGCTACATGCCTCTGATCTACCTTACAATGAGGCTCAAGGGTCTTTTTATTATTGAACAATAAGAGCAAACCCTAAACAACCAAAACTCTAACCCGAGGAGATGTAACACCAAGAGTTTATGGGCCCCATTCAGGTGAGTTGGACAGTCAACTTCCCAGGTCGCAACCAGGTCATATTATCTCCGTTTTACATGCATGATAACCTATTGGAAAGATCTCTTCTAGGACTACAAATGGAAAATACGACTTTAGATAGAAAATTGCTGGCAGTAGATTTCCAAAAAAACGTTGTTTAGGGCCTAAAAACGACTCCAGAAGTTTAGGACCCGAAAAAATTGCTAAAAATAGTAAACTTTGCTACAATTAAGGGAACTAAAAAACTGAAAGAAGCAATGGTGGGGGTCCAAGGGGAATTGGCAGGTGGCCACCAATATCCAACTAGATCAAGGGAGTTGGTGCTTCCTGCTAGTCGGCACTAGCAAACAATCAAAGGGATTTGGTGCTTCGTGTGAGTGGTGGATCACAAATAGATTGATGTAATAGAGTAGGTGCTCTTATTCTACATCAATACCAACAACAAGATTTGTTGGTTTTTTCCCGAAAGGGTTTCCATGTAAAACCTCTGTGTCTCATGTGTTTGATGCTCATTATGTGTATTCTTGTGTTGGTTGATATGGCTATTGTTATGGTTGTTAATGTTTCTCACATATAATGGATTCCAATTTTGAATGAAGAAATATAAATTGGCATAAAAGTTAAAATTAGCCTTAATACTGATTCACCCCCTTCTCAGTATTAACATTATTTCCAACAATTGGTATGAGAGCCAAGTTCCTTTAGGAATATCTTAATCGCTAGAAGTTAGATCAAAGGGAGACAATGGCTAATAGAGTTTGGCTAACAACAGAAGGAGTTCCATTTTTAAATGGATCATACTATGAGCTCTAGAAGATCAAAATGGAAGCCTACTTGATGATAGGCAATGAAGACATTTTCCTATCTGTGATATATGGAGAGAGGAGTGATTTCAATATAGAATCTAAGGAAATCATCATGAAAGGGGTGTCTAAGCCATTTGCTGATAAAGTGAGGTATTGTGAGTCAGAAAAGGAAATGTTGGACAGATTGCAATGTCTATATGGATAAGAAAGGTACAAAACTTAAGAGGAGGTCAAAGAACCTTATTGCTCAAGCAATGAACCTGAATTTGTGAAGGTTATTGATAATGGGAAGAAGAAGACAAAGGCATCTCAAAGGAAATATGCTCAAAAATATTGAAGATCCTTCTAGTGAGAAAGTTGTTGCTCATCATTATTGAGAGGATGATCAAAACTTTGAAGAGAGACTATGGTACTTAGAAGATATGTTGTTTCTTTGAGACAAGTGTAAAGAAATAAGTCACTCATTATCTAGATGTTCATGTGAATCACTTGAGAATAGAGATAGCCATGCATATAGTAGTAGTAATGAAGATAGACCTAATTTAGTAGCAATAGTAAAAGAAGGATCCTCTGACGACGAACAGGGATACCAAGTGTGCTCGCCCATAAGAGAAAATAAGAGTACTCCTAATAACGATGAAGAAGGGATATCCTTTAGATCTATGGAAGGCTCCATGGATAGATAGAGGAATTTAGATCTTTGTGGTAACTTAGCTAGCACCTCTAATAGTGAAGAGAAGGATCTAAATGAAAGGATACACTTTAGAAAAAATTTGATCTTTGCTCTAGGGGAGGTTAAGGATTTATCAGGGGAAAATATCAAGCAGGAGAAGAAATTGAAAATTTATGAGCTTGAGAATGAAAAGTTGAGAAAAAAAATAGTTGATATATATTCTCAACAAGAAGAGGCTAGCAGGTTGAGTGTCATGTTGATCAATCAAATAAATGATAGAGAATATTATTGTGATTGACTACAAGATGAAGTAATCTCATTGAGACATGATCTAGAAGAGAGAATTAAAGAAGTGTCTCAATATCAGAAGCTTGGGGAGAGAAAGAGAGTCTTGGAAAATTTGCTTGCCAAGCAAAGCTTCCCTCTCATGAAGGTTGGTTTGGGTTTCGAAGAAGAACCAAGCTCCAAGAAGTAAAAGGTTAGAAGGTCAACCTCTGACGTAAGGGCAGTTGGAAATTCCAAAAATAACATAGGAAAAGAGGTGGTTGTATAACAACAACAACAGGAGAAGAAGAAGTAGTAGAAAAACGTTATGCAATAACAAAGGCAACGACGGAAGAAATCCAAGAAACAATAATAAGGAATGCAAGGCATCATTCTAGACTTCCATGGAAGGCACATAAAGAACCAACAAAAGTCCTTTCCCCCTCAAGGAAAAAGCCTTCAAAAAACTTAACTTCTGTCATCAAAAGATTTTTTATGGGTATTGTTTTTCTTTCCATAATTTCAGACATAAAGCCATGGACTATAGATGGCATGCAAGAAAATAAGATGTGTTGGGTAGAAACAACCCAATAATGCATAAAGAGGCTAGGAGAAGGCATGTTGGAAGCGATAGAGGTTTTGACAAGATTGTTGGAAGATATGGCATTTCCTTTGCCCCATTCTTAAGCCATATTGAATTATACACTTGTGGCAACTTTGGGCACAAGAAAGAGGTTGCATGCATGAGAAGTCGAATCACGCATTCCAGATGATGCGATGAAAGGAAGTCAAGTATGTCTTCAGTTCTCTAAGTAAGGAGATAATTCTAAATAATGGAAGGATAAATCATCAAGTTACTGACTTGTCTCTAAAGAAAAATTAGAGAAAATTAAGAGGGATGATTCTCATATTCTTGTGAGAAAACCCTTTCTAAGTGCCAGCTGTAATGAGTGTAAGATTTAGGTAAGGAAAGGAAGTAGAAATAATGTAATTACCATTATCTTGCAAACAAATCAAAATGAAGCAATTTGTCCATTAAGGATGAGATGACATAGTGGATCAGAGGAATACAAGTTTGTCTTTAGTGCTCTGTGTCAAAAGAGAAAGATGAAAAGAGGAGGAAGAAATCAAAAGGATGATCCTCCTACTCTTGTAGCAGAACCAACTATAAGGAAAAAATGCAGAAACATGATTTGGGTGAAGAAAGAGGAGTTGAAGGAAAATATTCCTCCAGCCATGCACAGCTAAGAGAAAGCCCAAACATGGGAAAATAAGAATCTAGATGGTAATGCTTCTATAATGACTCAGACTTTGAAAGTTTGGAAGAGAAAGGAGGATGATCTACTGAGGGGGAGTATATCCTTTATTTCTCTTCAGGAAAGGAAGAGAATGGCCTCAAGGGAGGCCGAAAAAGTCAGACGTAGGAAGTGAGAAAGAAAAGATATAGAGGTGCATCTGAGTTTTGAAGGTATGGTCAAGTCCCCATTCTAGTTACAGTAATGTATTTTTTTTATTTTGAATGTATCAACATTGAAAGATAAGAAGAGAGTGCATCCAACATGATTTCAGGGGAGTAAACAACAATGCATTATGTTGTGAAAGAAGAATATGAGTTGCAGCAGAAGTGTGGAATAACAAGAAGCCCACAGTTAAGTCAGGTCCACAGGATTAGTCCCTACGCAGAGACAAGGGATCAGATCTAGGAGATAAAAGAGAATTGGCTCAGGGGGAGTTGCTTTGATAAGCAATAGTAGGCAACAATTGTTAGCCTCAGGAAGAAATATTGTTGAGTAAATGAAAGGTTTGCACCTTGGGTTTAATATTATTATTTCATTTAAGTTGTGAATTTGATTCTGCCTAGTAGTCCTATGTTCATGAACACACTTGGTATAATTTGTGTGTGTACCTTAAATTTCAATTAGTATCACTATATCAATTGATGGTTTGGGCTCATATGGAGTAACCTTGTGTGAAAATGAGCATTTCTTGCTGAAAAAAGCTATAAGAGTTTGTCAGGTACATTGTTCAATTTGTATCTATTTCTTAGTGAAATTGGTATTATTTAAATAGCAGTACATATGTTGAGGTATGATCTCGAGGGAGAAGAAGTGATAGTATATGTCCAGGAGGAGCATATCACATATGCCCAGTTTGTAGAGAAAAATTCACATCAGCGGCTAGACCCTCGTCATTGATGTACGATGTTTGCATGAGGAAGAAGACGTAGCATGTATCCCTTTGCCATTGATGTCAAAGGGGGAAAGAAGTATTGGAGAAGTTATGGAGAAGTTGTGATGGCCCGTGCAAGGGAGATAAATCCATTGGTAGCTCATGCTAGGAGAAATGTGGAATCAACATGGGGACTGGACATCAAAGTGGTGATAAGGTTGAGGTGTAGCCATCAATGCCCAAGGGAGAGTTTGTTGGAAAATTTCCATTGCCTGGATGGCTAGTGGTTGTAACTGTGTTGGAATTGATGTCAACCAAACCGACATGGATGTTTGAGGCAACATATGTTGAATTTGATGTTCCCTAACCTAGCCGTGATGGTAATTGGGATAGTTTTATGTGCTTGATGTGTCAATATTAGGGGGAGTCCTATGGTTGATGTAGTCTCTGGTAGAGAATCACCATAATAGTAGGCTTATTGAAGAATCCATAAAATGATGACTATGGTGGTTGGGAGTCCAAGATTCCAGGCATAAGAGAAGGGTCATGGTACAAATAACAACAAAGAGTTTTTAGCCATTTATTAGGTAGAAAATTGGCTCAAAGATTACATCGGACCTTCTCCACTGGAAAGCGCGTTAAGTAAGATTTCCAATGGTATGTGGAAGTCCATATATGGCCTCCTAGATCAAAAGTTATTGATTTATGAAGTTAGGGTCTTGAAGTCCCCAACAAGTTGAATTTTGGACTACGAATTTCATAAGGATGGTTATATCGGAACCATAAAGTATGAGAATTTCAGAAGGTGGGAGCCTAGGGACCTCAAAAGGTTGGATATCGAAAGGTCATAAAATTGAGACCTCAGTGGTTTATTTACTCAGTCATTTATTTGAAGGGAACCTAATATCAAAAGGGTTGAGCAAGCAGAATATTAGAACCTCAGCATATCAGGACCTCAGAAGGATGAATGTCGGAGGCAGCTGAAATATCTGCAGTCACAATTTTGAAAGGTCAGAGCCTAGAGAACTCAGAAGGATGAATATCATAGTATCAAGACTATGAAAACCTGATATCGGAAGGACTGAGTAGGTCATATCAAACCTCAGAGTAGCAGAACATTAGGGAGCAATCAGAACCTCAGAGGTTTAGCACTTCAGGTTTCCGAAACCTCGTAAGTTATTAATTATTGATTTATTTTGAAAGCTCCAAGGTTGTGAGGAGAAAGGAATTACAAAGGAAATTCATTGTAAAAGCAAAGAACCAGGGTCCCTTTCTCTCTCCTCCAATAGGAAACATGACAATAGATGATTGGCCCTGAGAAGCTAATGAGGTCAGCATGACGTCGTTGTACGAAGGACAAGTGGCAGCTAGATTTTGCATTTTGGGTGGCCTAATGGGGAAAATATTTGTGACATGTGTCACCACTAAGGAGGTGCCACATGGAGTTAATGAAATAAACATGACGTCATTTCCAACGTCAGAATTTTAGAGGTTGGAGTTTTCGTAACTCCTGTCTAATATTTTTATGGAATGTTTTGATCAGATGTGTGGAGCTTTGATGATACTGGAACATGGTTGTGGGAGATCCAAAGGACCAATTGTGCAGAGCAAGCTTCGAACCTAAGTGATATCAGGAATTTCTGGGGTTGGAGTTTTCGTAACTCCTTTGTAATTAATTTTTTGTGAAAGACCTGATGCTTGGGAGCTTCGATATTAATTAGTACTTGGTCATGGGTACCCAAAGAACCAAGGGCGTAGAGAAGAACATAGAAACTAAGTGTTATGTGATGCCACATGGGAAGTATTTCGAAGGTAAGAATTTCAGAACTCCTCTGTAATTGTAATTTGGATATAAGTTATGATGAAAGTGGCTTTCGATGTGTTTGCGCCTGGACGAGGAAACCAATATAACCAAGGGTGTAATGCGAGGCCTAGCACCTAAATGTTATGGAGTATTTCGGAGGAAGCAGACACCATAACTTACTTATAAAAGCAGTTTGAAAAGGTTACGATGGAGGGAACTTCCGATGTTGGTGGTGCTTGGTTGTGGAAGCCCAAAAGAACCAAGGGCGAGAGCTATAACACAGGGAGATAGGCCCCAGTAGGAGCTTGAAGGCCTTAGCACCTGAAATTCATGGCATAGGCCATGGCACTCAGTTCTATGGAGGAAATGTGATAAAAGGCCAAGTAGAAGGAGCTAAACGCAAATTGGTATTTTTCCATTTCGTAAGGGATTTTCAATAAAATTTATGATATGTAGGGGGTCTTATATAACACTATAGAAGTATATGAAGTCATCAATGACAACTCTCAATCCCATGGTGGAATAAAAAGAGAGGCTAAGCAAAAGGGGCTAAAGGCTAATCATAATATTTTTATTTCATGACATCTCTTTTAATAAAAGTTACGAAATAAAATGGCTCCGAAATTTCACTATGGTGTGAAATCTCCAGAATGGTATCATAAAGGTGTATGGAAAATGGATGAGTCAGCAGCAAGAACCATGATCATGCAAAGGGATTTGAGTTGTGGGACTAATGGAAACTACAGATATCATTGGGTCAAGGAAGTGAGGACCACGATGTGAAAAGAAATCATCCTAAAGTACAATCAACTCTGTGATCCATGAATAAGAATAGAGTTCCTTGTTGGAGTGTGGATGTGGACCAAGAATTAATTATCAATATGGAGATCACTCAAATGCACATTCTCAATGGTTAATGAGGCATCAATGGCCAATTCAGATGCAACAATAGGATGAAGAGTCATGCAGGAGTGCACATTCGAGAAGCATGAAAGACAGAGTGATGGGGAGAAGAGGCAACATAGACCAGTGTGCAACAGAGGAATAAAATAGAGGAGAACAGTTGAGAAATTGGGGGGGAATTCAACATTGTTGAATGAGCTATGAGGATAGCTCTATGTGAGTTTGCGTGTTGTTGTGTGAGGCCAAGTGAGCCTTTTCTACAGGGAAAGGCTGAGAGTGCCTAAGCACAAGAAAGAGACCCTATGAGAGGTTGTGCTGCTATATGAGAAGATGTCGAAGGTTCCTGTGTAGAGGAAGAAGGTTGATTGATCCTGTGATGTGTGAGAGGTAGAGCGAGCCTATGGATAGAAGAGGTCAGGTGTTGAGGGCATGTTCTTAAGAGCAGAAGGCCAAGAATAGTTTATGTTGTGGTGTGAATAATGGGTTGTGAGGAGTGGCTGTTGTTGAGTAGAAAATTAGACTACAACAGAGTGAGCAGAGGATAGAGAATATAGTTGATATCAGGTAGAGTGGTTACCATGTATAGTGAACATTGAGTTCCTATTTGATGGTGGGTTGGAGCCTACATATAGGAAATTGATGCTTCCATATTTATTGGGTGCTTGAGAAGGCTTGGGGGTTAGTTCCTCCTACAAGTTGTTGCTTGCAACAAATCTGTGAAGTTGGTGCTTCACATGGTGCTTCTAGTAAGATGGATAGGTTTCTACAAAAGGAGGGAGTTGGTGCTTCCTACTAGTGGGTTATAGCAAAAAATCAAAGGGAGTTGGTGCTTCCTATGAGTGGTGGCTCACAAATAGATTGATGTAGTAGAGTAGGTGCTCTTATTCTACATCAATAACAACAAAACAATTTGGTGGTTTTTTCCCAAAAGGGTTTCCATGTAAAACCTTTGTGTCTCATGTGTTTGCTTCTCATGATGTGTATGCTTATGTTGGTTGATATGGTTGTTAATGGTTTCTCACATATAATGGATGCCAAGTTTGAATGAAGAAATATAAATGGGCATAAAAGTTAAAATTGTCCTTAATATTGATTCCCCCCCCCCACCCACCCTTTTTAGTATTAACATTTTTTTCCAACAAAACATATGTCTAGCCTTTTGTTGTCCAGAAACATCAAACCCCAATTAGTTGTCGGTATATAGAAGGATCTACTAGATCTAGTCCTGCAGCTTCACCACATAACTTCTTGAAGTTTTCCTCCATCGGTGTGGCCATGGATTTGCAATCCACCATCCCAAATCTCTCCAATAGTTTGACAACATATTTAACCTTGCTAAGGAATATCTCACCAGAACTCTTCCACACCTCTAAGCCCAGGAAGTAGTGCATTAACCCAAGAGATTTCATCTCAAACTTATAGGAAATATCCCTCTTACATTAGATGATTAGAGGATCTTCTCCTCTCAAGAATAAGTCATTAACATATAAAACCAAAATTAAAAGCATGCCTTGGAAAAATTTGAGGTAGAGGTTCAAATTAGAACTACTTTTGGTGAATCCTAGCTTCATCAAGTATCCATTGATCCAATCATACCAAGCCTTGGGGGCTTGTTTCAAACCATAGAGGGATTTCTTAAATCTGCAAGCATGATTTTTCCTATCATTCTCCTTAAATCCCTATGGTTGTTCCACATACACCCATTCCTTATGTATTCCATGAAGAAACACAGTCTTCACATCCATATGATGATGACTTGTTTCAGGTGAAAGCACCCTAGGGCTTTGGGTTAGAACCCCAACAGAGCAGAAGAAAACTACAACAAGAAATACTCAAACAACTCAGGCAAGATGCTTATATTATCAAACTACGTAAGAGTGATCGTACCCAGATTTCCTTTGTTCAAGTAGGTCCCACAGGGTTCAGACCCTCTGCAGCTCTCGATGTTCTTCAAACCTGAAAATCATTCAATTCGAACATACATAGCAGTATAGAAGTAAAGCATATTCATGAAATTTACTTTATATCATATAGACAAGATGATTGATCATACATCAAAATGACATTCATATATGAATTAAAACATAATTTGATGCACAGACATAGTTAATTTCAGAAAAAAGACAACATTCTTTTATTGTAGTAAACTATAAATAACATGGAGAGAATTCACCTGAGTATTTCTCTGGCTCCAAGCAAAACCGTCCTCTAGATTTGCCCTATCCCAGCCTTCAACAATCTTCTTCCATCACCAACACCATGATATCTCAAGCAAAAGGAAGGATATCTATAATCAAGGAAACAAAGGGTTTCTTGAAGCTTAGGGAAGTGCGTGAGGCACAAGGATTCATCATAATTAGTTAGGGATAATCTCAGTATAATAACTCTATCTCTTCTCCTCCTTTAAGGCCTTCCCATAGAGGTCTATTTATACCTCTCCCAATTAGTTTTTTAGTTGGGAAACAGTTGGGCCACGGGAAATAGGAGGTAATCAATAGTAAAAGCTGTGAACTTCACCCAAAATTAAGGAAATTTAATCTTTTAAGTGTTTTAATACATATACGCAGGTTGGGTATTGATTGACCTACATGTACACACTTTTAGCTAAGGGCAAAGTAGCGTATAGGGAATAAAATATTGTTTTATATATATTTGGACCATGTTTGGAAGGAGGGGTTGCCCTAGGCCATAAACAAAGCATAATATATACCAAGAGTGGTAAATGGTGCTATAACAGATGCCCCCTAATATATGAGGTCAGAAGGGGTACATGATGGCCAAAATGTATTAAGTGTATGGAAAGAATCATGCCGAGACTGAGAAGGACTTCACCAGAATTCAGCCTGCCAAGCCATCAAAAGAGATTAGAAAGAAACTGTTGTTTGAGGTGGCCATACCCATGCTCAGATAAGGTAAGCATGTCCACATATCAAGCACAAGTGGATGAAATATGTGTACTAGTATAAAAGAACTGAAAGTAAATAATGGATCATTTGATTGTGATTGAAAAAGTACATGTTTGAATATCACATATAAGAAGAAGATCAATGATGCTGAAGGATGAAGCTGATCACTGATGTCAAAAACTGATCCCAATAGTACCAAATGAACATGATGGAATAAAATGATACTACATCACAACTTGGATGCCAACATATAAGATCTCGCGGTGAAGAACTGCAACATATAAGGTGGATGGTGTCAACTAGTAGCAATAGGAGCAACTGACAAGTGAACTAAAACATGTTGATGCAACCCGAGGTCTTCACTGATCACCGCGACACATTTCTACAAAATGGGAATGAATGATCTAAGGTCGACCATGTGAGAAATTTTTTTATTACCGTTCATTGATGTATACCATTAACAAACGTGAGACTACTCACTGATAATGATAATGAAAGTCAAGGTACCCAATACAATCTAACAAGTGCGAATGAATGAGCTGAAGTCGAACACTTGAAAGAGTCTATCAAGCAAGAGACAATGATGGTTTCCCACTATCGATAGTGAAGGAATCTGCCACTGATGACTGCAAACCCCAAGGTACTGCCAAATGGGTTCTAGATCTTTCTCCTAGAGAAAATGAGTTGTAGTCGATAGGAAAAGATCCGCTAGAAAGAAGGCATTAAGGTATCCTTCATCAATCTAGCACGAGTGTAACCCGTAGGCCAATAATGTGGAAGGAATCAAATAAAAAAGATGTAGTAACCCAACCGAAGCATGTTTCCAGCGTACACAAGATGTAGCTAGTGAACGATAGAAACCCTCTAAACCAATCAATAATGAAATTTGACACGGAGGCGAGGAATCCACCATTAGGGTCAAATGGAAACCAAGGAATTGCATGAATCCCAATGTGTGATAATGAAAGATGATGTCGAACACAAGGGAAACCACTCAGTCAAAGACCCATGATACTGATCGATGTTGAGCACAAGGTGACCTATCAATAATGAAAATAGGGCTAGGGTGTGGCTCTAGATCTGCCCACAGAGCAATTTGTCGTAGTCGATAAGGACAAGACCTACTAGCAAGAAGTCAATGGAGACCTTCTCAAACTGGCATGAGCAGAGGACCAATATAACTGATGTTATGACAAACATGACACTGACAACTAGGGATGACCAACTAAAAGATAGGTCAAGGGACACTACAGAGAGGCTGACTCAGGTTTGCTTCCCCTGAACAAAAGCATGACACAATGATGACTATATGGAAGCATATGATAACTCTGTATAAGTTTGTCATGCAAGAGGCATAAGCAAACTCTCCATATGATTGGAAAAGGTAAACAATCGAAGGAGTACTGACTCAATAACAAGGTTAAGGCACTCCTAATTCAAACAAAATCCCACCCCAATGGAGGAGAAAATGTATTTTGAGTGCTTTGTTCAAGGGTGACACGACTGACTCTATTCGCCAAAAAAATATGGAAATGTCGTCCCGTTCCCTCTCTTTTTGGAATATATAATTTTTTTGTTTTTTTCTTTAATCTGGAAAAAGAATAAAAGAATGCTATAATACAGTGGAAAGAACGAGTGTCAGAGAAACATATGATCTAGTTCCTGGGAGGGGAACATTCCTATGCTCAATGCAGGGAGGTGAAACTGGTCAAGGACACTCAAAGGGATGCTCTTTCCACTGGTAAAAGGATGCGTCAAGTTGTAGAAGCTAAGCAATTGCATGGTTGACTTTACGAAAGACATGGTCAAATAAGTGGCTTAAACACAAGGCCAAGTGAAGTTGGCTCAAGGCAAAAAGGTGAAAATAGTCAATATACAATGCAGCAATACAACTCAACACAAAGGCGCCTCTAGGGTATAAGGCCAGAAATTAATGCGGAAGAAAGGAGAATGTGTCTTCAATGCATTAGTGACAGCGGGACTAAAGAGGACTCATGAGCCTGCTCATTATAGCATCATGGGCAACCAATGTCAATGAGGATCTAACTAAGATGCCCATGTAAAGGATGGCTCCACCATCACATCATGATCTAAAAAATCGGCGAGTGAAAATGGTTTGCTGACCAAGTTACAATGGGGTCGACCCTACGGCTAATGTATTGCTGAATGGAGGCTAGTATGCAAGATGCAACGGAAAATGGTTTCCCCTAACCTAAATGCTAGTGAGAGAACGATACCTGCCATGATGGGTTAGCGGTCATGGGACCGAAACAACATCTTGAAGAAGTCTCCAAAATTTCCTATAAAAACACCCCACTCTCGACAATCCAAGCCCATGAGTCAAAAAATCAATGAGACAAAAATCAATTTTTGAAAAAATATTTTGCAATTTCAAAGTTATATAATGACTTTTGGACTCATAGTTTTTTTCATTTCTGTTTGGAGCAAAGATCTGTGGAGCAAAACTAAGCAAGCTTTTCTCTGAACAATTGGATTGTTCAAATCACCCCAAAGTCTCCAAGTAATCCTCAAATCCTACTCGTAATGCTTTACGATAGTTTTTAAAAGTTTTTTCAAAGTTTTTACCATGGGAAACTATGCCCAAAAACTCAACTCTGCGTACACGCGGGTTGGATGTGAGTAAACCGCCTATATGACGGCCCTACATGTGATTATGTGTAAAGGGAACCCATGTGTACGCGAGTTAAAGCTTTAACATATAAATTAACAGTTGAAACTTCAATTTTTTGAAGGGTGACTATCACTTGGAGGGAAAGAGAGCATACCGCCATAGATAATGAGGTAATGAATGATCAAAGTGCATTGGATGCTCTAAGAGGCTGTGGCTTACTCAAATTCTTCAAAATGCCAAATATGAAAGCTAATATGCGCTTGCTAGAATTTTTGATCCACTACTGGAGTGCAGAGGACGACGCTTTCATGATCGACTAGATGCCTCTATGGATTGAGGTCGAAGATATCTATTTCATTACCGGTCTCTCCTGAAGAGAGGAGGTCATGCACTCGTCAGGCAGGACAAGAGGTAGCCTTTCAGTGGAATACCATGTCCATACATATTTTCCTAGACATCCAGAGAAGATTGGGAGTCAAATTCCAATCAAACATGTGGAAAGTCTATCCTTGAGGATTTTGTTATTTACCATTGCACAGGTAAATGGGTTAGCTTCCCTGCATTAGGCATCACAAGTATCTGTGAGCCTCGCAGTGGAATGTCTTACCACAATATTTGATTGGTGCACGCCTCTTCTAACTAACATGAAGAGTCAATTGACCTCTATACAGAATGGTCAAAAGAAGAATTTTGGATATGGAACCATCTTGTGTTCATTCTTCTTCAATAAGGTACATACGCTACGTCCCAAAGTATTTGTCCATCAGCAGCCTTAGAGATCCATGAATGGGTAGATGGGTGGACCTGATGAAGCGCCTAGGGGGCAGTGATGTGCCTAGAATGACCTTTGATGATGAGTTTTTCACCTGGTGGGATGAACAGATACCCATAGGTCGGCATGGATTTCCGAGGAGATCCAAACTTAGTGTTACCATCAAATGCGGCATGGGGAGACATAGGTAACAATTTTTAAGTTTTTGTGAGTTTTTTTTTAATTTTTTAATTTAATCTTTTTTTTTTTTTTTTTTAATATGAAATGAACTTAAAAAATATTTTTGATGAGACAAAATACTGACAAAATATAATGACCATGTTCCAGATGTGGATCCAGTGAGACCTGATGGATTTTCGAGGCATAGGCGTCACAGAAGAGGGGCCGAAGAGGTGGTAGCCGAGACAGAGAGAGTGCTTTATGATGTTCAGAGAAACTTGGTGAGACTAACTCACCAAGTACCTATGATAGTTGTAGAGGATTTGCCTAAGGAGATGCAACATCGTGTGGTAGGGGTACCACAGGACTGGGTCGAGATACTTCATCATGTAGCCAATGTTGTGGTTAACTTTTTCGCGACTCATCCTGATCCAGCTCGATAGATAGATCTATGTATGACTGGACATGATTATGGGCATAAGCCCAAATTTTGAGGGCATCCTGTCCCAATTTTGTATATTAATTTTGAACACTCCATCTATATACAGGAAAGTTTATGATATATATACAGATTCAATTTTTTATTTTTTATTTTTGTTTATGTTATTTAATTTGATGAATGATTAATGTGCCAATATAATGCTTGATTAGTAATAGAGTCTGCTAGTGAATTCTCAGATTGTGGAATATGAACATATGTGATATAAATAAATGATCGTTACGACACTCTCACTCTAAAAAATTGACGACATAAATAAGGATCGCGAACCTGATAAGTGTTATTTAACTGTGACACCATGAGTTGTGAGTTTAGATAAACTACCAGTGAATCAACCCCATAAGATATTGCTTTGGATAGTAAATTAAGAATGGTAGTATATTTGGAAATGTTGTTTGAAGTAGGGCCAATGCATACTCCCCTCAACACCATCAACTAACCAGATGGATAATAAATCACCCAACCCGCAGAAGCAAGATTCCAAGTGTGCCGACTTGCACCATTGGTGAATCTAAAATATATCGAATCGTCCATCAATACCTACCAAAGTAGATAAAAAAATATCGATATCACAAAAACACCAAATAGACATGTACAAAGATACAATATATACAAACAAGAAATTGCTTGGCCGAAGCCTAAGAAAAATACTTCTTAAGGTAAAGCCCATTTCTGGGCTCCACCAGCTTTTTCCCTTCAAAGTCAATTAAATCATAAGCCCCTTTTCTCAAAACGCACTTGACTATAAAGGGACCATACCAAATATATTTGAACTTACCTACCCCAGGGCATCTTTGTCTTGGTTATAGACTAAGACAAGGTCGCCTTCAGAAAAGACCCAATGACGAACAACTTTATCATATTGATTTTTAATCCTCTTCTTATGGGCTTTGCTTATTACGACTGCATCTCGACGCTACTCATCAAGATGTTCCAAATGAACAAGGCGTTCTTCGAGACTAGATGTCTCTAAAAAAAGTTCTACAACCAGCCTAAGGGATGAAATTTCACATTCGATAGGGAAGATAGATTCCAACCCATAAACCAGTTGAAAAGGAGTAAAACTAGTGGCAGTCTTAACTGAGGTTCGGTATGCCCAAAGTACCAGATATAACATGATGTGCCAATTGGATCAAGTTTTATCAATTGTCCTTTGCAGGATGGTCTTAAGGGACTTATTCATGGCTTCAACCTGCCTATTTGCCTGAGGATAATATGGAGATGAATGCTCTTGCCAGAAGCCCAACTTGGGAGCTAGTTCGGTCATCAGTTGATTTTGGAAGTGACTGCCATGGTCAGTGACAATCTCTCTTGGGATACCGAATCGTGAAATAACATGGTTGAAGAGAAAAAAAGGTTGTTGTCTCACTATCGTTTTTGAAAGTAGGCATGGCCTCAACCCACTTCGTAAAGTAGTCTACGGCCATAATGATGTACTTGTGATTCTCTGCCGAAGGCGGATTACAAGAGGTAAAATCAATGCCTCACTTTGTAAATGGACCGACAGTGATAACAGGAAAAAGTGGAGCTGGATGTGCACGCATTTTTTGAGTATAAACTTGACTAGGATGGTAATGTTTGAACACTTCAATACAGTCTTTGAAAATTGAAGGCCAAAAGTAGCCTGCTCACAAACTTTTTTGGGCTATTGCAATCCCTAATAGATGACCACCACAAGCTCCACTGTGGCAATCATTAAGTACTGACTCGACTTTTCCAAAGTTAAGAAATGCCTAAGGATTGAGTCAAACCCTCTGCAATATAATGTATCACCAATAATAACATAGTTTTTGGCAAGGTGATGTAACTTTCGACGCTCATCTTTGGAGAAAGTAGGTGGAAACTTTGAATTCTGGAGATATATAATGATATCTCTGTACCAGGGATCCTGTGAAGAAATGAGGAATAAATGTTCGTTGGGAAAATTTTCCTCATAAATAATAGCTTCCTCACAAGGCAGCTCTGAAATCAATTCCTCAAAAACTAAATACTTCTTAGATTTGGCTGACAAGAATTCGAGATCGAACTCTTGCAAAATAACAATCCATAAATTATACTTGCCCCCAATCACTCGCCCACTGAGGACAAACTGAAAAGGATTGACAACTTCTAAGTCGAACGTTTTGTGAAGCAGAATGTAATGACGAAGCCACTAAACAACATGAACAGTTGCCAAGGCCAATTTCTCGATGGGAGAATAGCATAGCTCAGGTCCTACTAAGCCTCGACTCAAGTAGTATATTACATGCTCACTGAGAGCATCATCCTCCTGAACCAGAACCATATCGATGGTTGATTCTGCCACAACAAGATAAAAGAGGAAATCTTTGCCATAATTTGGTGGACTTAATAATGGAGTAGAGGTTAATGCTTTTTCAAAGCATCAAAAGATCATTGCGCAAAATCATCCCATAAAAATGGAACTCATTTCTTAAGCAAACACATAAATCCTGTGGTAATCTCGGTGTTATTTGCTATAAATTTCCTCAAGAAATTTGCCTTTTCTTGGAGACTTTGAAGTTGACGAATGGAAGATAGGGTAGGCAACTGAATTATTGCCTCAACCTTGAAAGGATCTGCTTGAATCCCTTCAGTCGATACAATGAATCCTAATAGCTGACTGGATGTGACCGCAAAAACAAACTTATTCAGATTCAACCAGATTTTATAGAAACGACATCTCTCAAAGACTAACTGAAGGTTCTGGGGATGATCAATTCTCTTGCGAGAACGAGCAGCTAAGTCATCCAAGTATTCTTCAATAACATGTTTGATGTTGTGGAAAGCATAAGACATGGCCCATTGAAAAGTAGCTCCAACATTTTTAAGGCCAAAAGGAATCTTCTTGTATGAAAACATGCCCCAAGGACAAATAAAGGTTGTCTTGTGTTGATCCTCTGGATGGATAGTAATTTGATTGTAACCAAAGAATCCGTCCATGAACGAAAAAATTTCATTACTTGCACATTCATCAACAATTTGATCAATAAAAGGCGTGTGGTAATTTTCTTTTGGATAAGCTTTATTTAAATCCATAAAGTCAATACATACTCGGATCATTCCTTGCTTCTTATCTACCTGGACTAGGTTGGAAACCCACTGAGTTAGAGGAATGGTGTATATGAAACCCGCTTTAAGCAGCTTTTCAACTTCAACTTTAATAGCTGTCGCTTTCCGAGGATTGATCAGTCGAAGTTTCTGACGAATAGGTTTCGCGTTTTCATATGTATTGATCTCATGCTGGACTATAGATGGATCAATTCTAGGCATTTCCTCATAAGACCAAGCGAACACATCTTGAAATTCTTTGAAGAGATCGGTGTAGATTTGAATTTCTTCAGGGGAACAACTAGCTCCAATGAAGACATTTTCGATTACATTAGGACTCCTAGAGCTGTTCACAGGTACAGTTCGTGAGATAACTGACATGTTACCTTTGACAAAAAATTGTGTTGGCGCCAAAGGGTTTGAAACTGTATGAACATCACTAGTAGACGGATTGGACAAACTAGATTCAACTTCATGCAATGGATGGAGAAAATATGAACGATGATGTAAATCATCCCATGGTTGATCCACACCCATCATTGCTTCTAAAATGGCTTCTTCAGATGGTAAGATTGTATCCAAGCAATCCAGAGCTAACGTAGAATCAAGGGTCCAAGCCGGAGCCACATCACCATCTAACTCCTCTAGTGAAAAAGGAGTTGGATGATTGTCTGCAGAGTTAATGATAGATTGATAATTGAGTTCCGTTGTAGACATGGGAAATGCCATTCCACCTACCTGCCCTCCATCTAATGTGGTGGTAGATGAAGGTAAGGGCCAAGGGTCTGAAAAATAACGAGTTCGAAAGAACTCTTTCTGAGAAGGTCCCCTAGAGGATGAAATCACATTAATTCTAGCTGTAGGAGCAGGGAGGTAGAATATACCCATTAACAAAGAGTACATCCCAACTCCTAAATTCTCAATAGGTTGACATGGATTGTCCACCATTGGAATGGTAGAATCTGAAGTTGCGTGAGAGTCACTCGGAGAATAATCTCACTGATCAACTCTAACAATCCTCCTCTCATGAGGAAAACAGAGGATGTGGAATAATGATGAAACTATGGCATCCATCTCGTAAATCCAATTCCCGCCTAAGAGGAGGTTATAATCTAGGTTTGCATCGACGATTTCTACCTCAATATTCACTACCTTTCCCCCAAAATAGATAGGAAAGACCGGGATAATCCCGTGCGACTTATGAGAATTTCCATCAAATGTCGTCAAAAGAGTCGGTTAATGAACAACTGAAGGTGATCCAATGGCCTTCCAATATGACATAGACATCATGCACGTGGAAGCTCCCTCATCTATAACTATCCGAAAAATATTAGTCTTTCAGTATGTGGACTTTATTTGGAAAGCCATATGGTGAGGAAGTCTCTTTTTGACATTCTACGTATCAAAAGTGAGCACTAAAGAATTCTTTGGATCTACTGCACTGATTTACGAAAGAAAAACACTTCTCTGAGCAGGGTGTTGTGCCATTAATATGTCATTATTATTATCACTTTTGAATGCTTATTACACCCATCTCTACCATTATTTATCACGTCATTTATCATAATTTATTATATAATTCTATTTTATAATTATTTATTCTCTTATGGATAAATATTATTTATTCTCCTTTATTTTTAATAAATTGATTATTATGCATGATTTTACCAATTTTGGTTTATTAATAAATTTTTTCACCATTTTAGTCTCCAAGATATTTTCCAGATTGAAGATTTGATCTCCAGCTCATCATTAAATATTCCAAATCAGAAATTCGCTGGAATAAGAAGTGACAATTTTTCATTGGATGTTTTGGGCAAATGGAGAAGAATCTGGAAAATCCGAAACATGGATTTTGTCCAAAACAGACCAAATTAGTTTTGTAATAAGTCGTTTTCCCAAATTCAGTCCGTACTGAGAGAAACAGAAGGTTCTTTGAAGACGTTTTTCTCAGATTCGTTGTTGTGGCCATTTTCCAAAATATCTCCGCTGCAATGCCAAATTCAACCTGTTCTTGTTGAATGATTGATGAAGAGATATTCTAGATAGGATCTTGTTTATCAATTTGTTGTGAGAAATCCAATTTTGTAATGAGAATCATATTGTAATCAACTCTATTGTAATTACTCTCTGCTCTCTCTGTATTTAAGTGAAAACAAAGATCAAAGAAGGGGATTCATGATCCATGATTCATGATGGATGATTAGAGAGAGAATTAAATGGGTTAGTAGATTAGAGATAGGATAGGATAGGATAGAAGGAAAGGGGATGGATCTATATTACTTCAAATTGTAATTATGATTTATAGACTTGTGGTTCCAAAAGAATGTGACCATATTGTAATGTCACTCAAGTTCAATGATTAATATATAATTTAGAGGTTGTTGTTCATTTTCCTTATCTAAAGTAGCCTAGCAGCATTCGTTCGCGGCTAAGGGCACAACCTCTGGTGGATTAAGCTGTTGCTCTGTATTATATCTTTCTGATTTCTGCAAGTGTGGTTTGTTTAATGATTACCTTCTGCAATTGAATCGCATTGCCATTTTATTCTAGCATAACAATATTATTATCCATTACAACTTAAATTGTTATGTTGTTCATTTTGGTTATAAAGCTTCGCTGTTCACTTCAGATTCTGTTGTGCATTACATGTTGCTGCTTATTTAGTATTGCTGCTCAT
This sequence comes from Pinus tabuliformis, assembly GCA_031772625.1. Taxonomy (NCBI): domain Eukaryota; kingdom Viridiplantae; phylum Streptophyta; class Pinopsida; order Pinales; family Pinaceae; genus Pinus; species Pinus tabuliformis. Next base: position 1,184,140,256 of record CM062805.1, on the reverse strand, counting down.
TTCTATTAATTTCACAGTGTTGTTCATTTCCATTTAGTATTGCTGTTCATTTAGCTTTGCAACTCATTTCCATTTAGCGTTGTTGTTCATCTTCAATAATTTAGTATTACTGGTCCTTTCCATTAATATTTCATTTCTGTAAGATGAGCTTTGCTGTTCAATCCACTAAAGTTAAGCTTTGTTGTTCAGTTTTTCAATAAACTTAGTCATTTTTCTTTTCTGCAAGGATTTGATTTCATCTTTTAATTGATATTGTAACAAGTGTGTTTTAGTAAGCATTTCTGATTGAATTTCCATTTCCAGTTATTTTCTTTAGTGTGGATTGAAAGATCAACAACTGTAAAGGACGTTGACTATAGCTGTTTAAGTTCTCAAATTGTGGATCTTGTTTATGTTTGATTTCATTTATATCAGTTGACAAAGGAAAGAGTTATCACTACTGCATCCTTGACTGATAAATTGTTGTAGTTTTGTGAGTGAATGATTTAAGTTTCAGAGTGTTAAGTTTCTTTTAATTGTAAGTAGATTTCATTTCAAGCATTCATTTATCTTTGAATTTTAAAGTACTATACTGCAAAACATTACTCTTGAGCAAGTGATTGCCTCAGACTGAGTACACTCCTGAAATAAAAAATCATCCTTGGGTTGACAATTAATGTGAAGATAATTAGGAGTTAAAAAGACACCTTGTATCACTTAACATTTTGGCGCCGTTGCCGGGGAGAGTGTAGCCATTTCTAAGGAGTAGTGTGCATTTGATGAGTGTCTGTTAGGAGAGAACTGGGTGTTAAAAATAGAAGGTAAGAACCTATATACAGAGCATGTAAAAGCCCTGCTCCCCTGCCCACTTTCCAGCAGAATTGTTAAAGAACTTATGGAAGAAATAAATGTTTGAATTTCTATGTGAATGACTAAGAAAAACAAATAGAAATTTTGAAAAAGAAATCTCATGATTTCACTCAAGTGGTGATGTAAGCACCACCCATTTCACTAACCGATTGATAAGAACATTTGAAGAAGGAGCCCCGTAGAAACACATGAAAAACATCTTCTATTATGGTAAGAAATGATACACATTTCTACTTTTGAATTCCCTATCAAATATCTACGAAGAGTGACACAAATGCACAGAATTCCCCCATCTTCTCTACCAAATTTTCATGGTTTGACAAATGAAAATCCATATACATTCTTATTTGAGTTCGAAATACTTTGTAGAGGGTATGATTATTATACTAACGATCAAAGGTTGAAAGTGTTTCCTCTTACTCTAAAAGGAGCAGCTCTCCGATGGTTCATGAGCCTAGGTGGGAACTACATCCAAACATGGGAGGACATGAAAAACATATTATTGAAGAAGTACCAAGACTATTGCAAATCCAATAAAGATATTTTCGATATGATACAAGGGGAAGATGAAAGCTCGGAGGACTATGTAGAGCAATTTCATTACAACCTTCAAAAATCAAAGCATAAGTATTTGGAAAAAGAGATTTTAAAAACACTCCTTCTTAAAGGAATCAAAGATGAATTTTTAGAACTTTTAAATCTGATAGAAAAAGGCGATGTTTTTCAGTTTTCATATGATGATGTTTGTGAATGTTCATAAGGTATTCAAGAGGAATCTCCAAGGCTGGTAAGAATTCTAGAGATGTTTGTTCTTTCTTTTCCAAATCTGCTACAAGAACAGGAGACATAAGAGCTGAAATCAATGTTTTATTTGAAAATTTTAAAGTTGATTTTATTAGCTCTCTAAATTCAAAATTGGATGTTTTGCAGGTTCAGAAAAGTAAAGAAATTGAAGAAGTGTTTTTCCCTCATTACCGAAAGGAGCATCCCATAGATAGTTGTTCTTCCTTATCTAGGATGGAAGTAGCATATCAAAGAGATGAGGAAGCTGCAACAAGGTCAAAACCATGGAAATCATGGCCTACAGGTATGGTTCAAAACACTTCTTCTCCATTCTCTTACTTGCATAATCCATTATGGAATACTAATGTGTTAGCGCAGCCATGTCAATCTCAATATAACCACCACCAATCTTGTCTACAAATTTGACATGGTTCATCTTATGATTGCATGACTACTCTCCCTCATCCTGTAGCACAAACACATCCTCCATATTCTTCACCAGCTCTTTCACAACATCTTGTTTGCCTATTAAAATCATCCACTCAACCCAATCAACTACATCAAAATGCTCCATTCCGTACACAATTTCCTTCTCAACTCATTCCACACTCTCACCATAATAAACCAGTACAACATGTTTACAGTGTTGAACTGCAAAATTTAGCCACCCTTCCCACCCATTCTATCTCACATGTGCCATTAGAAAAAACTTACAATGAGATTCATAATGTTTCAAATTCAAAAATTGTAGAAGTTATGGAAAAAAATGAGGTTTCTTTTAGTTTGCATCAACAAGCCATTTTAAAATCTCAAGAACTTCATGGTATGATGGCTATGGGAAATAAAAAAAGTAAAGGATATATTGAAAATTGGTTTCACTGTATCATTTGTTTGCAACATCACTCCATACTTCAACAATTTTTGACACCATCTTTTCAAGGGAAGTTGGCTTTTCATACCCTAATATTCATTAATATGCATTTTTCAAATTTGGGTATGTGCATACATGAAGCCTTATTTCAAAAATAGTTCCACTGGAAGTACTTTTATACATAATCATATTTATTCAAATCAGAATAGGTTAGTGTAAAAAATAAAATAAATAAGGAAATAAAATAAACACATTTTTTTAATGTAAGAATAGTGTTTTTGTTGCAACATGCTATGAAAATCAACACTGGTGATAAATGTTTTAATCCATTTGTGTATGTAGATAAATTATAGTGGAAATAACAGTTCTACAAACACTCATATTCATTTTTATCACCAATTTGGAAAAAATGCTTGAATATCATATTTTTTGGCTTGTGGGCTTGATGAAATTTCTGAAAACACAATCGAGACAGTCATGTTTTTAGCGGTCAAAAGGGAATATTTTTAAAACCTATTTTTATCCTAAGTATCCCTTGCTATCTACTTTCCAACCCAATTTGAATAACTCAATTTGAATTTGAAACGAAAAAGTTAAAACCAAAACATTGATAAGGTGTCTAGTAGGCAGCTTAGGAATAGAGTTGGGACAGTCAATTTTTGGAGGCCTAAATGAAAATATTTAAAAAAATATTTCTATAATAAGTATCACTTGATGTCTAATTTCCAACCCAATTTTAATCACTCAATTTGGATTTGAAACGAAAAAGTTAAAACCAAAACATTGATAAGGTGTCTAGCAGACAGCTCAGAAACAAAGTTGGGACAGTCAGTTTTTGAAGGCATAAATGACCATATTTTAAAACCATGTTTCTATGGTATATTCCCCTATGAATATAGTTTACAAGGAAATTTTAATTACTCATTTTCGATATTGTATGAAGAAGTTATGATCAAAATACTGACTGTCTATCATAAATCAACACTCTTAAAACTTTGTCTTTCCGGTTGTTCCTTAGAGTATTTTACCTATAAATTCTTCTTGTATTCAAAACATGTTTCTATTAGAGATAAATAAATGAATCTACTTTCATTTCCAATTTGAATCATTCGAATCCGGTATCAAACGAAAAAACTATGCTTAAAATATCCATTGTTGTTTTAAGTGGGGTAATCGAAAATGACTTTGTTATGTAGGTTTTTCTTACTAAAATTGACATATCATATCATTGAATTTTTAGAACTTGTTTCTATTGGAGATATACCTTTAAATTACCTCTCATCTAGCTTTAGAATCACTCAATTAGGATGAAAAACAAAGAAGTTGTGATTAAAACACTGCTAGTTAGTATGATCGACCATGCTCTCTCGTAGGTGACAATAAATTTTACTTTGTTATTTTCTCAGTGAATTTGTTATACAGAGTAACTAATTCTTGTTTTTTTGTATATTTCTTGGATTAGAAGAGCCTGATCACATCTCTTTCTCCATGATTTAATGTTTTATTGCAGGTAGACACTCGTTTTTTGCAGGTCCTAGGAGAATAAAGAAGGTCAATTTATGGACGAGTGATTCTTGAAAGAAATTTTAATAAAACAAGGGAATTTCATCCAATTCATTATCCAATGGATTCATAACAGAAGAAATGAAAAATTGATTTCAATTTGAAAATTCATGTCATGTCTTTGATGCCAAAACATTTTTCAAAAAGATCATTTTTTTCCTTGCCTTAAGAAATAACATCATAACTGTTATAACTTAATTTATTTATTTACATACTGTTTTTAAATAAAATGTTGTTTCTTTTCTGATTTTGTTTATATTTTTGTGTTTCAAGTGTTGCTTCCTTCAAATTGTAACCCATCCTCAGCATCAATGCAGTGAACAACTAATTCGTTTTTTGCATGCCTGCATTTTATGATTGTGTATTTTTGTTGTTCCTTTCCGAAGGAACAACGCTTTCACATTTTTGCTGTTCCTTTCCGAAGGAATAGCACTTTCGCATTTTTGTTGTTCTTTTCTAAAGGAACAACACTTCCACATTTTTGTTGTTCCTTTCAAAGGAACAACATTTTCGCATTTTTGCTGTTCCTTTCAAAGGAACAACACTTTCGTATTTTTGTTGTTCCTTTCAAAGGAACAACATTTTCGCATTTTTGTTGTTCCTTTCAAAAGAACAACACTTTTTTGGGTGTCTTTTTTGCTATTCCTTTTAAGGAACAACTCTTTTTCGCATTTTTTTTGTTCCTTTTAGGGAATAACACTTTTTTTGGGTGTATTTAGGGAACAACACTTTTTCACGTGCATTTTTTGTTGTTGTTCCCTACAGAGAACAACACTTTTTCATGTGTACTTTTGTTGTTGGCATGCATTTCTTTTGTTGTTCCCTATATGGAACAACAATTTTTTGAGTGTTTTTGTTGTTCCTTCAAGGGAGAAACACTTTGGGAGTATTTTCAAGAACAACCCTTCCTTCCTCTTGTGGGATTATTCCTAGTTCATCTCAACCACATTTTACTGATTCCCTTTCATGGCATGAAATACACTACTTTTATGAGGACAAGAATTATGGATTCTATTGAAGCAAGTTAATATCATTCATGTTATGATCTTTAACAGGACAACTCTTTGATGATAGATTATTTTCAAAAGGGACACACTTATTTATATACTATTTTACTGCATTGTTTTCTGTTGAACATGATATTGATTGATCATCTTAATACCATGCTGGTTCCACCCTTCCTGGTTATAATCTTTTCTGTCTGTAATAAATGAGATTATAGGTATATTTTCTTCTATTGACATGTTCAACGTCTTCCACTATCCCTTCTCTTAATGAGTATTGAGTCTCCCTTTTTTTATCATAAAAATGTGTAATAACAACAAAATTTTGTTTGCAGATGGAGGATAGGGGTTCTCATTACAAGCCAGCCTACCATGATCATAAGGTTGTAAGAAAGTGACATTCCCATTATGGCCACCACACCAGGGTTATGATCCATTGGATAGCCAAATTATTGTTGGAACATGAGGTCTCATCACGAGCCGGTCTGATCACTTTTGCTACATCCCAATGAATGGTAGTGTGGTTATCTGGTTACCACACCAGCACACTGATCTCTTCTGTAGAACAGCACTGGAACTCTCTAGTTATACATTGAGGATCCTAGCTCATATGGGTTAAAAAGCAACTCTACCGAGACTATGGACGCCTACTGGCAGCAGAGGCTTTGCTTATGGTATTGAAGTTATATCTTGTTGTCAATTATTACTATAATACCCTTTTCTTATTCTTTCTTTTTATCAGAGAAGTTATTTCCTTAATTTTTCCCTATTTTGAACCTTTACGCATGAGAAATTGTTTTTCAATCAATCACATCATTTTTAGCTAAAATACCATCATCAAAGCATTTTTTTGGCATATTGTTGTCCTTTTTATTTTTTTTAACTTATTATCAATCCAAAGTGCCCTATCTCTTATTCATAATTATGTTTACACACTCTACTCTCATTATAACCATACCTCTTGCCGTCCTATTATTGATGTGTACTATGCTTTATTTACTGTTGTATTGTTCATTCCCCTGCCTTGTCGTTAGCACAACACCTTTTATATGCTTTATGGTCATGGAATTCCTTTTCCAATTAGAGGAGGGAATGTATACATTATGGGATAGCATGCGATATGATTACTGCACTCTGTCATAACTTGTTGATTTGACAAAATATTAGTATTGCATGTATACAAATTTTTTTATGATTGAAATTTTTGCATGTATCTTATCTATTGCTATTTAAAACAAACACTGTGGATTCAAGAAAATTGTATGCAAAATAGTGATTTGTTTACATGAGAATAACAAGTATGGGCAGAATTTTATTCGAAGCACGACCACATTATTGCAACTAACAGAAGAGGCTCAAGAAACTCGAGAACGCGCATAATTATTCAGACATGGTGTGCTTGCCTGGATTCCACCTTTTGCATCACTTTCAGCTCAACTCTGCCTACATCAACATCAATAGATACCAATCCATACATGTCATTCCACATTTTTCTTTTTGGAGGTAAAACTTGAGGTAAAATAGCATAATTTTCTGATTTGTTACAAATTAAGGAGAATTTTGTGAAAATCCATTGAGTATTATTAATCATTATTTATTCCACATCTTTTCCACTTCCCATTTTTAAGAGACATATCATCTTTTAGTTTGGGGGAGTGTTGCTTTCATTCATTTCTTTCCTATGACCATGTCAATAATATTCTTTATCATCCATTAATACTCTTATTCATTCTCAACACCTCCCTTATTTCATGTTGTTTTATACCAAGCATAGAATTCAATAGATGGTAGTGACCACTTCAATTTGTTTTCTAACATTGCATGAGGGCATGCTAATTTTTCAATTTGGGGGAGGAATTGATACGCATGATGGATGTTTTCTACTTTATTTCTCATTTAAGGCATACAATTTCATTTTTTATACAGTGCAGAAAATGATTTCCATATATTTTTAAAACTATGAACTCAATTCTTGTGATTTCTGGAAAACACAGACATGTTATTAGAATACACAAACCCAGATAATTTCAAGTTAAATTAGTTCATAAAATTTTAGAAATCATGCACTATCACCTACAGCCATTTTGTTTATATCTCATGATCCATGCATCAAAACGATCTGATTTTTTGATCATAGAGGCATTCATATATTATAAATTTACTTGCAACATTTCAGCAAAATCTGGTTTGCAGTTTTTGAGAAAATGGTTAATGAAGTTTGTTGTTACTTATATCATATTTTGCTGCAACTTCATATACACATAAGTTGAACGTCAATGTAAAAATTGTTATGCCTTCATCAACATTGCTAAAATTGAATATTCATTATTTGAGGAAGAATTCAATTGTTCCATTCATTTCATGAGCTGGGATGAACAATTTTTTATTGCTTTGTTCACACAGAGTCTTTGGGTTGCATGAGGACATGCAATATATTCAGTTTGGGAGTATGCTGGGTTGTTAATATGTCATTATTATTGTCACTTTTGAACGCTTATTCCACCCATTTCTACCATTATTGATCACGTCATTTATCATAATTTATCATATAATTCTATTTTATAATTATTTATACTCTTATGGATAAATATTATTTCTTCTCCTTTATTTTTAATAAATTGATTATTATGCATGATTTTACCAATTATGGTTTATTAATAAATTTGTTCACCATTTTAGCCTCCAAGATATTTTCCAGATTGAAGATTTGATCTCCAGCTCATCATTAAATATTCCAACTCAGAAATTCGCTGGAATAAGAAGTGACAATTTTGCATTGGACGTTTTGGGCAAATGGAGAAGAATCTAGAAAATCCAAAACATGGGTTTTGTCCAGAACGGATCAAATTAGTTTTGTGGGGGGCCATTTCCCAAATTCAGTCCGTACTGAGAGAAATGCAAGGTTCTCTGAAGACGTTTTTCTCAGATTCACTGTTGTGGCTATTTTCCAAAATATCTTAGCTACAATGCCAAATTTGACCTGTTTCTGTTGAATGATTGATGAATAGATATTCCAGATAGGATCTTGTTTATCAATTTGTTGTGAGCAAACCAATTTTGTAATGAGAATCATATTGTAATCATCTCTGTTGTAACTACTCTCTGCTTTCTCTGTATTTAAATGAAAACATAGATCAGAGAAGGGGATTCATGATTCATGATTCATGATGGATGATTAGAGAGAGAATTAAATCGGTCAGTAGAATAGAGATAGGATAAGAGGAAAGGGGATGGATCTTTATTATTTCAAATTGTAATTCTGATTTACAGACTTGTGGTGCCAAGAGAACGCGATCATATTGTAATGTCACTCAAGTTCAATGATTAATATATAATTTGGAGGTTGCTATTCATTCACCTTATCTGAAGTAGCCCAACAACATTCGCTGGCGGCTAAGGGCCCAGCCTCTGGTGGATTAAGTTGCTACTCTGTATTGTATCTTTTTTATTTCTGTAAGTGTGGTTTGTTTAATGATTTCCTTTTGTAATTGAATCGCATTGCCATTTTCTTCCATCATAACAAGATTATTATTCATTACAACTTAAATTGTTATGTTGTTCATTTTGGTTATAAAGCTTCACTGTTCACTTCAGATTCTGCTGTGCATTATTGGTTGCTTCTTATTTAGTATTGCTTCTCATTTCTATTAATTTCGTAGTGTTGTTCATTTCTATTTAGTATTGTTGTTCATTTAGCTTTGTGGTTCATTTCCATTTAACATTGTTGTTCATCTTCAATAATTTAGTATTACCGTTCTTTTCCATTAAGATTTCATTTCTGTAAGATGAGCTTTGCTGTTCAATTCATTTCCGCTAAAGTTAAGCTTTGTTGTTTATTTTTTCAATAGACTTAGTTGTTGTTCTTTTATGCAAGGATTTGATTTCATCTTTTAATTGATATTGCAACAAGTGTGTTTTAGTAAGCATTTCCAATTGAATTGCCATTTCTAGTTATTTGCTTTAGTGTGGATTGAAATATCAACAACTGTAAAGAACATTGACTATAGCTGTCTAAGTTCTCAGATTGTGGATCCTGTTTATGTTTGATTTCATTTATATCAGTTGACAGAGGAAAGAGTTATCACTACTGCATCCTTCACTGATAAATTGCTGTAGCTTTCTGAGTGAATGATTTAAGTTTCAAAGTGTTAAGTTTTTTTTAATTGTTAGTAGATTTTATTTCAAGCATTCATTTATATTTACATTTTAAAGCACTATACTGCAAAACATTACTCTTGAGCAAGTGATTGCCTCAGACTGAGTATACTCTTGAAATAAAAAATCGTCCCTGGGTTGACAATTAATGTGAAGATAATTAGGAGTTAAAAAGACATCTTTTATCACTCAACACAGGGCATGAGTGGAGTACCTCCAATGCTGACATAAAACAAAGACTTTGAGCCAGATCTTCTACAATCTAGTAGTTCTGGGCTGCCCTAGCATTAGGGTTAACAGTTGAGCGCTTTGTGGAGCCTTTCGGTATCCGAGGTATATACTCAACAGAGGGTCGCTCAATATGAACCGATTATGTGGCTTCAGGAACAGATTTAGTCTTAGATGTTCTAGATTCACCATAATCGCGTGCTCGCGTAGTGATGTCAATATGAGAGCTCATCATATAAACATTTGATGAATTTTCCCCTTCCTGGTTGACCGTGTCGGAGGTACTAGCATTAGAATTCGTGCCAGCTAGTAATTGCTGCCCTTGGGGATAAGGGTTAGTCAGAATAGCTTGGGAGCTAGAGGACCCTTGCTATACTAATAAGCACTGAGCATCTTGCATCTTGGGGCAAAGGTGAGTCAGATGATCTCTATTACATAACTTGCATGGAAATTTTACATTTTTCTTGGACTCTTTCCTACCCTCTCCAACATCATTACCAAGTTTCTTTGCATTTCCTTTTCCTTCCTAGTTCTTGTTCTTACCTCTTCCTGTCCTCTTCCTATCGGATTATTGATTTCCTTTGTGGTTAGTGGTTTATACGGCGTTTAAAGAGGTAGATTGGGAAGGTGTAGGTACAAATGGTGCTGCCTAGGTAGAAGAAGCAGTTTATAGAGACAACTGTTGTAATTGATTCAATAGGTTCACCGCGTTAACATCAATCGATCTGACTATACCATTGGCATGGGGACCTAGTTTCGATTTGGCTAAATCAACCTTAGATCTAGGAGCCTCAAGTAAATTTTTTGAAGAACCCCAGACTGAGAATATATCAGTTCCAATTGTTGGGCTCTGAAAATGGCCCGCTCTTCCGTATAAACATCGGAGAGAGACACATCCTTTGAGATATCAGGTTGTAATGATTTTAGAAACCATTTGAAAAGGAACTCTAGTGGGATTTCGGCTTTGATAATCCTTTCACTCCTCCTCCATTCCTGGATGTGATCTGAAATATGAGTTGTGGTGTCTTGCTGAAAGTTAGTTAGAAGTTCAGTTCTGGCTTCATTTCGGACAGACAACTTAAAATGGTTCAAAAATACATTAGCCAAATCACAAAAAGAAGTATAGGTGACCCCTGGCAACTCTATATAACATTTTGGCCACATTTTCGATTAGGGTGCACTAAAATAACCTGAACACGATCGAATCATCTATTAGGGAGTTTGATGAGAACCATAAGTGAAATGTGGTTACGTGGTCTCCTGGATCTTCACCACTCTTCCCTTCAAATTTTGGGATATCCGAGGGAAGTTTAGTTGGGACCGGAGGCCAAACTGGATTGTACCGAATCAGATCATTTGTTAATTTAGTTAAGTCTGTGAAGTTCAATGTGGCCAGAAAAGGGAGTCATGGCAGACCTTGGGAATTCCATCCAGTGTGGGAAGGGTTCCCAAAGGTCTGAAAATTATGACCTGGATTTTGAAAAGCACTAGGTTGCCCATAGTAACTCATAGAGCTTATCGAACCAAAAGGTGCTCCTTGTGGTCTAGAAAAATTTGGAGTTTGACCAACTCCTACTGAAAATCCTCCATAACCAGTGAATTTACCCCCTAATGAAGTGTTGAAAGGAGCTGATAGCCCCTGATAAGGATTCCATGCATTAACAAAGGGTGGAAAATTCTAAAACGAATTAACTGAAGAATACAACACATTCCCTTGTTGGCTAGGATAAAATTTATTCCTAGCTCCTATCCCACTAACCGCAGGGTTTATCCAACTCTGGAATGGGTTATTACCTTGACCTATAAAGGAAAAAGGCATTGACCCTACTGTTGGATTGGAGTGTGATATATGACCACTTCTAAATGGGAAACCCTGAAAAGAAGCCGATCCACTTATCATGGATGTGGAGGCGGTCGATGGTATGTTCAAAGGAACTGAAGGAATCCCATGAGATGGAATTCCATAAGGGATAAATCCAAAACTGGATGCAGTAGCCTGAGAAGCTCCACTCGTTGACAGAATGGAAGTAGACCCAAATATAGTTGTGATGGGAGTAATAGAAGGGATGTAAATAATTCCTCCTCCTTGTACAAATATGGGATTCTTCATACTCTCAACAATCGTCATAGATGCCATGCATCCAGTAGTGGTCATCGAAGGAATAGATGGGTGTAAACCTGGGCTAGAAGGCCTACGAGTCGGGGTTCCGATGTACAATAAAACGTCTAAATGATTAGGAGGAAGAGGAGAATTCGGAGCCATAACTGACTTTGGAAGCTGTTCAACTTCAATATTATCTTTCAACTGAAAATGTACTTGAGAAAGAACTAGTGTGTTCCTCTCTAACTCTCTACTGGTGCCAGGTCTATCTTGTGAATTAATGACCCCAAGCGGAGGATCAATCTCCAATGCACCTGCTTCCACTAGTTGAAAACCACTCGCATAATTGCTCCTACACCTTCTAGGAGAAGGCTCAGGACTCGTAGGTGATAACCCACGAAGTCTCCTAGACTGTCGAGATGGTCGATCAACCACTTTGAATTATTTAAAATATCTACTTAAAGACTCAAAAAATTATAAAGCTAGGCTGACTAGGAGCAAAGAACACTCACTAAAAAGTCCCTAAAGATATCAACAATCAAACAACTCTCGAGTATTTCTGCTCCAGGTGATTAGGACTAGACACCAAAATATAAGAAAGTTAATAACAAGAGCCTTCCAAAAATAGACTAGGGTAATTACGCCCCAAGCCTACTAGCGAAGGTATTAGACGTAGTTACGCTGACCTCTAGACAACAGCCTTTGTCTATTGAAGCACCCAAGATTTGCAAGGGTACCCTCCAAAAGTACTATTGAACGTGATACAACGTCGTTGTTAGGTGCCATGGGATTCCCCTCCACAACCACCTGTGTGATCCCTAGGATAGGCAACTATAGTCACCAACTCGTATTAGAAGGCTGCTAGAATAGTCGTGAGGCAGGATCCGACAAGTAATAGAGGGGGTATCTCTCGTCCTTATCTTCACTCTCCCTCATGCTTTACTCCCAGTTATAGAGATTTCTTGGTCTCCCTAACACTATTGGATTTCAATCATTAATCAAACTTCTATGTTTTGTAATTTTGAGCAGCCTTGGAGAGTTAACTCTCCTCTTGCCTAATCCAAGGCCCTAATAAACCTAAATTTTCTGGTGTATTTTGATGACAACATAAAATTTCTAGTTTATTTTAATTAATCTCTAGATTTTAATGGTTGTTATTTAAGTCAAGGGTAAAGATGGGAGTGAAACCAATGATGTTTGTATGACACAATGAAATCAATGAAAAACTAACTACATGAATGCAATCATTTTTTCTTCGATGAAAAGAGATCTATATATGTGTTCTACGAAACATCTACAAAGCAAAGTACTTTTTCTCTTCTTTTCTTGAAACACACTTCACACACCCAAAAACTAAAAGACTACAAATGCTTTAACAATGCAAACTACCCTAATGCAAGATATAATGGAAATGCAAGATCCTAAATAACACTCAAAAGCAAAAGCAATTGTTTATAACTAACAATGAGCCAACTTAAGTACTGAAGAGAATACAAATTTTGAACACAAAATTATCTCCAAACAAGAAGGACAAATTGTAAAAGATCGCAATTCACTTTTAACAACAAAAAGAAACTATAAACCAAACTTTGCAAAAGAAAAACAAAAAATAATTTTTTTTGAGATCTTTTCTTTTTTAAAGAAGCAACCAAAACAACCTTTTGAAATCACCAAAATGCTACTAAAACTCAAAAGATCGAAAAAAAAAGCACAACGAGTCTTGCAAGTTAAAAACTCGAAAATGAATGAAAACTTGAGAAAAAATACTTCTACTTGTACAAAACGACCTAAATAGCAGCAAAGATTTTGACAAACTGACCAAGAAGCCAGGAAAGAAATACTTCCAAATTCATCAAAAAGACTTTCAAAATCAAGAAAAGCTATGAGGCCACAAAACAAAGGAGAGCAAAGCAAGTAGATTTGAAATCCAGGCTTGACATTGAAACTGAAAACAATCTCATGTTCTGGAGGACCAGAATAATCAAGAACTTCTGGACGAAGTCTTGTGTGCCAAAACACAAATTACAAACTCGCTAAAGAAGCAAACCTAGGCCAAATCTTTTCAATGAGGAAGAGACTTCGAAATAGTAAGCTTGCAGAATAATTAAATTCTTCAAACAATAATTGATCACACAGAGACTAAAAAGACAAGGTAACAAATCTATCTGGGCTAAAAGATTTGAAAAAACAATGCAAAAATTTTCATACGCAACTGTTTGTAAACACAAAGCGTGTACATGTGCTCCTGACACAGGAAACTCGTGTATACGCGAGTTCAATTTACAGAAACAAGCGTGTATACATGGGTTTGCTTTACAAAAACAAGCGTGTATACGTGACTGTAAACAAAGTAAAGATCATATACAAAGATTTGCAAGAAAAAATAAAAAACAAAGTTTGATCCAAAAGATCAGACTTGAGGCCTAGGACTCTAGTAGACCAAATAAGACTGTAACCACAAGAAAACCAAGGACTAAGCCCTGATTGAGAATGAACAACCCAAACCAGGAATAACAAGATTGTTATCCCCAGTGTAGTCGCCAATTCTGTTTCGGGTGAAAGCACCGTAGGGCTTTGGGTTAGAACCCCAATAGAGCAGAAGCAAACTACAACAAGAAATACTCAAACAACTCAGGCAAGATGCTTATATTATCAAACTACATAAGAGTGATTGTACCCGGATTTCCTTCGTTCGAGTAGCTCCCATAGGGTTCAGATCCTCTGCAACTCACGTTGTTCTTCAAACCTGAAAATTATTCAATTCGAACATACATAGCAGTTTAGAAGTAAATCATATTCATGAAATTGACTTTATATCATATAGATAAAATGATTATCATACATCAAAATGACATTCATATATGAATTAAAACATAATTTGATGCATAAACATAGTTAATTTCAGAAACAAGACAACATTTCTTTTATTGCAGTAAGATATAAATAACATGGAGAGAATTCACATGAGTCTTTCTCTAGCTCCAAGAAAAACCATCGTCTGGGTTTGTCCTATCCCAGCCTTCAACAATCTTCTTCCATCACCAACACCATGATATCTCAAGAAAAAGAAAGGATATCTATAATCAGGGAAACAAGGTTTTCCTGAAACTTGGGGAAGTGTGTGAGGCACAACGATTCATCAAACTTGGTCAGGGATAATCTCAGTATAATAACTCTATCTCTTCTCCTCCTTAAGGCCTTCCCATAGAGGTCTATTTATACCTCTCTCAATTAGTTTTTTAGTTGGGAAACAGTTAGGCCACGGGCAATAGGAGGTAATCAACAAGTGAAACCCATGAACTCCACCCAAAATTAATGAAATTTAATTTTTTAAGTGTTTCAATACATATACGCAGGTTGGGTATTGACTGACCCATGTGTACACGCTTTTAGCTTAGGGCAAAGTAGCGTACAGGGAATAAAACATTGTTTTTTATATATTTGGACCAAGTCTAGAAGGAGGGGTTGCCTAGGCCACAAACAAATAATCATATATACCAAGAGTGGTAAATGGTGATATAACATGACTCCAACTCTAGTTAGCAACAAGAGAAATGACTGAGAGAATGGTAGTGTATCAGGAAATAGGTGCAAATATCTCATAATAATATTCTCCCTCCTTCTAGGAGAATCATCTCGCCACAAATCTCTCTTTAAACTTCTCAATGCTACCATCAACTCCATGTTTTGTTTTGTATAACCACTTGGAAGTGACAACAGACTTCCCTTGAGGTCTTAGAACCATGTCCCATACACCATTCTTCATGATGGACTCATACCCCTCGACCATGTAATCTCTCCAAACTTGTTCCTTCACGGCTTCCTCAAATTTACAGGGTTCTGACTGTATGATGTCACTCATCAAGGAAACATATCACTGATGCTATGAGGTTTCTTGCTCTCTCTGAAAGTACCTCTTGGGGATAAGTGTCTCTTTGCATGCTATAATGTATCACGATTCCATAGAGGTATCTTGCTCTTGGGAGGATCACATGGAAGAGGATCCAAAGGATCCATGGGTGCCATAGGATCATTAGCAAGATCAAGCTCAGGCATGGATGGCTCAACATATACATCCATAGTATCTTCTCTTATCTAATAGATGACAGGGATGGGAGAATCCATGGCTTTCCCAACAGAAAAAACCTCATCAAAAGTCACATCTTGACTGAACTCAATGTTCCTTTGACCTGGCATATATATCCTATATGCTTTATAATTTTCACAATAGCCAACAAACATAACTTTCTTTCCTAAAGCTTCTAGGTTGGACCTATTATCCTTTGGGACATGAAAGTATATAGGGCAGACAAAGATTCTCAAATGTTTAAATTTTGGTTTCACACCTATAGATACTTCTTCAGGAGTCTTATCTCCCAAGGCATAATGAGGACTCCTATTTTGGACATACACTGCAGTATTTACAACTTCTCCCCATAGAAACATGGGAAGATTTTGACCTTGAATCATGGATTTGACTACTTCCATGATGGTCACCTTCTTTCTTTCAGCAACTCCATTGTTTTAGGATTGTATGGAGCAGTAACCTCTCTCTTATTTTCGGCCTCTCTACAGAAGTATTTGAACTCATTTGAAGTATATTCTCATCCATTATTTATCATCAAGATGTTGACCTTCTTCCCTATTTGATTTTCCACAAGAGCCTTGAAATCCATGAACACATTGAAAACATGATCCTTGGTCTTCAAGTGCACGATCCAAGTCTTGTGAGAGAAGTCATCAACAAATATTCCATAGTATAAATATCCTCCAAGATATTTTAGTGGTATGGGCCCACAAAGTTCAGAATGAAGAAAAGGAAGGATATCCTTAGATCTA
Organism: Pinus tabuliformis; assembly: GCA_031772625.1. Taxonomy (NCBI): domain Eukaryota; kingdom Viridiplantae; phylum Streptophyta; class Pinopsida; order Pinales; family Pinaceae; genus Pinus; species Pinus tabuliformis. The sequence continues at coordinate 1,184,123,863 of CM062805.1, read as the reverse complement.
CTACTACTACTACAAGGGAATCGTCCATTGACTTTCTTCCCACTGGCACATCCTAAGCATATACCTTCATGATCAACCTACATCTTGGGTATCCCTGTAACCATCCTTCTCGCAATAGGCAAAGCTTTATAATGAAGGTGAGAAAATAATTGATTCCAAAGTTCACACTGATTTGTACCATCATGAAACAATTCTTAAATTGGTCATAAACACACTCTGTAAAGGCAAACATTTCTAATACCAAGAGTGAAGGTTGCTCTCAAGTTGGATCCCCTTGGCCAAGAAAGGAATTTTCGATTGATGAATGCAATTCTAAATCCCTTGTCTTCCATGGAAGAGATGGAGGCAAGATTCTTATTCAAACTTGGCACATATAGCACATCATGTAGATGAATGATTTGACTAGAGTTCAAATGAAAATAAGTAGATCCAGATCCTTCGACATCATGAGAAGAGTTATCCCCAAGTAAAATTTTCAAATCAATCTCCCCCTCAACCAAAATTGAAAGGACTTCATGATACCCAATAAAATGTCTATATACCCCACTATCCACTAGCCAACTATCAATGCCATATGAAGAAGAGTTAGAAAGGGAAGCAACAAGAACATATTTAGATTGAGAATTTGCAACATTATTAGAACACCTTTTATTTCTGGTCCTCTTTTGATGGCGTTGGGGCTCTTCAACATTTTCATGGAAAATAAGATCTCTTCTTCGCCTTATATTAAATAAGCTATTTTTTTTCCATTATAGTTGTTTTTTTTAAGGCCTTTGAGCACTTCTTCTATCAATACAATTTTGAGCAATGTGGCCAAAATTGTCACACCTGTAGCACTGGGCTCTTGAATAATCCCTTCTATTGTTGTTGAATGATGGGAATGGCTTCTTTGGCTTCCCTTTGTATTTTTTCCCTTTTCGTTTTCCCTTCTTGACATTGGTGATGAGCTTGAGTATTGCAAAAAGAATGTTGCAACTCTCAAGGCTACCAACTTAAATGATCAACCTGGGGTTCATACAAACTTAAGAGGTGTCTGCACTATATGTGCAACATGAAATGTGTCCTTATTTTGTTGATCTAATGTAATGAAGTGAATTCCATGAAATGCAAGCATAAAATAATTGCAGAAATGAAAATGTTACTCTATTTGCATAAATGAAACCTAATTACTTTTGCAGAGAGGAAATCCTAGTTACTTTCGTAGAAAGGAAAGGATATTCTACTTTGCATGAATGTAAATGTTAATCCTATTTGTATAAATGTAAGCATTAACCTATTTGTAGAGTGTAAATGGTACATCAAAAGGAAGCCTAGTCTATCCGATAGAAATAACAATGTTGGAAATCGAAACCATAGCTTAAGATGTATGAAACAAAATGAAATAATTCATCATTCATTAATCATTGCATTCAAAATAATTTTTTCAAATGTTGGCTTGAGGGGGCTTGGACCCAAGTTCAGAGTTAGTTGTGCTAACCAAAAAAACCCTACACTATTGGCCCTTTCAGCAACAATCTGCTTAACACAAACTCTAGTCTCACTAGAGGAAGTATTGGGGGATGCTAGAACCAGGTTTTTGCATCCAGAAGGCTATGTGATGTAGCAACGAGGCGTCTCCTTAAATTAGGGCCCTATCTGGCCTTCGTGAACCCTTATCTTCTGAATCACAGACTTAAAGTGATTTCTACTTAATTAGATCTACGAGCTTCGCTTAAGTGTTCTAACATGCATAAGTTATTAAACCAAGTAGATCTAAATCTTCGTGATGCAATTAAAACAATATAACAGAGAATTGAATCATAACTGAGCATAAAGACACATAACATATAAATAAACACAAAATGCACAGATTGCCTTCAAAATTGATTTATTACTTCATCTTTTCAATACATACACATCTTTTGACCCTGTGCACATAGCTACAGGGGCTTGTGCACTTAGTTGCGGACTTACCAAGGCCTCCACGCACTTAGCTACAAGAGCCTTCTCCTTCTCCAAAATATAGAACTACAAACTCAAAATCTTAATTATCAACTATCCATCAACATAGAACTACCTAATGACTCTTAGATGACTCCCTTTTATATATTTTAGATTAATTACTATGGTCTGCAAACCATGGGTGGACTTTATTGTATTATCAAAATAGCCCATCCCTTTACAAAATAAGGGGCTTAGACCCTCCTAAAATTCTCTTTGACTCTTAACATTCTTCATGCTCTACTCCTCAAATTGTGGAGACTTTACAATATTACAAAATTTTACTCAAAACTTAGAGAAAGCTTGGACATGGGGGTCCCCATCCCAACAAGCCATCAACACAAAGATGTGACTCATCCCGAGTCACTTTGCCGGTACGTCCTTAACTCATGATTTGAGGCCGTTGAATTCTGCCTTCAATGCTAGAAGCTCTAATGTGCACTGCGCAGTGGCCTATCGAACCTCTTCGACCAACTTCTTAGTAGTTGACCCCTCGACTCCCAATCCAATGGTTTGTTACATCTACTGCATGCCTTTTAGTTTACTCTCAACATACTGAGAGAGTGACATTTTAATTAAACCCTTATGGAAAACACAATGAAGAGAAGAAGAATGTTTGGCCTGAATTCTAGCTGGCATATTACTGATACTCTTTAATAGAAAATAATTAATGTTCATACGAGCCTGACCAGCTAAATGTGTGAGAAATTTGAAGTGGTACATACCTATTTGATCGTAACGACCTTCACAAGTAAATTACCATTGAATAACCTTGAGATTTTTGCCTCAGGTGGGCTTGAGCCAAGACCTATGAACTCCTTATCTCCAATCCTTGTCTTTATGCTTATACTTTAAGAAGAAAGGGATATCAATGTTGAACAAGGGTCAATTTTTAAACCAATAGTCACCATCAACAAGTAGGCATGTAGCCTCAATGTTGATTTCCTCCATGATCGAGAAAGAATGTTCTGCACTGGTGACATTTCTCCCATCAAACCCCTCTACGAATGACTTACTTCATCAACCCAAGACTACATTCTTGCTGAGAGGATTGAGGTTTTTCATCACAACTTGTCTATCTGAACCTAAAGTGCCTTCCCTTCCTCGAGTCTGGAAAACTGTTGCACAGGTGATAAGGTCTGTGTTATTAATTTGATCTCATCAAACTATAGTTGTTTGTCCTAGATGTCTTCTACAATATTTTGTAGATGTGGTCCTCTTGTAGCGCGACCCACATCTCCATGGTGTTTTCAAAAATCTAGCTGCAATCCATAAATGCAACGTCTAGGAGTTCCATATCAACCTTGATAGCAGCCTCGCGCTACTCGCAAACTTCTTGAGGTGTTGTTGGATGTAGCTTCATTTGCAACTCTACGACCTACATATGTATTTCAAATTTAACTCATTCCACCTCCACTTTGGAATCCTTCACCGCGGCTCCCAACTTTTGGAGCTTGTCTTCAGAAGCTACTTCACTCTATATGAGGAGCTTTGGCAGCTTAATACAAGTCTAAGTGACAACGTCCTCTAGCTCTTGCCTATGCGCAGTGGTTGCATCTCTATCCTGCATCGCGCTGGAAGCTTCCTAAACTAACTGTTCGGTATGGCTCTTGCGTCCTTAATCACAATTAGAGCCCTCTCTTCTTAGATTTTTAATTCAGTCAATACTCCCTAATGGAGTTCATGTAAAGCCTGAATGGGCAGCACCACTAAGTTTAGCTCTGAGTTCCTTCCATATGGTGCTACTGCTTGATCCAACATGGTAGGAAATCGTAGTGACCCTCCTAGAAGAGGGACTGTGTAGATCTTTGTGGCAATCACCAATATCGGAGCCAATGCTGGTGTCACACTTGTCATTGCCACACTCACTTGATTCTCACTCGCCTGAACCATGCTCCCTTGAATCACACTCACTTGCACTTGTAACTCTTTGAGGCCTTGTTTGACCTGTGACAATACTATCTTGTATTGATCCTTGATGTGTACCCACATATCTGTGGTGACATCACATAGAGTGTCCCCAATCTCATCAATGTCCCCCTTAGTGAGGACCATCGATTCAATACTGGATGTCTTGTAAAACTTCTGCTTCTTATGTGCACCTCCCACGGTGGATTTCTTCCTCTTCTTAATTATGAAGGGAGACTCACTGTCTTATGTCTCCTTCAAAGGGTCTGCTCCACCCTACTCTGGTTCCTCCGTGTTTGGATCTTCTTCATCCATGCGCTCTGTCTCCTACGTGGTATTCTTCCTAAGGTCCACAGTATCCTTCTGAGGTACCTTCTTGGGGTCTTCCTTCGACGTTCCTGTAGTATTAATGGTCCTGGCCTGGTCTCCTGCAACTTCCTTGTTAGGGGCTAGCCACACACTTGACCAATTAGAGACTACAGAAAAAATGTCTTGCTCGGTGACCAAGTAGGGAAACTCATATCATATGCCCTCGACATCTTTCTTCACCTCTATATGTAAATTGTATAAATCTGCTTTGAAGTTCACAACTCTGCGTATTAAGCAAATAACATCGGTGATAGCCATGGATTCTAGCTGATCATAATGCACAGATCCATATCAAACAACACCCAAAATTCTTTGTTTTCTACCACCTGAATGGGATCCTTGGATGTATACATCGAAGTGTACCTAACAACTTGGCACAAGTTTGGGTCTACATTGGGGAACTGCGATTCGTTGAGGATTTTCTAGGCTGTCAAAGACATTAACAACAACAACCATGCATAGTGGAACAATTTACTATCTTCCCGGGCCTCGTAACAATCATCCAAAAACTCCTAGAAGAGATAGCTGACCCAATTAAACTGTACCCCTTGAGTGCACTGCATAGCTAACTGAATGACTGGATCTAGCACCTCATCACCCCTGTACTTCCTCATAATTTTACCAGCTAGAATGGATGCGGCAAAGGCAACATCCTAATCAAAAATCAAGCTAATAGGGTAGCCTCACGATTTCTTGACAACATGAAAATATTTCTTCACTTAGTGTGCCAACTTCCTTTCTTGAGATTTTCCAACAAAATAATTAGCAGGGCCAGCTCCTCCACATGACTGTGTGGTGATCCGTCTGATCAATGTAGTGTCAATTGGGATCCTTTCTCCTAACCATAAAGCTTCGTTGTGTACGAAGGTCAGCAAGTAGCACACACATATGGTATTGATGTTGTTGCACCCAAAATGAGGAACATACAACATGTTCAGTGACCTGACATGCTGAATCCTAGCCGCCCAAGTCAATAGCTCTACTCGGTGACATTGGCGTCCTCATAATATACCATTTTTAGGTATTTTCTTGGCTCAAAATGATGGAATTTGGCCCTGTCTCCCAAATCCCATCCTCCATGCGCAGTTGTGGTAACCTGTTCCAGAAACGCTCTTTCAGAGGGCACATCATCAGGTAGAAAAGGTTACTAATGGAAAATTTCACTGCATCAGGGTCCTTGGTCACCTTAGCAGTTAACTTTCTTGGCAAAATGTATGGAAGCAACTGCGAAATTGGTTCGTATTCATCGACATTTATATCCTCAATTCCTGCCCCAACCTCTTCCTCCTCTAAGTCAACCAGTTCCATTGGTTGCTTCTATTTCTCTTTTTCCAACTTCTCCTTACTCCTATTCTCAGTAGTCATCTTCCTCGGTGACTGTTTGATGGGGGGCTTCCATGGTTTCTTCTACTTCTTTACTGCGGTTGCTTTTGTTGGTTCGACCACCGTTGTTTCCGCTCCTGTAGTTGTGGGTTTTGGCCTCATCGATTTGGGAGATGTGATGTGTGTAAGAGGAGTAGTGGTCATGATACCTCTTAATCCTTATGCCAGAAATGTCAAATAAATGTCCTACCAATCCTCACCAGACATGCAACACTTCTCTCGACTCAAGCTTAGGCGCAAAATTTCGAGATAATTCTCTAGTAGGAAAAGTGTCTGAATGTAGAGCATGAGGTCATATTTATAGCTAATTTCAAATTCAAATGCTAGAAATGCGTCCAAATCTTCCTCATAAACGCGAATTTCACGGCAGATTTCCATAGATATGCTCCATAAATGCACTTCCCCTGCTCCCTTTAATAGAAAAATCATGGTCAAGTCAACTGTATCTTCTCGAATGGTCATATTCTGGGCAAACTACACAAGATCCTCCCTTATGGCACAACTACGTTGTCGCATCTTGCTCCAACTGCACCATCTCCCTAAATGTCGCACAAACCTTCTTATTTGATGGAACCCTTGCATGACAGAGTAGTTTAGAGTCTCGTGCTTTCTTTCCGCTATTTAAAGCTCTAAGACTTTCCTACTTCCATATAGTCATTGTAGCCTTGTAGGAACGAGATCATCCCTATATACCTTCAATCTGCTTCCATTAATCCTTCTGGGAAACAACTCCCCATTTAGCTTTGCAAGCTGAACTATGCCACCCTCCAAAACATCCTTGATTACATAGGGTCCCAGCCAATGCATCTGAAACTTCCTTGGAAACTTTGTGAACTTACTGTCATACATTAGGACCAAATCCCCATTCTTAAAAGTGCGCTTCTTAATGTGGCGATCATGCGACGCCTTTTCCCTAGCTTTCTGCAACTGCTGATGAAAAATAGCAGGAATGTGATCCTCCTCTAGTGCAAGTAGTTGCGCTAAATCTTCCTCCATGAAGTCACGATCGATCATCTTAGTTACTGTTACGATCCTTACGCTGAACATAATATAACCCCTTGGCATCACTGTTTATTATCCATACACTAGTCTAAACAGAATTTTCCCAATTAATTTCTTACATCTCGTCCTGTATGCTCATAGAACCGTTGGTATGTGCACATCCCAGTTGTTCCTATTAACATTGCAAATCTTTGTGAAGGAATTCTCTAGAATTTTATTAAAAGCTTCAACAATACCATTCACCTAGGGATGATACAGTGTACTTTTCTGATGGCGCATCTAGAATTCTCCTGTTAATGCCTTAATTGTTTTATTCAAGGAGTGTGAACCTCAGTCACTCATTAGGATCTTTGAGTATCCAATGTTATGAAACTAGCTCACAAAAATATAGAAAAGATATATCAACGACTTAGAAATCAGCCTCTTCGAGGGGGAAACCTCCTTTATATTACATGAATGAACAATTCTTAGGTAATATAAATGAAAAAACCTCCTTTCTATATATAGGAGTCTAAGGAGTAACAATAAAATCAAAGCGACATAACAATAATAATATAAGGGCACAAAAATAACAATAGTGGGCTTCTTTGGGGCACAATAATAACAATATGGGGACAATAGGGGCACAACAATAACAATAAGGGCTATAATGACAATAGTAATGGGGGAATCACTAGTATTATAGGGACCTAACATGCCCCTCTCCTTCAAAAATTTTTGTCCTCAACACTTGAGTAGTTCTAGATGCTTTTGTATAAAATTCTCATCCTCCATGTGGAATCTTCAACATGTAATTTCTTCCACTTGATGAGATACTCTGAAATTGATTGATTTCATAACTGTCAATTTTTTGTTTCTGTGTTTGCTTTAGATTCCAATATGATTTTTTCTTCCTCATCAAGTTCAAGCAATATTTTTTGAACTGGGATCTTGTCACCTATAACCTTCTTTAAGCATGGAACATGGAAAATTGGGTGCACTCGAGAAGCTGCATGAAGCTCCAATTTGTATGCCATAGTACCTATCTTTTGCAACACCTTGTACAAACCATAATAATTTGGTGATTTATTATCCTTCTTAGCTTGCTTGAGGGATGTTTGTTTATATGGTTGTAGTCATAGGAATACCCAATCACCTACATCAAAACTTCTTTCACTATGATGTTGATCTGCGTGTTGTTTCATTTTATTTTTCACCAAAGTGAGGTTATACTTTAAGAGTTAGAGAACTTATTGTTGATGCTCGATGTGATCTTCCACTACTTGAAACTTAGAATTTTCTCTTAAATATGATGTGATAGATTGTGGATGATATCCATAAAGTGCCATAAATGGGGTCATTTTTGCTATAGTATGGAAGGAATTGTTATACCACCATTCAGCCAGAGGAAACCATTTGACCCATTATGTCTGTTTATCATATACAAAGAAACAAGATATACTTCCAAACATTTGTTTACTATCTCAGTTTTCCCATCAGATTGAGGATGATAAGATGATCTATGAGCTAACTGAGTACCAAGACAAGAAAATAATTATGTCCAAAAAATTTCCATTGAAAATGGGATCTTTGTCGCTTACAATAATCTTTGGGTTTCCATGTAGCTTTTGAATTGTTTCCACAAATGCAGTAGAAACTGTACTTGCTTTAAATGGATGAGATAATGCACAAAAGTGTGCATACTTGGTAAGTTTGTCAACTACGCCCATGATAACACTCTTTCCTTCGGACTTGGGTAAACCTGTGATAAAATCCATTGAAACCACCTCCCAATATTGGATTTGAATGGATACAAGTTGTAATATACCTAGGTTCTTAATTGTTTCATTTTTATTTTGTTGGCAAACCAAACATTCAGCCACAAACTTTTGAATGTCTGATTTAAGGCCATCCCAAAAAAGTTCCTTCTTAACCCTGTGGTAAGTTTTTAGAAATCTTGAGTGCCCTCCTAAGGGAGAGGTGTGCAATTCCATAAGAATATTTTGTTTGAGTTGAGAATTATTACATAGGGATAAGTGATCTTTGTACCATAGCGAATCATTTTTCCATCTAAATGTACCAAATGTACTGGGATCTTGTTGTAACTTTTGAAAGAGTGCCCACACTTCTTTGTCATTCTTCTATTCATCCCTTGCTTCATTTATCCAATCTACTTGGATAATAGAAATGGCACAAAGAAATGCTTCCACATCCTCATCCTTTCTTGAGAGTGCATCTGCCACAACACTTTTCTTCCCTTTTTTGTAGATGATTTCAAAGTCATAACCCAACATCTTTGTGACCCATTTTTGTTTCTCTTATGAAGATAATCTTTGTTCTAAAAAGCATTTAAGACTATCATGATCCATTTTTACCTTGAAGTGTCTTCCCATTGGGTAGGGTTGCCAATTCTTAAGTGCATGTAGTATTGCCAACATTTCCTTCTCATAAATAGCTTTGTGTAAATACTTTCCTTTGATTGGATGACTTTTGAAAGCAATGGGTCTTTCTTCTTCCATTAAAACAACAACAATTCCATTTCTTGAGGCATCACATTCCACATAAAGGTTTTTGTGAAGTCTGATGTAGCTAAGTACAGTGCTTGGCACATTGCCTCTTTAAGATGTTCAAAGGCCTTTGTTGCTTCTGGAGTCCATGAAAATGCATCTTTCTTCAATAATGTTGTTATAGGTGCTGTTATTCTCCCATAATTCTGGAAAAACTTGCGATAATACCCTATCAACTCAAGAAATCCTCGCAGATGCTTTATGGATGTGTGGATTTTCCATTCCTTAATGGTTTGAATTTTTCTAGGGTCTACCTTAACACCTTCATGAGATACAATATGACCCAAATATTCCACCTCTTGTATGCCAAAGAAACATTTGGAGCTTTTTACATATAATTGTTTCTCCTCCAATAGTTTGAGCACCATGTAACCATGTTGAACATGATCCTTCCAATATTTGTTGTAGATTAGTATATCATCAAAAAATACTAACACAAATTTTCTAAGGGTTTGAAAATGGAATTCATCAAAACTTGAAATGTAGAAGGTGCATTGGTAAGGCAAAAAGGCATGACCAAAATTTCATAATGACCCTCATGAGTTCTAAATGTTGTTTTCAGAATGTCTTCAGCCTTCGTTCTAATTTGATGATATCCTGAATGAAGATCCAACTTGGTGAAGTAAATTGATCCATGCAATTCATCCAATAATTCATCAATGACAGGAATAGGAAATTTATCTTTAATAGCGAGCTTGTTGAGCTCCATATAATTCGGACACATGCACCATGATCCATCCTTCTTGTGAACCAATACTATTCGAGTAGAGAAAGAAATTTGACTAGGTTGAATTATACCAACCTCTAGCATTTTTGCAATCATACGTTCAATTTCACTCTTTTGGGAATAGTGATATATGTAAGGCCCGATGTTTGGAGGAACAGTTCTCGGAATCAAATGAATATCATGCTCTTGATCACGAATAGGTTGGAAGCCTTTTGGAGTTTCAAATAACTTGGAATGATTGTCCAAGACTTTTGGAGATTTGGAGAAATAGATGATTTCGATGTCGGAACCTCTAGCGAACATAATTGTGAAATTATGCCTTGTTGTTATTTCTTTAGAGGCTTTGTCATTCCGTTAGATCTGATTATCTTTCCCAATTTCCCTGTGATACACCTTAGTTCAACTTCCTTTCCTTCTAAAGAAAATTTCATGAAAAGTTCTTGAAAATTAAATTCTATTATACCCAAGGATTGTAGCCATTGGACTCCTAGTACAACACCAGCACCACCCATTGGAATGGAAATCATTGGGCTATTCAATACATATTATCCCATGGATAGCTTGATATTATGGCACCTTCTAGAGCAATTTATGGTTCCTCCACTTGCAACCATCACTTGACACTCTACGCTGGATATAGGAAGCAATCCAATTCCTTGGCTATCTTATAATGAATAAAATTATGGATACTTCCCGAATCAATCAACACTATTACCTTTTTCTTCTTGATATGTCTTTCTATCTTGATATTTTGAGGACTAGTAATTTCGACCAATGCATTACAAGATATGGTCGGATTCATTTCTTCTTTCTCTAAGGTTTATTCCTAGTGAATATCCTCTTCTTTTGACGTTTCTTGTTCCTTTTCTTCCTCCTCTTCACAATCTATGTAAAATAATTTCTTCTCAGCACACTTATGACCTTTAGTGTATTTTCTATCACAACTATAACAAATCCCTTTTGCTCTTTTTTCTTCCAATTGTTGTAGTGTCAACCTTGTAGGTTGTGGAAGGCTAGGGGAAACAACACTTCCATATTTATAGTTGTGAGTAGTAAGCTTCCTTGTTGCCATAATTTTGCTTTCCATTTTTCTTGCCAACCAAAATGACTTCTCCAATGTATCAATTTACCAAAGGCAAACCTCATGTTGGATGTTATCCTTTAAATTCCCTTTGAACACATCAATCCTATGCTCCTCTAAAATATCTTTTGCCCTTATATTCAATTTTTGGAAGTCCTCAATGTGATCCATTGTTGAACCCTTTTGTTTGTGATTTATCAATTGGCTAAAAAAAGTGTTGCTTTTTGTATCCTCATAATGTGGTATCATTCGATCCGTAAAAATTTCCCAAGTGACAATTTGTTTACAAGAGCAAAGCCATCGATATCATAAAAACTGATTTGGTTCCACATATAAAGTTGCAATGCGTACCTTTTATGTGTTTTGCACATTATTGAGATCAAAATTTTGCTCCATCTGTAGTATCCATGTTATGGGATCCTTTCCATCAAAATTCCTCATATCAATTTTTGGAACATAGTGGGTCTTTGATTCAACATTAGAGTCTATGAAATCATGATTAACATTTATTTTTTTCTCATCATGAGTTTCCTTTACTACCCTTTCGCCATTAGTAAGCATTTCTTATAGAAACTTTGTCAAATCTGTCTTTAATTCTTCTATGTTGCCTTTAAGTTTTTCTTCTAAACCAACCATCTTAGTTTCCACACATTTCTTTAAACCATCCATCTTAGCTTTCACGCCATCCATTTTAGCTCCCACGCCTTTCTTTAAACCATCCATCTTAGCTTCCACTTCATTAATCTTAGCTTCCACATCATTCATATTAGATTCTACGCCTTCCTTTAAACCATCTATCTTAGATTTCGTTACATTTTGTGAGAGTGAATTTTGTTGCATTTGGTATTGTAATTTTGATATATCATGTTGCATTTCTTCCTCTTCTTCAAGAGTCATGCTAGATATTTCAGGTTTCTTACTAGGTGTTTCCATTTTATTTCTCCAGGGAATCAATTAATGATAATTATGCTTCACTATGCCCTTTGAATTCCTTCATGCTAATTTTTCAAACCAAACTTATGCAAAATTTAAGAAAAACTACACTCCAATTTTCACTTTGTAGAAGCTCGATATTATATCTGATGTATCTCTGAAAGTTTGAATCTCCAATGTCTGAAATTATGAACTGTCGTAGTGTTATAGATCTAACCCAGAAAATATATGAGAATAGAAATAAACCCAAGAATAACAAGATAGAAATAGATAGGAATTCTTCTTTATTGATATCCAACCCTTAAGGTAGGGCAACACCATACATTCACTCCTTAAGGAAGGAGAACACTCCACAAGCCATATGCCTATTCATACAATATTCCTTGACACCCCTCCATGTGGAATCTCTAGCCTCTATATAGGCCTCATACGTACAATACCATGGGTCATTACCATGGTTCCATCATACCATCGAACTAATACCATGGGCCCATTACATTATTACTAACTACTTGTGGTCCCTTACATGATATGGGTTAACCACCTTATTTATTACTATGGCCCATCCCATTATTACATTATTACCTTGGGTACCTCCCTTTGTACCCCATATTATCCCCCTAGGTATATAACATTCCACCCCTCTTAGCACGTTTCATCCGCGAAACATGGGAAGAACACAAATAACAAGATCTACTCAAAAGAGTAGTCCATTGGTACCATGCACGTGCATCTAGCAATCCAAGAGAAAGGTGAACCCTCGATCTCGCTGGTGCCTCGCTCGCTTGAGATGGAAGTTGATCGTAGCAGCTCTTCTGTGTTGATGTGTAGTAGGTGGATTTTCGATCCTCTCTATTTGTCATGCAGGGGTTGTTGTCCTTGTGGCTAATTGGTTGCCATATTCTTGGTTGTTGTCTTGCGGGGTGATGTGGGTGATAATATGTTGAAGTTTTAACCCACGGTGTCTTTTTCTTTAATTCACCCCTTACTGGAGCCTGACTGTGATTTGGTGCATGTTGTGGTGCCTGCTGTGGTGTCTTATCTTCCAATATTACTTCAACCACTGAGCCCTCATTTGATGTATCAACACCTGTAACCTTTTCTGCTTTAGCCTCTGTTTGTGTTTGATTATCGATCATCACAGGCTCATCATCTGATATGTCAGTCCCTGAAACATCTTCTGCTTCAGCCTGCATGTACTCTACCTGTTTATTGATGGAAATATCATGTAATGTAATTTTCTTCTTTTTATACTAGAGCTTCAGGAATTTCTTCTGCACATTAATATTGATAGTACCCACAGATTCCATCCAAGGACATCCCAAAACAACATCCATGTTATCCATATATGAAGTATAAAAATCACCATGCAACACATACTTATCCATAGAAAGCTTCAAATCCTTATAAACTTGAACATCCTCATCATCCACCTGTGTGTTTTCAATGTGTTTTTCTGGAACTTGCAATTTGTTTTCCAAATTAACATTGATAAAATTATGCTTGCAACTAGGATTTATAGAAACAATGATCTTCTCCTTCTGAATCAATCCATGAACCTGCAATAAGGAGATACTAGTAGCAAATAACCCTTTAGGTTTCTTGGTTTCCTTCTTTCCTGTAAAAATAAAATCTTTGCTAGGTTGTGTGTCTGTCTATGTGAGCTTATCCACAATATTAGATTTTAGGTCAAATTGGTCCATAAGAACTCTTTTGAATGTGTCCCAAGTCAGGGGCCTTCCATAGCAACGTTGATGCCCTTGCCACCATTGCCATCTATCATTGTCCAAGTAGATTTTTCCCACACTCAGTTGAGTTTCATCATCATAGATGTAATTTAATTTGAAATATTTCTCCATTTGTGCTAGCCATTTGGCTGGATGAGAGCCATCAAATTTATACAAGTCCCTCAAACTCTGATCTAGGCCCGCCATCACAAAAAAACATGGCGAAAATTTAAAATGTCACAGTTTAATCAATATTGCTCAGAATCCCTATTATGACCTGTTTTTGGAAATAGAACAACCATTATGCATCTGCCCATGTGATAGAAATCCCAATCTAGGCACTGGAATTTCAGATCTGCGCTGCAACTCTCCCGCCGTCACCAAAAATTCTAAAAAAAGAGCTGATTTTAAATCAACGATATCTCCCTCATCCGGACTCCGATTTGACTGATTTTTTTTTGAAAACGGGTATTTTTTCATAAAGAATTCAGATATGAAATTAGATTTTTCATATCTTTCACCAAGGCATCCAGATCTCTACCGCAAACTCGCTGCCCCGAAAAATTGTCTGACACCACTGATTTTTAGATCAGCGATATCTCCTTCATCCGGACTCCAATTCGGCCGATTTTTTTTTTTGAAATTGGGTATTTTTTTTACAAAGAATCCAGATATGCAATTATATTTTGCATATTTTCCCCCAAAATGTACAGATCTAATCTATAAACTCGCGCCCCAGAAAGTTCCTGCAAAAATTAAAAAAAAATTCTCCACTTTTTCCCAAGAAAGTGCTCTAATACCACTTGTTATAGATCTAACCCAGAAAATATATGAAAATAGAAATAAACCCAAGAATAACAAGATAGAAATAGATAGAAATTCTTCTTTATTGATATCCAACACTTAAGGTAGGGCAACAGCATACATTCACTCCTTAAGGAAGGAAAACACTCCACAAGCCATATGCCTGTTCATACAATATTCTTTGACAATATTCCTTGACACCCCTCCATGTGGAGTCTCTAGCCTCTATATAGGTGATCCGGATTTAAACAGGAACGCAACAAATTACAGAGATAACCATACACACAAAGATGCAGCGGAAATAATACTTCATTTCATTAATGGAAAATACTGAAATATGCTTACAAACAGAAATGGAAATAAACTAGCTAGGGCGATGGTAGCTTATCTCTGAGAAGAGATGTGATGGCTACATGCCTCTGAACTGTTCCGAACTGTATTACAATGAGGCTCTAAGGCCTATTTATTGTTGAGAAACAATGGAAAACCCTTCACATCCCGAAACCTAACCCTAGAAGATGAAACGCCAAATTGTGGGCCCCGTTTGGGTAAATTGGTACATCAATTTCCCGGGGTCGTAACTTTGGCATACGATCTTCGTTTGACGCGTACAATAGCTCGTTAGAAAGATCTATCTGAGCACTACCACTTTGGGAAGGGCAACATAGGTCTATAGACCCATGTTGCCCCCAGATTCCCAAAAAAACGTCGTTTAGGGCCTCAAAACGGCTCCGGAAGTTCAGGACCCGAAAAACTGCTAAAAATAGTAAGTTGTGCTACAATTTAGGAAACTGAAAAAGCTGAAAGAGACAGTTGTGGGGGTCCAAATGGGATAGGTGGGTGGCCACCAACATCCACCTGGATCATTCCTCCCCCCTTAGGAAGCAATGGTCCCCATTGCGTTGAGTTCCTCCATCTGCTGAACTTGTCCTGCAATCTCTGATGTGTCCAGTGATGGTGGGAAGCATGGTCGACGATGGTCCACATTGAACATTTGGTGCAGGCGAAGGAATGGAGGAATGATGTGCTCCAAAGCATTGTTCCCCATAGCCTTGGTACTGCTGTAAGGACCATGTCGGAGTGGTCTGAGCTTCTGATGGGTTCTGGTAAGGCGTTCTCTCTGCAGATGCAACCAGAATTTGTTGCCCACTTGAAGCTTATGTGGTACCCCTGTGAATGAGGAGAAGTTGTTCCTGTGTTCTGTCATGACCGTATTCCTTTGCTGCTGCTGCTGTGTAGAGGAACCCTTTGCAGGGGTCATGGATGTAGCAACGATCTTCCCCTTATTTTGGGAGTGAACTAGACAGATGAATTTCCTGGTCTGTGATACGAGCTTGCTGCCTTTCTTAGTAGTGATCAAAGATGTGGCGGTAGGTGGGGCTACCTCCGGTATCCTGTATAATGAATCACCCAAAGAAATAATGACAGCGCGAGGCCTTGACTCATACACAGCATGTCGCCTCCACAAGTATGGCTGGCCTAATAATACATCACAAACATCCAGAGGTGTAACATCACACAATACCTCGTCCGTGAAGGGTTTGATGCTGTAGGGAAGGCGGCACTGCTGGCGAACTTTCAGATCTCGTCCTTCGTGAAGCCACCCAATGCTGTACGGCTGCGGGTGCGGTGTAGTCGGTAGGCCCAAACGCTTCACGACCTCTGCTGAAATGAGGTTCTTTTGGCTACCACTGTCGACAATGAATTGTAGCGGCGAACCCTTCACCCACATCTGTGAGTGGAAAAGACGCTCCCCTTCCTCTGGATTTTCGGGCTCATTCTTCTGGATCTTGGCAGTGGCAACAGTGGCGCTGGGATCTGCATCAATGATCTGCTTCCCTTTGCCATTCCCTTTGTCAGGTTCTGGCTCAGGGTCAGAACATGCATCTGATTCGGAAGCCTTCAACTCGGCCACCAGCGACTGCTTGGTCCGACACTCACTTGTGTTATGAGTGGGACTCTTGTGGAACTCACACCACTTTCCTGTGTCCTTCTTCGGCTTCGTGGTGTTGTTCTTTTCTTGCAACTTCGGCGGGTTGTCTTGGGCTGCCCCGCCTTGGCTTTGTCCTTTGGGCTTCGGATTTGCAGATCCAAAGTCTCGCTTCTTCTGTTTGAACTTTTTCTCGATTTTGACAGCGTATCGGTATGCTGTGCCGAGTGAGGAGATATTCAAGAACACCATCTCTTCCTGGATGTATTTGTGCAGGCAGCCACGGTATTTGAGTACCAGATGCAACTCAGAATCTTTGATACCCAACTGTGTGCGAAGGGTATGAAAAATGTTTGTGAACTCCGGCACATCTTGGTCTCGTCCCTGCCGCAGTGTGGTCCATTTGATGTATTTGTCCTCATAGGTTCCGACAGGGTAATACTGCTCCTTGATGGCATCCCGGAAGTCATTCCAAGTGGGTGCGGCTGAAAATAGTGAGCCTGTACTTTCATTCTTCTGTTCGCAGTAGGTTTCCCACCAGTCCTTGACGTGGGGGGCTGCTTTGAGAAGAGCAAAAACAATCTTTTCCCGACTTGAAAATTCATGAACAGAAAAATACCCATCTAGCAGATTTAACCATTTATCTACGGCATCTGCGTCTATTTGACCCTCGAAGATGGGGATTTCAAAATTAACTTGTACCTTAAACGGCG
This sequence comes from Pinus tabuliformis, assembly GCA_031772625.1. NCBI lineage: Eukaryota > Viridiplantae > Streptophyta > Pinopsida > Pinales > Pinaceae > Pinus > Pinus tabuliformis. Next base: position 1,184,106,760 of record CM062805.1, on the reverse strand, counting down.
TGGCGTTTCCAGAGTCGTTGTTGGAAGTCGATGCGTCGCCTCTGGGTAGCCGCTGAAGGATCTGCGCAAAGCTATCCATCATCGCGTTCCTTTGCCGCTCGAGCGCTTCTTCGAGCAAGATTTTGATAGGATCTCCTGCTCCCTCGTCTTTCTTCTCATCCGCCATGGGAGGCCGTCGGGATTTGCGAGGCTGGTCTTGCAAAGGTTCAACCAGTTCAAGCCCTAACTCCTTATATCCCGACCTTGTTGGGGACATGCAAAGAAAAACAGAGAAAAAGCAGACCGCTCTGATACCACTGATCCGGATTTAAACAGGAACGCAACAAATTACAGAGATAACCATACACACAAAGATGCAGCGGAAATAATACTTCATTTCATTAATGGAAAATACTGAAATATGCTTACAAACAGAAATGGAAATAAACTAGCTAGGGCGATGGTAGCTTATCTCTGAGAAGAGATGTGATGGCTACATGCCTCTGAACTGTTCCGAACTGTATTACAATGAGGCTCGAAGGCCTATTTATTGTTGAGAAACAATGGAAAACCCTTCACATCCCGAAACCTAACCCTAGAAGATGAAACGCCAAATTGTGGGCCCCGTTTGGGTAAATTGGTACATCAATTTCCCGGGGTCGTAACTTTGGCATACGATCTTCGTTTGACGCGTACAATAGCTCGTTAGAAAGATCTATCCGAGCACTACCACTTTGGGAAGGGCAACATGGTCTATAGACCCATGTTGCCCCCAGATTCCCAAAAAAACGTCGTTTAGGGCCTCAAAACGGCTCCGGAAGGTCAGGACCCGAAAAACTGCTAAAAATAGTAAGTTGTGCTACAATTTAGGAAACTGAAAAAGCTGAAAGAGACAGTTGTGGGGGTCCAAATGGGATAGGTGGGTGGCCACCAACATCCACCTGGATCATTCCTCCCCCCTTAGGAAGCAATGGTCCCCATTGCGTTGAGTTCCTCCATCTGCTGAACTTGTCCTGCAATCTCTGATGTGTCCAGTGATGGTGGGAAGCATGGTCGACGATGGTCCACATTGAACATTTGGTGCAGGCGAAGGAATGGAGGAATGATGTGCTCCAAAGCATTGTTCCCCATAGCCTTGGTACTGCTGTAAGGACCATGTCGGAGTGGTCTGAGCTTCTGATGGGTTCTGGTAAGGCGTTCTCTCTGCAGATGCAACCAGAATTTGTTGCCCACTTGAAGCTTATGTGGTACCCCTGTGAATGAGGAGAAGTTGTTCCTGTGTTCTGTCATGACCGTATTCCTTTGCTGCTGCTGCTGTGTAGAGGAACCCTTTGCAGGGGTCATGGATGTAGCAACGATCTTCCCCTTATTTTGGGAGTGAACTAGACAGATGAATTTCCTGGTCTGTGATACGAGCTTGCTGCCTTTCTTAGTAGTGATCAAAGATGTGGCGGTAGGTGGGGCTACCTCCGGTATCCTGTATAATGAATCACCCAAAGAAATAATGACAGCGCGAGGCCTTGACTCATACACAGCATGTCGCCTCCACAAGTATGGCTGGCCTAATAATACATCACAAACATCCAGAGGTGTAACATCACACAATACCTCGTCCGTGAAGGGTTTGATGCTGTAGGGAAGGCGGCACTGCTGGCGAACTTTCAGATCTCGTCCTTCGTGAAGCCACCCAATGCTGTACGGCTGCGGGTGCGGTGTAGTCGGTAGGCCCAACCGCTTCACGACCTCTGCTGAAATGAGGTTCTTTTGGCTACCACTGTCGACAATGAATTGTAGCGGCGAACCCTTCACCCACATCTGTGAGTGGAAAAGACGCTCCCCTTCCTCTGGATCTGCAGGGTCATTCTTCTGGATCTTGGCAGTGGCAACAGTGGCGCTGGGATCTGCATCAATGATCTGCTTCCCTTTGCCACTCCCTTTGTCAGGTTCTGGCTCAGGGTCAGAACATGCATCTGATTCGGAAGCCTTCAACTCGGCCACCAGCGACTGCTTGGTCCGACACTCACTTGTGTTATGAGTGGGACTCTTGTGGAACTCACACCACTTTCCTGTGTCCTTCTTCGGCTTCGTGGTGTTGTTCTTTTCTTGCAACTTCGGCGGGTTGTCTTGGGCTGCCCCGCCTTGGCTTTGTCCTTTGGGCTTCGGATTTGCAGATCCAAAGTCTCGCTTCTTCTGTTTGAACTTTTGCTCGATTTTGACAGCGTATCGGTATGCTGTGCCGAGTGAGGAGATGTTCAAGAACACCATCTCTTCCTGGATGTATTTGTGCAGGCAGCCACGGTATTTGAGTACCAGATGCAACTCAGAATCTTTGATACCCAACTGTGTGCGAAGGGTATGAAAAATGTTTGTGAACTCCAGCACATCTTGGTCTCGTCCCTGCTGCAGTGTGGTCCATTTGATGTATTTGTCCTCATAGCTTCCGACAGGGTAATACTGCTCCTTGATGGCATCCCGGAAGTCATTCCAAGTGGGTGCGGCTGAAAATAGTGAGCCTGTACTTTCATTCTTCTGTTCGCAGTAGGTTTCCCACCAGTCCTTGACGTGGGGGGCTGCTTTGAGAAGAGCGAAAACAATCTTTTCCCGACTTGAAAATTCATGAACAGAAAAATACCCATCTAGCAGATTTAACCATTTATCTACGGCATCTGCGTCTATTTGACCCTCGAAGATGGGGATTTCAAAATTAACTTGTACCTTAAATGGCGTGGCATTTCCAGAGTCGCTGTTGGAAGTCGATGCGTCGCCTCTGGGTAGCCGCTGAAGGATCTGCGCAAAGCTATCCATCATCGCGTTCCTTTGCCGCTCGAGCGCTTCTTCGAGCAAGATTTTGATAGGATCTCCTGCTCCCTCGTCTTTCTTCTCATCCGCCATGGGAGGCCGTCGGGATTTGCGAGGCTGGTCTTGCAAAGGTTCAACCAGTTCAAGCCCTAACTCCTTATATCCCGACCTTGTTGGGGACATGCAAAGAAAAACAGAGAAAAAGCAGACCGCTCTGATACCACTGATTCGGATTTAAACAGGAACGCAACAAATTATAGAGATAACCATACACACAAAGATGCAGCGGAAATAATACTTCATTTCATTAATGGAAAATACTGAAATATGCTTACAAACAGAAATGGAAATAAACTAGCTAGGGCGATGGTAGCTTATCTCTGAGAAGAGATGTGATGGCTACATGCCTCTGAACTGTTCCGAACTGTATTACAATGAGGCTCGAAGGCCTATTTATTGTTGAGAAACAATGGAAAACCCTTCACATCCCGAAACCTAACCCTAGAAGATGAAACGCCAAATTGTGGGCCCCGTTTGGGTAAATTGGTACATCAATTTCCCGGGGTCGTAACTTTGGCATACGATCTTCGTTTGACGCGTACAATAGCTCGTTAGAAAGATCTATCCGAGCACTACCACTTTGGGAAGGGCAACATAGGTCTATAGACCCATGTTGCCCCCAGATTCCCAAAAAAACGTCGTTTAGGGCCTCAAAACGGCTCCGGAAGTTCAGGACCCGAAAAACTGCTAAAAATAGTAAGTTGTGCTACAATTTAGGAAACTGAAAAAGCTGAAAGAGACAGTTGTGGGGGTCCAAATGGGATAGGTGGGTGGCCACCAACATCCACCTGGATCAATAGGCCTCATACATACAATACCATGATTCATTACCATGTTTCCCTCATACCACCGAACTAACACCATGGGCCCATTACATTATTACTAACTACTTGTGGTCCCTTACATGATATGGGTTAACCACCTTATTTATTACTATGGCCCATCCCATTATTACATTATTACCTTGGGTACCTCCATTTTTACCCCATATTATCCCCCTAGGTATATAACACGTAGCCCTCTGAGTCCTCTCTCCAATGCCACCTGTCTGATTGAAATTGGATTCTCCAAGAAAGAGTTATGCCCAATCTCCCAATATGACCTGATTATACACTTTTTTAGTAGAACAAAATTGTACAAATTTCCACGTGTCACTATTTCAAACTTCGGGCTTGAAAGCGATGCACATAAAACTAAAATTGGTCCTCTTTCTATAACCTTTTATGAAATTTCAATATGATACTCAGAGAGAAAGTTATGACGATTTTCTCAAGGTCACCTATTTGGGATGTAATTCGAGAGTCTACAAAAACCCTAACTCCCTTCAACCATATCTCTGAAAATATAGAGATACAAGATTTGAAATTTAGACTTGAGGATCATTGATATTTCATCTCAATTGGGGTTTTTTTAGCATTTGAAACATCGCAGAAAAAAGTTATAGTGAACATGCCATGATGACTTGTTTTGGAGTAGTGAAACCCTAGAATCCAAAGCTCTGATACCAAATGTTATGAAACCAACTCACAAAAATATAGAAAAGATAGATCAACGATTTGAAAATCAGCCTCTTTGAGGGGGAAATCTCCTTTACATTACACAAATGAACAATTCTTCGATGATACAAATTACAAAACCTCCTTTCTATATATAGGAGTCTAAAGGGTCATAATATAATCAAAGCCGACATAACAATAATAATATAAGGGCACAAAAGTAACAATAGTGGGCTTCTATGGGGCACAATAATAACAATATGGGGACAATAGGGGCACAAAAATAATAATAAGGGCTACAATGACAATAGTAATGGGGGAATCACTAGTATTATATGGACCTAACATCCAAACTGTGACAAAATTTACTTGAATATAAAATTCGCAGCAATGTCCATGATGCAATCCTTCACATGTTGTGCATCGGCCCATCTAGTCAAATAGTCAGTCGCATTGATAATATAACGTTCACCTGTCTTCTTTCAAAATTGGTCAAACAAATTTGATTTCCCATTTAGCGAATGCTTGCAGCGTGACTTGCAGGTTTAAGGGTAATTCATCTCTTTGCGATGGTCTTCTAGTCCTCTAACACACATCGTATGCATTGTAGTACTCAAAATATTTATGTAAAGGAGGCCACCATAATCTTGCTCGCATAATCTTGTGTTCAGTTGCCTTACCTGCATAGTGTCCTCCTGTGACACCACCATGCACTTCAACCATAATACTTTGTCGTTCATACTTAGGTACATATCGGTGCAGAACTTCATCCACTCCCATATTATATAAGTGTGCTACAATTACTGAAAAATATGCAGCCCTAACTACTAGTTCCTTATTTTGCTGCATTGTGTAACCTTTAGGAGCTACACTAGTAGACAAAAAATAAATAATGTCTGCAAAATGTTCATCAACAAATTTGACAGCGAAGAGTTGCGCATCAGGTAACCCCTCATCAATATTAGTGGGTTCTTCGCCGTTCTCAATCCTATAAAGGTGATCAGGTCTAGCATTTAACGTCCCTAGATTAACTATCATTTCAAAATCATACTCCTAGAAAAGAAACTATCTACAAATCCCCCCCCCAACACAGGCTTATTGACCATGTACTTCAATGCAGAATGATCTGTATACATTTTAAAGTGTGAACCTAGCAGAAATGCCCAAATTTTTATAGCGCATATACCATGTTTAACCCTTCTCGTTCAGTGGTTGAATTTTCTCTCTACCTTAGATAGTTTCCTACTTGCAAAGGCAATCAAATGGTCAATACATCCTTTAGCTGGTTGAGTTAAAACAACTCCCAATGTTATACAGGATGCATCTATGTGCATATGAAACTATTTCTTCGAATATGGGAATACTAGGATTGGTGCAGTAATCATCTTCTCCTTAAGAACATCCAAGCTCTTTTGGTAGTTGTCTTCCTAGCAAACTGTAGCATCCTTCTTCAATAACTTCTCCATTGGCCTGTATGACCCAAAGTTGTGCGTAGCTGTTTTACATTCTTGGGTGGATCAAAATTTATAACTACAACAATATTGGTAGGGTCTACCATCAATCCTTTCTTGCATATGACATGTTCCAACAATATTCCATAAGGTACATAGAAAATACATTTCTTCAAATTCAAGGAAATATGATACTTCCTACACATATCCAACATTAGGCACAGACTAGAAACATGTTTCTTAAATAGCTCGAAGACTGTCCAATCGTCGAAGTAGACCTCAAAAAAGTTGTGAATAATTTCTTTGAATGCAGTGACTACCACTCTTGAAAATATTGCAGGGGAATTTTTAAGTCCAAAAGGCATAACCATATATTGGAACGACCCCCACTTTGTAGCAGAGGTAATATTTCTTCTGTCCTCTGACACAATCTTAATTTGGTGACATCCCTCTTGTCCACCAATGTTTTCTAGAACCTCATCTGTAAAAGGCATAGGAAAGGGTCATCCACGGATGCATCATTTAACTTCTGGAGATTGATGCAGATCCTTATATCACCATTTGTTTTCTTTTCTTAGAACACCATCAGACTAATCCATTATGATTCTTCCACTGGCTCAATTATACCTGCCGTGAGCTTCTTATCCAACTCTTCTCATACCTTTTCCTTATACTTGGGGTTCAATTGATATGGGCGTCTACTTAATCAGATTCCTGTTTGGTTTTAAATTGATCTTCATCACACCCAAATCACCTACTATGTCTTTCAAATCAAAGAATTTTGTTGTAAATAAGTCCTAATATTCATGCAGTAATTTAGTAACCTTGCCAACCATGTCTTCATCCCAATAGTCACCAATGTGCGAGAAATTTGGTTCTACTTCTGAGCCAATATTTACTTGTTTTGTCTTTACCGGTTGTGAGATACCAGGGATCTTTGCATCAGGTCCTGCTACTTCGCGTAGTCCTTCTGACTGAGGAATGTTGATATTTCATGGATCCTCATTACCTTATTCTATAGTAACATTGTAGCATTCCAATGCATGTTGTAGCTTTGTGCTCCAGTCAGGCTGCATCCAAGTTATAGGTCGTATTGGTGTTCAGAAGGTCGCTGCCTTAATGGCCTGAAGTGAACCATCAATGCATTCGAACTCATCTTCAAAGCTGAATGTAAGTAGAAAACTCTTCTTCATTTCATCACAATCAATAGTCCTATGTCACAGCTCCGTCTCCAAATACCAATTTTTCAGTATAACATGTAAGGTGTGAATAAAGATATGCATCCATTCTAGTTGAGGTACCTCTTCCCAAGCCTTAGTCCATCAAGCCAAATGTTCGCGCAGGTCATCCTTGCCTATGTACTTGTCACTGAGCCATGTTGTTGTTGAGCCAAATATTAATATCATCAGTATACGATACTCCTTCCAATGAATAATATTATCCTTGTGGGTTCTCCACCATCTTGCAGGCGTAGCTCTTAAAGCCAAATATAGAGCTTGGAACCCATGCTCCTCTAGTACGTCTCTTTCAAAATGGTCAAGAAAAGTATTGACATCGTCTAGCCCATCATAATAAGGTAACTATGTACCTCAGTTGATATACAGTGCAGAGACTTTGTAAACCTATTGCATCATAGTGCAAAGACCTCATGCAACCGAATCTGCTAGTTTTCTAGTTCTTCATCTGAGTCTGATTAGCACGAACTATCCTTCTCCCAACTGATACATACATCTATTGTGGGATTAATCTAGTTTTCATCTCACGTAGTGAGCTTATATATGTGATCAATGTATTCATCATCATAGTCATCATATATTGGTTCTTTATATCGTGCACCTTCAATTGGATCCAATGGAACAACTACTTGAAGGCCATTATTTTCAAGTACGATGCTTCGCTTCTTCAAATTAATAATATCATTCATGTTGAAAGCCCAATCAATCCCAAGAAATGATGGGCATGGATTACTGTCATCTACTATTTCAATAACTTCAAAATCTGTGAGCACATTGGCTCCTTCAACATCTACAACCACTCCATGTAGGCGAAACATCAGAATTATATTTTGCTGGTTTTCCATGCACAACTAGATTGGCAACCACTGCAACTGTAGAGTCCAAGAACTACTTTATCTTGACACCCTTTTTGTCCATATTTACCTCCTTTTTCCTACTGATATCATCCAAATAAACGCATTAAACATAAGGTTTTGACAAGGTAAACATTCGTATGTCCTCTTTTTCATATTCTGTCAACATGCCTTATTGTTCTATTAAAGTTTACATGCAACTACAAAATTGACCTAATTCTACAGCTAACCCACAAATCTACAACTACTTCCATTTTTTACAAGGTTTGAGTGCGCCAGCTTAGCAAAGGAGTATATGGGTAGATAGGGAATGATCCTATCATAGATGTCTTCCTGTTTACTCGAGCTAATTCACCAGGAGATCCACACCATAACATGGTCAACCATAGCGGTCAACAACATGATAGTGTGCTAGAACAAAGCCTGAGTTTCAAGAGATTTCATCGATTTGGTTTTTCAATAGCAAAATCGACAAATAAGAGATATGATTTAGTTTTGATAAGGATTGTAGTGAAGTCACGTAGGCTTGAATTTATCATATTGTTAATTATAACTCTATAAAAACACTAGCAACTCCGTAACATGGGTGTGCCACCATATGTAATTGTGAGCATCCCGTAGAACTCTTTTTCGCTTAATGCAAATATCTTGTTTTATACATTTTATGTGCTGTTGAATTAAGGCGGCTGACTACCTCGTGGAGGGGCCCTATGCATAGATCAGGTATTTGATTTACTACAATTAGATTTTTTTTGTTTCATAGATTTAGTTCATGGATGTCTTGTTTTCATGTTTTTAAGATGAATTACAATGAAGTTCGCGCCTAGGTTCACTTGATTGATCTCTATATCATTAATTTTGTTTGCTTAATATCTAGCATAAACTCAGTCATTTCATTTTCTTAATATCTAGCATAACTCAGTAATTTCGTTTCATTAATATCTTAGTGATTTCATAGCTCAGTAATCTCATTTTTTTTTTTCTTTTTGCATTGAAATAAAGTTGTAGTAAATAAGAGTGGCAGTCTTTCTCATCTTCTGAATTCAAGCACATTTCATTTTCAAGTTGATAAATTAGAATTTCGTTTATGTTATTTTATGCTTTCATAATTAGCTCTGTTTAGCTGCAGCATAAAAATCCAAAAACAATTGATAAGTTGAAAAAAATATTAACATAACATATTCATTGCAAAGAGTTAAAATCATTATCCAATCATTCTACAAACTCAATTCAATCACAACTAATTCTAAGAGATAACATTTAGGGTAATCAATTAACAATAGAATCTTAGAAATAACATCCTAGTATAGATAATGACATCATCTCAACACTGATCCTAGATTTGACACTAACTTAGATAACGATAACATAATCACCTTAATGACATAAAAGAATTCTACCACATATAGTGCACTTGCACTTCATCAGTTTACCTGCCTTGGTCGATAACTTATGCTTACAATTTAAGAGCATTAAATTGAATAAACAATAACTTAGGTTTTCCCATACGTTCCCAAGTTTGTTTTGGTAGTACATTAGCGTCAGATCCAAAGTCTAGAATTATTTGGTCTATATCAAAATCACCAATTTGTGTTGTCAACCACATTTCCCTACCAGTCCTCTTCTTACTCTGGTTCACCTAATTGACTATGCATTGTTTCGATAGATTCTTGTCTTTTCTAGCGCAATTATCTATTAGTTCTTGGAGTCCTTCAACTACACTCTGATCCCTCAACATCTTCATGCATGTCTGTAGAAATGATTTTAGCACTGTGGGATCAGAGTTCTTCATTGCAATACTTTCTTCAGATTTCTCTCTTTGTGGGACTATTGGTTTTTGAGTTTTAGACGTAGAGGCACCTATATCCATAAAACATTTCCTTGCCTCCATAAACAACTCCTTTTCTCTGTGTAAGTCAAATCCAACATTATTTTTGCTTGCCCTATGAACCCATGTATCTGATTTACCTTCTATATTGTCTTCACTAGTGGATATACCACTTTGCGTTACTATATTTACATTAAGATTGTCTTCATGTGGCTCAGATCTCATCATCTAAATTTTCTATGTCAATTGTTGGTTCTTCTTTTCCTACATATTTTCTATTAATACATGACACTCTTCTATAACATGATCAGACTGATTAAAGTATTGACAAGAAGGATGAGTTGGATTTTGACAGTCACGCGCAAAATGTTATGGTTCTCCACAGTGGTAGAAAATGATTCATCCCCAACCTCTTTCAATGCCTCCTCCTCATCCTCTTCCACGTCCTTGGAATCCTCCACGAGCCGTAGGTGAGCCTTGATCATTCTACGCTTGGGTTTGAACTTGCATCCTATACATCGAGGTTTTGTCGATCATCAAATCATAGCGTGAGTAGTATTTTTCATCATGGACAGCTGATTTACAAAATGTGCAGAAGAGTTTCTTTGGCGATTGCACAAACTTTTGTAATAGATAATAATTGTCTGTCGTATTTATTCTTGGTACTTCGAAAATACTACACGAGACGCTTGAACCAGCTCTTAATCCAGCAGGGGATTCCGATTTCAACGGGTTGGGACCTCCTGTAGCTATATAATCCCAACATACATGGAACTGATCCTTATAATGTCCTACAACCTTGCACTTCATGCATCAAGCTTTAGGATGTAGTCCTAACTAAACCTCCTTCCCCTTCTTCAGGTCCTGCAATTCCATATGCAGGCTTGATAACTATGACTAGATTTGTTAGATTCCTATATTTGTATCCAATATTGGCAAAGCCTCTAGCTTCATCACAATCTCTAATGCTTCGACCTGAGCTTAGATCTTCTATTGAGATAATGGAAGTCTTAAATGTGGTAATAGCGAAGCTATGTACCATTCCTTATGTTGTTCATTTGAAATATGAAGATTCGCTTGTCTTAGTAAGCACTTCAACCTTTGATCCATATCCCACATGGAATAGTTAGTTCTCTTCTTTATCTCCTTTATTTTAGTGACACACTAAGCTTCTGATTTCATCACAGTGTTTGTCTCGGCTAGTGTAGAATTTGGGTTGTTTGTATTGTATTTGATATACCATGCAAGCGCTCTATCCTGTAGCGCTACAACTAATTGCACTTTCTTCATGTCATTATCATTGATCTGTTGCGCCTTCCACATAGCTTCACCTATAAACCAAAATTGATCAAGATCCTATGATCCCTGACCCTTGAATACAAGCACTTTCATTGTATTCGCCATAATGCAGAATGAAGGTGGAGGGGGAGGTGGAGGCATAGGTGTATGAGATGGTGATGAAGGTGGAGATGGGGTGGATGGATGTGGAATCTCAGAAGTTCCCTGACCTTTTTTCTGCTGGGAAACTCTAGGTTTGTTAGGGTTGGTCCTTTCTTATTCTCTATATAATTCTCCCAACAAGGGATTGTACACGCCTTTAGTGTATTTTTCCCAATCATTTCTGAATCTCTTTCTGCTTCACGTAGATCCAGTCTGACCTATTTTAAACATCAATTTAAAGGCATAACACCATTTTTGTACAACATTATTTTAATCCAAGTTTTTAGAGATCTCAGGTACTTACCTCTTGGATCCTTAAAGAATCGGCATTCAGCTTCGCTATAAGATATAGATGTGTCGACTGAAATTTTAGTGATGAAATCACCCAAAATACTATTGATCCAATAGTCCACAACCCTTGCGACCTTAAAATCAGATTCTTCAAGGCACTTGATCGGTTCAAGAGTCCACACAATAGGATCATTGTGTTTCCAAGTAGGTTCGTTTTCCATTAGCTTAGACAGTCACTCGTGTAATTTGCAAGGGAACGATGAAAATAAAATTTCGTGCTCTTTTGTGTAGAGATATTTCTGTAACCACCTTTCTTTGGACTAGTGTAGATTTCGATTTTCTTGACCTGCAAACTCGTGCAACTTTTTATCTATCCACTTCTCGATTTATTTCCTAGTTGGTATCCATGGACACCAGATCACACATCCATTAGATAGATCCCAGTCCCAGTAATAGAACCATTTGTTGGCTTGAGGGGGATTGGACCCAGGTTCAGAGTTAGCTGCACTAACCAATAAAACCCTATACTACTGACCCTTTCGGCAACAGTCTGCTTAGTGCAGACTGTAGTCTCACCCGAGGCAATATTGGGGGATGCTATAACTAGGTTTCTGGATCTAGAAGGCTATGTGATGTAGCGGCAAGGCATCTCCTTAAATTAGGGCCCTATTTGGCCTTCACGAAACTTATCTCCCAAATTACAAATTTAAAGTGATTTCTACTTAGTTAGATCTATGAGCTTCGTTTAAGTGTTCTAACATGCATAATTTGTTAAACCAAGTAGACATGAATCTCTGTGATGCAATTAAAATAATATAACAGAGAACTGAATCATAACTAAGCATAAAGACACTATTGTAGTGGCTACAATCACCCTCCATAATTTTGGCCTGCACGAATTTCAGAGCCGCCCTTGAAGAGTTTCACTTGATGATTGCACACACTCAGGTTCACTTCGTGAGATTGTGTGAGTCTTTACATCTGCCTTGCTTGTTCATTTCATTCAAGTCTCTGTATGTTGATTTCTGAGTCATGCTTGTGACCATGTTTCGGTTATGCTTAAATTTTTCTCTTCGTATGTGCTTGTTGTATTCACTATGAAAGCATATGTCACACTCAGACATGGAGTCACATTCACTATTGTGAAAGCGTTGTCTCAATCAATGAACGATCAATCATGAGTGTTGCGCTTGCCACTTACATCATTGGTCAGTCTTGTTGAACATGTGTGACTAGATGGTTTGGTCATTTCGTAGTCAAGTCATGCGAGTGTGTGTTCGTATGATCACCTATGCATCTTTCGATTGTTCACACACTTAGCCATTTTTGCTAAAGGTTCTGATGAATTGACTCCCCTCTGACAGCTAGACCATCACCCTACCATCGAGTCGATTGACTGTCAACCAGAACAGCGAGGAGCACCAAGCTCGTATTTTTAAGTTGCACTACCTGCAAGCAATTCAATCAGCTCTCATGTTGGCCACCTGGATAGTCGGACCCGACAGTCACCCCGAGACTGACTCCCCTCAAAATTTGCGTAGAGCCACTGACCTCACCCGCTCAAATAACTAAGTAAATTGCGCAGATAGGCTGGACAGACACCAAGTGCCCGTCCATGTCTCCCTCAAAATTTTTTTCATTTTTCCCAGTCAGTCAACCAACTGTTCATCTCAGAAATTGCGCAGTGTTCATGAGCATACCTTCCACTGCCCATCAGTCATCTCAGCTCATAAATTGCGCAGAGATGATCAGAAGGCCGACCTTCCAGCCTTAGTGTAGTTTTCCTTGCCAGTAGCTCGTAGCAGCGGAGTACAAGTTCCCTCTGGGAATTGCACAGTTTCTGCTGTCAGTCTCCCCGGAAGCCAACTAGCAGTTCCCTATAGGAATTGCTCAATTTTGGCTGCTAGTGACCCCAGCAGCTAGCTGGTAGTTCCCTCTGGGAATTGCGCAGTTTTGGCTGCCAGTCTCCTTAGAAGTTCCTTGTAAAAACTATGCAATCGCTACCTACTGACCCTTCATGCATCACGACCCTTTCCTCTGGAAAATTGCGCAAATCTAACTGTCCATCCCCATTGCCCATTTTTTCTAAAAAATGCGTAGAGCATGCCTGCCTTGCCTTCCAATAGCCCGAGCTATTCCTCCCAAAATTTGTGCAAATTTTCCTCCCAACCGAGCCAGACCTTGCAGACAATCAGTGTCAACTCAAATTGAATGTCTCCATCTCCGAGCGACTCTTGCATAGTTTTCATCAGCATTTGCCCAGATCCATCATCCCGCATCACAGCCTTTCCACCTCTCCCAGTCACTTGCATCTAAATGATCATGTGTCATGGTAGACTAGGAGGCTTTTGATTTAATGTCATCTCATCATGAATGACTGCAGGTATAGGTACACTAACAAACATGGCAAGATGATGAATGAGATGAACGAAGGGAGCACACACAGAATGATAGGTCCACCAACAGATAAATGAATGAAGCATTGGAAGTAGATGAACATGACGAACATGCACCTTCGCTAACAAATGAGCCTGTCAAGCCTTCCAGCATGCAAGCAAGGAACAAGATGCTAAAGCTTCATCAAGTGAACCAAGGACCATCGAAGACTCCGCACACTTCGCCATGTGGAGGTGAAGCTATGATACACCATAAAGACATTCATCACCCAGCAGCACTATAGCTCAACATGTACTCCAGAAGTAGCACAAATGTACCAACCTTGTCATGTCAAGTCATGTCAAGTCACGTCATGAGTCATGTCACCCACATCTCCACTATGGGCTTGTTGTCAATCAATGTGATGTAACGTGGAAGTACAAGAGACCCACTTGTTGAAGAAAGAGTCATGTGTGTCTAAAATTCATGGAAGTCAAATGGTCATGAGGGTAGTCGAACAACGACAAGGCTCAGTTTCACCCTTGTCTATAAATACCCCCTCATTTGTACATGCAAAGGACTTTCACCTCAGCTCCTCCCACATATCTAAGAGAGTCTGTAATCTTTTCTTTGAGGTTTAAGTAGTGGCTCCAATGCCCTGCAATTGGGGTTAGTGATGTATGGTGTAACGATGTGTCTTGGATATTTTGCTTAATTCAGAAGCCTGCTAACAGGCCAACACATTTTCACACATGTATTGTATTTGTTGTAACACTGCTTTTTAACACTTGTAATGCATGTTTCTTTAACCTATGTTCTAGATTTGAACTTCTTCATTTTTTGTAATACATTATCTATTAATGGTGTTGGGCATAGAATCCCCCCACAACATGTTTTGGGGCTCAAAGCCCAAGTTTTGGTCAATAATTTTGTAAGACTCCGCGAATTATGGGCACAGAGCGCGAAATGTATGTTGAGTCATAGGGTTGTCCCCTCTAAGTTTTGTAATGTACTGTTGGTCTACCCATGGTCCACAGAACATGGGATTGTATAAATAAAGTGAGGCTCTAAGTTGTAAAGGTAATTAGAGATAGAAGAAAAGGGAATGGAGTCAAGAAGATAGAGAGCATAGAGGAAAGGTCTAAGTGTCCTGGGTCATAGTAGTAGGAAGAGGCTTTGCTGCTGAGTGCGTAGAGGCCTAGTAGAGTCTACAGCTGAGTGCATAGGGCAGAGTTGAGTTTGTAACCCAAGAAGAAGAATGATAAAGAGAAGTTTGATTTAAAATACTGTGTATATGATTTTTTATTGCTTTCTATGCAATTATATTGTTTTGTTTATCGTGCACACTTATATGAATACTGAACACGGTTAAGTATAATTGGGCTCATACAGATAAGTTAAATAATCAGATAATATCAGGTTAATAGTAAGGAACTTTGGTAATAACATAGATCGCACCTCGAGCCGGGCTGCATTAAGGTAGCATCGCAAGCTGTGAGGGACTGACATATGCGCGTAGTGACGTGCGTGTAGGGTCAAACCACGGACCACCGAAAAACCGTCGACATCTCTAGGGTGCGGAAACCTAGTTCTAACACCCTCCATACTACTTCGGGTGAGACCTTAGTCCGCGCTCCACGGACTATTGCCAAAAGGGCCAGTAGTACTGGGATTTGTTTGGCTAATCACCTTTGAACCTGGGTCAGGCCCATACAAGCCAACAAATGGTTCTGTTGCTAGGACTGAGATCTGCATAAGGGACGTCTGATGTCGTGTCACTGGAACCCAATAAAGGAATAAAATGAAGGGTGGTTGGACAAGAAGATTCAAGAGTTCACGACGCAAGGAAACAGGAATCTATGAGTATCTAAGGAACAGTGGTTGGAGCGCTACTTATATACGGAAATCCATGAAATTTTCTTTGCATCCTTTCCTTTTGAGTTGTATGAGTGGATCACGAAGCTAGCAGATAGTCAGGGAAGGTGTAGGCTCAGAAAACCAATCATGCGGACTCTGGAATTAGTGCGCAAACTAGAAGCGTCAAGGGATAAGATCACGCGAGCTGTGGACCATTGGCTTGATCGAATTATAGGGGGATTTATCACTGAGTTCATGGTAGATACGACCATCAACTACAGTAAGGCAGAACGACTCTTCCTTAGAGGACCACGAGGTAAGTATATTAAATCTTTGAACACTTGGATTAATATGCCATTATGTGAAAGGCAGGTTATGTGAATAAATTAATGTCTGGGACTACGCGAAGTGGGAATATCTACAGAAGCAGAGGTAGTGAAGAATTAGAAACTAGTCCGTTAATTTCACCATCACGGGAAAGCAAGGAAGAGCTCATGAGAGTTTCTCTGAGAAGTGTGGTTAGTCTTATAAGGTATCGAATTTTGAACTTACCACCTCCACCTACACTGCCACCCATATCACCCTTCTCACCTCCATCTCCACCCACCCCACCTCTGCCACCATCGCAGTTCAGTATGGCAAGTGTGATCAAACTTCTGGTATTCAGAGGAGCAGGGAATGAAGATCTAGACCAATTTTGGTTCGTGGTAAGGGCGGTATGGGAAGCACAAGGAATCGTGGATGACAATATCAAGAAGGCTACACTGGTAAGCGTGTTGCAGGATCACGCCTTAACATGGTACATTAAGCATTCTAATGATCATCCAAAAATAGGAATCGTAGAAATCCAGACAGCGCTGAACAGGGAATTTAACAGGCAAAAAGTCAAAGACAAAATTAATTATCAGCTTTAAGGAGATCGCGATGCTCTCGGGCAAGACCCCCTGGGATCTGGACCAAAGACTGAAGAGTATGATTCACGAAGCCAATATGACTTTGAGGGATGGAAAACACCACACATGGTTTATAGCATCACTAACACCGCATTTAAGGACGATGATGTCGCAACAAAAGATTTCCACACAGGTCGAAGCTTTGGAAATGGTAATGAGATTGCATGAGACCCTTATACAAGACCCTAGATTGGGAGTCCAAAAAATCCACGTGTAACTGCAAAATCTATGTCTGGAGATGCAGAGTTTGAAACAGGACAGGACGCCTCGGCCAGAGGTGCATGAGGAGGTATGGTGCATAAAATGCAAAGGCTAGGGGCATGACAAGGACCACTGTCCAATGTTCGCGAATTACTTGGTGAGAGCATGGTCGATGACATTAAGGCTTGAGGCACAAGCAGGACCAAGCACGACACTTGCACTATGGTACGTGATCTGTCAGATAGGAGGCAAACACACTATAGATAATTGTCATCTATTGGAGAAGTATATGTAGACGTCCCAGCAATTGTTTTGTAATTTCTGTAGGTTAGTAGGCCATGATGAACACACCTGCAGATGCTACAAACTAATGATGGATCAGACTCTTGCCTATAGGGTGGAGATCTAAATGCGAGCCCTTGACCTAAATACAGGAATGGCGCACGTTGGATTTCAGGGGCGCGGATGAGGTTAAGGTGGAATGGGACCAAGAAGGGGTCGCGGAAAACTAATTTGTTACAATTGCGGAGGGCCAGGGCACTATGCCCGCGACTATACAAACCCAACAAGGACATCATGTTTGTACTGTACTCAGTTTGATCATGAGGTAGAAGACTACCCTACATTGATAGCAAGGCTACGCGAAAAAGGGGTACTCCAGCCTCCTCCGACTCAAAATTTGTAGATGTTGAGGTATGAGCTGCATGAAGAAGACCCGAATGTAAACATAGTGCTTAGGAGGAGTATGACCACTAGTGATGGTAAAGGTAAGTAGTCAGAATAAAGTGCATGGGTTCGCAAGGCTCCTACAAAGGAACCCAAATTTGATGTAGAATGCATGAAGGAGACATTCATGAAAGCTAAGAAAAGCTTCACAAAGGCCTCCACTTCAGGTAGTAAGGATCAACTAGAACCAAGGACGGATCCTTCAATGCTCACTACCTTTCTGGAGACATGCATGAAACTACTACGTGACAGCAAGGTAGTAAAAGGACTATAGGAACTTATCGCTAGGTGCGCGGGGTCAACCGCGCGTAGTCCGGAAACTTGGAAAGCATGCATTATGCACGGGAAGGGAAATGAGGTTGATTACACAAATCGACGAGTATGAAATGGATCAAGTAATCCTGGATCTCTGATTGGACACAAATGTGCTGCCAAAAAAAACACGGGAACACATGGGAAGACTCGTGCTACAATGGTCTTCTATTCAGTTGCGAATGGCGAACCAAAAGAGGATCTTGCCCATGGGAAGATTGAAAGGGGTAACGGTGGATATTGAAGGTGTGAGTGCGCAAGCGGATTTTGAAGTGATAGAGATTTTTGATGACAGTAATCCCTATCCAACGCTACTAGGAATAGACTGGGCCACCAAAATGAATGGAGTCATAAATATGAAGAAGTACTAAATGATCATTGAGAAAAAGTCACTATGCGTAGTAGTACCGCTAGATCTAGCCGAAGGAGCGCGATACACTAAACCGGTGTGAATTGATGATAGTGATGATGATCTCAATTATGTATACAAGATAACCATGTGAGAATAGGATTGGGTAAACTCGACTGTAGATGGTAGGATTTCATGGGAGCATGAAAGCCCCTGCACTTTGGATTCAGACAAAGAAATAGAGCGCTGGCAGAATCGGCTGCACGAAGTAACAACGCTTAATTGCAACATGATGGTTAGATCACTACACTGCGTGACAACAGAGGTGAGGGATTTGCCTACATATGATGGGTTGATAGCGGTGGATGAATTCCTGAACAAATTTGAAAGCGTAGTACCAAAACAACAACGGTTCAATGCTCTGAAATGGGCACTGTGTGTGACGCCTGCAAGATGGTGGGGTACATATCAGGGAAGTTTTGAGGACTAGCGTGGATGCAAGAGGATGATGCGCCTATGATTTGGAAAACCCCAGCTAAGGATGAGAGCCGAATTTTAGGGGCAGAACAACTTGTCTGCCCACCTTTCCTGATGGGTACAAACATCTGACATGCAACCCGCACAAGCGCACACCACTCCCAAATTAGAGAACCAGAAAAAAACGTAGCCACAAGAAAGGCAAAGTGCGCCAAGGACTATCCATGGAAAAGCATTCGACAGGGTGTGCGAAGTGTTGAACAAGGTTCACCAGGTGAAATGCACAGACTGGGACCTGTGCATACCATTAGTTTGATGGGCCTATAGGACCATGTACAAAACCCTGACTACGAAAACAATTCTAAGGTTGAGGAACATGGTAGGGACCGTAATTTTGTAGGGGCATGCAATGATGAATCCACACATAATAGCACCCATAGGTATGACAATGTGCGAAGCCCAGGCCGAAGAAATCACACAGCTATGCGAGGTAGAACACATAAGGCTTCAGGAAACCATTCGACAAGGGAACCTTAGACTTCGTGAACTTGAAAAAGACCAGGTATGGCTAAGGAAGAAAAGCATTTTGATGGACGCAAAGGTCAAGAGGTTGGAAAACAAGATCAAGAAAGCATGTCTCTTCGATAAACCAAGGATGGCAAGGCATGGTGCAGATGATCATACCAATGAATTAGAAAACTATCGCCAAGAATTGATTAGTCTTCTTCCATGGCTAGGACCACATATCACAAAACATAGTAACCAGGGGAACACATTGCATACAGTAGAGCACACGGCATCGACTGTCATGATGGAAATTGAGGGTTTTCCACAGACTATCCTGAGGGGCGAAATGGAGCCCTTCACGAGTGGTGTGACCACCTGACTAGCTATCAAAAGAATAGTCTCAATGCTCTAGGCAGTTGAAAGGGAGCGTGGGACTATAAAAGAGTCTGCTTGGGAGTTGTGCGATAAGGGAGGTGCGCAAAGAGTCAGCATGTCACAAGGTTCGCGCCCGTGCATGGAGGGTTGTGCTGTCGCGTGGGTAGGATGGGAAGTGACCATTGGTGTCACTGTTCATGACGGGATGTCCAGTTTAAGGCCAAATGGAGTGGGTGGCGGACATTTAAGACAACAGTTATGGGCAAGATTTCAGAAAATTTGTCACCAAGAAAGCATTAATGGCTCGAAATTGGGGTGAATGGTCAAATTTGAATTCAAAAGGTGCTATAAAACTCCAGGGGCTACCCACGAGACAACACTTGTTCACTTGAGATTTGAGCGATTGAATAGAACACAAAGTGTTGAGCGTCGAGCAATATTTGAGCCCCTAAGTTTGCGAAAGACTGCATACAGTACAGATAAGATGAAGGATACCAGGAGAGGTTTGGGCTTTGAATAAGGAACCACCAGTGAGGCCGCACTGACCCATACGGTAAACGATGTTGCCGAAGGTACTAGAGTTGCGCCAGAAATCCCGAAATCACCTTGGACACCGAGACCAAAAAAAGATAAGTAGGCAATGGGACCAGTTCACATGTCGCCGAGGAATCTGCGGTTCAGTAAGCTATCAATAGAGGAAAAAGGAAAGGATGTCAACATTGAGACAGATGAAGAAGAGGACTTACAGGCTCTGATTACCGAGGTAGAGGAAGAAGAAGACGCGGAGGCGGACATCCAACCGATGCGCTTTGTAGCAAAATTGCTCGAGTATGTCCCTCTGCGAAAAGGGAAAGCTAAGGTACCAAAGGATCTGGATGCAATGAAGAGTGCACTCCAGACCCCGCTCCTCCCTAATGGAATTAGCTTTGAGGGTATGCTCCTAGGATGTGTGCCTACCCTAAAATTTGAAGATTTGGACCTCGTGGATAGTGAAAAGTTCCCTCACTTAATGACGTCAAGCTTGATGAAACAAAATACGGAGGGGCCAGTGATCACATTAGAATTGCGAAAATGGTTGTGCGCGGAATGGAGAAGGCCAGGTTGCTTCATCTACTGCGGATACCACACTTTCACCCTGTGCCCATCACCATTTTCGTCATCAGGCACCTGCTTTGCCTGATGCATGATGGGTACTTATGGCTGGAGGAGCCTATTCCCATCACGGTGAATCTCATGCACAAAATTTCTTGGCTTCCCTGTAAGGGAAAGGACCCCACGACAATAGCAGGAAAAAGTAATGATTTGTCTCTTGCGGAAGCCATGAATAAAATATATAAGATCGAGAAGAAAAAGAGGGGCTACGCTGTCACAGTATGAAGGATAAAGTGGTGCACATAACCACCCAACTCCTGGCCGGTAAAGTAATGAGAAAATGCTGCAACGATGAAGTAAAAATGTTGGTAGTTGTGTTGGCCGAACAATGTGTAGAAGGGGTCTAGTTCAACTGGGTCGAGTTCCTCTGCAAATAATTTTTTCTCAACTGCCAAGAGGCCTAGGAACAAGGTAAGACCTTCCACTATGCGTGGTTGCTCTTATCCATCTTTCTAGTAGCAGGGGAACTGCCAGAGGATAGCTAGTTCCTGAACATCAACCAAGACTTACTAGAGGCCGTGAAGTACGCTTCACTTTGGGCCACCAAGGACATGAAACAGATTCATGATAACAAGATTTTTTGGGTGCTCATGGAGGTGAGCATCGGAATGTGGATTAATAGGAGGCCACGCCTATCGCCCATGGTGCACAATAGTCTACAGAGTTTTGTAGACTTCAAGGCAGACATGCACAACATCTACATCCGAGCACGAAAGGATCTAGTGTGGTAGTGGACAAAGCTCCCATTCATAGCCACTGATGATGCCATATTTACAGTGTTAGAGACATGGCCTCCCGAGTGGCATGCCCCGGATTTGGCAGAGTTGGAAAAGGTGGTCAGATACAAAAGGAAGGATGAGGCCAAGCTGCGTGTCACACAACTGACCAAGAAAAGGCACAACGAAAAAGTGGCAGCCAAGGTAAGGGTAGTCCGTGAAGTGGCACAGGCAGCCACAGAGCACAAGAAAGCCACCAAAGCAGCAGCAATGCAGACATTTAGGCTATTTGGGAGCAGTTGGAGGGACTTCACACCAACTGAGTGACTCGAAGGCGAGTCATGATGTTTGTTTTGGGGTCCTGTTGGGCATGGAATCCCCCCACAGCATGTGTTGGGGCTCAAAGCCCAAGTTTTGGTCAAATAATGTTGTATGACTCCGCAAATTGTAGGTGCGGAGCGAGAAATGTATGTCGAGTCATAGGGTTTTCCTCCCTAAATTTTGTAATGTAATGTCAGCCTACCCATGGTCCACGTACCATGGGATTGTATAAATAGAGCAAGGCTCTAAGTTGTAAATATAATGAGGGATAAAAGGAAAGGAATGGAGTCTAGAAGATAGACAGCATAGAGGAAAGGTCTATGTGTCTTGGGTTGTAGTAGTAGGAGGAAGAGGCTTTGCAGTTGAGTGCGTAGAGGCCTAGTAGAGTTCGTAGCTAAGTGCGTGGACCCCTACGGCTGAGTACGTAGGGCAGAGTCGAGTCTGTAACCCAAGAAGAAGAATAATAAAGAGAAGTTTGATTCCAAATACTGTGTATCTGCTTTTGTATTACTTTCTATGCATTTATACTGTTTTGTTTATTGTGTGCACTCATATGAACACTGAACATTGTTAAGTATAATTAGGCTCATACAGATAAGTTAAGTAATTGTCTAATATTAGGTTAATAGTAAGGACCTTGGGTAATAACACAGATCGAACCTCGAGCAGGGTTGCACGAAGGCAGCATCACAGGCTGCGAGGGACCGATAGATGTGTGTAGCAACATGCGCGTAAGGTCAAACCGTGGACCACCCACTAAAAATCATCAGACATCTTTAGGGTGTGGAAACCTGGTTCTAGCACCCTCCCATACTACTTTGGGTGAGACCTCAGTCCGTGCTCTGTTGACTATTGCTGAAAGGGCCAGTAGTATAGGGATTTGTTTGGCTAATCACCTCTGAACCTGGGTCAGGCCCCTATAAGCCAACAAATGGAAATTTGTTGTATATGTTGTTAACGCTATCTCGCCTGTGTAGACTGCTCTCTCATACATCAGATAGGCCTTTCACATGAAGCTTGCTGTAACAACCATTGCAATCGTTCAAACTACTCCATGAGTGTTGTACGTGTTATCTCACCTTGTATGTTGTGACTTTTGCATCCGTGTGGACAGATCCGCTAGAAGCTATGCATATCCTGTTGTGTTGTGTGTTCCTAGAAGTGTTGGGACTGCTCCCAAAAGACCTGGAACTCACTCTAACCCTCTCCCTCGATAGTGAAAGAACCATTGACACAAGTGACACTTACACTCACTAGGCACATGAACATCACTTCTCGAAGACAAAGTGAACCACTCTCCTGTGCTGGCAAGTAAGAGTTGAGGCAAATCCTTAAGACAATGGCAACCAGACCATCATATCGGATGGGACTCCCACACCAAATGATGGGAGGAATTGTTGGGACTTCATACCAGGGTGATCCCCTGAATGTTGGCAGGTCCGGAACCGTCAACGTTTCTGGTGTTAGAAGGAGGGTAGCCAGTTGTACATGGCTGAAATTCCCCTCACACTCACTCATCAATCATCTGGTCAAGGCAGTAACATGCACTCCCTCTCATGCAACTCTGCAGTTGGTTACTCCTCACCTCCCAGAATTGAACATGAGATTTCATATCAACACCTTCACTGCATTCGTCCCATCACTCGCCAGTTCATGAAAGCAGTCAGACTGATCCTAGGTGTGCAACATCTTCCACACGCATCTAGGAAGCCAAAAGCCACTCCCACAAGGGTTGTTGTGTCATCAGTGGAAGAATCAGTCCTTGTGACACTTGAAGGTCTAGAGGAAGCTATTGGAGATGAAGAGGAACCTCAAATCTTCCTTGAAGATGAACAAGGTACTCTTGTGATCTTGGGATCGAACTCCGGTATAGAAGGTGGACGTGAAGGCAACAAACGAGGTGGAGGCAGAGACAAACCAATAGACTCAGATCCGCAACCATCAGACTCTAAAGGAGAGGAAGAAGACGAATAAGATGAAGAGATGGCTGACCAAAATCTTGAATGGATGACTTAGGGACCATTGCCCCTCCCAGCCATTTTGCACAAGATGTCAAAGCGAGTAGAGAGGATGAATATTAAGCTTAACCCTGATAATGCAATGAAGGCATAAGACCACTTAGACAACTTCTACCTATAGCTGCAGATCCTTGAGTTACGTTATGATGACGTAGCATGTAGACTTTTCCCATGTACCTTGGATGGCCATGCAGCTGCTTGGTATCACATCCTTCCACCCAACTCCATACAGAACTGGGGTTCTTTCAAATGTATGTTCCTCGAAAAAATTGCTGATGACAAGAACCCAACCATGCTATTCAAGGAATTGGGAAGCCTCAAGATGGAGGGAAAAGAGAAACTGAAAGACTTCAATCAGAGGTTTATGCATATTTTGAATGAATTTGTAGCAGACACTAAACCTCATGAATAAATCATTGTTGACTATTACACATCTGCACTATCGACCATCATTGCACAGTTCATCAAGTGAGGTGCGAAGCCAACACTTTTAGAAAGCTATGAAGAGGCTATTTCTGTTGAAAAAGACTTGCGCACAATTGGAGTCATCAAGGATGATGAATCAACGAAAGACCCCAGGGATGTGAGCAGAAATCCCCAAGCAACAACGAGCAAGGGTAGAGACAAGGAAGCAACTGATATTGAGACCCTCACTTGCCTTGTCAAGAACTTGGTCACCGAAATGTCTGAACTCAAGCAATTGAAAACAGACACATTCACAAGTAGCCATCTGCCCAAATAGAGAGAGGCAAGCAGTCCATCAACTGACTCATTAAGCAACAATCGGTTTGCTTCCAAATTTGTGCAGAAGCCTTTGTTTCAACTTGATCAGTGCACTGATCCTAATTTATGTTCCTTCCATGAAGAGTTCCACCCCGAGAACTCTTGCTCAAATTGGAAGCGAGTCGTTACCTCTGTCTGCAGTCATACACTCGATGCAGAAGGCGATATACAGGAGTAGCTGGAAGATACTAATGATAACACAGAGGTTTCACCTGATGAAACACCAAGTTTTGGGCATGTGGTGAATTCCTATCATTTCTCACAAGTAATCTTGAAGACAAACACCGAGAAGCAGTGCCAAAAGAAAAACGATCATTATAATCTTAGGAGTAAAGGGGCTCCCCTACGCTTGGGGAAATGCAAGAGAAAGTGACGAAACTAATTAAAAAGGCTGATCCATCGGCTTCCTCGAAGCAACAGACACAAAGCAAGTCTGGGAAGATAGTGGCGGATAAGAGTACATCCATGAGCAGCAAGTTGCAAAACGCTCCACTGGACAGTACAAACATCCATTCCACCCCAGACACCTCGGTGAGTCTACCACCTCTGGACTACAACATAGTCAACAACAGGAAGAAAAATCGGGTGAAAATCAGTTTGTTTGAGTTAGCTAAAGTCTAGAGTCAGTGAGATATCGTATTTCATGCGTTTGGACAAATAACAGCAGATAGCACAACCTCCATCAACAACGGAGAAAGCACACCTCCTGGATCACTATCTACTATGCTTAATACACTCTGGATGGAAGAGGCAAACTCAGGTTGCCCCCCATTCTTTCTTTCATTCAAAGTTTTCAACTACAATGTTCACAACTGCTTGGTTTATTCTGTCGTGGCAGCCAATGTCATGCCGCTCTTCATTGCTAAGAAGATGAACGCACGATGGAGCAAAACATTTGCTAGAATCATTCAACTTGACAGAAACTCAGTGATAGCAATTGGTGAACTTCGAGATGTGATCATTCGGCTATCCCATGATGGTCGAGTCCACTAATGCATCAACATAGTTGTTGTGGACATATCGGAAGAATATGGCCTGCTACTCAACAGAGGTTGGTCTAACAAGCTAGATGGATATTTTGCTATAGATTGGTCTCACATGTGGCTTCCGTACAAGGGAAGATGCAACCAAATCTGGGTGTTATCCTAGAGGTATATGAAACACAATTTCACTCCCCTTAACAATGAGAAGGAACCATTGGCCTTCGCAAAAGTCATGTTTGGTAATTGCCTCCTAGAAAAGACATTGGAGTGTTATCCTGGATGGCCAACTCCAACCTCATCAGACAAGTAGTTGGGATTCCTTCCTCACCGAAGTGATGATAATGAAACCTGTACAATTTTTTTTTCTGATAATAGCAGTAGTAGCAAGAATGGTAGTAGTAGCAGTACAAGCACACCAAACGGTCCATATACAGACAAGCTGTGGGATATGAGTCTTGACAAATTGGGAACACATGATGGCTCAAGGACCGAGTGTATCTCAGTCATCCAAAACAATGAACAATGCATGATTTCGAGTTGTTTTATGTTTGAAATCACAAACAATGATGCTGAGTATGAAGCACTCATGCTGAACACACAAAGGACCAACACTAGGAATGACCGAAGCAACCTGGGAACCTACCATGATCCAAAGATGGCCAATCTCGGTGCAAGATACACACTAAAGCAACAAAAATCATTTACTGCTTGAGTGAACAGGAACAAGAAGGGTCTATACAAGTAGATGATGACCTGAGTACATGCCACACATGAGCAATCCAACATGAGATTCTAGGTAAAGGAGGAGACAAATCATTGCAGCAAAGAACATGTAAAACATACATGTTGTTTTCACTCCTTTCACTGAAAAGATTAACTAACATTTTAAGTGTTTGGATTACTTGTAAAGTTCATCATCATACTTGATTTTCTAATTTAAATTTTGCACGTTAGAAATCTAGGAAAATCCGCTTACACATCGACTTCCGAAACTTGAACCCTTCCTAGACAATGGTGTTGTCTTCACTTGAAGGTCTTATGGAATGCCACCAGGTTCCGATAGCAGAGCCCAGTGGACTTGCATTGGTCTACGAGATACTTGGCCCACACTTGTATCATTTGCAATCACTTGGTAGGAGGGTTGACAACCTTCCTGCCAATGGCCAAGATCTCAAGCATTATTCTTAGTAGGACGGGCCACGCCTGTGCCATGTACATAGTCTGCTTTCTGCTCGGTGTTTCATTTGGTTTTTTTTGCTTATTATCTTTGATTTTTCTTTGTTTGATTTTTCTTACTATTTTTGTTCACGTTCGTTTTTCTTATTTGAAATATTACTATTTTTGTTTCCAAAAATAAGTTCTGCCAACTACTACATACTGGATTTTGAATAGAGTATGTGGTTGAAATTGGAAGAAACTTATGACACTGCAGTACTTGGCTAGTCTTGTGTTCGCCTTCTCTGTGCTTGGTTGTAACTTTTGGTTGATGAAGTCCTGATGGAAAATAAGAACCATCTACAAGGGAAGTTTCGGTCCAACCATGAACTTGTTTCCACACTAGGAAGCCCCATGCCTATAGTCAACCTTCTTCTCTATGTGTGCTCAAGCTCATCCAAATAGTAGAAATCGAGAAGGGGAAATATAAATGAGCAAACTATGTTATAGGTCTTACATGATTCTCTAAAGGAAAAAGCTTTTCTATTCTTAATAAGTCGGGATCCCTCTTCCACCCCAAAAATAAATAAGTGCCTATGCACAGTCCTCTTCAAAAATATAAAGGTGAAAAAAGAGAAAGGCTTCCTGTACAGAGAGGCGAAGCATGCAACTCCAACAGGGTATTGACCAAGCTCACTGGTAGTGGAGCATGTGTGTGTTCCTATGTGACTCCATCGGGGTACTGTCCAGGCCTCCTAGTAGAAGAGCAACACCAAAGATGAAAACTTATACTCTGAAAATCTTCAGCTCACGAGCTAAACTACCCTTCCTAGTTTTGAAACACTGAGATCTTATAAGCTGAGCTTTTGATTTTGATTGACTGAGTTGGCAAAAGGTGAAACATGTATGTCCATGGGTTAAGTGGGAAGTTGAAGTAACCCACACAAAAACTCAATACTCCTCGAAAGACCAAGGCCTTGTGCTAAGAAATGAATTGAAATAGAGAAGCTGGAGTTCTATTAGTGTGTTGCCAAGTTTTGTAGCAGCTACAACCACCCTCCAAAAATTTTTCATGCACCAATTTCAGAGCCTCCCTTGAAGAATTTCACTTGATGGCTGCACACACTTGGGTTCACTCCATGAGATCGTGTGAGTCTTTACATCTACCTTGCTTGTACATTGCATTCAAGTCTTTGCATGTTAATGTCTGAGTCATGCTTGCGACCATGTTCTGGTTATGCTCAAATTCTTCACTTCGTATGTACTATTGTATTCGCTATGAAAGCGTCTGTCACACTCACACATTGAGTAACATTCACTGTTGCACAATTGTTGTCTCGATCAATGAACGATCAATCATGAGTGTCACGCTTGCCACTTACACATTCGGTCAGTCTTATTGAACATGTGTTTCTGGATGGTTTGGTCGTTTCATTGTCAAGTCATGCGAGTGTGTGTTCGTATGATCACTTATGCATCTTTCGATTGTTCACACACTTAGCCATTTTTGTTGAAGGTTCTGGTGACCTGACTCCCCTCTAACAGCCGGACCATCACCTTTCCATCAACTCAATCGATTTTCAACCAGAACAGCATAGGAGCACCAAGCTAGTCTTTTCAAGCTACGCTTCCCACAAGAAATTCAATCAAATCTCATGTTGGACACCTAGACAGTCGGACCCGGTAGTCACCCCAGGACTGACTCCCCTCAAAATTTGCACAGAGGACACTGGCCTCACCCACTCAATTGACTGAGGAAATTGCGTAAATAGGCTGGACAGACACCAAGTGCCCGTTCTTGTCTCCCTCAAAAAATTGCCTAGTTTTCCTAGTCAGTCATCCCGATAGTCGACCAATTGTTCATCTCATAAATTGTGCAGTGTTAATTAGCAGACCTTCTTCTTCCCATTAGTCAACTGAGCTCAAAAATTGCACAGATATGATCAGTAGGATGGCCTCCTTTCCTTAGTGTAGCAGATTGCCAGTTCCCTCTGGGAATTGTGAAGTTTCTGCTGCCATTCTCCTAGGCAGTCAACTGGAATTTTCCTTTGGGAATTGCATAGTTTTGGCTTTGTATGATCACCTATGCATCTTGTTCACACACTTAGCCATTTTTTTTGAAGGTTCTGACAACTTGACTCCCATATGACAGCCATACCATCACCCTTCCATCGACTCAATCGACTGTCAACTAGAAAAACACAGGAGCACCAAGCTAGTCTTTTCAAGCTACGTTGCCCGCAAGCAATTCAATCAAATCTCATGTTGGCCACCTGGATATTCAGACGCAGAAGTCACTTTGGGATTGAATCCCCTCAAAATTTGCATAGAGGCCACTAAACTCACCTGCTCAAGTGACTAAGGAAATTGTACAAATAGGCCAGACAGACACCAAGTGCCCGTCCTTGTCTCCCACAAAAAATTGCGCAGTTTTCCCAGTCAGTCATCCAAATAGTCAACCAACTGTTCATCTCAAAAATTGTGCAGTGTTAATTAGTAGACCTTCTTCTGCCCATCAGTCAACTCAGCTCAGAAATTGTGCAGAGATGATCAGCAGGTTGGCCTCTCGACCTCAGTGCAGTTATCCTTACCAACAACCCCTAGCAGTAGACTTCCAGATCCCTCTGGGAATTATGGAGTTTCTGTTGCCAATCTCCCTAGCAGCCAACTGGAAGTTCCCTCTTGGAATTGCATAGTTTTGGCTTCTAATGTCCCCAACAGCCAACTAGCAGTTTCCTTTGGGAATTGCACAATTTTGGCTACAGTATCCCAGGAAGTTCCCCAGAAAAACTGCACAATCCCTGCCCGCTGACCCTTCATGCAACCCGGCCCATTCCTCTGGAAAATTGTGCAAATCTGACTGTCCAACCCCACTAGCCATTTCTTTTGAGAAATTCGTAGAGCATGCATACCTTGCCTTCCAGCAACCCAGAATGTTCCTCCCAAAATTTGCGCAATTTTTCCTCCTAGCTGAGCCATACCTTGCAGACAGTCACTCTTGACTCAAATTGCCAGTCTCCACCTCTCAGTGACTCTTGCATAGTTTTCATCAGTAGTTGCCTGGACCCATCATCCCACATCACAGCCTTGCCAACTCTCCATGTCACCTGCACCTGAATGATCATGTGTCATGGTAGACTAGGAAGTTTTGGATTTGATGTCATCTTGTCATGAGTGACTGCAGGTACAAGTACACCAACGAACATGGCAAGATGATGAATGGCATGAATGAAGGGAGCACATGCAGAATGACAGGTCCACCAACGGATGAATGAACAAAGCATGTGAAGCAGACAAACACGACGAACATGTACCTTCGCAAACAAATGAGCCTGTCAAGCCTTCCAGCATGCAAGCAAGGAACAACATGCTAAAGCTTCATCAAGTGAACCAAGGACCATCAAAGACTCTGCGCACTTCACCATGTGGAGGTGAAGCTATGGTACCCCATGAAGACATGCATCACCTAGCAGCACTATAGCTCAACATGCACTCCAACAACAACATGAATGTACCAGCCTTGTCATGTCAAGTCATGTCGCGTCACGTCATGAGTCATGTCACGCACATCTCCACTATGAGCTTGTTGTCAATCAATGTGATGTAATGTGGAAGTCTAAGAGACCCACTTGTTGAACAAAGAGTCATGTAAGTTTTAAAATCATGGAAGTTAAATAGTCATGAGGATAGTCGAACAGCCACAAGGGTCAGTTTCACCCTTGGGTATAAATACCCCCTCATTTATACATGCAAAGGACTTTCACCTTAGCTCCTCCCACACAACCAAGAGAGTCCGTAATATTTTCTTTGAGGAGTAAGTAGTGGCTCCAACGCCCTGCACTCGGGGTTAGTGATGTATGGTGTAGCGATGTGTCTTGGATATTTCGCTTAATTCAGAAGCTTGCTAATAGACTGGCACGTTTTCACACATGTATTGTATTTTTTGTAAGACTGCTCTTTAACACTTGTAATGCATGTTGCTTTAACCTATGTTCTACATCTGAACTGCTTCATTTTTTGTAATACATAATCTATTTATGTAAATGTGTTGTATATGTTATTAAAGTTGTCTCTCCCGTGTAGATTGCTCTCCCGGACATCAGACATACCTTTCACATGAAGCTTGCTATAACAACCATTGCACTCATTCGCACTGCTCTGTGAGTGTTTTGTGTGTTATCTCTCTTGTATGTTGTGACTGCCGCATCTATGTGGATTGCTCCATCGGAAGTTGTGCATGTCCTGTTGTGGTGTGTGTTCTTAGCATTGTTGGGACTGCTCCTAATTGACCTGGAACTCACTCTCATCCTCTCCCCTGACAGTGAAAGAACCATTGACATAAGTGACACTTACATTCACCAGGCACACGAACCTCACTTCTCGAAGACAAAGTGAACCACCCTCCTATGCAGACAAGCAAGAGTTGAGGAAAATTCTTAAGAAAATGTAAACTAGGCCATCATACTAGATGGGACTCCCACACTAAACAGTGTGAGGTCTAGTTGGGACTTCATACCGGGGTGATCCGCTGAATGTTGGCAGGTCCAACACTGTCAACAAACACATAACATATAAATAAACATAGAATGCATAGATTGGCTTCAAAATTTCATTATTACTTAATATTTTCAATACATACACGTCTTTTCACCTTGCACACACAACTGCAGGATCCACATACTCAGCTATAGACTTACTAAGGTCTTCACCCACTCAGCAGCAGGAGCCTTCCCCTTTGCTAGAATACAAAATTACAAAATCAAAATCTTACTTATCAATTATCCATCAACATAGAATTGCCTAATGACTCTAGATGACTCCCTCTTATATATTTTACATTACATTACCATGGTTAGCGAACCATGGGTGGAGTTCATTATATCATCAAAACAACCCATCTCTTTACAAAGTAAGGGACTTTGACCCTCCAAAAAGCCCCTTTGACTCTTAATGTTATGCACGCTCCACACCTCAAATTGTAGAGAATTTACAATATTACAAAATTTTACACAAAAATTAGACAAACTTGGACCTGGGGGTCCCCATCCCAACATAAACAAGGTTCATAAGGTACTTCATGAAGAAATCATGAAAATCATCATTATGTTCTTCAAGTCATGAGTCCGTACAATAGCCATAATTGCAGAGGTGAATTGCAATGGTGAAGAGGAAATTTTTAAGAGGTTTTATGATCTTGATCATGTTTCAAATCATAGAGGTCATTGTTCAAGCCTAAGAACAATAACCAATCTTTTGGAGCAGATCTATTTAAGTTTACATGTGCTACAAGAGTTGCTATAGGAGGCCCTATTTTTCTACAGGGGTGCGATGAATTTCCGAATTCCCAATTAAATCAAATGAAAATGGGATTTGATTTTTTTTTATTAATTAGGATATCTTAGGACTCCATTCCAAGTGGAATTACTCCAAAATACCCCTGTTAACATGTGCTAAAAAATAACAAAATATTATTACTCTAAAAAATGGAAATTCAAGAACTAGTGAGCTAGCTAACCTACTAAATGGATAACCTAATCAAGTGAAAATGTTGTGGGGTAATTTTTTTTATTAAATTGATTTTTTTTTTACCCAATATGAGTGGAATCAACTCAAATGAAACTCATTAACACATTCTAAAAAATAGCAGAAAATTACTATTGTTTTGCTACAAGGGATTTCCATAAATTCTATATTTGTGAACTAGTAGACCAATCCAAGTAACTCAATGATGAATATGAATTTTCAAAGTTGTTCTAAGGATTCAAAATGGTTTTTAATTTTTAAATAAATTACACAACAACTCATTTCAATCATTTAACCGATGCAACCTACAACAAAAGAAGCATGACTAATAAAGGAAGAAATAAGAGATAGAAGTGAAAAAGACATTCAAAGGACATAAAAAAATTGTACAAGAGGGCTCAGAGGCTCTTGGGATGGCCAAACCCAAGGAAAATCAGATTCCTATGAAGGAAACCAAACTTTAGAAGCTAAAAATGGCACCGAACTTCAATATTTGAATCCATCCAAGCACATCCCTGCCAGAAATGAAAGTGGAGCTGCAAAAAAAAACGTTTCTCCACAAGAAGAATAATAAATGCATTCCCCAGAGGAAAATTCGAATTGGTACTTATACAAAGTGATGAGGAGTAATTCTCCTTGAAATGAGGCAACTTTCCTATCCCAATCCATAAAAAAGTGGATCTAGTTCCCAACACTAGGAATTTGCATTAAATGACAAGGGAACACATTCTTAGATTTTCTCAATCACTGGATCTCTAGAATTTGTGAAATAATTTCATAATATATTGTTCATTTATTATCCAATCTTGATCCTACTATAGCAGGGAGAAATTCCCTAAATTATCTCATCCTCCAAATCATCATAATCTGCCCAATATTCTCATAATATTCTACAAAAGTAAATAATATTAGACACAAATATGAAATTATCTCTAAACCTTCGTAATAAACATATTAAAGCTAAAAATATTTCATCTAATGAAAAAAGAGAGGTTTAATGTTCTAAAGGATGGTTAGATGGGCCTTAATTTATGTATAATTTGGAGGCCCATCATACTCCCTACAAAAAGTGTTGCTCAATCTCTAAGCAACCTAGTGACCTAATTATGCCTCATTCATGGCCCTGGTGGCCTCCTTAACATCCCAAGATACCCCAGAAGGAATTTTAGCACATATTCTCTTGCTCCATCCTCTTCCTCTTCTTCTTCAACTTATTCTTATATAAATCCATCCTTTTCTCCAAGTTCTAATTAGGCTTGCTCTTGTGTCTTAAGAAAAGTCTCCCTGTCTATGTCCACAAAGTTTTCCCATGATACAAGTTTTCACAACATATATGATAATTGACATCCTTGATGAGTTTGTGGACTCTCTTCAATTGAAACCACCCCCCATGATAGTCACTATGATTTTCCAAAGTTTAGAAAACCAATACTCTCAATCCTTCTCGTACAAGTCCCTCTTCAAATATAGGGTTTAGGATTTTTGTAGCTCTCTAGACTTTCCTGTAGAACTATGTCTTCTCCTATAGAAGTTTTTACCCTTCTTGTAGCAATTTTTTTTCTCTTGTAGAAACTTTGTTTCTCATGTAGTAGTGGTGTCTAGTCTTGTAGCACCTGCAAACTGAGCTTATAGCTCTTCTGTAGTAGCCCAGGGGATCCCTAGTCATTGCTAGCTTGACTCTTGATTTCTTAGTTGGCCTTTCTTACTCTTTTGGGAATGAACTTTATCAATACAAATTAGATTCAAGCTTGTCCTTTTATTCTTCTTGCGGTAGTGGTCTTAGTGTGTTGGGTGAGCTGACCCACTCCTCGTAATTATCACCTTTTTTTTGTCATTTTCCATGTTGCATGAGTGAGGGATTTAGTTACACTTAATTGTTCAAGGGTGTTCGAGACTTCGAGCCACATTCAGCCTACAAAACCTTCTCTCTTATGCATTGACAATAAATTTCTAACCACAATACACTCAAGAGAAGAGGTGAATGATAGTGCATACTTGTGCCTACCTGGTGGTTGCTTGTTGATGTGTTGGTCCATTGGTTGCATGGCAGATCTAGACATGGGTAAGGTTGTTTCTAAGTATCTTTGGAGAGATCATTTATCTATCTCCCTTGCTTCCTGCAATTTCACAAATATGATATTTTTTATGGTTTTTGCTAGTTGAAACTTTGATGATGCAAGTCCTTTTGGATTTAGGTGCTCTTCTTTGGATCAGATGTTATTGTTTATTTTGTAATAAAATACATTTTCGATCTTGTATATGTGGACTTATGCTTCAAGGCTTTACTTCTTTAGAAATCCCTATGTTTGATCTGCTAAATGCATGCTTCTTCTACTCTAATGATGATCTTTCAGCATCCTACAAAAGGTATTATAACTACTCAAGATATGGTGCTCTAGTTATGGTCTAACAGGGGTTGTGCAGACTGCTACAAGACTGTGTTTCTTCCTATAGAAGTCATATAGACCCTGCTAAGATCAAAATTTCATTTAAGTTCTACCTCTAAAAATACTGATAATTCATGAGTAATTAGTTGATAGTGGTCAAAGGTATTTTTTGTGGTAGAAGAGATGGAAGAAGGGGTGAAAAGTGGTGTTTTTGATGGACAAAGGTGGAAATGAAAGTGGATAAGAGGTCAAGTGGTGTGGAAAACTAATAATGAGGCTATGGTGTACTTATTTCATCATTCTCCCAAGGAAAACATAGGATCTGACCCCTTGCTCTATGTCGATCACAATCCCGTAGCAATTTCGGAATTCTGTTATAGCAGAATTGTTTCATCCGTATCTATCAAACAATAGATTAGAATGACCTATAATTTTGTGATAATTTTTCCATCATCCTTATGCATCTCCCCATGAAAACTATTGGCCAATGGATGCATGAATATCGATAAAAATAAAAAATGGTTGTAGGTCATGGAGGCCAATTTCTCGAAAAATGTGCACTGTAATTCACTAAAATTTCTTAAGCATATTACCATCATCCATATGCATCTACCCATGAAATAGATCAACAAAAAAATGCATATATTTTGAGATATGGTAAAAATAATTTTCTGCCCTTTGTATTTTTCCCTCCTGTAGCAAAACATAACCTTCCTATAGCATTTTAGGACAATGAGGGAAATGAATGGGAAACAATTGGAAATTATGAGTGGATTTTGGAAATGGATGAGGGTGATGGATTTACATGGCCTTGGTCATGTTGGAGCATCTGGGAAAAGAAGGAGAAATCCCAAGTTTGACTTCCTTTGACTAGGTTTATGATATTTTTTTTCTTTTGGTGCTAAATTATTCTTGTTGCTTGCAAAGGTTGGAGAGCACTTGCATTCATCAAAAAAGATACATGGAGCAAATAATTTATTTCCTTTTCCTTTTTCATTTTTTTTTCTTTTTCTCTTTTTCTAGGCCTACTAGCTTCCTCAATGAGGTTTTCAACTAGTAGGTCTACGTAGGCGCCTCAAAGGAGGTTTTCACCTAGGATCTTTTCCTTTTTTTTTTCCTTTTTATTTCTAAACCACTAACCACCTCAAGGATTTTTTCAATAAGTGTGCCAATCTCAGACACCTCAAAAGAGGTTTTTACCTAAGATTTTATTCTTTTCCTCTTATTTTTCCTCTTTTTCATTTTTTATTATGTTTTTTCTATCCTACTCTACTTGAAAAAAAAACAAAATCTGTTTCAAGTATGGAAATACTTCCAATGGATCCATGTGCACATAAATATGACAGATAAAATCATGTGTAGGCTATAAAGATATGTTTTGACATGTATTTTAATATGAGATATCAATTGCTTTGACTGAGATGAGATCAAGAATTGTTGAAGAAGAGTGTGTTGCTGCAACTTAATGAATGTTTGGAACCATATTTTAATATAGTTGTGCTACCCTTGGTCCATTTTCACATTTGGATCTCTTTATGCATCCTCTTCTACCATGACATTCAAATCTTCCTCTTTTTGTTGGTTTTTCTCTATGGTAAACATGAGCCAACATTCTCAATATCCGATTCTGATGTTTTCTCTTCATCAAGTGCAACCCATGATTCTTTGGTCTCCTCATTTGAATCTTCTTTTTATGAATTTTGTCCTTCAATGACATCAAGAAAATATCTTTTTTGCAATACTCTTCCTGAGCTATGATGAATACCATCTAAATTAAGAGTAGTTGTTTGGAACTGTTGTACCTCAACATTGTAAGTGGGATGAGCTACTTCCTTGTGTGGGTTTGGAAATGGTGGTACATGTAGTTGAGTGGGAGTATTTCTTTGAGATGGAGGTGGTTGAGGTTGTGGTTGTGGTGGAGGTGGATGGTAGGGATAACATGGAGTTGGGTATGGAGGATTTTGAGGAAAATATTAATTATATTATGGATTTCTCCCATAATTTCCTTTCCAACCTTGTTTCCAAGATTGGTTTTGGGGTTGAGATGGCCAAAGTTTCCAAGGAAAGAGTGTGTTTTAATTGCTTTGAGATGGATGTGCATAACCTTGAAATTGTGAATTAGGTTCTTCCATCATAGCATGTTCAGTAGGATGCCATGGTCTTCTTGGAGCTACATAACATAGTTGCTTTGGTGATTGACTTGCTGCATTGTCCTCTTGGTAAACTTCCTTCAACCTTGGTAATGATGTAAAATATTTAATAGCATGTGATTCAACATGGACAACACGAATATCAATATTTTATTTTTTCTCATTTTGCATTCTTAACATTTCTACTTGTTCACTTATATTGCTAAGAATTTATGCTTTAAAGTTATGAAACAAATTTCCAAGTGTAGCTTGACTTACCAATATTGATGTTGAATTACTTACTCTTTCCCTTCCTCTTGATATTTACTTGCATGTTCCACAAATTTCTTCAAATGATAATTGGTATAAATCACCTCTACTCATGAGATCAAGGAGATCAATCCACTCATCCCTAATTGTTCTAAGTAAGAGGGTTTTTAGTGTGTTAGATCCTAAATGATGTAATTTTTCCCTCTTAACATTATACATGAACCTCTATATTATATCCTCAAGGATCTCATCTTATTATTGAGTCATTCTAAAGATTTTTTTCCTTAATATCATGGTATTTATATTTTTCTAGGAATATATTTTTCATATCATTCCATGATCTTATTGAATTAGTCCATAAACTTGTGAACCATTTAAGAGCTCTATCATTCAACGTTGTCAGAAAAAATCTCTATTTTTGAGTGTTTAGTATGTAACCATAAGATATAAAAATAATTTCAAATTCAATCGAATCCTTTGAACTCATACTGTGGAAGTTGGGAAGGAAATATGGAAGGATATTCTTCATATGAACACTAATATTAGTATCTTCAATGGGAAATCCAAGAGGATCTTCCTCATTGTCATCATCTCCATCCATTTCTCCTACATTCTCTGTCACCTCCTCTTCTTATACCTACAAAATTGGATGGTGATGTGGCTCTTACTGCACCATGTGATCAAGTGGGGGGTGTGGTATTACATAATTTTTTTGTTTTTATGATTTTTATTGAATGAAAACACTAATGCAATGCAATTTCTTGTTTTTGAAATGAAAGATGCCTAATGCAATTTTTGTGTGTTTTTGCGTAAGGTAAAAAAAATGAATCAACTAGGGAAGAAAATAATGCATTCTTTGACAACCCCTCGGCAATGACACCAAAACGTGACGAGCCTCAGTATAACTCCCAAGACTACCAACTTAAATTATCAACCTAGGGTTAATAAAAACTTAAGAGGTGTCGACACTATATGTGCAACATGCATTGTGTCCTTCTTTCACTGATCTGATGCAATGAAGTGAATGCCATGAAATCTAAGCCTAAACTAATTGTAGAAATGGAAATGTCACTCTATTTGCATAAATAAAACCTAATTACTTTTGCAGAGAGGAAATCCTAGTTACTTTTATAGGAAGGAAAGGTTGTTCTACTCTGCATGAATGTAAATGTTAATCCTATTTATAGAAATGTAAATATTAACCTATTTGCAGAGTGTAATTGGTACATAAAAAAGAAGCCTAGTCTATGCAATAGAAATATCCATGTTGGAAATGGACCATAGCTTAAGATGTATGAAACAAAATTAACTCATGAAATCATTATTCAATCACTACATTCAAAATATAATTTTTCAACAAGGTTCATAAGGTACTTCATGAAGTAATCATGAAAATCATTATTATGCTCTTCAAGTCATGAATCTGTCCACTAACCATAACTGCAGAGGTGAATTGCAATGGAGAAGACGAAAGTATTAAGAGGTATTTTGGTCTTACTAAATCATTTTTAAAAGCTTAGAGGTAATTATTCAAGCCTAAGGAACAAAAACCAAGCTTTTGGAGAAAATATGATTAAGTTTACACGTGTTACAGGAGTGCTACAGGAGGTGCTATAAGAGTCCCTGTTTTGCTATAGGAGCGAGGTAACTTGTTGAATGCCCAAGTAAATAAAATGAAAATGGGATGGGAAAAAAATTGGTATTAAGAATTATGTCTTAGGACTCCATTCCAAGTGAAATCAATCCAAAATACCCATGTTAACACGTGTTAAAAAATAGCAGAAAATTGCTACTCTAAAAACAAGAAATTCAAGAACTAGTGAGCTAGTTAACCTACCAAATGCCTAAACTAATCAAATGAAACTGATATGGGGTAATTTTTTTTGTTAAATTTAATGTTTTTATGACCTAATACAAGTATAATCAACTTAAATGAAGCTCATTAACATGTTCTAGAAAATAGCAGAAAATTACTACTATTTTGCTACAAGGGATTTCCATAAATTCTAGATTTGTGAACTAGTAGACCAATCCAAGTAGCTCAATGATGAATATGAATTTTCAGAGTTGTTCTATGGATGAATCATACTTTTAAATTTGTAAATAACTTGCAAAAAAACTCACTTCAATCATTTAACCAATGTAACCTACAACAAAAGAAGCATGAATAGTAAACAAAAAAATAAGAGATGCAAGTGAAAAAGACATTCAAAGGACATAAAGAAATTGCACAAGAGGGCTCCGAGGCTCTAGGGATGTCCAAGACCAAGGAAAATCAGATTCCTATGAATGAAAGAAAGCTTTAGAAGTTAAAAATGGCACCAAACTTCATTATTTGAATCCATCCAAGTACATCCCTGCTAGAAGTGAAAGTGGAGATGCTAAATAACAAGTTTTTCTCCACACGAAGACCAATAAATGCATTCCGCCTGAAGGAAATTAGAATTGGTACTCATATAAAGTGATGAGGAAGCATTATCATTGAAAGGATGCAACTTTCCCCTCCAAAATCCCTCAAAAATTGGATCTGGTTCCCAACACTAGGAATTTGCATTAAATGACAGGGAACACATTCCTATATTTTTTGAATCACTGGAGCTCTAGAAGTTGTGCAATAATTTCATAATATATTATTAATTTATTATGCAATCTTGATCCTCCTGTAGCAAGGATAAAGTCCCTAAATTATCTCATCCTCCAAATCTTCATAATCTTCCCAACATTCTTACAATATTCTACAAAAAATAAATAATATTAGGCACAAATATGCAATTATCTCTAAACCTTCCTAATGAACATATTAAAGCTAAAAATATGTCATATAATGAGAAAATAGAGGTTTAATGTGCTAAAGTATGGTTAAATGGGCCTTAATTTATGTCTAATTTGGAGGTCCATCAATTGGCTGCAAAGGTTGTAGGCTCTCCTTCTTTTTGTCTCCAAATCCTCCATTTGGAGATGAGTCTAGATTCCTCTTGAGTACAATTATCCAAAAGCTCATAAAATGTAGGGGGCTCTTTCTTGTTGATGATTCTTGTGATGAATGTCTCCCAAAACATGGGGTGTCCTCCAAGATTCATTTACACAAGCTCTTTGTCATATATGACTTATCCAATGAAAGAGGTTGATCTCTTATTTGAGAGATCTTCATGAAGCAGGATGTAATAGATTCATACTTGTTCATCATAATGTCACATATTTTACTTTCCAAGGTGATTCCATTGAGTTAGATTTTTAACCTCATATATCCCAATCAATTTGTCATACATCTCATTTGACTTCTTCATCTTGGACACGTTGATGAGGAGATGGTCTCTAAGAGAGTCAATACTAATTTTCTTGTCCTTGATATCACCCTTCCTATACTTGTTCTTGGCATTGAAATCAGAATTAAAAGGAGGCTCAACTACTTGACCCTACACATATTCCATCACTTCATTCTCTTCTAGTGTGATATCCAATCTAGCCCTCTAAGCTACAAAATTTGAGGCATCATTCAACTTCTCCTCAATCTTGAAGTATGATGTAAACATCTTTCCCAAAAATTAGATCACCAATCAACAAAAGGAGTGTCTCAAGGGGTTCTCTTTGGTCTCCTTGGGCTAACCTTGTTTTTTGTGTAAGTAAGCTTTATATTAACAAAAATATAGTACAAAATTCTGCAGAAGCAGATTACTGGCCGCTGAACTGCAGGCCTTGCCCCATGATATCAGAAGAGTCTAGAATGACAGAGGACTGGAAAAAACTATATAACTGAAGACTGAGAGCATGCACACCACGCAGGGCGGCAGTAAGCACGAGTGGACAGTAGACAAAGACAAAAGAAACCTGGAACGAAGACATAGAACCCGCCGAGAAGAGAAGAGCAGGGGAGGCCAGAAGGACTGCCGAATCAGAGGCGTTTGAACATTTCCAGATCCGGGTTGGGTTTTTCCATGTAGCTTTGCCCAAGCCTGGAAGAGGCACCCTGCTGGTCACCTGAAGGTTCAGTCTTCTGCTCGTCGGCTGGCTTGTTGTCTTTCCCAATGAATTGCTGCAGAATCTTGATCAGCACAGTGAGTTTCTTCGTCATGGTGTCGACTTGTTGTTGGATTGCACTCAGTTTGAACTCGCTGCTTTCCACCATTGCCATGTGATCATGCGCAATAGTTTCATCAAACTGCTTGAGTTTACGCAGCTGATCCGCGTGCTTCCCCTAGAAGTCCATGGCTTTGGCAAGGAGGGTCTTCATTCGCCAAGCTTCTGCCTGAGTTCTTACGAACTGAGTGACCCGGGTGCTGGGAGTTCCTGGGTCCTGGATCCAGTCGACCTCATTTTCCATTTGCTGATCAGAGAGTTTGATTTCCTCATCCTTGACCGTGGCCTCTAAATCAATAATTCTGTGCTTGTTCGCTGCGAGGTTCGCCTCACGAACATCTCCCTGGCCTGCTGCAAATCTTTGTTAGCAGATTGATTGCGGCTAGTCTCCCCAGCCATAGTGCTTCTTTCTTGCCTAGCAGAATCTCGATTGTTAATTGCAGAAAGAGGAGGGACAAGAATGCTATCCACAGAAACAATGTCTGTCGTTGGGTAATTGAGAGTGATTATATAATCAAAATCGGGGAGGCTTCCGGCGAGTGATCGGATAAATTTGTGCAACTTTCACGTCTGATCACCATTATTGCGATGTGAAGGATTTTTGTTTGGGATTTGGGATAATTGAGCCCTCCTACGGTCGCTGCGCCCTGCATGCCCCAAAATGTGCCATGTGTCCCTGTTCGTTGTAATGATTCGGCGGCTCATATCACCCCAGATTATGGCCCTGCCCAAATCTTTGTCACCTGTTGCTTTCATGGTTGCCCTCATCCTGTATGTCCTTCGCATGCTGCTTGGAATAAATGGTATACGCCTAGTCAGCCTGTTCATGCCATTATGGAGAAGGTCTATTCGACCCTCCGGACGGGCTCCACTGTCGTCACCATATCCAATTGTGAGA
The DNA here is from genome assembly GCA_031772625.1 of Pinus tabuliformis. Classification (NCBI taxonomy): domain Eukaryota; kingdom Viridiplantae; phylum Streptophyta; class Pinopsida; order Pinales; family Pinaceae; genus Pinus; species Pinus tabuliformis. Next base: position 1,184,064,782 of record CM062805.1, on the reverse strand, counting down.
GCTGGATGCACTTGCTCTTTAACTGCGGGTTGTCGACCTGCTGCCAACAGCTGTCCCATATTTCGTTGGGGTGTTCAATCCCATGATTAGCCAAGTGGTCAGCGACCGCATTGGCATTACGCCTTACTGCATGAAAGATGAGTCCTTTCATTGCCCCGATCATTTTGGCAATGTTGTCTGTGACTTTGGACAGTCGCCAATGTTTGGTTACTTTGCTAGCCGGCGTTCCTCCCTGGATTCTCCTGGCTACATTAATGGCCACCTCTGAGTCTCCTTCAATTACTGCCTTGCCTGTTTGATTAGTTTGGAGGATCCTCAACCCTTTTTCCAGCGCTGCAAACTCCATTTCATTATTGGTGCCTTCCCCCAGAGCTTTGCTGTAAATGTAGAGTATGTCTCCTTCATGATTTCTGATGACTCCTCCAATCCCTGCTTGGCCGGGATTGCCTCTCGAGGCACCATCAAAGTTTAGTTTTAAAAACCCTTCCGGTGGTGGCCTCCAGCTCTTTGGTTCTGTGTTGAAGTGTTGCTGTTGTCCGGATGAACCCGGTTGAGGAGCATTGAGCAGGTTAAAGGCTTCCAGTATTCGTTGGTCCTCGGCCGAAGGATGATTGTCAGGATCTACCTTGCATTTCACTAGGATTAGTTGGCGCATGTTTCGGATTAAGATGCTATGCAGGTATTCTATGCTTCTATGCTCATCCTGAAAAATTCTGCGATTTCTTTCTTTCCAGAGGGTCCAAGTGATGAAGCCTGGTAGAATTTTCCATATGTTTTTGATTCTTGTGTTGTTGGAGTAATTGGTAGGCCAGTGCATGATGGTATTGTGTATGGATTCCCTGTCTCTGTTTGTTTTCTTCAATGTAGTTTCCATTCTTTGCCATAATTGATCGGCCCAGTTGCAGGAGTTGAAAAGGTGGTTCATGGTTTCATCTGCCTGTTTGCACATGGGGCAAATGGAGGGGCCTTCGAAACCTTTTCTGCGCAAGTTCTCCCACGTGAGGGTTTTCCTGCTCATGAGGAGCCATAAGAAGGTTTTTATTTTAGGCCAAAATGTGGCGTCCCAAACCTTGCTGCTCCACTGAGTCGCCTCCAGTTGCTCCGAGAGTTCAAGTTGCTCTCTGGCTTCTTTGAGAGTGAAGTTCCCGCTGCCTTTCATACCCCATCTCAGGATGTCATTTTCTGTGGTCTTCCTGATAGTGCGGTTATTTAGGCCTTTCAGGAGGTTTTTTGTGCTGTTATTTTCTTCAATTGGGTTCTCCTCATCCTAGACAACCCATTCCCTCCATTCCTGGTTGCAGCTGTTAGGGTTCCAGTAGTGGTGGACTGTGAATTTTCCCCTATTCTGGCAATATGTTTTGAACTCTTCTAGCTCTGGTTGTTCCAGTTTTGGAAGCTGCTGCCAAGCATCTTCCCAAAAGAGGGCAGTTTCTCCATTGTGGATCTCCCAAAAGCTATGGTCCTGAATTAAGTTGCGGTTTCTTCTGGCTAAGTTCCATATTGGAGAGCCCTCCGGAGTTTCTTGTATCCTGATTAGGTCTTGATTGTTCTAGTGGGGAGTGTATTTCTCCTTCCAGTGTCTGGCCCATGGTAGGTTGATTTCCTTCAGCCAACGCCACCATAACTTGGCTCCACATGTCTTGTTGACGATATGGGGGTCAATTAAGTTTAAACCTCCAGCTGCTTTCGAGGTGCAGAGCTTGCTCCAGGCCAGTAGTGCCCATTTTCTTTTTTCCACATTACCACTCCATAGAAAGGATCGTTGGATGTTTCTAATCTTCTACATGATGCCGGTGGGGGCCGGCATGATGGAAAGCAAATACTACGGAATGGCCTGCAGAACAGCTTTGGTTAGGACAAGTCTCCCTGCTAGGTTAAGAACCCTGTGAGTCCAATGCTTGCATTTTTTCTCCAGTTTTGCTAAGATGTTTTCCCAATGAATTTTTTGCCAAGGCTTGGTGGTGAGAGGGGCTCCCAGATACTTAGAAGGGAGAGATCTTTCTCGAAACCCCAAGATATTGGAAAGATGGATCTGGATGGCAGGATGAGTGTTGAAGAAGAATATAGTCGATTTGGCCTGGTTTATCTCCATACCTGAAGCTTTACTAAAGAGATGGAGGATACTTTTGAAGGCCGCAGCCTCTTTGACAGTAGGAGAGCCATGTAACATTGTGTCATCAACAAATTGCTGGTGCGTAGTGGCTGGAATGGAGGGGAAAGGGCGTAGGCCAGAAAGCTTTCTCTCCTTTCTTACTTTGTGAATGAGCCTACTGAGCCCTTCCATGAGGATTACAAAAAGGAAGGGGGAGAGAGGGTCTCCTTGACGAATACCACGGGAGGGGGAGAATGGAGCAGAGGGGGATCCGTTTACTAGGATGGAAAAGTTGGAAGACTTGATTAGAGCGAGGATCCATTTGATCCATTGCGAGTCAAAGCCGAAGGCCTTTAGAATGGCCTCCAAGTAATTCCAGTTTACTTTGTCAAATGCTTTTGAGAGGTCTAGTTGCATTAGCATACCTGGAAGTTTCCTTGTCTGCAGGGTGTGAATCATCTCCTGAGCTAAGAGGATATTGTCTAGAATCTGCCTGCCTTCCACATACCCTGATTGTTCTTCTGAGATAAGGTTAGGAAGAACAGGCTTAAGTCTATTTGCAATGACTTTAGAAATGATTTTGTATATCACATTGCAGAGGGCTATAGGCCGAAACTTGTTAGGGGAATTGGCTTCTTCTTCCTTGGGGATAAGCGCTATGAAAGTGGCGTTCAGGGATTTGAGTATAGAACCTGAGCGTCTTGAGTCTTCGACAATTTCCCAAACCTCTGTTTTGATGGTTGACCAGCAAGCTTTGTAGAAGTTGATTGTAAAGCCATCCGGTCCCGGTGCTTTATCCATTGGCATGCTTTTGACCGCTTCCTCCACTTCCTCCATTGAAACTTTTCTGAGCAGTGCAGAGTTTTGCTCTGAGGTTATGGTGCGTGGTATTGCTTTAGTTAGTTCCTCTATGGCCTCGGATCTATCTTCTTGCGTTTCCTTAGCTATGTGCTGAAAGTGCCTGGTGAGCAGCGTTGATATGTCCTTGTGGTTTTGAAGGATTTCCCCTGTTTCATTTTTGAGCCTAAGGATTTTGTTTGCTCCCCTGTAGTCCATAGTTGATCTGTGGAAGAATTTTGTATTTTGCTCTCCCTCCTTCAGCCAATGGATCCTTGATTTTTGTTTCCACAAAGTTTCTTCCTGTTGGCAGCGAAGTTGCCATTGCTGCATCAGAACCTTCTCCTGTTCTTTTGAGTCTTCTTTGTAGGTCCCGGAAGCCCATTCTGTGTGAATTTGATTTAACTTTCCTTCAATAATGTTCTTTTCCTGGAAGATGTTTCCAAACTTTTCAGTGTTCCATTCTTTGATTCTGTGTTTGATGTGTTTTAGCTTGTTTTGAAACTTGAACATTTTGGTGCCTGTTAGATCCAATGGTTCGTGCCACCATTCCTTCAGCAGATTTGGGAAGTCGGGATGAGTTAACCAAAACTTTTCAAATCAGAATGGCTTGTTTCTGGGGGTGCCTAGGATGGCTGCTTCCAAAGCTATGGGCCAGTGATCCGATCCTCCACTGGGGAGGATATCAGAATCCACAATGGCTCCTCCGAGTAGGATACTTTCCGAAATCAGAAATCGATCCAGCCGGGAGGCGATCCTATTGTCTCCTCCTCTTCTATTGTTCCATGTGTAGGAACCATTTTTGGGGAGGATGTCTACGAGCTTTGCAGCTTCTATAAAATCAACAAATAGCTCTGAATCTTTGTTGAGCTTTCTGAGACCTCCCTTCTTCTCCAGCAGGGATGTTATCATGTTAAAGTCTCCCCCCATGATGATCTTAGAGGTGGGGTATCTTAACTTTAAATTCATAAGAGAATTAAGAAAAGAAAATTTGTCCTCTAGTCTTTGCGGGCCATAGACATTAATGCATAGGTAGGTATCAGAGTTACCTGTTATTTGAACTTCAGTGGCAATAAACGAGCGTGCAGCCTCCATTGAGATGATGTTTATTGCTCGGGTGTCCCAAAATGTAGCTATGCCTCCTTCCCATCCGTGACTGGCTACCTCTATATATTTGATTGGTTTACCAAGTCTCTTGCTGATGATCTCTATTTGGTTGGTGGCGCATTTGGTCTCCTGGATGAACATGATATCTGGCTTTTCCTGTTGGAACTTTCTCTTGAGTAGTCTCTACTTAGCTTGGCTGTTTAGCCCTCTTGCATTCCATGAGATGACCTTCATTGGTAACTAAAAGACTCATTGGTAGGTCTGGAAGGCATGAAGAGCCTTCATTTTCCCAGAATTAATCATTAGAACCCCTAGGTCATGCAATACCTCTCCGCTGGTTCTTCTGCCTCTTCTTTTATTTGGCTTTCGTCCTGTAGGGTTGAGAGCTATGAGTTTTGATTGCTTACTTGTACCTTTTGCGATGCCTAATCTTCTGTTTTGCCTTTCGATTTCCACTTTTTGTCTTTCTATGAAGAGATCACTGATTTTCCTGATTTCTTCTTCAGGTATGTTGTCTAGCCCTTGGGTTTTCCAGCTTTTTTCCAGAGCTGGTAGGTTGACTCCTTCTTTTTCTAGGATTGCATTGAGCTCTAGATCCTCGCTTCCCCCATCGCTGGTTAACATATCAGTGTCTTCATCATGTACCTCTTCGTGCTCTTGCATTTGCACTTCTGTTCTAAGTGTATTTTCCTCCCCATCCTGAATAGTATTTTCTATCTTGTTGTCTGGTGCTTCAATGCGTTTTGTGTCTCTGTTAGTGACTTCTGAGTCTGTGTCCGTTTCCAGGATGCTGAAGGTGTTAGTGATGATACCATGTCCTATCTCTGCTCTGTGTGTTCGTTTCCTGTTGGCTCTCTGTCGTAGTTTTGGCCTTGTGAAAGCCTCTTTATTCTTTGTTGCTTGTTCTTGTTTGTGTTCTTCCCCTGTTTTGTTGAGAGGGCACTCTCTGACTAGGTGTCCGTGCTCATGGCACTTTCTGCAACGGAAGGGGATCTGTTCGTAGTCGATGGCCTGATAGTAGTCTTCATCTCTGAATTCCAGCCACAGACCTTCATGCAGGGCCCCCGAGACGTCCATCTCAACACAAATGCGCGCACAGGAGGTATATCTTCGTTGCACTGTGGCTTCAGAAGCCTTGATGAAGGTTCCGAGCCGGTCTCCAATCTGCTTGAGCGTTGCCAGTCCCCAATAGTCTATGGGTAGTGAAAATAGCCTGATCCACACTGGAACTTGTGTGAATGTCTCTTGTTCAGGTACAAAGTTTGCCTTCCATGGCCTCATATAGAGTCCAGTGGAGGCAAAGAAGTAAGGGCCGCCGTCGAAGATTTTGTCCTTGTCTTCTAGGTTTGTGAAGACAACTGTGAAGAAGCCTTTGGCTCCAAGGTGGAGTTTAACGTCCCCTTTTGGCTTCCAGTGTTGTTTTATCCATTGGCAGAGAGTGCGTTCTGTTGGCCATAGTCCCATAAATTTGCAGATAACTGCGTGCTCCATCATGTGGTCTCTATAGGCCTGAATATCTGGATCTGAGAAGACTACTCGGAGGGTTTCCTTTTTCTTTGGTTTGCAAGCCCCTTGAGTTGGCTGTTTGGAGCCGGGGTTGTCTGTCTTTGCTTGCTCCTCTTCCGCTTGTGTTTGTGGCTCTTTACCATTTTCTTTCCCGCCTTCATTGTGGGCTGTTCTTGGTACTGTGTTCCTTTGTTCTTCTTCTGGTCTTTTACCCTCTGTCTCCTGTTCATTATTGGCTTTGCCCTTCATCGGGGGGTTTTTTCTTGTCTCTTTCTGCAGCGGCTGTGTCCTTTCTCCTCTACCGCCGCTGCCATCCTTACGGTCTCCAGAGCCATTGATTTTAAACCCTTCTAACGTTTTTTGCTTTTGCATGACGACCTGCTTGAAGGTTGGGGTCCCAGTGGACCCCTCGTTTACCATTTGTCGGGTCAGTCCTCGACCTCTGTGGAGTAAATCTGCTAATCTGTCCCTTTGTGCTGCCAGAACTGTTGCTGAGGTTACAGGTTGCAGCTGCAAACCCTAGGTTGCTCCCGCCATTATCGCTTGAGGGATCATTAGACCATCACTCCTTGGGCTAACCTTCACCTATGATCTAACGCCATGTTAATTTTCCACAGTGTTTTATGTTGTTATAACCATTTTAAATAATTTCTTCCAATTTCAATCACTCCAATAACACATAAGAAATTATGTATAGAATAATAAACAATAAATTCACAATAGAAGGTAGCCAAGCATAATGGGACACATATTTGGTCAAAGACGAAGGTGAAAACCCCACAAGAGGGAAACCATTTGATTAATTCTTCTTCTTCTATTAGTCAATTAATGTTTAGCATGAAATACATATTCCAAATAGTACATCCAACAACTAGTCAAAGTCAAATCCTTGACTTGCCAAATCAACTTTTCCAATATAAGTCAACAATGAGAGATCAAGTCAAATATGGACAAAGGTAACAGTTTGCAATATTTCAGCCTATGGGGAAAAGTCAAAAAAATTCAATGGATTGCCCTAGCTAGTCAAAGTCAATGGTCTAGTTTCTCATAAAAATTTGGTCAATTCAACCTTCCTTCCTCAGTCAAAACAGTCCAGAAATTTTACCTACAATTAAGTCAACTTCCATAGTCAACCTGTGATCAAATCCAGTCAAGGTTCCCAGAATATTTTGGTCAAAATATTTGAATTTATCCTCCCAAAATAGATCATAAATTTTGTCAAAATTTTGGTCAAAGTAGCCCAAAATAAAAAGTCAATTTTGATCAACAAAATCTCCTTTCTCCTCCTTTGCATGTGTGAATCTCCTGCGATTTTCAAATCAGATTGAACCTCCTTGATATGATGTGTGATGTGATGAATGGTCTCTAAGTGAGATGAATGAATGCCTATTTATATGTGTGTTAGGTGTATCCATTTCCCTTGGTGGGGGTGACTTGCCAAACTAAAAATATAAATTTACATTAACCAATTTTGGATTTTCTTATGAAGAAAAGAGGTTCTCCTTGGAGCAGTTGGGCTTATCCAAATTGGGTATGTGTTGTATTGTTTCCACGACTAGCCCCAAAAGTTGTTACGTTGCATTGGGTGCAATGGGGGGTCATAGGGGGGTTTACAGAGGAGCAATAGCCCCCTTTCACGGGGTCCAAGGAAGTGCCCCAGTAATTTTCTTTATGCAAACCCAATAATAGTTAGGTAGACCCAAGGATGGTGGGCAGACATATCCACGGTTTTTGCATAGTTTTGCGCGTGGTTTTTTTGGGCATGGTAGCTTTTCCCATGGTATTTTGTAGATCCATTCAAGGGAACTACAATTATGTTCTAATCCAGGGTTAATGGATTGGGGTTTATGAATGCTTTGGCATGTATATAATGTATTGTAACATTGAATGGAATATAACAAAAAAAATCAACCTGGTTTTCTCGGTTCGAGTTCTAGGAGAAAATCTCTATGTATATTTTATGTTCTTGCAATTATATATTTTTTTGTTTTAAGAATATTCTTGCAAGTAATTTCTATATAGGGTCAAAACCTACATCTACTATCAGAGTTGTTTTGGCTTCAAGGGGACTCCTTTATGGCCAAAGTTTTTGCTCAGGCTTGTGGTAGACCATATTGTAGTTGGAGATCTTTGGGATCGATTCTTGCAGTGAAAGGAAATGGAAAATAGTGGAAAGGTAGAGATCAAAAAATTCAATGGACAAAGTTTTCAACTATGGAAGCTCAAGATAGAGGATACATTGGTTGACAAAGATTAATTTATTGCTATAGATCCAAGTGTGGAACCAACAAGAATGTCGACAAAATACTCGGAAAAGTTAGATTGAAAGGTGAAGAGAACAATACGATTGTGTCTCTTATATTTAGTATTGTTGAATGTATCAGGGGAAGTTGTTCCAAAGGATTTGTGGGACAAGTTAGTTACTTTGTATCAATCTAAGTCTCTAGTGAACAATTTTTTCTGCGGAAAATGATGTATAACCCGAGGATGAAGGATGGAGACTCATTGACAAAGCATATGAATGCATTTAGTACTGTGATAAGTTAGTTGTTATTTTTGATATTAAAATTTCAAACGAAGATAAGTGCATCAATTTGTTGTGTTCTCTTCTAGACTCGTGGGATAGTTTGGTTGTTGTTATAGGTAGCAATACAACTACCCTTATTCTTGATGAAATAGCCTCATCCTTGAAGTTTGAAGTTTGATGGAGGTTCCTTGCCTAAAAGAGGATGGTCCCATAATAGAAACAAAAATAATTCCTCAAGTGGGAGATCTTAATCTCTAGGAAAATATGTAAAGGTGTGTTGGAAATGAAAAAAAGAAGGGAACTATAAAAATGATTGTAGATCTAAACTTGTGTGAAAGGAAAGGGAACTAATGATGCTCCTTTTGTAGAGGAGAAAACCACCTCAAATGAAGGTGGAGATGTGTACTTGGATTTTTCTTCATGTAAAGATGTCTATTATGAGGCATGGTTGATTGACTCACGTGCATCCTTTCATATGACTCCTGATAGAAAGTGGTTCTGCGAGTACGAGAAATATAATGGTGGTGATGTCTTCCTAGGGGATTATAGGAAGAAAAAAATCATAGGACACAGAAAATTCAAGTTGAAGCTACAAGGTGGAAGGACTAGAACACTTAATGGTGTTCTACATATTCCTGCATTGGCCATAAATATTATTTCTACAAGAAAGTTGGATGATGCAGTTGTAAAAACAATGTTTGAGAAAGATACTTGCAAGATGGTTTGAGGAGCACCAGTGTTGATGAGGGTATTTGGATTGGAACTCTGTATAAGCTTCCATCTAGCACTATTATTGATGGGTGCAATAGTTCTGTGGCTCCTGAAGGTGGAAGCAGAAAATCTAGTGGTTTCTTGAGAAAATACTATGATATGGCATCAAAGACTTGGACATAATGTAGAGAAGGGCCTTCAAATACTACATTGTAATAGTATGGTAGAAGGTATGTGTAATTTATCTCTATATTTTTATTTTTGTGAACATTGGGTATATGGGAAGTATAATTGGGTGAGTTTCCCCTCTTGTGCTAAAAGGGAAAAAGGGATATTAGAGCTTATGTAAAATGATGTGTTTGGACTTATGTTGGTTCCATCACTAGGTAATTCTATGCACTATGTATCAATTATAGATGAATCATCAAGTAATACATGTATATATATTTTGTTAAGAAGAAATTTGAAGTCTTTGACTTTAAAGAATTTATGGTTTAGGTGGAAAATGAGGCAGAGAAGAAGATTAAGGTGTTATCGAATAGAAAATGGTGGATATTTTTGCAAAAATGAACTGAAAGAGTTTTGTAAGAAATGTAGTATAGCACGACAAAAGACTACTCCATCCACATGTCCGAAAAATGGAATTGCATTAACAAATAACATGTTGATGGAAAAGGAAAGAAGGATGCTTAGTGGTGCCGAGTTAGGACAAGAATTTTTGGCAGAGGTAGTGGATACTACATGTTACATGTTTAACATATGACCTTCATCAACGTTGGGGGATAAGACTCCACATGAGTTATGAACTGGTAAGAAACCCTCTCTCACATATCAGGGTATTTGGATTTGATGCATATGTACATGTTCCAAAGGAGAAAAGAACCAAGTTGTATATTAAATATGAAAGATGCATCTTTATTGGGTATAAAGATGGTTTAAAACATTATAAGCCTTGCAACCTAGAAATAATGAAGGTTCTTACAACCGATATATGGTGTTTAGATAGGTGAAATATGTTATTAAACATGAAGTCCTACCAAAGGAAAAGGAACCAGAGAAGATAGAGTTTGAACTGAAGGAGGAAGAATCAGACTCTACAATAGAAGAAGAATTACAAGAGGGAAAGCCACACACTCTAGTTTTGAGGAGAACAATTTGAAAGAGAAGGAAACCATAGAGGTATATTACATCTTATTTCTATTCAAACTTTTATTTATCTATTACTGATGATGATCCCAGAACTATCAGGGAGGTAGTGGATTTAGAGGATGGAAAACTTTGGAAAAGGGCCACAGTTGAAGAAATGGAAGCCTTAGAAAAAAATGAAGCTTGGGATCTGGTGGAGTTACCAGTTGGAAGGAATCCCATTGGAAACAAATGGGTGTTTAAGAAGAAGATGAATGTAAAAGGAAAGGGATAGAAATACAAAGCTTGGTTGGTAGCAAAAGGTTATTCCCTGTTGGCTTGTAGGGGTCTGACCTAGGTTCAGAGGTGACTTAGCCAAACAAATCCCAGTACTACTGGCCATTTTAGCAATAGTCCATGGAGTGCAGACTAAGGTATCACCCAAAGTAGTATGGGAGGGTGCTAGAACTAGGTTTCGCACCTTGGGGATGTTTGATGAGCTCTATCGGTCCACGCACGTCGCTACATGCATCTATTAGTCCCTCGCAACCCATGATGTTGCCTTAGCACAGACCTACTCGAGGCGTGATCTGTATTATCACCCAATTCCTTACTAGTAACTTGTTATTATCCAATTACTTAACTTATCTATGTAAGTCTAGTGATAATTAACAATATATCCAACATTCATATAAGTGTGCGTGATAAATAAAATAGTATAAATGCATAGAAAATCATACAAAACCAGATACATAGTATTTATAATCAAACTTCTCTTTATTATTCTTCATTGAAGGTTATAGACTCGACACCATGCTACGCGCTCAGCTGCAGGGGTCCACACACTTAGCTGTAGAGCCTCTTCCTACAACTATGACCCAATACACTTAGACTCTTACTCTATGCTCGAACCATTCATATTCATCTATCTCTAGTTGGCTCCTTAGCTATCTTTAGAACTTAGAGCTTCATTCTATTTATACAATCCCATGGTGATAGGCCAACATGACATTACATTACATTACAACACTTAGGGAGGACAACCCTATGACTCAATATACATTCCGTGCTCCGCGCCTGCAATTTGCGGAATATTACAACATATTTGACCAAAACTTGGGATTTGAACCCCAAAACATGTTGTGGGGGGATCTAAACCGCAACAAGAGCCCAACACAAACATCATGACTCGCCCTCGATTCACTCTATCTACACAAAAATCTTGGCATGGAGTCCCTCCAAAATGGTCCCGAACTGCTCAAAGGTCTGCAGCGCACTGCTCTGCAGTTTGTTGGACTTGTTGCACACACTCTTCTGATGCTTCATTATGAGGATCAAATCCCTACCTTAGCGTGTAGAGCCCCTGCATCTGTGTGAGCTTGACCTCGATATCTGCCGTAAATGGTGAAGGCCTCATCTATCCATGGCTGGATGCGTGCTTTGAGAAGTGCCTCTTTCTGTCTTGCAGCATCCACCTGCTCTTTTAGTGCCCTTGTTTGTTGCATCTTTGCGAGCCGTTGAGTGAGGAAAATTATCTACGCAGTTCCTCGGACACTGTCATACTGTTTCCACGCACTGTATGTTAGGGTCCTCCTACAAAGATGTGAGGACACCAAAGCCTTGGTCCAACATACCAGTACAGTCCTGCACTGCTCGTCCAATTTCTTCCAACCCTGTTTGGATAGCACTAATGCGTTGGTCTCTAACTTCCAGGGGAGTGGAAGGCTGCGCCTTCAACTGCAGCTCGACAATATGGAGATTTAGCTCTAGCTGCACTCGCATTGTTTCCTCGTGCATGTTTTAGACTCCACTTTCCAAACAGTGGATCCACACTTCTGTTGGTAGGTCCGTGGTGATGGACAACTCTGGGACGCACAAGCATGCTTCATCAACTGTATGTACTAGCTGTTGGTTTTGTGACACCAATTCATCACGCTGCAGGCTGAGCTGTTCGATGTTGATCTTTTTCTCACTCATCACCTGAATCGTGTGGCCCTCCCTAGTGTAGAGCTCTGTTGTTATTTGATCCTGCAGTTGGTACAATGTGTCTCGCGGAAGGGCAGCCAAATTAAGGCTAAGTCCCTTGATCCTACCAACCGCGGCTCTGTCAATCTCATTCTCTATTGCTAGCACCCCTTCCAGTAGCACTATGGTATTGGCCATCCTTGCGCATAGAATCTGCTCTGTTGCTGATGTGCCTGCTGCGACACAGGTGGATATGGTTCCTTCCTGTGGGGGCCCCACCTATAGTTCCTGCAGTTGCACCCTTAGGGCCCCCAACACAGTCTGCTGCTTCCACATGACTTCTTGGAGTGCTTCCTCGGTGACATCATGAACCATCTCGCCGATGTCATAGAGATCACCTTTCGTTAACGTGATCGGGTCGATGGCCAATTTGGAGGCCTTAACCTTTTTTCGTGGACCTGATCTCTCTATGACCCACGACCTTTTGAGTTGGGCGGAAGTTGTGCCCTGGTCCGTGCCTTCTTCTGCAAGGTTTGTATCCTCTACCTACTGTCCTGTAGACAATTATTGGCCCTCCTCTGCCTGCTTTTTTGTGGCCCCTGTTGTCTGCACTGTTGCTGATACTTTGCTGGCCTTTGCCTGCTCCGTGGTTGCTTGTGCTGCCTCGTGGACTGCCCTTACCTCTGTTGCCACTTTTTCATTGCACCACCTCTTGGCTAGCTACGTGATGCGTAGCTTGGCCTCATCCTTTCTTTTCTGTGCTACTGTCCTATCCAACTCCGCCAAATCCGGGGTGCGCCAACCGGGAGGCCATGATTCTAACACTATAAAAATTGCATCATCAATGGCAATGAAGGGGAGCTTGGTCCACTATTATGCCATATCCTTTCACACCTTGATGTAGATATTGTGCCTGTCTGCCTTGAAGTCTGCAAAGCTCTGCAGACTATTGTGCACTATGGGGGACAGGCACGACCTCCTATTAATCCACATTTGGATGCTTGCCTCCATGAGCACCCAGAAGAACTTTGTCTCGCGAATCTGCTTTTCATCCTTGGTAGCCCAGAGCGACGTGTACTTCGCGGCCTCTAGTAAGTCACGCTCAATGCTCGGGAACTGATTATCCTTCGGCAGTTCTCCCACTACCAACAAAATGGACAAGAGCAACCACGTGTAGTGGAAGGTCTTACCCTGCTCCTGGGCTTCCTTGCAGTTGATCAAGAATTCCTCACAGAGGAACTCGGCCTAGTTGAATTGGACCCCCTCTGCATATTGTTTGGCCAATGCAACTACCGGCGTTGGTACTTCATCGTCATTGTATTTTCTCATTACCTTCCCAGCCAGGAGTTGGGTGGCTACGTGCACCCCTTTATCCTTGATACTGCTGATGGCGTAACCCCTCTTTTTCTTCTCGAGCTTATATTTTTTCTTCATGGCTTCTACGAGAGCCAAATCGCCGCTCTTTCCTGCTATTGTCATGGGGTCCTTTCCCTTATAGGGAAGCCGAGAAATTATGTGGATGAGAGCCGCCGTGATGGGAATAGGCTCCTCCAGCCATAAGTACCCATCATGCACCAAGAAAAGTAGTTGCCCGATGACAAAAATGGTGATGGGCATGTGGTGAAAGTGTGGTATCCATAGAAGATGAAGCAATCTGGCCTTCTCCACACCACGCAACCATTTTTTCGGGTCTAATGTTATTACTGGTCCCTTTGTGGTCTGCTTCATGAGGCTCTTCGTCTCTAAGTGTGGGAACTTCTCACTGTCCACGAGGTCCCAATCTTCAAACTTCATTGTGGGCACATGGCCCAGGTGAGAGCCCTCAAACACAATTCCATTAGGGAGGAGCAGGGTCTAGAGCGCGCTCTTTGTGGCATCCAGATCCTTTGGTATCTTACTTTTCCCTTTTCGTGTAGGGATGTACTCGGGCAATTTTGCGCAGAGCGCACCGACTGGATATCCTCTTCCATGTACTTTGCTTCCTCTATCTCAACAATGAGAGCCTATAGGTCCTACTCCTCGTCATCTGTCTCAATAATGACACCCTTGACCTTTTCTTCCATTGAGAGCTTACCGAACCATGGATTCCTCGGGGACATGCGCACTGGTCCCACTGCCTGCATATCTTTTTTTAGTCTTGCGTCCGAGGTGATTTTGGGATTTCTAGCATGACCCCAGTATCTTCGGGAACATCATTTACCATGGGGTTCTACATGGCCTCGTTAGTGGTTCCTTTTGCAAAGCCCAAACCTCTCCTAGTAGCCGCCATCTTGTTTGAACTGTATGTGGTCTTTCACTGTTAGGCCCCTATACTACTAGTGTAACCCCTTATTGTTATTATTATAACCCACTTATTATATTGATGTACCCATGTAGTGCCCATATTGTTACTATTGTGCCCCATAGAGGCCCACTATTGTTATTATTGTGCCCTTACATTATTATTGTTATGTCGGCTCTGGTTATGTTATAACCCCTTACACTCCTATATATAGAAATGAGGTCTTTTCATTTGTATCATCCAAGAATTGTTCATTTATGTAATGTAAAGGAGGTTGCCTCCTCGAAGAGGCTGAATTCTAAGGCGTTGATCTATCTTTTCTATCTTTTCATGAGCTGGTTCCATAACATTTGGTATCAGAGCTTTGGATTCTAGGGTTTCGCTGCTCCAAACAGGTCATCGTGGCATTTTCACTATAACTTTTTTCTGTGAAGTTTTAGAAGTCGCAAAAAGAACCCATTTGAGAAGAAATTGCTCTGAACCTTGGGTCCGAATTTCAAATCTTTTCGCTCCATATTTGCGGAGATATGCTCTAAGGAAGTTGGTCTTTTTGCAGACTCCTGAATTACATTCAAAACAGGTGACCCAGGGAAAATCGTCATAACTTTCTCTCTAGGGATCAGATTGAAATTTCGTAAGAAGGTACAGAAGGAGGACGGACTGGAGTTTCTTGTATATCTGCTTCAGAACCAAAGGTCAAAAATTGTACACGTGGTACTTCATACAATTTCACTCTTCTGGAAAGGTCTATAATCAGGTCATCTTGGGAGATTGTGCATAACTCTTTCTTGGAGAATCCAATTTGGATCAGACTGGTGGCATTGGAAAGAGGACATAGAGGGCTACTATATTTCACAATTTTAGAACTTAAAGATCTGAAAGTACAGAGTTATAGTCGTTTCAAGGTCGAGCTCCTAAAATCAAGAAAAAGCAAGATGAACAAGTTTGATGGCAAGGATCCGGTAAATTGGATACTTCAGATGGAGAAACATTTTGATCTACATGGTGTAAAACTGTTACAAAAGGTATGTATTGCATCTTCATATTTAGAACCAAATCAATTTTTATGGTATGAAGGGCTTTGTTCTCGTAAAAAACTTGTTACATGGTCAATTTTCACGGAGGAAATGATGGCACATTATGAGGATACAAAGAGCAACACCTTCTTTAGAGCAACACCACAACAATTGGAAAGAGTAAAAGGGCTTTGTGACATAATGGAAAGAAAAATTATGGAAACCAGAAAGCATACCCCTCACAACTATAAAGATGGAAGTGTTGCTTCTCCCAGCCTTCCACAACCTACAAGGGTTACACCACAAAAATTGGAGGAAAAAAGAGAAAAAGGGCTTTGCTACAATTGTAATAACAAATGCGCTAAAGGTCATAGGTGTGCTGAGAAAAAATTATTTTACATAGAATATGAAGAGGAGGAAGAAAATGATCAAGAAACATCAAAAGAAGAGGATATACGCAAGGACACCACCCCAGAGAAAGAAGAAACGAATCAGATCATATCTTGTAAAGCATTGGCAAGAATTACCACTCCTCAAACTCCCAAGATAGAAGGACATATCAAGAAGAAAAAGGTGCAAGAAGTGAAAGATCACATCGAGAAAGAAGAAATGGATCCAACCATATCTTGTAATTCAATGGACGAAATTACCACTCCTCAAACTATCAAGATAGAAGGACACATCAAGAAGAAAAATGTTCAAGAAGTGAAAGATCACATCGAGCATCAAGAAATGAATCCGACCATATCTTGTAAAGGACTGGAAGAAATTACCACTCCTCAAAAGATAGAAGGACATATCAAGAAGAAAAAGGTTCAAGCAGAGAAAGATCACATCGAGCATCAACATCAATTTCTCCAACTTTTAAAGGATAGTGCCACTTCGTTGCAAAATCAAATGAAACAACAGGTAGATCAACATCGTAGTGAAAAATGTTTTGATGTAGGTGATTGGGTATTTTTACTGCTACATCTCAAGCAAGCTATTTATGAGAAGGAAATGTTGGCAATACTACATGCACTTAAAAAATGGTGACCTTACCGAATGGGAAGACTCTTCAAGGATGAGGATGTGGAAGCATTGTTTTGTGCTATTTATATTATCCAACCAAATTGGATAAATGAAGCAAGGGATGAATGGAAGAAGGACAAAGAATTATGGCCACTTATTCAAAAGTTGCAAAATATCCCAATTCAAGCAATATTGCCAGAAATTGAAGGGGAAGGAAAAATCATATTGGAACCTCGAGCAGTCACAGAAACAAGAACCCGACAGCTACGAAATCAATCAATTTCAGAGTATCTCATCAAGTGGAAGAACTTACCCACTGAATATTCCACATGGGAGGACAAGAATTTCATACAGAAGCATCAAGAACTACTCAAGCATTGAGGACAATGCTTCTTGAAGGAGAGGGGCATGTTAGGCCCTATACTACTAGTGTAACCCTTTATTGTTATTAGTATAACCCACTTATTATATTGATGTACCCATGTAGTGCCCATATTGTTACTATTGTGCCCCATAGAAGCCCACTATTGTTATTATTGTGCCCTTACATTATTATTGTTATGTCGGCTCTGGTTATGTTATAACCCCTTACACTCCTATATATAGAAAGGAGGTCTTTTCATTTGTATCATCCAAGAATTGTTCATTTATGTAATGTAAAGGAGGTTGCCCCCTCGAAGAGGCTGAATTCTAAGGCGTTGATCTATCTTTTCTATCTTTTCTTGAGCTGGTTCCATAACATTCACGAACTTAGGGGCTCGAATATTGCTCAGTGCTCAACACTCTGTGCTCTAATCAACTTCTCAAATCTCAAGTGAACAAGTGTTGTCTCGTGGCTAGCCCCTAAAGTTTTATAGCTCCTTTTGAATTCAAATTCGACCGTTCCCCCCAATTACAGGCCATCAATGCTTTCTTGGTGGTAGATTGTCCCAAATCATACCCATAATTCGCGTCTTAAATTCCCACTACCTACTCCATTTGGCCTTAAATCATACATATCATCATGAACAGTGACACCAACGGTCACTTCCCAGCTTATTCGCACGACAATGTTGTCCCTCGTGCGCAGTCATGAAACTTGTGACATCCTGTTACTGTGTGCATTTCCCAGAATGCGCAGCCCCGTGGCAGAATATTTTCTAGTCTCGCGCTTCCTTTCAACTGCCTGGAGCGCTAAGACTATATTTCCTATGACTAGTTAGGTGGTCACACCACCTGTGGAAGCCTTCATTTTTCTCTCTAATGTAGTTCGCAGAAAATGCTCAAGTGCCCTCACGATAGCTGGCGCTCGTGCTCTATCGTATGTAGTGCGCTCCCCTAGTTACTGTGTTTGGTAAGATGCAGTCGTAGCCATGCCAGTAGAGTCATAAACTCTCGACGATATTCTTCTAATTCGGTGGTACGATCATCCACACCTTGCCTTGTCATCCTTGGTCTGTTGACGAGAAATGCTCCCTTTATTTTGTTTTCTAGCCCCTTGACCTCTACATCCATTAAAATGCCTTTCTTCCTTAACTATACCTATTCTAATTCAAGCTCGTGAAGCCTATATTTTCCCAGTTGAATTTCTTTCTAAAGCCTTATGTGTTTGACCTCACGTAACTGAGTGATTTCTTCATCCTTGGCTGCGCACACTATCACCTCTGCGGGCGCTATTACATGTGGATTCCTCTTTGCATTCTCTTCAAAACTTATGGTACCTACTATGTTCCACCCCTTTGGAATCAGTTCTACAGTCGAGGTTTTGCACATGGTCCTATAGGCCCATCGAACTGCTGGTACGCGGCAGGTCCCAATCAGTGCATCTCGCCTGTTGAACCCTATTCAGTACTTCACACACCCTATCAAATGCTTCTCTGTAGATAATTGGTAGCACATGTCGCCTTTACTACTACTGCATTTTGTTCTAATTCCCTATTCTGGGAGTGGTGTGCACTTGTGCAGGCTATACATATGTCTGTACCCATCGGGAAAGGTGGGTGTGCAAGTTGTTCCGCCTCTGGTGACTGGCTCTCATTATGAGTTGGGGTTTTCCCAAGCATAGGCGCATCATCCTTCTGCATCTGCGCCAGTCCTCAAAATTTCCTTGATGCATACGCCACCATCATGCAGGCATTGCGCGTAGTGCCCACTTCAGAGCATCGAATCATTGTTGTTCTGGTACTGCGCTTTCAAATTTGTTCAGGAATTCATCCACCGCTGTAAACCCATCATATGCAGGCAGATCCCTTGCCTCTGTTGTCACACAACACGGTTATCTAACCATCATGTTGCAATTAAGCATTGTTACTTTGTGCAGCTGATTCTTCCATCGCTCTATCTCTTCATCTAAATCCGAAGTGCAGGAGCTTTCGTGCTCCCATGAAATCCTTCCATCTACGGTCGGATTCACCCAATCCTCTTCTCGCATGGTAGTCTTGTAAATACAATCAAGATCGTCGTCACTATCAACGTCATGCACCGGTTCAGTGTATCATGCTCCTTCAGTTGGATCTAGTGGTACTACTATGCGTAGTGACTTTTTTTCAAAGATCATTTTGTGCTTCTTCAAATTTATGTCTCCATTCATATTGGTGGCCTAGTCTATTCCTAGTAGCGCGAGATAGGGATTATTTTCATTGACAATCTCTATCACTTCAAAATCCACCTGCGCGCTCGCGCCTTCAATATCTACTGCTACCCCTTGCTATCTTCCCATGGGCAAGATATATTGATGGTTTGCCCTTCGTAACTGAATAGGAGACCACTGTAGCACAGGTATGCCCATGCGTTCCCATGTTTTTTTGGAAGTACATTCACATTTGATCTGAGATCAGGATTACTTGATCCATTTCATACTCGCTGATTTGTGCAGTCAATGTCATTTCTCTTCCTGTGTGCAATGCATGCTTTCCAAGTTTTCGGACCACGCGCGGTTTTCCTCACCCCACAGACCTAGTGATAAGTTCCTGTAGTCCTTTTACTACCTTGCTGTCATGTAGAAGTTTCATGCATGTCTCTAGAAAGGTAGTGAGCATTGAAGGATCCATCCCTGGTTCTAGTTGATCCTTACTACCTAAAGTGGAGGCCTCTATGAAGATCTTCTTGGCTTCCATGAATGTCTCCTTCGTGCACTCTAAATCAAATTCAGGTTCCTTTGTAGGAGCCTTGCGAACCCACGCACTTTCTTCTGAATTCTTACCTTTATCATCGCCAGTGGTCATACCACTCCTGAGCATCATGTTTACGTTCGGGTCTTCTTCACGTGGCTCTTACCTCATCATCTGCAAATTTTGAGTTGGAGGGGGATGAAGTACCTCTTTTTCATGCAGTCTCGCTATCAATTTAGGGCAGTCTTATGCCTCATGATCAAACTGAGTACAATACAAACATGATGTCCTTGTCGGGTTTGTACAATTGCGGGCATTGTGCCCTGGCCCTTCGCAATTTTAACAAATTATCTATTCGTGACCCCTTCTTGGTCCCATTCCACCTCGACCTCGACCGTGCCCCTGAAATTGAGGGCTCGCATTTCAGCTTGCACCCTATAGGTAGGAGTCTGATTCATTATTAGTTCATAGCTTCTGCAGGTGTGTTCATCATGGCCTACCGACCTGCAGAAATTACAAAACAGTTGCTGGGACATCTGCGTATACTTCTGCAATAGATGAAAATTATCTATAGTGTGCTTTCCTCCTATTTGATAGATTGTGCACCATAATGCAGGCACCATGCTTGGTCTTGCTTATCCCTCAGGTCTTAACAACATCGACCCTCCTCCGGCCAAGTAATTTGCGAACACTGGACAGTGGTCCTTGTCATGCCCCTAACCTTTGCATTTTATGCACCATACCTCCTCACGTGCCTCTAGTAGAGTGTCCTGTCCTGTTTCAAACTCTACATCTCCAGATAAATATTTTGTAGTTGCGCATGGATTTTTTGGAATCCCAGACTAGGGTTTTGTATAAGGGTCTCATGCAATCTCATTGCCATCTCCAAAGCTTCGGCCTGGGTGGAAATTTTTTGCTGTGATAGCGCTGTCCTTAAGTGCGGTTTTAGTGATGCTACAAACCATGCGCAGCATTGTCCATCCGTCAACATCATGTTGGCTTCGCGAATCATACCCTTCTGTCTTTGGTCCAAATCCCAGGAGGTCTTTCCTGGGAGCATCACGATCTCCTTAAACCCGATGATTGATTGTGTTTCCGACTTTGGCCTGCTAGATTCCTTGTTCAGCGCGGTTTGAATATTTCTGTGATTCCTACATTTGGATGGTCATTAGAATGCTTGATGTACCATGTTAATGCACGATCCTGTAGCACACTTACCAACGTAGCCTTTTTTATATTGTCATCCACGACTCCGTGTGCTTCCCATACTTCTCTTACCACGAACCAGAATTGGTATGGATCTTCATTCCCTACTCCTCTGAATATTGGTAGTTTGATTGCACCTTCCATACTGAATTGTGGTGGTGGCAGAGGTGGGGTGGGTGGAGATGGAGGTGATGAGGGTGAGATTGGTTCCGGTGTAGGTGGAGGTGGTAAACACGGAATTCGCTGCCTTATCATACTGACTGTGCTTCTCGAAGAAACTTTTGTGAGATCTTCCTCGCTTTCCCGTGAGGGGGAAATTAAGGGACTGGTTTTCAATTCTTCATTACTTCCGCTTCTGTAGACCTTCCCACTTTGCGTTGTCCCAAACATTAATTTATTCACATAACCCGCTTTTCACACAATAGCATCTTAATCCAAGTGTTCAAAGATTTGATATACTTACCTCGCGGTCCCTTGAGGAAACGTCGCTTCGCCTCACTGTAGCTGATGGTCGTATCTACTACAAACTCAGTGATAAATTGTCCTATAATTCAGTCGAGCCAATGGTCCATGGCTCACGTGATCTTATCTCTTGATGCTTCTAGTCTGCGTGCTAATTCTAGAGTCCAAACGATTGGTTTGTCGAGCCTACACCTTCCCTGACTGTCTGCTAGCTTCGTGATCCACTCATACAGCTCAGACGGAAAGGATGCAAAGAAAATTTCATGGATTTCCGTATACAAGTAGTGCTCCAACCACTATTCCTTAGATACTCGTGGATTTCTATTTTCCTTTGCCATGAACTTGTGAATCTTCTTGTCCAACCACTCTTCAATTTCTTTCTTTGTTGGATTCCAGTGGCACGACTTCAGACATCCCTTATGCAGATCCTAGTCCTGGCAACGGAACCATTTCTTTTCTTGTAGGGGCTTGACCTAGGTTCAGAGGTGATTTAGCCAAACAAATCCCGGTATTACTGGCCCTTTCAGCAACAATCCATGGAGCGCAGGCTGAGGTCTCACTTGAAGTAGTATGGGAGGGTGCTAGAACCAGGTTTCCGCACCCTGGGGATGTCTGATGAGCTTTGTCGGTCTGCGCACGTCGCTACGCACATCTATTTATCCCTTGCAACCTGTGATGCTACCTTCGTGCAACCCTACTCGAGGCACGATCCATATTATTACCCAAGTTCTTACTAGTAACCTGTTATTATCCAATTACTTAACTTATATGTGTAAGTCTAGTGATAATTAACAATATATCCAGCATTCATATAAGTGCGCGCGATAAATAAAACAATATAAATGCATAGAAAATCATACAAAACTAGATACACAGTATTTAGAATCAAACTTCTTTGTATTATTCTTCGTTCAAGGTTACAGACTCGACACCGCCCTACACACTCAGTTGCGGACTCTACTAGGCCTTTGTGCACTTAGTTGCAGAGCCTCTTCCTACTACTACAACCCAATACACTTAGACTCTTACTCGATTCTCGAACCATTCATATTCATCTATCTCCAATTCGCTCCTTAGCTATCTTTACAACTTAGAGCCTCGCTCTATTTATACAATCCCATGGTCTGCGGACCATGGGTAGGCCGACATGCCATTACATTAAATTACAACACTTAGGGCAGACAACCCTATGACTCAATATACATTCCGCGTTCCGCGCCCGCAATTCGTGAAGTCTTACAACATATTTGACCAAAACTTGGGCTTTGAGCCCCAAAACATGTTGTGAGGAGATCTGATGCCCAACATTCCCATGCATTGGGAATTGATTTTGGTGATATTTTTTCTCCTATTGCCAAGTTAGCTTCTATTGGATTATTTTTATATGTTGTTGCCGTTTTTGATTTTGAGGTAGAACAAATGGATGTGAAGACAACAATTATTCATGGGGATCTGGACGAAGAGATCTACATGAAGAAACTAGAAGGCTTTGTAGTGAAGGTTAAGAAAGAATTGGTATGCAAGTTAAAAACAAAGTCTCAATATGGGTTAAAGTAGTCACCAAGGATGTTGTATCAAAAAATTGATACACATATATGGGGACTTGGATTTACAAGGAGAAAAGAAGATCACTATGTCTATCTTAAATTAATTGGTGGCCATGTTATTTATTTGGTATTATATGTAGATGATATGTTGTTGATTGGAAATGAAAAATAAATTATCTAGGATTTGAAGACCTAATTGCCCTCTAAATTTGACATGAATGATCTTCATGATACAAACTATATTTTGGGCATGGAAATTAAATGAGATCAAGAAAATAAGAAGATATGGTTAAACCAAAGGAAGTATGTCAATATAATATTATAGAGGTTTAATATGTAGGATAGTAAACCAGTGAAGGTTCCTATACCTATAGGTGCAGAGTTATTTGTTGAACAATGTCCCAATACACATGAAGAGGAAGAGGAAATTTCTTGTGTTCCATATGCAAGTTCAGTTGGTAGACTAATGTATGCAATGGTCTATACCAGACCAGACATTGCACATGTAGTGGGATTATGTCAAAATCAGGGAAGAAGCGATTTTTTAGGTATTTGTGTGGCACTAGTGATTATGGTTTGTGCTACCAAGGAAGACCAAGATTAGATAGAGTGATAGACATACGTGACTTTGTTGATACAGATTGGGATGGAGACCTAGAGCAGAGAAGATCTAAAAGTGGGTATGTGTTTAACCTATTTGGAGGAGTAGTCAATTGGATGAGAAAGAGACAATTTGTAGTGGAACTTTCAACTATAGAGGCTAAATGCATGGAAACCATTCATGCAAGCAAGGAAGAAATTTGGTTGCAGAGATTGTGTTCAAGTATGGGGTCAGTACAATGAGCTATGAGGATAGACTGTGACAACCAAAGTGTAATTTTCTTGGAAAAGAACCTTGCTTATCATTTGAATAAAAAGAACATTGATGTTTAGTATCAATTTGTGAGGGATATGGTTGAAGACGAAAAGGTGTTTTTTGTAAATGTGGAAAATTTGAAGAATATTGCAGATGCATTGACAAATTCTGTGAGCACTGATAATTTTCTTGGTGTATAGAAACAATGGACATTGTAGCTTGGTACCAATGACTGTGCACTCATGTATTCCCTGTGTGGAAAGAAAACAACACGTGGGAGAATGTTGAGTATGTGTTATACTCTTTCCATGACTAGTCCCAGGTTTTGTTACATTGTGTTGGGTGCAGTGGAATGGTCACGGGGCTGTAGTAATACTCCTACTAGTAGTTGTTACAAATGTTTCTTCACCCCACTTGCTTCTATAACGTACTTCCTATACAACCTAATGATTGAAAATGGGGATTCTGACAATAGTTAGATCTCATGCTCCACTTCCCTGGGTGGTAACCCTTTAGGATCATGGGGTCTGGGGCAACGCCCTGGGAATTTGTTTTTTAATGTGGACCCATGGATAGGCGGTGGACCCACCCATGGTTATGCGCATGGTTTTTTTGGGCATGGTGGTTTTTCCATGATATTATATAGATCCAATCAAGGGAACTATGGTTATGCTCTAATCCAAGGTTAATGGATTGGGGTTTATGAATGCTCTGACATGTATATAATGTATTGTAACATTGAAAGGTACAATGAAAAAAATCAATCTTGTTTTCCCGATTTGGGTTCCAGGAGAAAATCTCTGTGTATATTTTATGTTCTTGCCAATGTATATACATATTTTTTTGTTTTAAGAATTTGTTTGCAAGTAATTTCTATACAGGGTTAAAACCTACACTCCTTGGGAAAATTCATCGTATAGCTTCCAATTTTAACCTCCCCTAAGAACAGGTTGTTTCATTTCCTCATGCATAACATTATATTGGTGGTTGTCAAAGGGATCTAGCCACTATGATAATAACATCTACATTATCTCTTTGCATTTCTTCCCTTGGGATGTTCATCAAAACCCTTACTTTGAGGCATCTACTCTTACATTCAACTCTTTCTTTTCTTTATACCATTCATATTGCAATTTAGAAACCATCAAATTTTCCTTCTGATGCCTCTTGTTCTCCTCTAACATTTCATTTTCTTCAACGAGGGTCATCTTGTTCCTAGTAAGTAACTCATTTTGGGTCTTTATATATAGTTCTAAGACCTTCAATTCCTCTATGATTTTTTCATTATTTTGATTTTCCTCTTTTTCTTCTTCATCGTTTCTTCAATAGTATTACATGCGAATCTTGCCTTTTTTTATTTGAAGAGAGTTCTTCATGATATCGTGAAGTTCCTTTTCAATAGGGGACTCTTCTTCTTCTGTGAAGATATATTCTTCTCTTGTTGGAATATCTGATTTTTCTTCTGTCTTTTCTTGTTGATGGTTGTTTCTCTATCACCTTGGGCTCTAAGGACTCAATATAATCATAAAGTGTTTATTTACATTCATTTATTTCTAAATTAGGAGTGGTGTCGAATAAAAATTTGGTCCTCAACTTCTTTGCAACATTAGCAAAAGACTATTCATTTTATTGATCATTTTGACTTTGTATTTCCATTGCTTATGTAATTCTTCTTCTTGATGAAATGGTTTCTGTACCTTTTTATTCTTGTGTTGATTGAAGCTTCGATGAGGGAATTTCAACCACTTATTCTTATTTTTTTCCTTCCTCTTCTACTGTCAATTCTCTGTCACTAACAATGTTCTCAATATTATCTTTAAGAAACTTTTCCCAAGTTTGTCCTTATTCTTGAATTCATATTATATGATCAAATAAGTAAAACCATGATGATACAATTTTTATCCTCATTTTTGGGTTGTCTTTGAATGAGTTTTTCCATATTTGTAACATTGTGTAATAGAAAATATGTCATTCTTAGAATTGTAGAATTTTTCTTCAAATTAGCTACCTCTGATACCATGTAGAAATTCCCACTGTAGATCACCTGGTAATGCAATGTACTAAAGCAAAACACTTGATCTACTTCTACAAACAAGTTAGTAGAAGCATAATCAAACATGAGCAACATCAATAAGAACACATACAACTGATATGGAGAAATCAAACACACATAACACAAAAGAATTTACCCGGGGAAAATCTCAGCCTAAAACCCCAACTTTGTATTATCATACAAGTGGAAATATAGCCAGTATTACAAAAAGAATTAGATCAAAAGCTATGCTACTCTCTGCAATACCTCTATTGCTCATAGATAGTCAAATTTCCTTTATCTAACCTCTGGTCTGCCCTCCAAGCTTCCTATTTCTTTGCACAATTCTGATTAGGTCTAGTGTAGCCACTTGTGTGAATTGGCCTCTTCACACACTCACTAACCTATGATCCAACTACGCAGTCCTGAAGGAGATAAATCCTCATCATGGATGAGCTTCATTTTTAGGAAAAATATTCATCCAACTGATAGTACATTGTACCTTCTCTGATCTCAACTGGGTCTTTGTTTGAACTAAATGCATGAGTTATTCATGAGAGAATCTTCAACTGTCTGAATTACAGTAGTTACATGCATGCAAGCATTAACTAACTAAACTCTCATTAATTAAACAAACTGTTAAATTAATCTAATTGGACTTGACTCAGTTAATCGAGCCAACTAATTACAACTCAATATTAGAATCATCCTGATCTCTTTAACTGATGGATAAATTCCTCGTATAATAGATAAATTGTTGCATGTCCTCACATAAACTTCAAGTTTGTTTTTCCTTAACTAATTAACTCAAGATTAATTAATTAATTAATTAATTAATTTACAAACTGTTGTTAATATCAAATTCGAATTTTACTTCATATTTCTAGTCCAGGGAATGACTAAAATAGGAATCCATATTGAACAGCTAAAAATAGCAATTTTATTTTTAGCACTTCCATTTTTCATTCCTTATTGCCCAATCCAACACTAGTACCCAAACTGTTATTTTTAGTAGTGCTATTTTTAGCACTTCTATTTTTAGCATTTCTTGTTGTCATTTTCAACACTCCCTCTTAACAAGAAAGGCTTTCTCTTGAACCCAATCCTATACCTTCAGAATGTTCTGCATGCAACTCTTCTACCAAGTGTGGTTGCTTTAGCAGCTCTCGGAACAAAAAAAATCCCAACTGACCTCTCTGTTGGGCTAGAAACATACTCTGATGTTGAAGCTCTACCTATTGTTGACAAGTGCTCCCTCTTTGACCTCTGCGCTACTGCAACATCTCCATGCATCTCACATCATTGCACACCTCTCTGTGCCATCCTACACTGGTGCAACACACTTGTGCCTCTCGCATTGTTGCAGCCTGCTAGCTCTGCATTGTCTTGGGATTCTTGCACTGTATCTCTCTCTGCCAGTCCATCCGCATCTAGCTGTATCGAATCAGTCAATCCTGCTACTCCTCATCGGGGCTCCTATAGCAAAGTCGAACCAAAGAGGTTGGGTACCTCAAGGATCATGCCCTTCCTCCTTGAGACGATCACTCCACATCGCCCCACCTCCTACCTGGAGGTATGGCTACATGTGATCCCTCTGCCCACCTGGCTCAAAGTTTCCCCCTATTGGAGGTCTTTTCATGAGTAGATGTCTCTAATCGATCTCCACTCAGCTTCCCCTGTTGTGACTGCTCCACAACCTCCTGAAGATGCTGCACCAATCATGGCTCCTCCATAATCGTCTAAGACTTCTTCTGGCACTGCAAGTTGAGAGATAATATACTCTCCCTTTCAACCACCAAGTCTCCATCAGTTTCCTTGTTGTTCAAGGCTTTGCATGCATATTGAACCTTAAGAGCATATAGGTTCTTGACCCGTGAACCGATCTGCTTCACCTGTCCAGTGATGATGTGTCTAAGGAAAACCTTTCCCTTACTGAAGACTACATCATAGCTTGTGTCTTCCAGCATCGCGATCGACACCAAATTTCTCTTCAGTCCTAGTACATACTTGACATCAATTAAGGTAAGGCGAGCTCCATGCTCCCTTTGAAAAATAACCGTGCCTACACCAGATACACTGTACTTTTCATCATTACCCATTTCTATGAGTAGCTGGAGATCTTTCTCCTCCAATGTACTAAACAAACTCTTATTTCCAGTCACGTGGAAAGAAGCTCCACTGTCATGAAACCAACCACTTCCCACCATGGATGAAACCATGCATGCAAAGAGTGTGAAATCCAATTCGAACTGTGAAGCAAGTGCCTCACCTTCAAATCCTTCCCCAGATCCCTTCTTGGATTTCCTCTGTGGACAATTTGTAGCAAAATGGCCCACCTCATAGCAACGGAAGCATCGCACTTTCGATTTGTCAAACTTCTTCCCACCATGAGAAGAACTGGATTCAAAAAGAGAAACCTTCTCCTTCCCCTTCTTCTCCTTACTCACTAAGGCACAATTTTCTTCATCCTCCATGGATGAAGAACCATCTCTGGTTCTTCTTCTTATCTCCTCCTGCATCAAATCTAGCCAAATTCATTCCCAATCTGGAAGTTTCTCTCTTCCATTAACCGAGTCCTTGTAGCTATGCTAGCTCTTAGGAAGGCCGAGGAGTGCAAGACTCACCATGTCATCATCAGCTGTCACGATCCCTACACTTCCAAGCTCATCCCTCCATGTGGTGAGCTTGTTCAGATACATAGAGATCGTTTCGCCCTTTTCACACTTGATCTTATGAAGCTTGTCTTTCAGTGCCAGCTTCCTTTGATCACTGCTATTCTGATATAGATCTTTCAATGTTTTCCACATTGAAATTGGTGTCTCCTTCCCATGGAGACTCGAGACTATGTGATCTCGAAGTCCCTCTAGAAGGATTCTCCTTGCTTTAGCCACACATTTCATCCATTTAGCCAATTCAGTAGCACCAGTTGGCTTGGGGACTTCTTGATCAATGAAGTCCTTTGGACTGTTATCCTCTAATACTGCTTCCATGTGATCCTTCCAGGCTATATAATTCAAACTGACATCAAGGGCATATTTGAGTCTCAAACCATAGAACACCATAGGTGAAATAGAGATGTGATAAGAACTCAATTTCTATATTCAGAAATCACAAACTTTAACTTCTCCCTTCTTGTATATTGTTCTTCCTTGATCACCTATGCTTTGGTACCATGTAGAATTTTTCTACAAATCAGCTACCTTTGATACCATGTAGAAATTCCCATTGTAGATCACCTGGTAATGCAATGTACTAAAGCAAAACACATGATCTACTTCCACAAACAATTTAGCAGAAGCTTAATCGAACATGAGCAACATCAATAAGAGAACATATAACTGATATGGAGAAATAAATCACACATAACACAGAAGAATATACCCAGGGAAAGCCTTAGCCTAAAACCCCAACTTTGTATTATCATACAAGTGGAAATATAGCCAGTATTACAAAAAAAATCAGCTCAAAAGCTATCTTGCTCTCTCTGCAATACCTTTGCTACTCATAGACAGTCAAAAGCCTCTATCTAACCTCTAGTTTTCCATCCAAGCCTCCTATTTCTTTGCGAAATTCTGATTGAGGTCCAGTGCATCCACTTGTGTGAATTGGCCTCTTCACACACTCACTAACCTTTGATCCAACTACGCAGTCCTAAAGGAGATAAATCCTCATCATGGATGAACTTGCTTTATAGGAAAAATATTCATCCAACTGATAGTACACTGTCCCTAGTCTAATCTCAACTAGGTCTCTATCTGAACTGACATGCATAAGTAATTCATGAGAGAATCTTTAGTTATCTAAAGTACAGTAGTTACATGCATGCAAGCATTAACTAACTGAACTCTCATTAATTTAACAAACTATTAAATTAATCTAAATGGACTTGACTTAGTTAACTGAGCCAACTAATTACAACTCAATATTAGAACTCATCCTTATCTCTTTAACTGATGGATAAATTCCTCAATTAATAGACAAACTATTTCATGTTCACACATACACTTCAAGTTTGGTTTTCCTTAACTAATTAACTCAAGATGAATTAATTAATTAATTTACAAATTGTTGTTAATATCAAATTTGAATTTTACTTCGTATTTCTAGTCCAAGGATTGACTAAAATAGGAATCCATACTAAATAGCTAAAAATAGAAATTCTATTTTTAGCACTTCCATTTTTCATTCCCTATTGCCCAATCCAGCACTGGTACCCAAACTGCTATTTTTATCAGTGCTATTTTTAGCACTTCTATTTTTAGCATTTCTTGTTGCCATTTTCAACAAGAATTTCATCCTTTTTCATACCTTGTAATTACCTAATATGATACAAGGATATAAGGCTAGATATCCCTTCACATATAACATAGCTTTGAACTAAGAGAGTCAATTCCTCCCAAGGATGCTTCATCCATGTTTTGGGCCTAAAATTGAGTGAATTTGGCTCTCACTTTGATCATTTCATAAAGAGGGCCCATGCTTTGTCTTCCAACTTGTGATTTTTGAACCAATTTTCCCTAGTTTGGGGAAACCCTATCACTTTGTGTTGTTATATGCTTAGATATATGCATTACTAAGTTTCCTACAATGTCACTCTCTCCATCAAAAGTATGAGAATGTTGTGGTCACTTCACGACAATATCCATGAACATTTGAGAAAATGTATAGCCATCCAACTTCTTGTAAAATGGTCATTGTATCATAATGTGATTTTATATTTCAAGTGTGTATGGCCCAGTTGTGATTTCCATTTGAAACTTTGTGTTGAATAACCTATGAATACTATGATTTTATCAGCAATCTCTACCTCAGGAAAGGGAAAAAAACCAATTTTTTGAAAAAGAACACTATGGAAATTTCAATCTCATCTGACTGAGTAAATAATGGTGTATAATTTCAATTACACATAAGAATCATTGTTTAGATTTCATGTTGACACCAACTCAAAATTATTTTTGGAAGAATGATTCAACTCAAAACAAGCTCTAGGAAAACTCTGTAGTCGGTTGTTGAAAAAAACATTTTAATTCTAAGTGACTAGAAATTGGGTTTGCATCTTAACCAACATTTCTTCAAGATGTTTCATCTTGAGCACAATTTAACTCTATATCTTATTATTAGTGTTCATAAAATTTTCACCATGAGCTAACACATTTTTTTTTTTAAAGACAATGTTTCAACCCTAAACACTTTTGAGCTACCCTAAGAATGAATTTCATTTAAAATATGAATTCTAAGATATATAATTATGTGTTTAATCATACATTATGCAAGCTTCATGTATAGTCTTAGAGGATTAAAATTTCATTGAATTTCTTATTCAAAATATCTCTGAAGACTAGCACATTGTTCTCTTTAAATTTATCTTAGTTGACATACGTCAAGCACTGTAATCTATTGTTCTTTCTATTGTCTAGATATTCCCCTATGCCCTCCATTGTTGTATTATTTTCCCACACACTTAGTCAACATATACTTGCTAACAAATTCTCACTTCATAAGAATAAAGGTTAACCATTAGTGAATCTCCCAACACAAATGTGGCTTCAATGGTGGTAGAGGAATATGTCTTTGGCAGATGAGTGAATGTTTTAAACAAGTGTTAAAATAGAGTTGAATATTAAGTATAAAATTTTATATCTTTAATAGTCCTTCCATTTTGTATACATATTATTTGGCATGAAATAGTCATGTCATATATTCAGATTCATTTGCCATAGTAATGGGTAATGGAGTATATGACGAGCGGTAGAATAGATATGTTATAGAATTGATTAGGTGTGAGGTTGATATAATAGGTAATGATATATAGGATAATGGTATAAGATAGGAATATAAAGTTAGGTTTTGTATATATAACCTTAAATTTTATAAGGAAAGAAAAGGTTGGTTTTATTAGGATAAGGTTTTTATTGCATCGATAAATCAAACTTGAAAAGTTTGGAGATGTAAAACCACCAATATTTTTACCATAAGGCTAATGAATATAATAGGAAAACAAAGGTATTTATCATTTAATTTGTAACTCAAGAATCTAACAAAATTTTGAAGCATTGGAATACCCTTACCAAATATTCAATTTCGTATTGTTGTATATTTTCTGCTACTACTTGTGCACTAATGATTCTATTCCTTGTTTTGACAAGTCCTCTTCTAGATTTTTGAATGGTTTTTTCTCCTTTAAATTGTCTTCATGATCTCCATATGAATGAGAACGACCTTAATTCTTCTGGAGTTTATTATAGGTTGGTTGTTTCTCTTTATTAGAGAAAAAATGGAGCTTCTAGAAACCTACAAAAATAAAATATTCAACAGTCGTAGTTTGTATAAGTCTTCATTCAATATCGTCAAGCTTATTTACAATAATTGAAAATTCATCTTTATAAGTATTCTCCTCAAATTATCACTCAATATTCATAATATATTACCAAACAATTCTAAACAAAACTAGAACCTCTTGGTAGATCATTTTATTCAAAATTTTCATTAGACAATTTGCCTGGTTTTCCAATGAAAATTTAAGTCTGTTGTGCTAAGACCTTGGAATTTCAAACTAGATTTTTTACTAAACTTTGTTCTCTTTTTCATATATATATATATATATATATATATATATATATATATTCTTTGTTTTTTTTTTTAATTTATTTTTGGTAAAGTAGATTTTGATGTAATAGGGGTAGGAGTATTGTCATCAGTATCCACAACCTGAATACTGGCTTGCTAAAATAATAGGGACATACAATAATCTTGATTTATAGGCTTGTTATATAGTTTCAATCTATGGGCATTGACCAAAAATAAAACTCCTTCATCAATTTGTTCTATCCTTAAATATCTATTATCAAAAAGTTCCTCCACTTCATATCGACAAAGTTTGTGAATGGTGAATTTTCATTTGAAATCCTTGAATTTGGAGTTAAAGAAAAAAATCCCAATCACAATCTTTGAATTCCTTATTTTTAATGAATCTATCATTCCATTTTTATTTTGTTGTTGGGTTATAATTTGTTGTAGTTATTCCTATCTAATCTCATCTAACTCGTTTTCCTACATAATCATTTCCTTTTTTTCTTATGATAGATCTAACCCTGTTATAATTGCTAATATGAAGGTTTGAACCTAAAATTCAATAGGAAGAGGGATTTGCTTACCATTTACAAAGTCACGAGGGGTAAAGCTAGTAGTATTTTTCTAGGTTGTCCTATAAGCCCACAAAGCTTATAGAAGCCTTTCTAACTAATATTTCTGATGTAGTTGGATTATTTCGGTCATGATTTCCTCCAAATTCTTGTTATTCGAATCTACCTAAGGATTGGCCTATTGATGATAAGGAGTGGAATTTCATTACTTTATTTTATACTTTTCACTATATCCTCCACAAGTTCGAGGTAAATTGTGTTCCCTGACTAGTGACA
This sequence comes from Pinus tabuliformis, assembly GCA_031772625.1. Lineage (NCBI taxonomy): Eukaryota > Viridiplantae > Streptophyta > Pinopsida > Pinales > Pinaceae > Pinus > Pinus tabuliformis. The sequence goes on along the minus strand of CM062805.1, from coordinate 1,184,031,994 downwards.
ATTTCTTTGTGGACTTCGATCTCACAAAAATGTCCTTAGAAAGAAAATTAACTACTATTTGTTATGTAGCTCTTGCTGGTTCTTTTACTTATTCCCACTTAATGACATGGTAACTTTTTACTCTTGATGTAGGGTTGATAGGACGTATTAAATCCAGATCCCATTTTTAAAAATGATTTATGAGGACTTATAGATGCCAGGGAAATTCATAAGAGGCTACCAATCGACCCATCCACTAAGAAATATCACAACCCTTGACATATTTCTTTGTGTCATTAAAAATGGATGGCTAGTAATATCCTTGATGAAGTATCTTGTGGGAGGTTCTCTTATCTATAAAATTCCCACCGTAAGCTTCACCATGAAAATATTTCTAAATTTCTAAAATTTCATCTTCTCTTACACATCTTCTAATTAAAAAGTTATATCATTTGTAGAAAATATTTCCTCTAATCCATGAATATCTAGCACTTTGTTTGGTTATCTTTTTCGTTTATTTTGATGTGAAGTGGGGTGGTAACTTTTATGAAGATAAATGACTTGTTATGTCACCAAACTATGGGATTTTAATTGATATAGCAAACAAATGTTCATCTAGAAATGTATTAGCACTACAAGGAAAATACCCTCTGGGGAAGGTTTTTGTAGAAGCCCCTATAAAAATATCCCAAAAATCTATTTGTGGTGGAGGACACTAGCGGAGTTGGTCGGGCAGATGTTTTAGCATATTATTTTTAATGGTGTGTCTATAATACACTAACGCACCAGTGCATCACTATAACTAGACGTAACAATGTAACAATGCTTAAAGCATATGGTGCACCATGGTAGAGTTATTTTCTATAAAAATAAAAAAAATAATGGTGCGCTAAGTGCATAAGGCACACTAGTGCATATACTATTTGATAGCACCAGAAAAGGGTTAAATTTTAAAAAATGATAGTTGTAAAATTCATTTTTCCCAGTCCATCGCTATACTCTCATGACACCCAGTGCTAAACTCGTATACAAATTCCCCGGTGCATAAAAAATATGGTGCAACATTGTGGGGTTTTTAATTTAAAAATAGTGGTGCACTTCTTATACTATATGCACTGGTGTCATTAATTGAACAAAAGGTCCTGGCGCTTAATAGTAAATAGTGCATCGTTGTAGGGTTATTTTTAATACAAATAAAAGCAATGGTGTGCTACGTATATAAGGTGCATCGGCGTGTATACTATTCGATAACACCAGATATGGGTTAATTAAAAAAAATGTCAGTCATAAAATTCATTTTCACCATTTCGGTGCTATACTCTCATAAAGAACCTGTTGAAAATTGGCAACAAGAAATTGATAAAAATAGAAGTGCTAAAAATATCACTACTAAAAATAGTAGTTTGTGCATCAATGTTGGATTGGGCAACAGGGAATGAAAAATGGAAGTGCTAAAAATAGAAGTTCTATTTTTAGCAGTTCAAGTTGGATTCCTATTTTTAGATAGTTCTTGGTCTAAAATAGGAAGTAAAATTCGAATTTGATCTTACTAGCAGTTTGAATATTAATTAATTAATTCTCCATGAGTTAATCAGTTAAGGAAAATCAAACTTGAAGTCTTTGTGAGAACATGCAATAATTCCTCCACTGATTTGGGAATGTGTCCTTGATTTGCTCCACTAATTGAGGAATTAAAGATGAGTTCTATATTGAGAGGATCAGTTGACTTAGTTTAACTTAGTCAAGTTCAGTTAGATTAATTTAACAAGTTGTTAAATTAATGAGATACAGTTTGTTGATGCTTGCATGCATGTGACAATTTTTATTTTCAGATAACTGAGTATTCCCTCGTGGATAACTGATGCATGGCAGTTCAGACAGAGACCATGTTGAGATCAGAGAAGGGACAGTGTACTATCAGTTGGATGAATATTTTTCTTATAAAGGAAGCTCATCCATCATGAGGATTTATCTCCTTCAAGTTTGTGCAGTTAGATCAGAGGTTAGTGAGTGTGTGAAGAGGCCAACTCACACAAGTGGCAGCACTTGACCCCAAGGAAACTGCACAAGGAAATAGGAGGCTTGGAGGGCAGAGGAGAAGGTTTGTGAGAAGCTTTTGACTGTCTATGAGCAGCAGAGGGATTATACTGAGACCTGTATAGCTTCCGAGCTAAGGCTTTGTGTAATTTGGACTATATTTCCACTTGTATGATAATACAGAGATGGGGTTTTAGGTAGGTGCTTTCCCTGGGTAAATTCTTCTATGTTATGTGTGATTGATTCCTTCTTATCAGTTATATGTGTTCCTATTGATGTTGCTCATGGTTTATTAAGCTTCCACTAAATTGTTTGTAGAATTAGATCAAGTGTTTTGCTTTAGTACACTACATTACCAGGTTGATCTATAGGTGGGAAATTTCTACATGGTATTAGAGCTAGCTGATTTGTAGAAAAAGTTCTACATGATATCAAGGCTAGTTGATTTGTAGGAAAAATTATACAAAATTCTACAGAACTGATGCTTTCCCTTTTTACGAAAGCCCAAGTGCGTAAAAAACGTGGTGCACTGTGGCAAGGATTTTAATTTAAAAACCATTAGTGTGGTACTCATATAATGAGAATGAGTGCCATTAATAGACTGGTATGTCCTAGTGCTTAATAGACAATGTTGCATTGTTTAAGGGTTTAAAAAAAAGGTGTGCTAAGTAACTCTAGAAGACTGGTCTGTATACTACTTGATAACACCAGACTAGTGTTAAATATAAAAAAATGTCGGTCATGAAATTCATTTTCACCATTCCAGTGCTATACTCCCATGAAGCCCTCATGCTACGACCTTTTCCTAATGCCCCATTCCATACACAATGTGGTGCCCTATTGCAGGATTTTTAATTTTAAAATAGCGATGCGCTAAGCGAATTAAAGAACTAGTGTGTATACTACTCGATAACAACAAACAAGGGTTAAATATAAAAATCTGTTGGCCATAAAATTCATTTTCATCATTTTGGTGTTATACTCCCATGAAGCATCGATGTTGTTCCTATTTTGAAATGCCTCAGTGCATAAATAACATGGTGCATTGTGGTAAGGTTTTTAATTTAAAAAATGGAAGTGTGCTTCGTACTTAATACGCACTGGTGCATCAGGTACTTGAGTGCATTGGAACAAGGTTAAATAAGAAAAAAAATTACTACCCATGAAATTCAGTTTTACCATTTGTAGTGTTGTAGAGCTCTCAAGCACCGACACTACTTTTTCTTCTATGAAGCCCCTGCCATCGGTGATTCCCTTTCTTTCCATCCTTCGATCTGTTGCTTACTACGTGCCTTTCTAAGTTTATTAATCTATGGTCAAATTTGATTTTTTCGATTACAGTGCAACCAAACCTCCCCGATGAGAAAATGTCTAGGCAATGTTTATCTTTATCGCTAACTTAAATTTTTAGTGGAGTAGAATTGAAAATTAAGTAAAAAAAAATATTATTTATTTACTATTACTATTACTATTACTATTATTATTATTATTTATTTGTGGTGCATTCTACAAGTCTTGCTCGCACCATTTACGGTGCACCATGTAAATTTACAGGGGCGCACCGCAAATCAGTGTGTAACATTAACGCGCCATAATTTTTTAATATTATGTAGTGTGTTTGGTAAATGAAAATGTACCAGACCATGAAATTTCATGACACACCACCTTAAATTTTTTATTTTATAACGGTACGTCGGGTAACAGATCAAAAGCATCACTAACTAGTGTGTAAGATCAATGCACCGGGAAGTTATGTTCAACAATGCACTGTCATAAAAAATATTTTTTTTTTGGCGACGTGTCTAGTAAAAGTAACTTCCCAGTTCATTCTTTTTTACCAAATGAACCACATAATATTAAAAATTCATAGCTTAGTATGTTTGTTAAATTAAACGTTCTGGTGCAGCGTGTCGACATAAAATCAATGCATCGATGCAAGATGCTATATCGATGCACCACATTGAAAAAATAAAAATAACTAATGTTATATATGATGCATACAAAAATTGGTGCATCAAGTCGATGTGCGCATCGTGTCTACTGAATTGCTATTTTTTTGGCGCACCGAGGTTGAATTATTTGTTTTTAATTGAAATTTATATGCCCATGTATTTATAAACACTTTTTTCATTTAATAAAAAATATTATGTTTTAGGTATGACGCCAATGTATTTTATATTTCAATGATGTAGAGACATCAATGGATAGAGGAGCGACAATAACAAGAGTAAATGGTTGACCAATACAATGTGGTACGATAGTGAGAAGCACAAAAGAGGGAGAGAGATCTGTACTCTTGCCTTATTACGACAACAACCCAAGAGCTCTTGAGGAAAGTAGGCCTCCTTAAGTACTATGAGTAAGCTACATCCATGAAGGGGCATTCCTAGTTCTTGTATCAATCCTGACATGTTGTATTAACCCACTGAGGAGGACATATATTTTATCACTGGCCTACCTAGGAGAGGGGAGGATTTTCCTTAGTTCCTTGATGCCCCCCTCGGTGTTGCAACAAATTCAACGTATCTACTCTCATAGATATGTTGGGCATCACATAGATTTTCCATCATATTTTTAGGTATTTGGTGGACAGCTACGAATCTCTTCTTTGGTGTCGAGGAGGTTAGGTGCATTTCACTATTGGTGACTACCATTGCACACTCTACTAGTGATGGGCGATGCATTAGTTCTCCTCTGTTTTTTTATGTTGATTATTTGGTGCAAAGGCCATGATATATTAGATGGTATGCCATTTTTTTGTGGCAGTTTTATATAGCTTTAGATAGATGTTGTGTTATCATAAATGGGAGGTTGAACTTCCTTTTTGCTTCAAAGCTATTTTGTTTAGGTTTCCAGAGAGGAGGCCTAATTTTTATTGTCTCCCTCCTAGGCTGATGATTGAGGTACGTACAAACATGTAGGGAAAGATGATGCCCATAATGGGCCAGCAGCAGTATCCAGTCAAGATTTCCATTGAGGCACTGGTGCTACTAGCCAATGAAGTTGAACACATGTTCGTCATGGTGTTGTGTCCTTACACAAGGATGGATTGGTGTACCAACATCCTCTTCACACAAGATGAGCCAGCAGATGATAGATCTAATATTAATGTTTTTTTTTTAAATTAATATAATTTCATTTTGTTGTCTTAATTAATTAGAATAAAACTTATTCTAGATTGCTATTTAACTTGTTTTATTAAATTGTTTAATGAAATTGTCTATTTATTGTTGTGTACTATATATTTTGTATATATTAGCACATTATTTGGGACATGCCTCCTCCACCACCAAATGAAAATGTGTATATTCTTGAGGCCGCAGTGGGTGAGAGACTTCCTCGAATGCAGATACCCGCGGGCATGCGATAGTGTAGGTTTGATATTAAATTCAAGATGGAGTTGGGCGACCGACTCTCTAGAATTTTGGTTAATGAGGGATTCCACCCTGCGGCGAATTGAGACATGAAGGTAAATCCTAGGATCTTGGAGCTCTAGAGGGTCTTATTGTGTGATATCATGAGTCTTATGTGTCATATAGTTAAAGCTACCAGGATAATGACAATGAGGAGGGATGGCCATACAAATACACAATCTTCACTTAGTACTACCACATCAGATTATGATCAAGGTGGTGATCCTTTTGGTTGTACTCCACCTCCTCCTCCACCTCCTACTTCGACTCTTGAGGTAGTTGACCATCCATCGTCTTTTGTTACATACCAAGCCTCCACTAGTACTATTGTACAAGATATTTTATAATAGTTATTTGACTTGATGAATTTATTCGACTTGTTTGTGTGTGTGTGTGTGTGTGTGTGTGTGTGTGTGTGTATGTTGCATTTTTTGTTCATGTTGATGTACATAATCTATATGTTGGTGTCAATGTGTATATTGTTAGGTCATGTTAGATATGTTCATTTAATGTGTTTGCAAATATATGTGTATGTTATAGCATTTATTTGACATGATATGTATATTTGAGGATGTGTGTGGTGATGATGTTAAACAATGCTTGTGTTTTGTTAGATGTGATCACAATAATGATTCCCTATTAGATTTGTGTTCTAGCTAATGACGTTTATATGTGCTATAGGTGTATATAATGAGATGATGTTTATGTTTGTTACATGGTTATCATCATGATGTTTATTTTCATGAAATGATATTTATTATAGATTATGTATTGTTGAACTTATATCAAAATTTTATATATGAAATTACATGCAAAACGACTTACTCTAAATAAAAAATGCAAAGATATTTTATAAATTACCAAGATTAATATGATTGAAACTATATTTGTAAAATTACCATAAATATTTTTCTATTGCATAGATAATTCATGATAAGTCATACATATTCATTCTAACTAAATTCTTATTCAAATAAGGGTTGCAAGCAACGTAGTCCTTTCTTATAGGAAACATAGAAATAAAAAATTGTTTATAAAACATGTCTAAAAAGTAGTCACTACAAAACATGATCAATTTTACACACAATTAAATTGTATAAACCTCTAAACAAAACTATCTTTCTAGTCATAGTCAAGTGTAGAAATGATGAAGTTGTGATCTATACTTATAATAAAAGAGTTAGACAATATCTAATTAATCTTTGCAAATAATTTTCAAAATGTATATTGCAACATGTAATTGTTAAATGAAAATTTCAAAATATTTATAATTAAATTAAAATATATAATAGAATGGTCTATAAAATCAACTGTAATTAAAAAAATTTGATCATAAAATATTGGATTATAAAAATAGCATTATAATTAATTTGATTTTAAAATATCATTTTTAAATTAATATTTATTTTTAAATTATTATATCTATATATATATATATATATATATATATATATATATATATATATATATATAATGTTTAAATTAATGAATAAGAAAATGCAATCAATAAAATACTATCAATGATATTTATTTTAAAAATATAAAAATAATATTTTAAGTTTATTTATAAAATTCAATCTCTTATTAAATTTTACAAAATTAAGTTATAATTTCTAATTAATTTAGATCTAATATAACTTAAAAAATCAATTTTAATAAAATTTAATTTATCATTAAAGTTATGAGAGTTTCAAGTAATTTAAATTTAATATTTATATTAACTCTTACAAATTTAAATTTAAATTTAGTATCTTAACAATTATATAAAATGTCAACAAGGCGAATAAAAAACAATATAATTAGAATGAGATATTGTTAGATGTGATCACGGTGATGATGTCATGTTAAATTATTAGATTTGTGTGCTAGCTAACGACGTTTATATGTGCTAGAGGTGAATATAATTAGATGGTTATAGTGAATTTAAATGTGTGTTTTAGATGATGTTTATGTTTGTTAGATGGTTATTATCATGATGTTTATTTTTGTACAATTATCTATATTTATTATAGATTATATATTGGTGAACTTATATCAAATTTTATATATGAAATTACATGCAAAAAAACTAACTTTAAATAAAAAAAATGCAAAGATACTTTTATAAATTACAATGTTTATTATGGTTAAAGCCATACTTGTAAAGTTACCATAAATATTTTTCTATTGTTTAAATAGTTTATATATATTTATGCTAACTAAATTATTTTTCAAAAAAATAATTACATATGAATAAATGTTATTTTCCATTGTGTTATGTACTATTTTTTAATATACTCTTCTACTCTAAAAATTGTTATTATTAATTTTTTTTTTATTTCCAATCATAAGCATTCTATTAGCCCTAAAATTTTATGGATGAAAATCTTCCTATATTTGTTGTTTTGGTCATTATTTCATAAGTTGATTTCTATCAAATTTTTAAATTACTTCATTAATTGTGGTTTTTGTCAACATTGGTGTGAAAATTTGATGACTAAAATCATATTACAACAACTAGAAATTATTCTTCTAATTGTTAATTAATTTAACAATTTATTTGCTACATAAAATATCAAACAAATCACACTACAACATTCACAAATAAGACTCTAGAAAATAATAGCATTGGAAACTGAGAAATTCTAGCACACACAGATACATAAATTTTACACAATTATTTTTGGAAAAATGTCCCCAGAAAAACCCAACTTGGGAAAATCGGTATAATAGTTGAGGGTTTTTATTATTATGCATCAGTGAAATTCTCAGTACAACCTAGACGCCGAAAACTGTGAATCCGCAGCAAGAAAATATAGTAAATATATTCCCTAAGCAACCCCAACACTCGCACTACCTACACTTGTGTTCCTGCACTCACACATTCCTGCACTCACGATCCTGCACTCATGCATCCTTGCACTTGCATGTTCCTACACTAGGAATACCTCAGCCTCTTGCTACTACCTCTCGGGAACTGGAAATATTCCTCCAGTCAAAGTCCCTGCCCCTCACTAACATTGCATCCCTATCTAGCTCAAACTCTACTACTGCTAGCTCGATCTACACAAGGAACTGTTGTTGAGTGTCTCATCTCCATCACCACATCGATCCCTTCTTATATCTTCATGTTGGGACTCCAACGGTCAATATTAAATATTAATTGATGGCTCAAATCATTTCTGGATTGATCTGTGTCAGTTTCTAGAGAACTCTCACATTGACTTAATTAATTATGATTAATTAACCATTTTTCTTAAGTTTTGACTTAGGAAACATTAAAAAATAGGTTAATAATCTAATTAAACCATATATAGATAGAATTTCCAGAAATGATTTCTGGGTTATGGAGATCTCATGTATTCTATCCTCTCCACCAAGTTTCATGACTAGAAAACATCTGATGTTGTAGAAACTAACAACCCCTCTTAGCGAGGACTGTGTTCTAATGTTACACATCCTACCACAACACCATGTTTATGTACCATCTCCTATCAAGTTTTTGATGTCTGGCCATACTACCCACCAATCATTGCGCAACTCTGATGTTGCATCCATGATATTTCCAAACTGTTTCCAACCCTACATTTGCACTGCAACTCCCTCTCATCTTTTGTTGTTGTAGTTGCAACTACTGCAACTAAGAAGCATCCTAAATACTAAATCAATCGTGTTTAGTATGTTGCATCTATCTCTTGATTCTTAACTACTACTAGCTACTACAATGTCCACTAAAGAATCTATGTTGTTGTTGACTCTACACTGATGCCAACACTACATTGTGCTCCTCAACACCTGACTGCTACTAGTCTGCAATTGTCAACCTCGAAATGACTGCATCACCAACACTAATACATCCTGCTATTGAATATTTTGGGCTCCCATAGCAAGGTATTGATCAATGAGGAGGAAACCTTAACGATCCTTCCCAATCTCTACAGTTCAGGACTACAACTCCACATCACCTCACCTCACTCCTAGAGGTATGTTTGCAAACATAGCAAAATATGATCTACAAATATTGTTGTTACTATTACTCTTTTGATGCTTCTGCACTACTGCTACAACTATTGCAATAATGAGTAGGATCTCCCTAGATCCTGAAGTACTAGTGTCCATAGGGACACTTCCTCTGAAACTAAACTCCCTCTAAGTCTCGGCCTCCCAATGGGAAAGCTCTGTGCTCCCTCCCTGATAACTTGCACTCTCCTCCTACACTAGAAAGTGGACTGCCAAGCTCTATGCTAGGAATATTCTGGATGGAACTACACTTGCGTATTGTAACTGGGCAATTCGCATTGTCGCCGCAACTAGTTCTATAGTTGTCTCTTAGGTATTGACTACAACTAGCTATGTAGTTTTCATTTGAATGATTAGTTGTGTCTACTGATAGTGAATCTACTAATGTGGTATTGTGGGCCCTTGTTGCAAAGGTGATGCTCCCACTATAACAATCTGAAATTGATGTGACCGATCTCCTTATTGCAGCTGCACTAGACCCTACCGATTCGGCACATTGGAGTTTCATACTACTCCTCCTCCTAGATCTAGTGCCTTACTATCTCCTTTTGAGCTTAGTCCCTAGTTGGGACCCTTCTTCATTCCGAAACTCGCACTAGGAAACTTGTACTTCCTCCAGCACCTGTGTCTGGTAATTGGAAGTTGATTTGTTGACCATATATGTATTCTAGCTAGCTCACATGACATCTTCTAGCAACCCCATATGACTATATCTAGAAAGCTGCAAAAAATTACGAAACTCAAATAACTGGATAACTAAACAGGAATGTCTTCATTTTCCTGCTCATATACCATCTCTGAAACTCGCACTCCCTCCCAGAATGCATAGAACTGCTACTATCTTCCTAGCTCCAGCTTCAACTGCTCTCTGAGACTATTTTCTCAGCCTTTCCAAATGTCCTTCTTTAGAAATTGGCACATGAACTGCAATCCCAACAACTTGAAATGACTACTTTGGCAAATTCGAACTGCCTACTACAACTGGAAAATTAGATCTCTAAAATTGGAGATCCCTTGAGAGAAAATTTCCCTATGTGTGTTATTTTATCTTCCACCAGATGTTGAGTCTATTGTTGCAAAACCCTATGCATGGAACTAGAAATATGCTTAATGAAAATCTGAGAACTGCTACTCCCTCTAACTGTTGGAACCACTATTATGGGAATATCAAATTTTCTGCCAATCTACAACTAAAAATCGAACCCTTTCCCAAGTAATTTGACCTGCATGTTTGGGTATTGTGTAGCTTCTGATAATTTTGGCCCACTTCTCCCTTTTAACAGTGAAATTCTCTCCTTCACTTCTGAGCTTCTCGGTTGATCACTTGCGCTATGATACCATGTTAAAATTTCACAATTGAAATCCAATTGCAAAAACTGGAAATTATTATTCTAATTGGCAGTTAATTTAACAATTTATTTTCTATGGAAAATATCGAAAAATTCACACTGCAACCTTCACAAATAAGACTGGGGAAAATAATAGCATTGGAAACTAAGAAATTCTAGCACACACACATAAATTTTACATAGTTATTTTTGGACAAATGTCCCTTGAAAAACCCAACTTGGGAAAACTGATGCAGAACTGAGGGTTTTTATTATTATACAATAGTGAAATTCTGAGTACAACCTGGATACCGAAAATTGTCAATCCATATTAAGAAAATCTGGCAAAGATATTCCCTAAGCAACCTCGACACTCGTGATGCCTGCACTTGCGTTCCTACACTGGGAATAACTCAACTTATTTTTGTTTCCTCTCCAAATATGGAAATATTCCTCTGAATCACTCTCCCTACTCCTCACTAACACCGTGTCCCTCTCTGGCTTGAACTCTATTGTTGCTAGCTTGACCTACATAAGAAACCGATGCTCAAGTATCTCATCTCCATCACCACATCGATCCCTTATATATTATTGTTAGGAATCCAACAACCAAGATTAAATCTTAATCGATGGCTCAGATCATTCTTAGATCAATCTCTGTGAGTTTCTAGAGAATTCTCATCTTGAATTAATTAATTTTAATTAATTAACTATTTTTCCTAAGTTTAGACTTAGGAAACATTAAAAAAATAGGTTAATAATCCAATTAAGTCATCTCTAGGTGGAATTTCCAAAAATTATTTATAGGTTATGTAGATTTCATTTATTCTAGCCTCTACACCAAGTTTCGTGACTAGAACACATCTGATGCTACAAAAACTAACAATTGGGGCATAATTTAAATATTTACAAAAGTAATGATAAAAGTATGTAAACTGAAAAAGATTTAAATCGAAAACAAAATTATCACAAAATCCAAATTAAACTGTTCACAAAATTAGAATAAAATAAATATGTTAAAATTTTAATTTTTAAATTGTAAATTACAAAATTGGAAATACTTAGTTTAAGTTTAAAAACATTTCCACTAGAAGAAGAAAAAAAAGAAAAATGTGTAAACATGTTTTTGAATCTTACCAATTATATAAAATGCAAACAAGACTAATAAAATATAATATAATTAGCAAAATAAAGAAAAAAACATACAACAATAGTATAAATCATGAAATACCACAAGTACATATCACTCTCTATTGCCATCACCTTGATTATATTCCTTGCTTAGCATGATAACAATGTTTTTCTCAATAATATGTTTTGATATAGGTTCGTGTCTTAACACGAACCACCAATCCCTATCCAACACATCTGGGTAAAAGATCATCTGGTTGCATTGATTGGGGAAAACATAAGTTTCCCTAGCTTCATGCCACATCATTCTAGGGTTGACACATATCATCCCACTATCACGATCTGCCTTTACATTATTCTAGTAAAAGGTGTCCCACCACTTTCACCTAGAAATAAGACATTGGAATGAACAGAAGTCCACTTCAATGATCTCTTGTATATTTCCGACATAACCTAAGGTCTCTTGTATTGTGTTTAGTGTTCCACGGGGACGCATCACCCAGGGTTGGGTGCGCGCACCCCTCGCTCCCCACACACCCGGGACGGGGGGACGTCTGGGGAAATGTTTCCCCACATCCCCTTTTGGGGAGACGCGGGGAGACGTAGAGGGGGACGTTTCCCCAGTGTGGGGGACACGACTCCCCAAAAGGGGGACTCCTGGCCATCCCCCCTCAATATGGGCTATGCGTCCCCCATTAAATTTGCTTGTAAACAATGATTTATGATAGGGAAAACCTAGTATTTGACCATATTTCCCTACTAATGCCATGCGATTAATCTTAATGTTAAATTCTTAAAGTAAAAGTGAAATTTAGAATTCATTGGATTTCATATGGAGAAAGTAGAATTTTAGATTTCACTCAAAATCCAACAGACTTAACAATTTTTCAGGAATTCAGGATTTGATGGATTGCACTGTTTCCATTGCATTTTGTCATGTACAAGGGTATGGAATTTGTATTTAATGAAGAGCACCAAGCCCTCTTTTTACTTTAGAGTGAATTTTAGACCCATCACTCCACTGTTTTTGAGTTTTAGTTATATCAATCTACTATTCAAATATTTAGATTTCAGTGTCTATTATAGTCTATTTTTCTTAGTACTAATTAGAGTCTAGAATGATGAATTCTAATTTTAAATCAATTTAGAATCTAGAATTATGAATGATTAATTTAATTTTTAAATCAATGTAGATTCTAGAATGGTGAATAATGAATACTGAATATGGATTGGAGTATTTCATTATTGAATCTCGTGGTCTATGGATGAATCATGTATGTATTAGTAAGGATGATGAGTATGGATCAATGTATTTCATTATTTAATTCAATTATGTATGTATCATTGTATTTATGCTTTCATTATTGAATATGAATTTGAAATATATATATATATATATATATATATATATATATATATATATATATATATATATATATATATATATATATATATATAGATATATATTAAAAAGGAAAAAATATATATACCCCGACGTCCCCCTGTCCCCCCTAAATTTCCCTAAAATTTGAGGGTACTCCCACACGTCCCCCTTGTGCGTCTCCCCGCACCTGCGTCTCCCCGTCCCAGAGTCTTGGTGGAACATTGATTATGCTTTGATCATTGTGGTTAGCCCAACTAGATTGGTCAAACTCAACTTCCAGTTCACAATCTTGTGTCATGCGTCCATCATTGGCATCCTCCATGCGAAAATAATGTCCATATTTCCCACATAGATGGGAATAGCCTATAAAATGGTGAAAATTCACAGTGTCATGTGTCTAATAACTCGAACATAATTAAAGTATAAAATATAGATATTACAATTCAAAGGTGCATTATGAAGTTAAAAATGTACAGAAAGATATTATGACCAAGTTGTTGCACCCAACCCCTATGTTTAGTGCATCCTCTTCAACACGCGGGTAACGACCAAATGCACTATATTTCTCTTTGACTTTGTCAGTAACCAAACTGTTGGGGTCTATCATTGGAATATTTTCTTTTAAATTATCAGGATAAGGCATGTTTCTACCATTTGACTATCTAAATTATTTCTTGTCGCTGTTCCATTTCCTCCTCTTTTGTTAATACAATGTGACCCACAGTTGTGTCACTTCTAAAGTGTAAAGAATGAATTTGTTGATGTCTTCAATTTTTGAATTTGTGGATGAAATCAAATAGAAATATATAATAAGTATGAGATCAAAATATACATTATGAAGTTCAATGTGAATAGTTACTGTGTAGAAATTTGACACATGATTAGTCACTTACTCTTTATCAACCACCTTTTTTCCATTCGTTTAGAGAAGCTCCCCTTCTATGTATTCATCCCTTTTGTCATCCCAAATCACGACACCTAGTGTGATGTTGATCTACTTGATGTACTCATTGTAATAATAGAAAGACTCATACGATATGTACACCTCTGCCATAAACCCCCCAAGTTTTTCCCTTTGTCGAACAAAACCTTTCAATTTCTTCATGTACCTCTCTAAGAAGAGCATCCAATGACAAGAAACCACCCCAACTATTTCAACCTCATCTACTAGGTGAATTAGAACATCAACCTACAAGTCCATAAAACTCATCAGAAGTTCCTTCTCAAACATAAAAGCAATCTTAGCTATCTCTTGATGCTAGCGTGGAATGTATCCATATGAATATCCTTCGATGTGATCCACTACACAAATGTAGATAATTTAGATATGGAACATCATAGGTCTAAGGGGAATTCATGGTTCACAGACCCACGCATGAGCAGAGAATAATGACACTGCAAAATAAACACATACAAAAATTAACTATATTTTATCCCATGGCATAAAAATAATAACAAATAATAAATCATGTTTTTGACATACATACTCTTAGAACATTCAAATGATCATGTGATTTAAACCCCGACAAATGCTCTTCCATAGAGTTGAAGAAATGTCGTAGTGAAGACCCATAAAATGAAGGCACCCTCACACCCATTATAACTTCCTTTGTCAAAAAAAGATGATCTTTCTTTAAAATCCATGGGACATAACCTTCTTTGAAAAACCAAGAGGGACCAACCTCTCCTCTACTTTCTTGTCTTGACCAATTATATTTTTATTTTTTTGAAGAAATAAGATCTCTTCTAACAGCTAATGTGTCACTTTATTTTGATGATATGTGCCTCCATAAAGAATATAAAGCATTTTTAAATATATGCTCGTGATCTAGTAAGTGGGAAATCTTAAGATGCTCCCAATATGGGAGCTCATAAAAGACAAATTTCCTTTTCATCTCATTGGGAAATTTCTGAGCATAGGTGTAGAATAGTTATGGATCATCTAACATAGGCTCCCCATTTGAATCAAACCTTTTTCTAATCTCCTTCTCCTTCTCTCTCTCTCATATGCTCTAAGCCATTCAGCTAGTGTTTTTAACAACCTTGGTGAAAATTCCCACTAATAAAAGTAAATAAAGTCAAAATAAGAGCACGGGTAAGGGACATTTATTCCAAGTTGAACGTTGGTCAAATATATCCTAGTTGGCATCACTGGATGTGTGTTTTGTCCAAGGAAATTGGCAGAGTCTAAGGCTAAGGAATTAAAAGGAAAAAAGGGCATTTTTGGCACATTTATTTATCAAAATAAAGGAAATTAAGAGAAAAGGAAGGTAAAAGGTCATAGGTTGCATGTGAGGAAGAAATTGAAGTAAAATAATGGAAAATGAAGAAATTAGAGGCCTCATTGATAAAAAGGATTCTGCAGATCAATTGGTAATATTTTGGCTCAAGCTTGGTCAATGTTAAGCTCTTGGTTAGTTCAAGTTTGGAGCTCTCTCATTATTCTCTCTCTCTCTCTCTCTCTTGGTCACCTAGAGTTTTCTTGAAGCACTCTAGCTTTGGAGAAGGGAAGGAAAAGAAATGAAAGGAAAACAAGGATCAAGGAAGGAAAAGACGGATCAAGCAGCTTCAGCAAGAAAGGGCTCTCTCGTTATGAATCTCAGTCAAGATGATTGGATCAGGAACAAGATTTTATGCTAGGTATAGTAGATCAAAGGTTTTGATTGATTTTTTTGGTGTTTTTTCCAGATCAGGAGGAGATGGGCAATTTGGGCCTGGGAAACTAAGTCAAAATTGTAGGGGATTCTATGGGGCAAGGTAGGTATAATCTTCAGCACCTTAAGATTGATGGGGTGAAAGTCTAGACTGATGAGGAGCTAAGAAGGGCCTGAGAAAGTCAAGAATCCTTCCTAAACATAAGAGAAAACATGAAATACTGGTGTTTTCCCAAGGCAGAGCATTAAAACCTAATGTATTCCACCTATCTGACTTAAAAACAACCAATCAGAAGCAATTATATGAAAGAGGCATACATAAATAACATGAGAACATATTAACAGAAGAAGAAACACATGCTAAAGGCCATACCACAGGTATCCCATAAAAATAGTTGCAACTTTATTAATTTCCTGCCACAACTGTTACAAAATGATGAGTGTTCATTACATGAGCATCTAGCTGAATCCAACCCCCCCAAATGACCAAGAAAACACATAATATAGACATATAAACTACTCATCCTGACCTTCAAGGGTCGAATCCATGAAAAGAGGGGTTGTTTCAACCATTTCCCAACAAAGAACTGGAATATAGGTAGTCAAACAACTTGCCTCTAAAAGAGGGGAAACTGATTCATTTGCAACAAAACCACCTTTAACTAATGAATCTACCCTCTAACACTATTTTACCATTACATTTACATGCCACGTCATCAATTACATCAATGAAATCATCCATGAAGAGATAGAAATCAAGTTCACAGTCAAAATAGGTGAATTTTAGTTCCCTAAGCAAAATGGCCCTAAGCACAGCGCTACTGGTCCTAAGCGCAGTTTCAAATTCCACCTAATTTTGGAGGCCTTCCCCTTAGCCAAATTGATCTCATGATAGCTCATTGGAAAGGTATTCAAGTATAGTTTCTGGAACACCTAGAATTTTTGAATTTGGAGGTCATTTGCCCCCTCAAAACTTGAATCTCCTAAGACTGCATTTGTGTGTCCAAAAAGAGGTAGATAGGTCATTTTTGGGTAGTTTTTTGGACCTTTTGGTGGACCAGATTTGCTCCAAAAATTCTGAAAATTTATAGGGTGCATGTCCTCATCATTCTAAATCCAAAAATGTCAACTTTTTCTCCAATGGATGCCCCAGGAAAAAGCTCTGGACAAATTTTATGTGTTGTGAATTTCAAAATTTCAAAAATACAAAAACTTCTCAAAATTTTCCCAAATTTGGCATGGAGCACCACCATAAAGTGCTTTGGTTGGCCAAAGAGACTCTAGCCAACATTTTGATTCTATCTTCCTCCCTTCTGTGGTTTTCTCTGTTGCCTAGCTCTGCCTGTTGAGGTGTCACTGCCTGTGTTTTCCTCCTCATCATACTCCAAATCACTTCCTTTGTCCATGGTTTAATCACACTGATAGTTTGCATAGTTTTGAAAATAAATGAGATGAATGGTATGTACAATGGCTTGTAGGGATGGGTGTGAGTGAATGTAGGAAACTATGAGCAAAACATAAGAGGGAGGGGGTTTAGGGATTGATATATGAGTGGTAAAATATGATAAAAGTGATGGGGATAAGGGTTTATTTATGAGGTTGAGTAATGGGGAAAACCAAATAACTCAGGTTTATAGTGAGAATTAGGGTTTTATATAGAGAGTGGAAAACCATGAAAATATTTACACATGCAAACTAAATGGCAAGGAGAGGACTGATACTTACTTGCACAAGGCGAATTTGGAGGAAATTTAACAAAGATTTGAAGTTTGGGGCATTTTTGGTGTTGGCTAGCCTAAGTAGAGTGCCACTACCCAGGAGCACAACGCCACTCTCTAAGCATGGTTCCCATTCAAAAATACACTGGCAAAAAACTCCCTAAGCACAACGCCTTGCCCTAAGCACAACGCCTCCTTCCCTAAGCGTAGTGCCACTTCAGGACGACTTTTGACTACCTTCCCGACGTCCAAATTAGGCATGGGATAGCTCGTTGGAACTCTTGTCGAGTCTAATTTCTAGAACATCTTGATTTTTTCAGTTTGGAGTTAATTTTCCCTATAAAAAGTCCAATCTCCCAACACTGGTCAAAATGTACAGAATGAGGCTGCCAAAACGCAGAGTGTTGTTTCAGTCAATGTTTTGAGGTTTTCCTAAACTTCGAATTGAGCTCATGATAGCTCATTGAAAATCTCTTTGTGTCTAGTTATCATTTGACTCATCAAGAAAGTCATTTGGTCAACCCAACTAGGAGAAATATTGATTTTCCCAAGGTCACTCCAGAAGTGCGTTAACTCTCTTGAAGTAACTGTATTTTTGACATTTCTCTAAAACCATGACACATGTGTACAAACTAAAGGATAGTTTTATTCTTGGGTCTATGATGGATACCTAATGTTTGATGATGTGAAATGGACTCATGCCTCCTCTACTCAGGTATCTCTGCTCCCATAGCCAACCCTAGTTCAGTGGGAGAGTAATTTAGGGTTTTAGTGCTTGTTTCTCTTTTGCTTTTGCAGGTGAATTGGTCCTCATGATGACTTGATTTTTGCAATGGTAGGTGCTTGGCAACATTATTAGATGCTTAGGAGTAGCTGGGAACCAATATTACATATGGAAACATAAAATTACATAAGAAATGAAGATAAAAACAAAATACTTTATTTTCACCTCAAAACTTGTTTTGAGGTGAGAACTACATTAGGTTTTCAAAATGATAAATTATGGCTTTGCTAATCATTATTGGCCTCCTCATGTCCTTGGTGATCATTATTGGCATGTAATTATTGGATTTGACCATAGTGGGACCCTAAAACCTAATGAGACCAAAACCTAAGACCTAAGGAAATGAATTGCAAAGTGAGCATGAACTATGACTGAAATATGGGAAAGAGGATCAGTAAGTACAGATCATGAGGGAAAAATTTGAAGAAAATCCTACCATCAGTGAATCCATGACCTAATGGAATGCAAACTCATCAGTATGGGACTCCTACTATGAAATGCAAAAGAGCAGATTTTGATCACTGATGGCAGTGTGAAGACACTAACACTAACAATTTGGATCACATTTTCCGAAGTGAGTAAAGGGACCTTGACATATTTGGATCACATTTTCCCAAGTGAGTAAAGGGATAACTTCAGGCTGTTTGATAAAGCCTCACTTACCTTAGTCTCTTTGCACTTTTAATACCTAGTATTTAAACAACATCTAATAGAGTTTTGTGCTTTAAGAATCTATGTAATGTTTGAGTTTGTGCTATGATAAATTCACCTTGGAAATGATTTTTAACCATTACATTTAATTTATCTTAAAATGGGTGATTGTCCATCACCAAACCCATTTCCTTGATTTTAGTTACATATATGTTCGCCAAAAAAAATTTGTCATGCTAGATGTCATTGTACTTCATAGTTAGTTTTCATGAATCATTTAATGTTGTAGGATATTAATACTACTTAGATGTTTCTCCTACTTAAAAACATATCTAAATTTGTACAACTAGTCCTTATACAAAATTTATCTAAAATAGTACTTAGATTGGATTTTTCACATTTTAAAAGATATTTTGATGTGTGTGTGTTCAAAATTAAGAATTTTTTACTCGTCAATGGTGGTGTTATCAACATTGTATTTTTTAGTCATGTCACTAATGACTTCCTAAACATATATTAACTTCATTTCCTTGTCATTTCCATGTGCCCCTGTGTTATTTTCATTTGCTTGTAACTCTAAAATGTTTTTTCTAACTTATGCCTCCACATTACTTTCATCAACTTCATTTGGTAATATTTTCTTTAATGTTTTTGTGATTTTTATCATCCATTTATTCTAATTCATCCATTTTTCAATCACACTTTCATTTGTGATACCTTTAGAATCCCATGTCCAAAGAATTTAGAAACTAAGATTTATCCATTGCTAAAATTCATTGAACAAGAAGCCTAGAATTCCACAAATGATAAGACATATTCTGGTATATCTCAAAATAAATATTTTATAACTGATGATAAAAATGTTCCAATATCCCAAAGCCAAAGATCTAAATTGATATCAAAATATTTTCAATATATGTGAAATTTTTAATTACATATCAAAAATCACATATATCCAAAATTTCAAAATCAATTAACCCTTTTTCCTCTTCTTTTTCAAAAGTAATCTAAATAAATGTGATATTGATATTATTTCAACCAAAGCACACACACACACACACAAATAAATTAACCTTTTCTTGTCTTATTTTTGTGGAAGTAGTTTGAATAAAAGTAGTATTAGCAATCTTTCAACTAAGATTACACACACAAAGTTTCGACCAAACATTGTCATATCAAAAAATTCTAAGGGTAGGATTTGATCAAATTCTCAACCAAATGTTTTTTGCAATCCAAAGTTACATTTTTTATGGATAAACTCTCAATTGAGAGTTGGAAAAAAATGAATGAATTAATTTCTCAATGAAAATATTCTAGTCAACTAAAGTGACAAGAATTGTAGTGGCTTTTAGTAATCTGCAACTTCAATAGTTTAATGCCCACTTCTTAATCTTATTATTTTATGCTAATTTATTAGCCTATTTGCTAAAATATTGATTGTTGTGTTAATTTCTTGTTGGTGTTATTAGTATATGTACGATTATGCATATGCTAGCTACTTACCCACACCTAACACAAATACATTAGTATTTATATGGTATACTATGCTAATTGAATATTAAATGAAGCTTATTTTAAATTGTTATTAATAGGTATTTATTTCTTATTAATGATTAGCTCATGTAAATTTAATTAATATTAACTAATTTGTAGGCTTTATTAATAACTATTTAATGTGGAGAAATTTTAAGTCTAACCTTACGTTAATTTAATATCCAATGATAAGAAGTGTGGAGCTCTTTCAGTGCTTAGCATTTTTTTCATGCAGCATAAATTTGTAATGAAACATTTCTATTCACGATAGCAAGCAAATTAAGAAATGCTATGATGGTTTTAGATTCAAAACAACTATTGAAAACATTATATAACTCATTATGTATATTTATTGTTTTTATTTGAGCTAATATTCATATTCAACCATGACATATATATTGATCGTCATTAATATCGTTTACTTATATGTTGAAAGTTGGAGTTCTATTTATGGAGTAATATTCTATCATGTTGTTTTTTGTTAATGAAATGATTTTTAATTTTGGATGTTTAAACGGATGCCATAATTGTGGGGCAGCATAGAAAGACAATTGCAACTCACTCTTGATATTTTTCTTTGGAATTTTTTGACGAAGAATTTAGGAGAAAGTACCTACAAACTTACTACAAGGAACGACAAGTAGGATATTTCCATGCTTTTGTTCGAGGAAATTGAACACTAGAAAGAGTATGAGATAAGGTTCATGGAATTGGAAAAATATGTCTTGTACATGGACACTAATTAGCACCAAGCATATCATTTCATGTCTAGATTGAATTCTAAAATTAAGGAATGGTACGAATGTGGAAACCATCCTCGTTTGTTGAAGCAGTTGAAAACACACAATACATAGAATAACATATAGATTTAAAATGAGGAACAACGGTTATCTTTCCATGCCAACCAATATTTGTGGGGAAGGCCCCTCAGACCTTCTCCAGGGGATAAAGTTCTAGGCCATCATCGTATGAAAATAGGGTTGTACCTAGAATAGTGGTAACAAATCATTATATGAAATTCTAATGAGAGACAGGGGCTAGAACTAATATCTTTTGATCATGTTCCAACTCTTTTCAGAGCTACCTAAGCCTCATTTTTTTTGTCTTTTGCATTTTAATTTCACAATCACCAATAAAACTAGTGTAGAGCCAATATCCAAGGCACCATATTAGAATATGATTCCAAAACTTTTGTGAGTGATAGATGTAGTTGAAAGAACTATTAGACTTGGGATTTATTATACCTAGTATTTCACCATGGTGTACACCAATGATTGTTTTCCAAGAAGAAGGATGGTTCCTTGAGATTGTGCATACATTACAGGGATTTGAATTGATCCATAGTGAAGAATAGGTACCTGATAGCTTAGATGGATGATTTATTTGATCAAACGAAGCGAGTAGTGGTTTTCTTGAAAATTGATCTTTGATCAAGATATCACCAATTAAGGATTAAGGAGGGTGGCATTCCTAAGACTAACTTTTGAACTTAGTTTGGGCACTATGAGTTTAAAGTGGTATTGTTTTGTTTGACCAATCCATTAGTAGTATTCATGAGCCTCATGAATACTATATTCTAAAAATATCTAGACCACATTATGTAAGTATTTATGGGCATCATTCTCATATATTACAAGAATGAAAGGGAACATGAGTAGCACTTACGAATTGTGTTAACATGCTCAAGGGAAAACTAGTTATACAGAAAACTATAAAAGTGTTTTTTCTTTCAGAAGAAGATTCATTATCTTTACCACATCATTTAAAGAGAAGGGATTTTAGTGGACCCAAAAAAGGTGAAGTACATAATGGATTGGCTAGTTCCGAAAAATGCTTATGAGGTATGAATATTCATGGTGCTACCATGTTATTATCAAATATTTTTGGAAGGGTTCTCAAAGATTTTGAAACCTATCACTACATTTCAATGAAAATTATTAAGTACGAGTGTATGGATCAATTCAACATTGAATTCATTGAGCTAAAGAGATTACTAACTAGTGCATTAATAATTCGAGTGCCTATTATGGATAAGGAATTCATAGTCTAGACAAATGCTTTGAAGCAAGGCTTGGAGGCTATGTTAATGCAAATAAGGGGATTAATAGTCTATGAATCTAGGAATTTGAAGAAAGATGAGAAGGTTTATGTTAAACATGACTTAGAATGTGCAAAAATGATGCTAGCTATGAGGTTTTGGAGGAATTACCTCATGGGGAGAATGATATAACCAAAAAAATCGACTTCAATTTTGATTTGATTAAACGTACTATAACCGATAGTTATTGGAATCAAAATTCCCAAGCATATACTCCCTTAATGAAATAGAAGACATTGATTTCACTTTAGTTAACCACACAAAGGAAATAGTCCATACATCAAGCACAAAAAATAATTCTCATATACAAATGGAAGCATAAAATTCCAAATTATATTAATCAAAATTTCTATGTAGATTTTAGTAATCTTACTTTCTCCTTGGATCGGTTGCACGTTGATGGCCCTCCATTTTCCCTTGGCCATATTCATCCTCTAATTTCTCCTTTCTCCATCCCCCTTTACAATGAAAAATAAACACTTTTTATCTACAATACAAAAATCACCCTTTTTGGGTAGTTGTTTCCAAAAAATAAAAAGCTAACTTGAGAGACACTATTTGTTAGCTCATTCTGCTAATTATATACATAAAATAAAAATATAATCGTTGATTATAATTTTTGAAAAATCTCGAAAAAACAAAAATATTGAAAAAAACCTAAAAGCCAAATTGAGGCATTATATGAAGGAATATTGGCCCCATAAAAGTGCCAAATGCTAATTACATGCATCAGTATCCTCTTGTTGAAAAGAATGTATCTCCTACAATTTGGGACACATGGAGCCATCATTCTAAATATCTAATGATATAAATCTATAGTCTAAGTTGGCATTTCAGAGGAATTCAAACAAAAGTTTCTCCCAACAAACCAAGGCTTGTGGAGAGAAATATATGTTCCATTCAACTTTTAAACACAATGAGGAGATAAAGGATAAAATATTTCCTCTTCCATATGATCCAAAACATGAATGGTATTTGTCATTCCATTTGTTGAAAAATATTGAACCTTGGTATGTTGTTGATGATTCACAATCGTAGGTTATGTCCCATAATCATATGCCAATGAATCTTGAGGTGCAGCATAACCATAAGCTTCATAACCTTTTCCATAACCATAGTAAGTTGTATTCCATTGATTTGTATCTTCTTGAACCTAACCCCGCCCTATCGCCCACTACTTCTTGGTTGCAGGCCTTCAACCCCAGAAAAGTTTCATAGTTTGTTGACCAATCACAATAACATGTACCCTTTTTAAAGCTTCCTCAATACATGCCCTATTACCAAAATGCACAAATCCACATCCCTTATTAAGAGGTAATTTTTTATATATAAGTTCCCCAAACTACCCAAGTGTTTTCGTTAGATCTTCCTCTCAAATAATCATATCCAAGCCACTAACAAAGATTATAGTATTATTTAGGTCAGTTGATCGAAACACTTGAGAAGGTGTTTCACTATAGGCTTATGTTTGATAGGAAAATTTGGGAGTGTATTTTTGTTGATAACCCACGTATTTACTGGGTGTAGCTACACCAATTCACATAGGTCTCGTAGAAATGGCATGATTTCTCTCATTCTCATCAAAAAACTTAAGAAATCCATCATGTTTTGAACAACCAGTAGAGGTATATTTCACAACCTTTTCACCTCTAACAAATGGATATCAAGATATAAATGTCTCTTTGTAACAAATACTTTGTACCATCCTTCTTTGGAGTCAACAATGTTGGTACAACCCAGGGGCTCATGATTTCTCTCATCATACATTTCTTTATAATACCTTTCACTTGTTTGTTGAGCTTTGCATGTTTTGTAGGGTTCATCCAATATGTTTCCTGATTAAGTAGAGGCACTCCTAGAATTAGATTAATGTGATGTTGAATATCTTCCTTTGGTGGAAGACCATCACGTAACCCATTTGGTATAACATCAACAAATTATTCTAGTACCTTCGCTACTTCAGTAGGTATTGGTATGTCTTCTCCTTCTCCTTTATGTACCATCAATTCTTAGAAGAATCATGTTACCTTCATTTCCTTAACAATTTGTCTTTCAAACAACCTATTCTCAGGTTTCCCTTCATCCTTAAGGGGCAATAAGATGGATTTAGATCCATCCTTCCAAAATGTATATGTATTTTTCTTGCCATCATGCATGAATTTTACGCCATATTAATATGGCCTCCCCAACAACATATGGTATGCATCCATGGGGATGAAATCACAATATATTTCATCTTTGTAAGTCTTGCCTATAAGTAAAACTTGACCAAACACATTTTTTCAATCATGACTTCATTCCCATTTTCAAACCAAGCAATTCGAAAAGGATAGGGATGTTTATCACAATGTAGGTTAAACTTACCTACCATCTCTATAGAAATCATATTCTCACAATCACTGCTATCAACAATAACTTGACATGCATTTCCCCTCAATGTGAAGATAGTTCGAAATATATTCATCTGAAGCCAAGAATATTCATCGTTTCTACTATATCTTTGCTCCTTTTCTGGAATTACCATTTCTCTTGTCATTATCGAACCTCCACATCTGGTTGAACATGAGATTCATTTCCTTCTTCTTCATTCTTAGCTTGGGCCAAGGTTAATCTAGGGTTCTCTCCATTTTCTTCTCTTGCATGTTATAATTTGGGAATTCAAATATTCTATGATCCTCTTCACCACACCTAAAAGAAACAAATGGTCTTTGTTGGTTTCCCAAACATATGCCACCATGATAACCTCTACCCTGTCTGAAATCCTCTCCCTATTCGTTGATTTGGTTTATTTTGTTGATTATCTTCTGATTTATCTTCTCCTTTGGATGATTCTCCTCTAATAGAGTTTGAACCACAACAAAATTGAGATGATGTACCCCTCCTTGTTCCTCTATTCCTTTGAAAGTATTTTTAGTTTTTCTTTTCCACGGCCTTTAAGGCTAACTAATATGAATCTTCCATGTTGTTAACCTTATGCATGCTCAATTCATTTCGGATAGAAAATTTTAGATAGAGTCATATACCTTGCAGCCATTTTCTCATCAGTTTCTTGGTGATCCACATGAATGGAAAATTCATAAAATTCTTTTATAAGATGTTCCACAATAGAAAAATTTTATTCTAAGTTATGAAATCTATGAAAAAGGTTTGTGCATAGTCTAGAGGAATAAATGTCTCTTTCAAATTCTTCTCCATCTTATTACATGTCCTAATTTTGTATTTTCCCTTTTTTGTTCTTTCTTTCTGAAAACGATCCAAACAAATCATTGAGTTACCCTTCAACTTGGTGCATGTGAATTATACCTTATTTTCCTCTGTCATAGGCTTCCATTCAAAAAATTCCCCCATGTTGTTAATCCAATCTATTAACTCGTCTATATAAGACTACTTACATAATATGAAACTTCCATTTTGATCCCATCATTTTTTCCATCTATAGCCTTGATAATTCTCTCTTCAAAATTCATGTGCTCTAATTATTATTCTTCATGTTCTGCATGTTGATCTACATATTTGTGGTTTGTCTCTTCATCAAACGCATCTCCTCTTGGTATCACTCTTTGATTTTCTAGCATGTTTGTAAGTCAAAGTACTTTCCATTGTAGATTATGTTAGTGTCAACCAGTCCATCTTGTCACCAGTGATCAAATATGCTCTTACAAGGTGTTATTAGTGTTTGCATTATGACACGGGCTTGGCACTATGGTAAAGGTATTGTCCTTGATGGAAACACAATCGGCAAGTCACTTAGTTGACAGTTCAGGCTCACAGGCTCTCAGAATAAAGGAAAAGGAGGTATACACAAGTTCCCGTTGACCAAGCCGCGTATACACGTGGATTCACAAACCAAAAGGCGCATATGCGTATACACGCACTTTCATGCACATAAAAGTGCGTACAGTTTTGAAAACTTGGTTTTTAGTCCTTGGTATTCGGACCTATGGTTTTGGACCATGGTATCTCGTCTGAAGTGTTGAACCCATGTATTTGGACCTAGGTATTAGTTCTAAATGGTTTTTGGACCATGGTATTGAGTAAGGCCTAACAATATAAAAGGGGAAGGAGATCATTAGGCAAAGGCACTCAAGGATTGAATATCTTATAAAGAGCGAGATCTAATATATTGGTCATTGGGTTATGGTGCATAGCTGGATCTAAATCAAGGAGGAACCTGAGCGCTAGGAGAAGGATAAGTTCTATTGATGGGTCAAGATCTTAAGGCTTAAAGAGAAGTATCTTTGTGTGATCTTGATCTGTTATATTTGGTGCACAACTTGATCTATAAATCTGATGATTTGGGTATAACTGATGTCTGAATAGTTGAAAAGGGAAAATTATTTTTTATAGATATGAACGCAGGTTCAACATAGTAGAAGTGCGTACACGCACTAGTTAGGTAATTCAAAACAACGTATACGCAGGTTTTCCTTAATATAACAGCGTATGCACACAGGTTCTACATATTTAAGTAGTGTATGCCTCATAAAATATGTTTTAGCTACTTTTGTTTACTGCTGCAGTGTTCTGGGTTCAGGATTGGTTTCTGGTTACTATTACTGTATTCTGATTACAACATTCAGAGAAGTGATTGTTTGATTCAGTTTTTGGTGGGTGTAAAGGGATTGTTTGATGCAGATATATTTGATGTTTGATTGATTTTATTGATGGATCCGGTCTGAAAATTTATGAAACGTGGTCCCTGGAAGAAAAAAGAAGGTTGTAGCCTTCTGCAGGTCAGCACCTACATACTAGTACATCAGCTAGTACAAGAGCTAAGGGGGTTGTAGCTCCCTTCTAGGAGAAGCTGGAGAACGAGAGAAGGTTGTAGCCTTCTGCAGGTAGAAGCCTGCGTACTGGTATAAGACTGCACCAATACAGAAACATTGTAAAAAGAAGTATCTTATCGAAAGAAGATAGAGACGAATTGCAGCAGGTGGTTTTCACCCACATTGGGTTTCCACCTTATATCTTGTGTTCTTGTGTGTGACTGTCTGCTCTATTTTACTGTACCTGGTTACTATTTATATGGTTCTGATGCACAGATTAATGATCAACATCTAAAGAATAAATTAAATTATAAGCCTGCAGGTTATGCGCTAGTATCCATAACTACAGTTGCATATATACACAGTTTTCACTAACTGAAGTAGTGTATACAAATCTGATTGTGAAATGAAAAATAATTGATTTGCTAATACTGATTCACCCCCCCGCTCAGTATTATTTCCAACAATTGGTATCAGAGCCAGGTTCTTCAAAAGAAGCTTGATCGCTTGGAGGAAGATCTATCATCATGAGCAACTATGAAAAAGATGCATCCATCCAGCCACCAATTTTTGATGGGAGAAAATTCATTTATTGGAAGGTAAGAATCATAGCCTATCTTCAATCTCTTGGAATAGAGGTTTGCAATATCATGGAAGGAGGATACACATTTCCAGCAGCAACTCCTATAGATACGGCAGGTAAAAAGCAGTATGAAACAAATGCAAAGGCTATCAATACTCTATTGGGGAGTCTATCACAATCAGAATTCATCAACATTATGCAACTCAAAACTGCCAAAGAAATATGGGACAAGATCATTCTAAGCTGTGAAGGAGATGATCAGGTAAAACGTGCAAAACTACAATCTCTCATAATTCAATATGAAACTATCAAAATGCACAATGATGAAAGTATAGCTAATTATTTCCTACATATAGATGATATTGTTAATCGCATGAAAAATCTGGGTGAAGAAATAAAAGAAGTCACTATAGTTGAAAAGGTCTAAGATCCTTGTCTTCTAAGTTTGAATCAGAAGTTTCTGCCATAGAAGAAAAAGCATAATCTTCAAAGTATTACTATGTCACAGCTGCACGGAATCCTAATTGCTTTCGAAATGAGAAAAGGGGGTCTATCAGACATGAGAGAAGCCACATTCAAAGCTTCAAGAAAAGGAGAATATAATGAGTCAGAACATATGTCACAAGGAGAGGAAGAATCAAATTTTGTCAGGAACCTTCAACGGGGCTCTGGAAGATTTAGAGGTAAGTTACCTTTCAAATGCTTTTCCTGTGGAACAATCGGTCATTATGCAACCAAATTTCCTCATAAAGATAAGCTTGATAAAGGTAAGGAACCAGTTAAATGGAATAGAAAACATAACGTAAGTAAGAAGAGATATTATACACATGAAGACAAGGATGGAATTTCAAATAGTGATGAAGATGAACGTGGTAATGATTATAGACTTTTGATGGCTTTTGAAGATGTTGATTACTTGGATGCTATAAATGAAGATGATATCTATGAATAAATTTCTAAACTTAAAATCTTCTTAGAAGAAAAGAGTATGATTATAGATACTCTGACATTCCAACTTGCTGAAAGGGAAAAATACAATGAAAGGTTAGAATGTGAAATTGTGGGACTTAGAAAAGATATTGAGAAAACAAAAGCTCTTAATCTCATATTTGCTAAAGGATCTGGAACTTTAGATGAGATTATCAAAGTGCAGCGTTCTCCTCTAATAAAAACAGGTCTTGGATATACGGAAGAAGCATCTCAAGTGCAGAAGCCATCCACCTCCAAAAGTTATCTTGAAGCATGAAGGAGAAGTGAGCAAGTTGAAAATTGTTAGCAAAGGCATAAAGAGGATCATCAGGTAAATCGGGGTCAATCTAATTCAAGGATGAATAGAAGCTACAACCAACCATAGGTAAGTCATTCCAAATTTGCTTCAAGAATGAATGTCAATGGAAACTACAATCACATGGTCAGTAGATTTGATAATCGCGGGAATTTCTTTAATGGCCAATGTTTCGCATGTCATAAATTTGGACACAAAGCTACTCAATGTGTTGCCTACAAGACCATCACGACTAGGGAAACACAAAATCAGAGTATGACTGGGATAATCAAGAGGACCTTCAATAATTTCTCTGCTCCTGAAAATGAACTAGAATTCTCTATTTGTAACAACTTCAGTCATGAAGAT
Source organism: Pinus tabuliformis (assembly GCA_031772625.1). Lineage (NCBI taxonomy): Eukaryota > Viridiplantae > Streptophyta > Pinopsida > Pinales > Pinaceae > Pinus > Pinus tabuliformis. The sequence continues at coordinate 1,184,002,303 of CM062805.1, read as the reverse complement.
TCTGAATGCAGGAGTAAGTTTCAGCAACCATCTCAGAAGGAGCAAGCTTCATTGGGTCCCAAAACATGGAGAAAGAAAGAACTACAAACAGAAAGATGTGGTATAGCCTTATATGCAGAAGGACAGGAAAATCAGTGGTACATCGACAGTGGATGTTGGAAACATATGACAGGTGATAAAGAAAAACTTCAGTCATATAGTGCCTCAGAAAAGGAAAGGAAGGTCTCATTTGGAAATGACACCCCTGCACTCATAAAAGGTAAAGGCTCTGTTCTTTTAAAAGAAAAGGTCAAAGATAGAAATGTTATGTATGTTGATGGCTTAAAGCATAATCTATTGAGTGTTAATCAAATGTGTGATCAAGGAAATGAGGTAGTATTTTGATCAAATGGATGTATTATTCGTGAGCTTGATACAGGAGAAATAGTGATCAAAGGCATAATAACTCCAAATAATTTATACATACACAAGGAAGGACAACAACAATGCTATCTAAGAAAAAATGATGAACATTGGCTGTGTCATAGAAGATTGGGGCATATGAGCTTCCCTCGGATAAGGAAAGCATGCAAGTATCAGGTTGTTCGCGATCTTCCTGATATCAGAATTCCAGACAATACAATATGAAAATCATGTCAGTTTGGTATGCAAACCAGAACACAATTCCTTGATAAGGAAGGATCAGCTAGTAGGCCACTTGAACTTGTCCATACTGATTTATGTGGTCCATCAAGGAAAAAGTCACCTCGATGAGAAGAATATTTTATATTGTCCGTTGACGATTTTTCCAAGATGTGTTCGATAGGACTTTGTAAGCATAAAGACAAAGGTTTCGAAAAGTTCAAAGCTTTCAAAGCCTTGGTTGAAAATGAATCAGATCGCAAAATCAAATGTCTCAAGTCTGATTGAGGAGGGGAATTTACCTCGGATGAATTTTTCGACTTTTTTGAAGAACATGGAATAAGAAGGGAATTTTCCACTGGAAGGACTCCTCAGCAAAATGGAGTGGTAGAAAGGATGAACAAAATGGTTCAAAAAATGGCTCGTGTTATGCTTGATGAGTCTGTAACTCCTGCAACCTTCTGGGGTGAAGTTGCATTTGTTGTCGTTACTATTCTCAACAAAACAAATGTCTAGGTAAACAAAACTCAAACTCCTCATGAACTTTGGTATGGTAAGACCCCCACTGTAACATACTTCAATGTTTTTGGAAGCAAATGTTACATCAAAAGGACTGATGAAAAGCTTGGCAAGTTTGAACCTAGAGCAGATGAAGGAATTCTCCTTGGTTACTCTTCCCAAAGTAAAGGATATAAGTTTTACAATAAAAGGCTTGATAAAATTTTTGAAAGTATTGATGTGGTGATTGATGAAGCAGGTAACAATCCAAAACAGATAAAAACTGAAGATATTGAAGATGATGAGGACTATCCTTTGACATCAAATCAGACTAATGATGAAGAAGAAACCTATGAGGCACCAGAAGAATAGATAAGGGTAGAAGAAAAGACTCCATCCAGGTATGTCCAGAAGAACCATCCAAAGACTCAAATTTTGGGGCAAGAAGAGGCAGGTGTACAAACAAGAAGAACTATCACAGAAGCTTCAAGCTATCTAGCATTTCTCTCCTCCGTTGAACCACGAAATGTTAATGAAGCATGCAAATATGAATGTTGGGTCAAGGCCATGAATGAAGAACTTGAGCAGATTGAAAAGAATAACACTTGGGGGTTGGTTCCTAGACCAAATGATAAGAATTTCATAGGGACAAAATAGATATTTAAAAACATGTTAAATGAAAATGGAGATGTTATTAGAAACAAGGCTAGACTTGTTTGTAAAGGGTATGCTCAACAAGAAGGTATAGACTTTGAAGAAACTTTTGCACCAGTTGCCAGACTTGAAGCCATAAGAATGTTCCTTACTCTTTCTAGCTTTCAGAAGTTCAAAGTATATCAAATGGATGTGAAATCTGCCTTTCTAAATGGAGACTTAGAAGAAGAAGTGTATATTGAGCAACCAGATGGATTTATCCTTGGAAATGATCCAAAACTTGTATGCAGACTCAAAAAGGCTCTCTATGGTCTTAAACAGGCTCCAAGGGCTTGGTATTATCGTCTGGACAAATACCTCCATCAACAAGGTTTTTCAAAAGGATCAGTAGATAGCAATCTATATATAAAAATTGACAATGATAAATTGCTAATACTTGTTGTGTATGTTGATGATATCATCTTTGGTAGCAATGAAGAAGACATGAGTCAAAACTTTGCCTTGGTGATGTAGAAAGAATTTGAAATGTCCCTACTTGGTAAGCTCACATACTTTCTTGGTTTGCAAGTCCAACAAAACAAAGATAGTATCTTTCTATCACAAACCAAGTACCTCAAGCAGATCTTGAATAAATATGGCATGGAGGATTCGAAACCAATATGTACCCCTATGGTAACAGGATGCAGCCTCAGCACAAATGATGAATCAGCAGTAGTACATCGATCAACCGACCTATAGATCCATGATTAGAAGTATTTTCTATCTAATAGGTACCCGATCATACATCATGCATGCAGTAGGAATTGTTGGAAGATTTCAGGCAAATCCAAAGGAAGCACACCTTCAGGCAGTTCAAAGAATTTTCAAATATCTTCAAGGAACTCAAAATTATGGCTTATGGTAACCTATAGATATAGATCTCACACTTCATGCACATACAGATGCAGATTGGGCATGAAGCGTGGATGACAGAAAAAGCACTAGTGGTGGTGCATTCTTTATGGTTCCAGATTAGTGTCTTGGTTCAGCAATAAACAAAGTTCAATTTCATTATCTACAGCTGAATCAGAATATGTGGTTGTTGCATCTTGTTGCACACAACTCCTTTGGATGATGCAAACATTGCAAGACATCCAAATCACTTATACTCCACCCATCTCCATTCTATGTGATAATACAAGTGCAATCAACATTTCAAAGAATCTTGTCATGCATTCCAAGACCAAGAACATACCTATCAAATATCATTTTCTTCAGGAACAATTACTTGAACAAAAAGTCAAAGTGGAGTATGTTCCCTCCAAGGAACAGGTTGCTGATATATTCACCAACCCACTGCCTAGAGAGACATTTGAATACCTCAGACAGAAGCTGGGAGTAGATGATGCATCATATTGCTATTGACACTTATCTATTCAGAGAACAGCGGTTGTACGCGAGTTTCATGAAGAGGATCCTCATACATACACCGGTTTCTGTGGATACAGACATGTATATGTTGGTTTGAAGAAAAAACAGTAGGTTAGACTCAGGATGAAAAGAGTCTGATCTCGGTCTGACAGAGACCATCTGGCACAGGTTCAGGGGGAGCATATACTTCTAATCGTGCATTGTTGGCATTATCTTAAGAAGATCTTGGTACAACTTCATAGTTGTTTTTGACTCAGGTGGAACAGGTGCAGAGGGAGATCATGGGTGATGGTTCAGATGGTGATTGATAGATGCTGCAGATGACAATTTCTGATGACTATCATAGTCTTGTCTTAGATATTTGGTCTCTATGTCATGTATTTCTTTTATTATCAAGGTCATGTATCGACCTATCATGTTTCCCCACTATGCCTGGGATGGATGATGTAATGTTCTTATTTTATCATGTATAAGCTTTTGGTGTATCCCCACTTGGTTGGGTGGATGAGTTAATTTTGGTATATCCCCACTTGGTTGGGAGATGAATGTATGTATGAGTCTTTGGTGCTAGGAAAGTCATCTATGATGGATAGAGTCATGTTCCTTCTTGTAGAACATCTTTTTGCAGACCCTGCCTATGGTAAAGGGGAGCATGGACAGCATAGCAGAGCAGAGATTTTAGGATGTTCTCAGGGGGAGCATAACCCTTTTCCCTTGATGACAAAGGGGGAGAGTGATTGGGGGTTGTCATCAAGTCCAAAGGGGGAGATTGTTGGCATTATGACACAGGCTTGGCACTATGGTATAGATATTGTCCTTGATGGCAACACACCCACCAAATCACTCAGATGGCAGTTTAGGTTCACAGGCTCTCAGAATAAAGGAAAAGGAGGTATACGCAGGTTCCCATTGACCAAGCCACGTATACATGCAGATTCACAAACCAAAAGGCGCATATGCATATACACGTACTTTCATGCACATAAAAGCGCATACAGTTTTGAAAACTTGGTTTTTGGTCCTTGGTATTCGAACCTACGGTTTTGGACCACGGTATCTCGTCCAAAGTGTTGAACCCAAGTATTTCGACCTAGGTATTAGTTCTAAATGGTTTTTGGACCATGGTATTGAGTAAGGCCTAAGACTATAAAAGCAGAAGGAGATAATTAGGCAAAGGCACTCAAGGATTGAATATCTTATGAAGAGCAAGATCTAATATACTGGTCATTGGGTTATGGCGCATAGCTAGATCTAAATCAAGGAGGAACTTGAGCGCTAGGAGAAGGATAAGTTCTATTGATGGGTCAAGATCTTAAGGCTTGAAGAGAAGTATCTTTGTGTGATTTTGATCTATTATATTTGGCGCATGACTTGGTCTACAAATCTTATTATTTGGGTATAACTGATGTCTGAATAGTTGAAAAGGGAAAATTATCTTTTATAGATATGTACACAGGTTCAGCATAGTAGAGGTGCGTACACACGCTGGTTAGGTAATTCAAAACAGTTTATATGCAGGTTTTCCTTAATATAACAACGTATGCATGCAGGTTCTACATATTGAAGTAGCGTACGTCTCATAAAATATGTTTTAGCTACTTCTATTTATTGTTGCAGTGTTCTGGGTTCAGGATTGGTTTCTAGTGACCGTTACTATATTCTGCTTACAACATTCAAAGAAGTGATTGTTTGATTCAGTTTTTGGTGGGTGCAAAGGAGATTGTTTGATGCAGATATATTTGATGTTTGATTGATGTTATTGATGGATCCAGTCTGAAAATTTATGAAATGTGGTCCCTAGAAGAAAAGAGAAGGTTGTAGCCTTCTGTAGGTTAGCACCTACGTACTAGTACATCAGCTAGTACAAGAAATAAGTGGGTTGTAGCTCCCTTCTAGGAGAAGTTGGAGAACGAGAGAAGGTTGTAGCCTTCTACAAGTAGAAGCCTGCGACTAGTATAAGACTACACCAATACAGAAACATTGTAAAAAGAAGTTTCTTATTAAAATAAGATAGAGACAAATTGCATCAGGTGGTTTTCACCGACATTGGGTTTCCACCTTATTTCTTGTGTTCTTGTGTGTGACTGTCTACTCTATTTTACTATACATGGTAACTGTTTATATGGTTCTAATGCACAGATTAATAATCAACATCTGAAGAATAGATTAAATTATAAGCCTGTAGGTTATATGCTAGTTTCCTTAACTACAGTTGCGTATATACGCAGTTTTCACTAACTGAAGTAGCGTATACAAATCTGATTATTAAATGAAAAATAATTGACTTGCTAATACTGATTCAACCCCCCCCCCCAGTATTATTTCCAAGAGTTAGAGTGTCAAGTCAATTTTTTGTCATTTCAGCGAGTCTTCAAATAAAAATTTGGTCACTATTTGTTGTGTCAAGGTCACTACTGCTCCCTTCACTTACTCATGGTTCTTATCAATTATCATGGTCATTGTCTTCTTCAAGGTATCATATCTTCATTTAAGTGTCTTGGGTCATAAAATGGTCAAACTCTTCATTTTAGGTCATGGTCTAGGGTTTCACTCCATGTGTCATCATGATACCATAGGTCAAAACAAAAACATGTCTATCATGGTAATTCAGTGGGAAAAGGAAGTTAGCAGCTTAGGGAAAGAAAAATAAAGATAAAGGTAATGTTTTATTTCAAATATGAAAATGTTGCAGTACACTACCTTGCCTCATCATTTCTCATAGGGCCATGTTTGCTTCAAAATATGTTTATGACCAAATGGAGAAGGATTTTACAAAATTGAAAGAGGTTTTTGTCCATTATAATCCAAGAAACAAAAACCTCCTTAATTTTATGCACCAATGTTATTATTCAAAATAAATGCCCAAACTACACTTGCTACGGGAGAGTTGTTGCACTTCTAGAAAGCTTGACTTCAAGACAATTTTTCAAGTGTTTGGCGCAGGTATTGGTAGTGCTTAAGTAATTTATTTTTTAACAAAAATCTTAAGCTTGCCAATGGTACCTTCATATCATGATTTGGATTAGTGTAGGGCATCCAAAAGTGCTCTTCAAGTTGACGTTGTGATTTTGTCAGAGACACCCTGGGTTTTTGGAGTGACCTTGGAAAAATCAAATTTTCTCCCTGATGGAGTGTCCAAATTACATGCTTGAGGAGTCCATCCTATAGCAGACTTCAAGAGCATTTGAATGAGCTATCAAGTTATCGATTTGGAGCATTTTAAGGCCTCCAAAAGTGGTTTGGAAGATGTTGTTATGCTCAGAGACACTACGTTGCCTTTGGGAGGTCAGCACTGCACTTAGGAACACTGCGTTGCGCTTGGGCGCTATGCTCAGGAAGATGACACTGCACTAAATATGACCAAAACTCACCAAAATTGAATTTTTAAGCTTTCTCATCTTTTTTCTTCAATCTTAAGCTCATCTAAAAGTAAGTACATCACCTTACTCACCTTTTTATTTTGCAAGATGAATTCAACCCAAAGATTTCTTCAATTAGGGTTTCTAGTGAATTTCTCATGAAATGATGAATGGGTTGATGATGGTCACTTTGCTTTCTTGATTTTAAACATGTAAAATCTCATCCTACACCTCTACACATGTTTAATATGCTACATGAACCACTGAACCAACTTCAAAACATTAAATTACTTCACTAAAAGTGAAGCCCTAGTTCATTCCTATAGGTTTTGGGCACTTTTCCTAAAAACTTTGTTTTTCCCTTTCACAAATACATTGCTCCCTCATTTCACTTCCTTTCATCTTCATCAGTTATTCATAGTCCATATCCACCTCCTAGAATTTCCCTTGCCATTTTTTTACTCCACCTACCGATCATTTCATTTTTCACTCATTCCACTCTAGTTTTTCCCCTTTCTTATCATCTAAGGTTTCAAAAATTAAATGAGATTACTTCACCAAACCGTCACCGAGACACATCAACACAAACTATGGAAGAAGGGTTATCAAAAAGATCAGAGGAGGTTCCCAAGGCACATAGACCTGAGGTTACTAGGATGTATAAGAGAGGAAAGAGGCTTGTGTTTTCTTTTCATGGTGCAAAAGGGGCCAAGCCTTCTACATCAGCAAAACAGGGATCGACGGCAGGGGATAAGGACATGGTTGAGCATGAATTTGAGTTGGTTGAATTATAGGCAGAGAATGAAACTTCAAGCATGTAGCAGATGATCAGAGATAAAGACTATAATATCAAGGAACTCACAGCTAACATGGAAAGAGCAAAGTACATCATTTCATTCCTAGAACGGGAAAATATTCAGCGGAAAGCGAAGCAATTAATCATGGAGAAAGAGAAAACTAAATTATTGCAGCAGGTCAGCAAGGGAAAAGTAGTCATAGAGATAAGTGAGCCTGAAGAAACACAAGGGAAGGGTAAGAGAAGAATTCCAAGAATAAAAGAGCTAAAGAAGGCATTGCAAGAAGAAGAGGAACACATTTTGCTGAATGCGGAGCTAGACCTAGAGGACAGAATTTCTCTAGAGGTCAATTAAAACAAGGAGTACTAGCTCAATAGGGTAAATCACTTGGATAACCTTCTAGAGAAATAAAATAGAGACAACCAGCTACTAAGGCACATGGTGCACCATTACCAGGCCCAAAACATGATCTGTAACATCAAGGTCAAGCAGTTGGAGAACAAGCTCAAAGAACCCAAAAGGACCAAAAAGATGAAGGAACTTTGGAGATTCTTTCTGAATCATCTATGAGGGCTTAACATGCATCATTTTACTACTCTTGGCCAACTTTGAGCAAATTCTAAGAATTTTTGGTTTTTTGCAAATTTTGAGGCCTAATTCAAAAATTTAGCAGTTCCAGGAGCGTGCGCTGCACTTTTTCCTCAGGCATCCATTTCAGAAATACTCTACATTTTTAGAAATATATTTCCATCCTCTAAAACCAATTTGCTCTGATTTTCCATAAGAGGCTCAGATTTTGAGAAAAGTGGAAAAAAGTGGCCAAAAACTAGCTTTCTGGACCCCTTTTTGACAAGTGTTGCGCTCCTGGAGTGACCTTGGGAGAATGGATATTTGAAGGCCTTCCCACAGGTAATTTTCAAAAATTCAAAGTGTGTTGGAAACTATACTTGAAAATATAGTTGACCCTTCTCTTAGATCTTAATTTGGACCTCGGGATGGCACTCGAAAGTGAGCTCAACGTCGGCGCTATGCTTCTGCAATTTCCTGTGTTTTTAATTGTACATTTCACTATGTAAAATTTCTAGTTTTCAGTTTGACTTAGTCAAAGTCAAAAATATTTATGTAATGACACTTGTTTCGAGGTTAGGTGATGTAGGCATAAATAAATGTACATGATAGGTTTTTTTGATGTTTAATAGGCCTCATTAAGGAAGCAAAGTCCTAAACAAACTCTCCAAGAAGTGTTTGAGTTTCACCTTCTCACTCTCACCAGTTGGTTGAGAGAATATTAGAGTCAGTTCCACCACCTAGGAATTAGACTCCTGAAGGTGGTAAAGTGGTCTAAGAGATTCTATATGTATCATTTCTCTTTCAGATAGAAGGGTTGGACTTTTGTGGAGGAGGCTTTCATGTAATCATCTTTTCAGCTAATACAGAGACAATTGCAGCTATTTTTAAGGAACTCTAGCCCAGTGAGTTCATGGTGTTTGTTATTCATTTTATTTGTTTTCTAATGGTTAAAACATATTTATATACATGATATATCTTCTTTCTATGGATGCCTTACAGTGAAATATACAGAATTCTTGTTTCTCAAGCTTAGTTTATCTGATTTTCATAGTTATGTTTATGTCTTCCTAAGCTAATGAAATCATGTTTACTTATGCTCATTAGTTTCTTCTACACTTTCTCTTCTATACTACACTAAAAATATTCTAAATACACCATGGTATTCTGATATCTAACTCCTTTTCATATTTTCTCCTGCACTCCTACATCCTAGACCTATTTGTGGCTCCAAACCCTAGTCCAGCAAACCCTAAAATCTAAATTTTCACCAACACACAAACAATTATTTAAATCTATCCTGAAACTTATTTGCTTTAAATTCATTTCATTGATAAGATACTTTGGGAGATCTCTCTCATGCTCAGTAGGGCTAGTTACTACGCTGAAGTGGTTTGAGGTTACCCTTCTCGATCTCCTTTTAAGCCAAGGAAATTGTAAGGGAATAACAGACTCTACATATATCTACACATCTAAAAAAGGCATCCTCTTACTCTTATTCTCCAAACCATCTTCCTACTCTGATGACAGATGGTGTAACCAAAAAAATTAATTTCAATTTCTGTTGGATTATATGTACTCTAACCAAAAACAATTGGAATTGAAACACCCAGAAATATAATCCCTTAACAACTTCAAAGACATTGATTTCAACTTAGTTAACCACACACAAGAAGCAATCTATACATCAATCACAGAAAATGATTCTCATATACAAATGGAAGCATAAATTTCCATATTCTATTAATCAAAATTTATGTGTATACATTTGAGTAATCGTCCTTTCTCCTTGGCCTGATTACATAGTCATGGCCTTCCCTTTCTCCTTGGACATCCTCATCCTTTGACCTCTCCTTTCTCCATCCCCACTTAACAATGAAAAATAAATTCTTTTTATCTACAATACAAAATTCATCCTTATTGCGCAGTTGTTTCAAAACTCTAAAGCTAACTCGAACGACAGTATTTGTTAGCTTGCTATGTTAATTATATGCATAAAATAAAAAGATAGTACAAATTACAATTTTGAAAAAATCTCAAAAACAAATTAAAAGCCCAATTTGAGGTTGCATATGAAGAAATTTTGGTCCTGTAAAAGTGCCAATACGCTAATCACATGCTTCAATATTTGAGCTAAATACTGATCATGAAATCTTGAAGCATCTCCACTCAAAGGGATCTAAATGCTAGGAAAGGGCGATGGATTGAATTCATTAGTGAGTACAATTTTGGAATTTCATACGTCAAAGGAAAGGATAATGTGGTGGTTAATGCACTAAGCTAAAGACCACAAATATTTTGCCTGGTAACCTTAATGGTCAATTTGAGGCAGTTTTGATGGATATAATTGTACTCATCGACATTTAGGAGACCACCCAGTCAGAGCCCCAAGTCAGGATCTTTTTTTTGTTTGGGATGGTGGTTCCTGTCTAGTCAATTTAACGTCTTAAATTGCTCTCTATAAATTATCAATCCGGGTATCGTAAACTGACGAAGTGTGGTGCACCATATGTGCTTAGTTAACCTTTTCCTTGCTTCGTTGTTTTATAATTTATGTTGTTTTTTGGGTTTTGTTCTTGTTGGTTTCCTAAAGTGTTTAACGCAAATGGAAATCCTATTCTAAGGTCTTAAGAATATTTTTAAAGGTCAAGTATGGATGTAGATTTCAAGACAAGGTTTATGTCCTTTATGGTAACTTCCAAAACATGGCACTTCAAAAGATCTCAAAACATGCTATTAATACTTGAACAGGAATGTAAATATGCAGCTACTTAAATCAAACAAAAGATAAAATATTGATCATAAAATCACTGTCTTTGTTGCCCATCTAATTAGAGAAATAAAATCTAAACTATTGCACTCAAACAAACCAAAAATTGCAGACTAATGAAAGCAAGATCAATTTACTTCACTTATAATCCGATAGCTCACCAAGTAGCTTTTTCGGGTTAAGCCATGGCTCCGTAGATAACGTCAATAACATGAAGAATTGATATCTAAATTACCTACTTGCAAATGAAAGTAAAATCAAGTCACTTCACTTATAATCCGATAGCTCGCCAAGTAGCTTTTCGGGGTTAAGCCATGGCTCTGGAGATAATGTCAATAACATGAAGAACCTGATATCTAAATTACCTACTTGCAAATGAAAGTAAAATCAAGTCACTTCACTTATAATCCGATAGCTCACCAAGTAGCTTTTTGGGGTTAAGCCATGGCTCTCGAGATAACATCAATAACATGAAAAACTTGATATCTAATTGCAGAGATGAAAGTAAAATCAAATCACTTCACTCATAATCTGATAGCTCGCCAAGTAGCTTTTCGAGGTTAAGCCATAGCTCTGGAGATAACGTCAAATGACATGAAGAATTTGATATCTAAACTAACTAACAACATCAAATAAATAAAACTGAAACCAAAGCATAACTGAAATTGAAAAGCTTAATAAAAAGTTCAGCAGAGAGGCAAATCGCATGTCACCATTTGATGCAAAAACATGTAAAGAAAAACTAATCTACAATCAACCGGTTGAACACACTTGCATGAATTAAAATTGCATCAATGGAAACTCTAATCTATCAAACTTGAAAGCAATCAAATGACACAATGAAATCAAAGAAAAATTACAAAATAAAATCTACTCTACCTTACAATCTAATGTGCTCCATAACATCTATTTCACATCTCCTTCCATGTTAAGGACATTAAAGCTTTATTCAAATTCTTCAAAATTACAAAGTACAACAAAGCTCTCAAAAGCTTTCCAAAGCCATCAAGGAAGAACTACAAACTCCAAGCTAAAGAACTAAAAGCCAAGCTAAGCTACGACTAACAAGCTAACAAATGGAGAGAGATATCCTATTTATACAAAAAGATGAGAAGCCATCTTATTAATGAGAGTCCATGAATCTCTCCCTCTACCTCTAGAGTCCTAATCAAAATAGGAACTAATAAGCCACATGTCTTCTTGGAGTTTCAATACAATTAGGAGATGTGACACATATCCTCATGATCCCATGATTCTTTCCACTCAAAGTCGAATTTGGCCTTAGAGTGCCACATAAAGGTCTTCTAGAAGCCTGCTTTTGACCTACACATGTCAACAATCTCAACCCACTTGTTAGGTATAAGCATATGCACATTATTTTCTAATTTTTAACCACAAATTCACTTAAAAAGGCTAAGAAATAATAAAGTTTGGAAAAACACAAATGTGGCCCAATGATAATGAAAGTGGGATGAATGTAGTGACATAGTAGTGAAATGGAGGTGAAATGGAGGTGATATAATGGACATAATAGTGAAAGTGTAATCAAAATGAATGACATTTTCAAGACCCAACATACCCCTCAACTGAAATTATTGCATGTCTTCATGCAATATATATTACATTAACTCTTTTGATCATTGAGCTTTGGCTTAACTTTGCATGATATCATTTGATAACTTCATATTTTTGTAAAGTGTTTTACTTGAATTGCAACATGGTTGGTTCTTGTGTTACAACCAATTTTTTTATTGTTGCATTTTATTTTGATCTTTGAACTTTGCATAATGATATTTGATTATTGTTGCAAAGTATATCTTTATTGAATTGCATGATGGTTGGTTCTTGTGGGACAACCATGATTTTGTTTGCATCCAATTTATCCTTTAAGCACGTTTTGAAAAGCCATTGTATCCTCATAATAACAATGTAACAGTTAATATATGTTGGAAGTATGTGGGCTCCTGAATATGATATGGACATGGCAAGATATGAATATGAATGTATTCCTCCCCCCCTCAACTGATGGTATTGGCAATTTTATGAAATGAGGAAGAGAAATGTTTTTCCAACAATTATCATTCTAGCTTTTTATGGAATTCTATGGTCAAAAAGTTAGAAAATGACGTACCTTAACTTACCCTTTGGAATGGATGAGTTGTATGTGTGGTGGCTGCAAAATTCTGATCATATTCTTCTTCAAGTGGCTGAACAAGAAGAGTCATGGATAAAGAGTTAAGATGACTTTTTATTGCTTCTACTAAAACTTGTTGAATCTACTCCAAAATGCTAAAAATAATAGTCTTCATGTCTTCAAAACTCATTGGCACAATTCCTACTATGTGAAAATATGTTCTAATGTCAAACATAGCAGGAAATTGTTGACTTAGTGGCCATTAATGGATGCCACTAGTCAACACGAGAACTCTCACCATTGATGAAAATGAGAGTCAAGATGCCCAAACACATCTTGCTAGGTACAAATGAATTTGCCGATGTCGAGTCACCTAAAAGATTTGATGAACAAGGGACATTAATGTATCCCCATTGCTTGTCAGCATGAGGACTTGCCACTAAGGCATGCAAGCCTCAAGGTGTCTTTACAAGGAACTTAGACTCAAAGGACTATGGACTCATTAATTTGCATTGAAGCAGGGCTTATTTGCGAAATGAAAATGACAAGAAATGGAAGATGAAAATGGAAGATGGCAATGGAGAGTAGAAATGGAAATGGGCAATAAGCATGTGAATGAGCCTCTTGCTTTTATTTGTGCATTTTCAATGGACAAAAAGAGATGGAAAGTGTATGTGAATGTAAATGGAAAATATGAAGTGAAATGAGGTGAATGGTTTATTATGAGGTATGGATGTGATGGAGACAATAGTATCTGAAATATTTTCAAGGGTTTGGATCTAATTTTGCATCAGCATATTTCCTCTTTATTGCTGATCATCGTCTTATGAAACAAATTGGTCTCTTAGAGAGACACCATTCTCTTGTAGTCATTTGTCCTTCCTCCTGAAACCTGCAAAAAAACTAATACTTCTTCTGCAATGGAATGTAAGATTATCAAAGGAGAGAGGTAATCAATCTCTCTAGTTATGATATTTACACACAAAACTAAGAATTTGTGTTAATGAAACAAGTTCTCAAAGGAAAAATCAAAAGAATTTATACCTGCTTTGGAATTGGTGCCCCAAGTTGAATGTTGCTTCTTTTCAGCAATTTATTTCATTATTTTCCATTTCAAACTCTAATGATGGATTTTTCATTGTGTAGATATTGTTGAGATCTTTCCAACGATACTTGAATCATCAAAATCTAATTTCATATGAGAAAGTTAGGCTGATTTGAACAACGAGGTTTTTTTAACTGGAGAGTAGCTGCGGAATGTGCACAGTTTCTGTAGCTAATTATCTTGAATAAAAAGTTAGCCATTCATCTTTTATCATCAGTCCAAAATTAATCAATACCTTTAGAAAAGTGAGTAAATAACTTATTCATTTCATTGATTCAATTTTTTTTTTTCTTGACATGCAACGACTTAGTGATAACACACAACTTGACTTCCCTTTGACCGGGGTCTTTTTCATCAACTTGGATCAAATGAATAGAACACCATCCACGTACTAACATTTTCCCAGCTACCTATGTGGTTTGTTTCGTCTCTTGACACCTATAACCTATAGAAGTATGAAAATGGCTGCGGAATTGCCAGTTAGCTGCGGAATCAGGCTGCATTCCATAGCTAAAAGACAACCAACCATCAGTTTTCTGATTTAAGTTATTGGAAAAGAGATTTTTTTGCATCCAAGTACTAGGGAGAGAGAGCCTAAGATCACATCTAGTGCACAAGACCAATTATTCATGATCTTCTTTGCTTTTTTTCAAAAAAAATTCTTCACTATCTGCCAGAAAAATAGAAATTTTGTAAATGGTATATGAAGCAAAACAATTTTAATGATGAAAGTATATCAGAGTAATTGAAATGCATGATCTCTCCAATAGCTTTGATGACTTCTTCAAGCTCTGTCCTCACAATGAGACCCATTCTGCCTTTTTTTTACTATGTAAACACCAATGTAGAAGACAGATATATGAAAACAGAGTGGTTATGTGGAAGCAAAACGGTTTTAGATGGTAACAAGCAAATGTCTGTATTTGCAATTAAAATTAACACAACATACGACAAATGCAGAGCCAACATGCAGATCTGTCTCCAACGTAACAAGTCCTTCTGGTCAAAGTAAAGGAAAGTTTACAAATTAGGCAAAAGCTCAAATTAGCTCATTTGAATGTGGCACTCTCATCTGTCTACAGAAAAACAACAGCAGCAATATCACCAAAATACTACTTAGTTTATTGCTGGAAACTCTTCTCATTTCTAACTTGTGTAAGGTGATTCCGTCCCAATATCGTGCTCTCTCCTGCAGTGTAAGCATGTGACCACCATGATAATCACAATAAAAGCACGAGCCAACAATCTATTCTCATGAATGTCTCGAAGCATTTAATTACAAGTTAGCAAGTGTGTAAGCAATTCCCTTTCAAGCGACTTAACCACACATAAAAAATTTTCATGATAGAATTCGGATCCAAACCGTGCAGCCAGCAGACGTGAAAAGCTTTGAGGAAGAGTCGTATTCAATTAGGATACGTCTTGCTGTTAAACAGGTGCGTGATGAAGTATGAGTTTATTAAAGACGAGAGGCATGTAATCAGGAGTTGAATGCCACCACACAATTTATTCCCAAATATGAATTCCTCTCTCCAATCACGCTGAATTAAATCAACAGCCTGTTCATTAATTTAAATCCGTTTTTCTTCACGCAGCAAGCAAAAAGAGGCTTCAAAGAATAGAGAAATTCTCTCAAACCGCCACGAATTTCTAAAAACCATTTCTGGGTTATTTAATTGACCCATCCCTGAAAAACCCATGTTTTATTTTTTCCTAATTCATTTTCATTTGGCTGAATCGTGCATTGAAAGTTTGATGTTTTTATTGTTTTGCGTTTTTGTGAATTAATGTTTTTATTGTTCTGCATTCTTATGAATTGTTGCATTCGGCGATAAGATCGATCTCCGAGGGACAAAAAATTGTTCTTATATGTAATCACAACGTATGACCCAGTGAATTTTGGTGATATAGCCTCCATGGATTGGGCAAGTTGTGCCAATTCCTGTGCTGCTCATAGTAAAGTGTTGAGCATCCTACGAGAACAAAAATTGTTGAAGGAAAACTATATATCCTTGGTTTCTTCAGCCTGGACTCATTTTTCTTATGATAGTGATTCAACCAGATGTCCCAAGCTATTCTCAAGGAAATGGAGTTTAAAATCAGATCTGAATATAAGTAGAATGTCCTTGGCATATTCTTTGTGCAAGACACTGTTACTCTGAAGTCTCTGATGGTTCAAAGACAAGAATTGTTGACAAAGGAAGAGGCGATGTGGCGCTTAAATCTGGATCGCTAAAGCTAACAGCAATACAAGATATTTTCACAAGTTTGCTACGTATTGAATGAATCTGAGCACAATCTAGAAATTTTTTAATCAGGAGGGTATTTTAGTCAAGTCTTTCAAAGAAAACGCGAAGGCTGGGAGAATTCATTGTATTTGTAACATTTTTTTTTTGAAAGAACCAACTAGATGCTCTATTTAGGAGATGCTCAAGCTTATCCAGTGAAGCTTAGGAAACGAAGGATGAGCTTAAGTCCATTTTGGAATGCAGCAAAGGCTTCAAGGTAAATGTATTGAAAAAAGGACTTTGACTGAGGTCTTAAGTTGATTTTTTATCAATCTGGGTTGGGTGACTAGGATAGGATCCATATCAGGACAATTCCGGAGATGGCCATATGGTCAGTTTCTTCATTGGATGCCTGTAACATGCTAAACATTGAAATTAGCTATGGAATTCTTAGTTAGCTACGGAATCAGGCTGCATTTCGCAGCTAATTTGCAGAATCTTATTAAAACAGGACACATTGTTTTGAGGACCACTACAAACCATAACCAGTAAATCTTGGACAGCTGAACCTATCAAAGAAGTTGGATTTTTTTTTTTTTTTTTAATGGAATCAATTGAAATGAAGAAGTTTATTTTCTCTTTTTTTTTTACATAACAATCCTTTTTCTGATCCTCCAAATCACACAAAGTGCAGGAGGAGAGCATACTCAAGAAATTATTAATTTTTTTTTTTTTACATAACAATCATTTTTTTGATCCTCCAGATCACACAAAGTGCAGGAAGAGAGCATACTCAAGAATTACTAAAATTTTTTTAGATGTAAGAAATAAGGACTCCTAATTACACTTCCCCGGCAATGGCGCCAAAATGTCTAGTCAATTTAACGTCTTAAATTGCACTACATAAATTATCAATCTCGGTATCGTAAATTGATGAAGTGTGGTGCACCATATGTGATTAGTTAACATTTTTCTTACTTTGTTTTTTATAGTTTATGTTGTTTTTGGGGTTTTGTTCTTGTTGGTTTCCTAAAGTGTTTAACGCAAATTGAAATCCTATTCTAAGGTCTTAAGAATACTTTTAAAGGTCAACTATGGATGTAGATTTGAAGACAAGGTTTATGTCCCTTATGGTAACTTTCAACACTTAGCACTTCAAAAGATCTCAAAACATGCTATTAATACTTGAACAGGAATGTAAATATGCAGCTACTTAAATCGAACAAAAGATAAAATACTGATCATGAAATCACTCTCTGTTGCCCATCTAATTACAGAAATAAAATCTAAACTATTGCACTCAAACAAACCAAAAATTGTAGACTAACGAAAGTAAGATCAATTTACTTCACTTATAATCCGATAGCTCGCCAAGTAGCTTTTCCAGGTTAAGCCATGGCTCCGGAGATAATGTCAATAACATGAAGAATTGATATCTAAATTACCTACTTGCAAATGAAAGTAAAATCAAGTCACTTCACTTATAATCCGATAGCTCGCCAAGTAGCTTTTTGGGGTTAAGCCATGGCTCTGGAGATAACATCAATAACATGAAGAACCTGATATCTAAATTACCTACTTGCAAATGAAAGTAAAATTAAGTCACTTCACTTATAATCCGATAACTCGCAAAGTAGCTTTTCGTGTTTAAGCCATGGCTCTGGAGATAACGTCAATAACATGAAGAACCTGATATCTAATTGCAGAGATGAAAGTAAAATCAAATCACTTCACTCATAATCCAATAGCTCGCCAAGTATCTTTTCAGGGTTAAGCCATGGCTCTGGAGATAACGTCAAATGACATGAAGAATTTGATATCTAAGCTAACTAACAACAGCAAATAAATAAGACTAAAATCAAAGCATAACTGAAATTGAAAAGCTTAATAAAAATTTCAGCAGAGAGGCAAATTTCATGTCACTATTTGATGCAAAAACATGTAAAGAAAAACTAATCTACAATCAACCGGTTGAACACACTTGCATGAATTAAAATTGCATCAATGGAAACTCTAATCTATCAAACTTGAAAGCAATCAAATGACATAATGAAATCAAAGAAAAATTACAAAATAAAATCTACTCTACCTTACATTCTAATGTGCTCCATAACATCTACTTCACATCTCCTTCCATGTTGAGAACATCAAAGCTTTATTCAAATTCTTCAAAATTACAAAGTACAACAAAGCTCTCCAAAGCTTTCCAAAGCCATCAAGGAAGAACTACAAACTCCAAGCTAAAGAACTAAAAGCCAAGCTAAGCTAAGACTAACAAGTTAACAAATGAAGGAGAGAGATCTCCTATTTATACAAAAAGATGAGAAGCCATCTTATTAATGAGAGTCCATGAATCTCTCCCTCTACCTCTAGAGTCCTAATCAAAATAGGAACTGATAAGACACATGTCTTCTTGGAGTTTCATTACAATTAGGAGATGTGACACATATCCTCATGATCCCATGATTCTTTCCACTCAAATTCGAATTTGGCCTTAGAGTGCCACATAACGGTCTTCTAGAAGCCTGCTTTTGACCGACACATGTCAACAATATCAACCCACTATTTAGGTATAAGCATATGCAGATTATTTTCTAATTTTTAACCACAAATTCACTTAAAAAGGCTAAGAACTAATAAAGTTTGGAAAAACACAAATGTGGCCCAATGATAATGAAAGTGGGATGAATGTAGTGACATAGTAGTGAAATGGAGGTGATATAATGGACATAATAATGAAAGTGTAATGAAAATGAATGACATTTTCAAGACCCAACAGTTCCAATTGGTTATAAGTTGGGCACAGTTACCCATTGAGAGGTTTCTCCAGCAGATCAAGACTTTCAAAGGATGAAAGGTATGGAAAAGTAATGGGAATGGATTGGTAATATATAATAAAAGAAGAAATAAAAGCATAAACTAAACTATAATATATAATAATAACTATTTGATAACCTTGGTATTGATATATTACTATGAGAAGGAAAGGTAATGAATAACATGAAAATATAGATCTTCAAATTATATGGTTAATTGTAACAGTTTAAGGATAATTAATTCAATTAAATAGTTAATTGAATTAATTATTAAGAACATTCACATACATTTTTTTTCAAACTTATACTCGTAATCAACAGAAAGGAATACATCAAAAGTGATAACATTCTAATCGAATAATCATAAGCATAAACAAGAAAGCATAAGATGATATCTCAATTATAAATCAAAAGAAAATGAAGTTGATAAAAGTACGAATTTTGCTTTACTTTCATGGATCTGGAATCAACAAGTGGTTCAACTTATATTAAATAAAAGGCATGGTATAATAATGTAACAAAGCAATTCTTCCAAAAATTTAGAAACCCTAAGCTTGAGCTTGAGAAGTTCTTAAATAGTTTTTCAAAATAATAGAGAGAATAATTAACACTTTGTTATTCTCTCAACTAAAGTGAAACAACCTAGAATAAAATAGTTATTAGTTACAATTTAAAAATTAAATTATCAATTCGGATGAGTTGTCACAGATGTGGATGCAGTGTGCATTTTCCATTGTTCATGAACTTCTAGAAGTGATGCCAACCCCTGACAAGAATGAGGCTTGATGTTCATTTGACAACTGAAGACAATGAGCTTGAAAAGGTGTAGTAGTTGAGTTTCTTTTTCCATAATAATCTTGGTTACTTACAAGTAACCATGTGGTTTAATTAAAAACTCCTAGGTCAATTCAAAATCTACCTTTGACAGTTGTGCAATCCTTTACTACATTTTTTCATGTTACTTAGCCACCTTTGTTGTAATCCATCTGCCTCTAGGAAAACCTCCTCTTTGTCATTTGATAACAAATTGGATTGTTTGAGTGATAAGGTGATATATTGAACAACTAAACTTGAAATCCCCTCAACATCATTTACCAATATTTTAACCAAACGTAGCTTTTCCTTCCACATGTGAAGAGTTGTATATTTTTGCATTTAACTATTATTTGAAAAGTTAGGATAGAATATTTTAATGTCCTCTTTCCATTCCAAAAATTCATTCAGCTTATGTTTGGCATCATCAAATTGGTTTTCGATATCAACAACTTCATCAACTAACGAATCAACTATTTTATTTTGAGCCTATATCAAACTTAGCTAGTTTCAAGGGAGTTGTTGTCAATGTTTAAGCTATAGGTTTAGCTCATTGGCTTCATGATTGAATGTGGTAAGGTATAAATAAATTTCCTTTGTTTTCTCTATCTTCTACTTCAACTCATTTATCATGTCATCCTTTTTTCTTTATCTCGGGTTCACATTGGCCTCTAACCAATGTCACTTGTGCTAGTGTATTTTCTTGAAACTATGAGCACTATTGTTCTAGCTACTTCTTTTTCCTTAATAAACTGGTTGACTCAAGTTGCTTTATCTACACTGATAGTAGCATAATCTCCTACATGTTGGACTAATTTCTTAAGTTGCTCATGAGGAGCTACTGATGCATCTCTCCAAACTATTTCTAACGAAGAATATTTTAAGGCAGTGCTTGTTTTTGAGACTTATGTATCAAAAAAAATTATTTTTTTACACTCTTCTTTAAAATAAATTTTTGTTGAGGACTATAATATAATTCAATTAGTGAGATTCCTAAACATTCAACTTAACAACAATGGTTGGATATGCTGGAATTTTTTCTACACAAAATTCATACAGAGCCAGTGATTTCTTTCTCAACGTGCTGATAGTTTTGAAGGGTAAATAAACCAATCTGTAGCAGGAAGTGTGGCCAAAGATTTTTAGGGGATTTCTTTAGCTCAAGGGTTATACCAATCGTGATAGTTTGATAAGAAAAATTCTCTGCATAATTTCTTGTCTAAGACATAAAGGGTCAAAACATGTGGACAACCATTGCTGCCTCAAACCCTAATGTACGTAAAAAGCTATTCTATGTAGTAATCCAAAATTATTCTTAAACAATCCATGGGAGTGGAGGACATTCTGGGAAGCTTGGAATTGAAAATCATTTGGTAAAAGGAATCATTATGAGGTGACAAATCTAGTAGAAATGATTAAAATAGTTTTCTTCCCATAATATATTGTGGTAAATGTGGATGGGAAGAGGGTTGGAAAGTGCCCATTTTGAGCCCACACATGGGAATTATAAAGAGAAACAAATTACATCCATCACATAAGAGGACATGTAAAATGGTGGGTTGTGAGTGCTTGTTTGTTTAGAGTGAAAATTAAGAATGTGTTTGGCTAGATTATCAGATATAATTTGGGCCCAATTAAAAATAGAACCATCGAAATCCCTTTCAATAATAAGGGCCTACTCTATAGGGAATTGCAAGACATTTTGAAAGGAAAAAAACTGAAAAAGCATAGCAGCGTAGCAATAAGGAGGGGATAAATATTGAATGGCACACAGGCCAAAGGACTTTTCCTTGTTCCTATTTGGGTCACTTCTCCATAATTTCTCTAATTAAGCTAGGAAATATTTTTTGTTTTCCCTCGCACTCCTATTTTTTGAAGCTTTTAATGAATTGAGAATTATAAATAAGATGTGGCTCAGGTAAATTATGCATACCTTAAATGTGTTTTTCTTTGAAGGACCCGATGATTGTTCCTCGCGAGGTCACAAATTGCCTCTCAGTGA
Source organism: Pinus tabuliformis (assembly GCA_031772625.1). Lineage (NCBI taxonomy): Eukaryota > Viridiplantae > Streptophyta > Pinopsida > Pinales > Pinaceae > Pinus > Pinus tabuliformis. Next base: position 1,183,980,529 of record CM062805.1, on the reverse strand, counting down.
TGTTGACATTCTCCACCATGCAGCAAATCATATTTTTGTAAGGGAGAAGCCTTGGATGAGTGAAAATTATGTGTAGGTAGGATTTGGTAGCATCTATGTGCGTTGCTTCAAAATTTGTGTTGTTGTCCTAATCCACGATCACCATTATTGGTGGTTCCAAATATTTTGCTATCATTTATTCCTCTAGCATATCATATATGGCATACCAAGATGAAACATTAGCATATTTGGTGCACACGGTATCAGAGAAAAGAAATGTATCTGAAAACTTCTCATCTATCATTTCTTTGAACAGCCTGGTTGGTTGCTAAGGGGGAGTTTTATTCTTTGCTTTCACCATTTTATCATTTGGTATAGAGCTTTCCATAGTATTTTATTATTATAGAGAAAACACGGATTAGAGGTTTTTAACCAAGAAAAATGCCATATGTTTGCAACTTATTATAACTTAAATCAATCAAAAGATGCATTAAAATCTAACATGCAACAACTAATTGAATTAAAAAGTGGTAAGTACAAGAAGTTAATAAAAGTTCACATTTTAGTTATTCATATCATGGTGACAATAGTTAAAGGACGTCAAATGGCACAACTTTATTGAATGAACAGGTGAGTTGACAGGTGATGTGGCCGCTTATGTCATCCCATAGGGTTAAACCCCAGAAGGAACAAAGGAGGTGCCCATAAGGAATGTTCGGGTTGACTCGGCTCCAGGATGGCATGTGATCCAAGGATAATTTGCTTATAGATGTATGAAAAGAATCACATGTAGAAATTGCAGCTTAACACAAAAATCTAATGTGCACTCAAGAAAGAAGAAAGAAGACACAAAGGGAAAAAAATAAGACAACAAGACTTAATAATGGAGTTCTTCCAACTCGAACTACGTCTCCGAGCCTTGCTCGATCAATGGGGAGGCCTTCATATATTAAATGGCATGCAAAGAAGAGAATTACAATCATTAGTTACATAAAAAGGTGGCTTATACCTCCATTATGGACAATGGTTGTGAAATGGAGACCTCAGATGGAGAAATGGACAACACCAATGCATCCGTGGCATTGAGAGGGGTTGAAAACATATAAGATTTTTCCAAATCAGACAAAATACACTAGCAGTCCTCCTGAAAGCTCTCTAGCCTCAAACTGCATGTTGAAAGTCCTCTCCTACATTTTTTTGCGTGCATCAGGCTTTATGATAAAAGGCCGCTTCAAAATTGGGGGTTGTTTGATTATAATGGAAGGTTGTTCGAACAGATGGATCAATCGGGCACGATGAATCTGCCCTTCCCTCACAAAAACCCTGAAATTGGCCTTTTTCCATTTAAGCAGATAATACACAGAAAACACTAAGAAAACCGAAGTCTTGGACTTCAAGTTTCCTTAAGTCAGGCTTATAGACCCATCGGGTCTAGTACCCATATCGCAATCATCATATCGCTAGTTCAATAGTCCTGCTAGCAGGGATTGTCGACCACCACTCGCCGATATCGCCGATCGTCGATCTGCCGATATTGGCGTATCACATCAGCCCTATCGCATCGGTGTATCGCATCACTATGGTCCAAGGGTCTCGGTCCTATCCCTTAGGTTTCTCTAACCCAATCAGTCGATCTGATCATCCTAATATTGCCGATGTTGATCCACCGATCCGATCGCTCCTCCGATCGCATGTTGCCTGCCTTAAGTCCCGATATCAGCCATCACTTGTCTCTGACTCTGATTTAATCAGAGATCGTTGATCAATGGTTCCCGTTTGACTCCATAAGTTCACCCCTTTGGACACTCTGATTGCAATTTTTCCTTTTAAGGCTAAAGACCCATTTTTAGGAGAAAATGCTTCATTTTCCAAAGGAACAAGGCAACCTTCTTTCTACCACAACTTCATCATCCGGACTCGGATTGGAGTGATGTTCACACTGTTGGAATCAGGGCGACAATCACTTTGATCTGATGTTAGGATACTTGCTTTTCTACCACTTTGAATTTTGAGATTTTCCATGCCACTATGTCTAAAGATCCACCTAGATCAATCCTCCCCATTGAGGAGCTTTTGGACCGCAAAAAGCTTTCATTAGTCAATTGAAAAGTGAGGGAATTTTTCCCTCACCCTTTCCTTCCAACCATTTGGCCTTGGTGGGGTGCATTCCCTTGAAACCAACTCGAAGGTATTCCACATCTCCTTGTCGTGAAGTCCCGGTCCTCCTATTGGCAAATCAAGACGAAATGCATTGTTTCCAATCTTCTTGAATATGATGAATGGACCATAACGAATGGGTCGCAACTTCTTCCCTTCTCCCTTCATCCTGTCCTTACTAATGTGGAACCACACTTTATATCCCACTTGGAATTTGTGGTCGACTCGGTGTTTGTCATGTCGAGCCTTGTAACGGGCTTGGCTTTTCTCCAACTGCTCTTGTACTTCTTGATGAATCAATTAGATTCGTTGAATGAACTACTGAGCTTTTTCCCTATCATTATGTCCACTGGAGCCATCTGCCCTTCCAAATACCATATCAAAAGGGTCCTTTGGTAGGTGACCAAAACATGTCTCAAATGATGAACATTGTGTAAATGAATGCACTGCTCGGTTGTAGGAATTGTGTACATATGGGAGATGCTCATCCCACAACTTGGGATGTTTCCCATAATAGCCTCATAACAAGTGTACCATAGTATGGTTAACAACCTCTGTCTGTCCATCAATCTGTGGATGAAATGTCGTGCTTCTTTTCAATTTGGTATCCATCATCTTCCACAAGCTGGTCTAAAACTCTCCAAGAAAGCAAGAGTCCTTATCTGACACAATCGATATCGATAATCCAAAATGGACCCAAACATGTTGAAAGAAAAGAGTAGAAGTCTGCTCTACAGTGATCTGCTTTTTACAAGGCATAAGAATACACATCTTGCTAAAACGGTCAATGACGACATACAAATAGTTGTGACTCTTCCTAGACAAAGGAAAACCTCCTACAAAGTCCATTGACACACTTTCCCATGGACAAATCGAAATAAGGAGTGGTGTGTAGAGCCCAAGTTTTCTAATAGAGGGCTTTGAAATAGAACACATCACACAACCCTTTACATAGTGAGTCACAATGTTTTTCATATGAAGCCAAAAACAAAATCTTTGTACATGACATAAAGTCTTTTCAACACCAAAGTGTCCAGACATAAGAGAGGTGTGGGCCTCTTGAATTACATGTACTCTTTCCCCTGTGGGGATACACAATTTACCAAGGTGATACAATAGTTTCCCCTACAAATGATAATTGTCCATCTGTGAACCATGGGTTAGTTTTGCACAAATCTCCTTAAATTCATCATTGTTAGCATATTGTTTAGCATAACTCTCAAAAGACAATGAAGCATTATGCAGAATAACAGAAGCAGAAATAGGAGGGCGAGATAGCATATCGGCCACTTTATTGCTAGTGCCCTTCTTATACTTTATTACCAGATGAAACTGTTGAAAATAACCCATCCACCTGAAATGACAAGATTGTTGCAACTTGGTTTGTGACTGAAGGTACTGTAAGGGCTGATGATTTGTATGGATGATGGTCTCCTTGCCGATCAGGTAGTGTTTCCACTTTTTCACACTCTACACCAAGGCATAAAGCTCCTTGTCATAAGTGGGATAGTTTATCACAGCTTGAGAAAACTTCTCAGAATGGTAACAAATTAGCTTCTTTTGTTGCATCAGTACAGCTCCCATGGCATAACCACTGGCATCGGTTTCAATCTCGAATGGCTGTTGGAGATCGGGTAAGGCTAAGACTGGCGCGGTGCTGATCTTTTCCTTCAATGTTTCGAAGGACTTCTGCTATCTTCCTTCCCATTGGAAGACCTATTTTGCACTTGTCAATGTGTGAAAAGGTGTTGCAATAATAGAGAAATTAGCAATAAATCTCCTCCA